>OU343220.1:39538443-40097819 GCA_910596185.1 Chrysanthemum makinoi | reverse complement strand
TTGAATCATCGAAAGTAATTCCAACTTCTCTGGCGCTTGTCTCAAGTTCAGCCTTTTGATCCAAAATGTGTTGTAGACTTTTGATCCGGTGTATACCTAATATTAATTCTCGTGCTATATAAATAATGTCTCCAAATTCTCGGTGCTTAATACAACCGATCCTAACTCCAAGTCGCGGGCGTTGTGTAGTTTTTCCTCATGAGTCTTCAATTGGCGAGAGATGACGCTATCACCTTTCTCTTAGCATTAACACTCAGCCCGAGCCCCATGTGAAGCGCCGCAAGAAACAACAAAGTCTTCACTACCTTCGTGTAAGGCCGAATAGGTGCACTACACAACTTTTCTTTAAGGAGTTGAAAAGCTTCTTCTTTTTTCTCCCACCAAACTTGGTGTTTTTCTCTCGGTTAGCTGGTTAAAGACTTGGCAATCTTGGAGAATCCTTCAATGAATCTTCAGTAGTATCCAAAGAGTCCCAACAATTGGCGATTTTTGTAGGAGTTGTGGGTGTCACCAATCTTTTATTGACTGATCTTAGCGGGATCTACATGAATCCCTCGACCGCCGATTACATGACCTAGGAATGTACCGCCGGTATCCAAAATTCACACTTCGAGAACTTTGCATACGCCTTTTCCTTCAATAAGATCAGCCTAAGATGCTCTTCAGATTCTTTCACACTCTGGAATAAATTAGGATATCGCAATGAATACGCATCACAAATTTATCCAAGTAGGGTTTACTACACTCGTTCATGAGGTCCATGAAAACAAATGGTGCGCTGGTTAACCCAAAAGGCATGACTTGAACTCAGAATGTCCATAACGAAGTTCAAGGCGTTTTGGGAATGTCTTCTTCCCCAACTCTAGTTGATGGTATCCGATCTTAAGTCGATTTTTGAATAAACGCTTGAACCTTGAAGTTGATCGAATAAGTCATCGATCCTAGGTAGTGGGTAACGGTTCTTAATGGTTAGTTTAGTCAATTCACCTATAGTCGATGCAATATTCTTAAAGTTCCGCCCTTCTTCTTGACGAATAGGACCGGTGCTCCCATGGTGATGAGCTTGGTCTCATGAACCCTTTTTCCGCAAGTTCCCTAACCGGTTTGATAACCCTCGAGTTCTCATGAGCTAATCGATAAGGTGCTCTTGCCAATCGAGCGCACCGCACTAAATCAACTGAAATTCAACCCCTTCGGTCGGCGGGAGTCCTCGCAAATCTTCGGAAGATTTCGTGGAATTCTTCACTATTGGCACGCCTTCCCAGACGCTTTTTCTTCCTTTCTTTTCGTCCTTTCCGTGACTTGTGCTAGGAAGATGTGACATCCTTCCTCGATGCACCTTAACGCTTTGGTACAGAAATGACATGCAGCCTTGAAACGCTTTTCCGCTACCTCGTCCCCCTATTGTTAGATTTCATCTCCATAGGTAATTGACTAGCTTCTCGTCACAAATGATGGCAAAGATGATATTTTGCTAACCAATCCATTCCCACGATGACGCCAAAACTACCCAATGCTACTGGTATCAAATCGATATTGAATGGGTGGTTTAACAGATTCAGGGTGCAACCTCTTAGGATGATATCTACCCTTTCTACGCTATCAAGTAGCTAATTCCACGTTGTATGCATTTCCTAATGCGCTTGGGCAATATCGAAGTAGTGGACTAAATGCATTAGAAACAAAACTCCTATCGCCTCCCCGTATCAAAATATATGGATGCATAACGTTATTTATAAGGAACGCAACGGCCACAACATTCGGTCTTCCTGAGCTTCCACTTTGGTCAATCGATAGACTCTCCCACGCAGCTCCTTCTCCATTCCCTCGATTACTGTCTGCCCAACATTTACCAATCCCGCCATTCCCATGGCTTCCGAGATTTCCTGCTTGGTATCCTCCATTGCCTTGGTTTCTGGTCCTTCGGCATTCATTCTTATAATGCCCTTTCTCACCACAACCAAAGCATGTTATAGCAGCTTTGGGTCCCGAGTGGGCTGTTTGAACCGCCGCCAATGACTTGGACCTCAAGTAGCCTGGTTAAGGTCCGATTTTCCGACAAGCACGGTATCTTGACCTACACCGCCCTTGTGATGCAAGTGCATCGATTACACAACGTGCAGTCCCAGCACGTTTTCTTTCCCCAACACCGCGATAAGCTCTAGCAAGATTTTGCCTCTTGCTTGATTGTTGCTGTTGTTCCTACCTGTTGCCACGGTATTCATTGTGGTTGTAGCCTTGAGAATGGTCGCCCCATTTCCTCTTATTGTCAACCACTTTGTCCATGGAATCCTCAATCACTTGGTCCATAAGTTTGTTGGCTACTTTGATAGTTTCATGAAGATCTAAGAGCCTTAGTGGTGACATTGCCCTTGATAGGTTGGGGCATCCTCCGGATGTATCTCTCTAACAATCGGTCTCGGGGAACTATTTCAGACACAATAAGGCTAGTTCTTGAAATCGCCATTATAAGCACCATATTGGTGTTTGAACCTTGAGGTTCCAAAACTCATGCTCGAGCTTCTTGATCTCATTACGAGGACAATACTTTCGAAGTACCATTTCCTTGAAGTTCTCCCATGGCATGGCATAGGCAACATCGACACTAGCGATTTCGTAAAATTGTTCCACCGTGTCAAGGCAAAGATCTCGCGGAAAGTGAATGATGCATACTTAACCTTAGACTCTTCTTCACAATTGCAGATTCGAACACGCCTCGAGCTTTTCGATCCATCTAGTCGACCGCCGCCTCCTTCGGTTCCACTAAAGCCTCCAACATGGTTTTACGAAGTCCTGATAAGTACAAGTGCGGTCGGGTGGTTGGTCTCAAGTTCCAGCATTTGTAGACGAAGTGGTTTTTGCAACTAAAAGCCGCTCACGCCATTGACTAGTTGGTCAATCATGGCTTGATTCATGATAGGTTGGATTGGAGTAGCCTTAGCAGGAGTAGTGGCTTTAGTGCCCGCGACGTGTAACTCGCTTGGAATAGCAAATTTGCGCTTGGTTGCGAGTAACCCTCGCCGAATAGGAGCATTGAAGCTCCACCGTGGTTGGTACGCTTTGATCTTCGCTTTGGCTGCATTTCGCATGAGAAAGGTGGTAAGATATAGAACCTTTTTGAACAAGGTAAGTGCCAAGTAATATCGCAGATAGATCATATGAGAAATCTATAAAAGAAGAGACAAATGGGATAGGAAATAAGTGTGACATAGATAGAATTTCGGTTACAAGGTTCCTAAAGTACATGATGAGATACTAGATAGAATACAACTAAAAATACAAATCAAGTACAAGAGAAATAGCTAACACTAACTCCTATAAATCTAGTTTAGTGTGATACATCATGCAGTCAGATCAAGAATGTCCATGCCGGTACGGAGTCGCCAATGGTAGCAATCAACTCTCGCCACAGATCCTCCAAACCGCGATACGCCTCATCCGGAGATGCTAACATGGACTCTAAACCCAGAGTCCTCTCGCCACTCCTCTCTGGCAAGATTCTAGCCATCCACCGGAAGCGCTCTAGCTCCTCTAGTCGTCCGTGCATCTAGGCTTGACTCGCCTAAAGCTCGGTCCTCGCTATCCAACTCTAACATCCTCGACCAGCCTCAACCCTAAAACCCGCCGAATCCTCTCGGTCTCGAGCTCCATGCTCAAACAACACATCAAGAACTCGTCTAAACCTCAACACGCCGCCGCAGTTTGCAAGCTGTTGGATCGACTCTAGCTTCGATCAAGATACTCCTAGCAGAGTCTCATGAGAGTCCAACCAACAAATATCCTATCAGTAAGGGTCGATCACCATCCTGAGATCCCGATAGTCCGTTCTGATCAGGCTCAACCGGTGCGCTTCCTCGATGGTCTCAAGCTGTCTAGTGGCGCGAGAAAGCGCCCATGTCCGCAGATGGTATGAATGAAGTGATGATGGACTATAGCTCGGGCTCGCAATATGTGGTACGTGAATCACACACAACCAATATCCTCCAGTAATCTCACTACTTTCCTCCCCGCTACGAGGAAAGCGTACCGGCCCTAATCCAAATGGTGCATCAATGTCCATGTCATCGCTCAATCCCTGAGCCATCCTGGAGCTTTGTCCTAAATACTATGGACAATATCCGCACCCTGTGTACTCATATTCATATCGGCTAACATATCCGGGAACACTCTCAATCGCATAGGTTTCGTAGTTCCTCCTCGTGATCCTCTCTTCTCGATCTTCTTCCCGTCTTCCTCGAGTAGGAATCGAGATCTCCGAGTCTCTGATGAGGTGGCGACTCGTGAATGATGGTGTCGCTGACTCAAATAGTAGAAGGACCCATGCGCAGCGCTGGTCATCCGTGAAGCTAGTGCAGTGCATGAATGAATACCTCTATATCCGTGTACTCTCACCATCATGCGGGTTTCGCCGCGTGTCAACAAAGCCGAGGAGGGTGGTAAGGGTCGGTACAGATGAGTAGGTGCAATAACTGGCCGAGCTGCTAGTGTGGCCTAAATGTACGGATCGGCTAAGTGTGCAAGTCGACGGATGGTAGGTGAGGAGCAAGTAGGATGTCCTCCTGAATATCGTAGGAAGGCAAAGTGAATGCATGGTCTCGGTGACAAGACGGTTGCATATGTGTAAGTATGTGGAAAAATATGCTCATGATAAATAGGAAATAGCGCATAAGTAAATAGGAAATAAAACATGTAATCATATTTAAATAAATTCTAAGTAAAATGGCAAGTAAGGCAAGCGGCAATCGGCAGTCGTAGTATGATATTTTTGTGAAAAGTAGTTATAGTTTGGTGGTTATATGTACCTAGTTCTCTATAACCTTGGTTTCGATGCCAATCTGAACACCCCAAACTTGGCTTAGCGGAAGCCTTACGGTTATTTGGGAGCTTATGATTGGTGAATCATAACACAAGTAATAAAGAACGGAATACATACCCTCGCTTAATTCCATAATATACTTTAAAACATTATCTTACAACATTGTTTAGATAAATGGGCACATCCCATAATTTTAGTGGTCCCAATGTAAAACATCGCTTCGTGTAAAACACTTCTTTAATACTACTACGACCATTTACCCGCTTCTTGCCTTGCCTTCATGAAACGTAACTTAAACACCAAAAAATATGTTAAAAAGGTCACTAAAAGTCTGGTGAGTTCATAGGTTTAAGTTAAAATAGTAAGTTTGGACCATAAGCAAAGTCATATAATCATTACAACGAATATAATGTTATATGGATGAAAGTCTATTACGTTAGCTCTAAGTTCATGCAACCGATACTCACGACAGCCAGATGCTAAAAGATGTCATACAATATAGGGGCCCATAGCGAAGTGTTTTGTCCCTCAACACTCTGGTTCTACATGGTATACATTTCGCCGCCTCAAGCACATGGCCAACCGAACGGAGGAGTCACCCTCAATAGATCTATTTATAACATTCGCGCTTCCCAATGGGAATTGACGGTTCATGAAAAAGGGCATTCAATAGTAATCATGTAATAGTTCAGGTCCATAAAAGGTTTTGCATATTTCTCACCCCAAAGTGTATAAAAAGCTTTATCATGTAAAAGAGGGCTATGAAAACTCACCTTAGCAAATGTGCAATCCAAATGTGGGATTAGTGATGGTTTGGAGCGGCACCTACACGCTACCTCAGATAAGGAGGGTAATGTTTTAGTTCATTGTTTTAAGTATTGCTTACTCAAAATAGTTTAATTGTATTAAAACTAAACTTTAGATTGTAAAAGTCATAAAAATGATCTTACTAGTAAGTATGGTATAAGTATATATATACTCTTCATGTTGATATTAATATGGTTTTAATTTCCAAAGTTTGATATGAAAATAATTATAACATTCCACTAGTAAGTATATAAATGTGTATATACTCATTTAAGTTGACACCAAATGGTGTTGCCAAAATATATATATAATTTATTTATTTTCTAATTGTATTTAGAAAATATTCAAGTTACATTTGAAGACTTTCGAATTTAATATATAACAAAATGACATAGTGGTCTCTATATATTTATCGTAACTTGTTCTATATATATATATATACGCTTTAAACGGGAATTTATTTGACATACTCATGTTTACATATTGTCATTATGTGTTAACGTAGGCATTCTTAAATGAATCACATTTGTTGTGATTGTTGTCTCATGAATACCATATAACCATTGTTCTTGTTTGTATGTCAATTCATGTATGTTTAAACATAACTATGTGGCCTATTATGCGCATAACGTGAATAAGCCTATACATCGTTGGACAATTGTTTTACGATTCAATCTTTTTCTTGTGAGTTAGTTTATATTACTCAAACGGACGCCGAGAACTCGTGGGTCGTGGGTCCGTGTCATTTGTGGAGGTGTACACGATTTGGGCCTAGACCCGAAATGATGTGTATGTAGGTAATGGGTGTTGGTCCATTGTTAGCTTAAGAATTTTCCTGTGGAGTTGAGTTGGGCCGCGCCCAAAGATGGCTTAGGAAAGGTTTTGTACGGATTTGCCAAAGTTTTATTTATAAGTTGCTAACAAGTTTTTGGAGGACATGAATTCCCTAACTAAATGTTAGAGTGATTGTTCTATTAATGAAGTTAGACTTAAGTGGTTTAGACCTCAAGGTATAACCCGACTCTAGTACTATTTAAACTCGTGAAACCGAGGTTTCTTAACGAGGCTTAGATTCAATGACGAGACATGGAATAACGAAAACACTACAAGTACCGGGGTTTCTCAGCCAAGGTAAAACTCATCATGCTTACAAAGGATGTTGTGTTTAACTTGGTTAAATGCATAGTCGAAATATGACACTAGCTACCACAATTTGTACCGAAAATTGAGCACTTAAGCAACATGTCGAAACAAAAACTAGTTTCCTGCCTTTAGAACCTAGCATTTCTAGTGGATTTTTATAAAACTTGACTTTCCAGTTTTTCTTGTTTCTTGCTCCTCGACAGAAAACTCAACACAACAACTAAGCAACATCTAATTTTTCGATAACCATTATTTAAACAAGTAAAGTTTAGAGTAAACTTAGCATAGCAACCAAGAAATTTTTTTGTTAATGCATCAAATATAGCACAATTTCCTTTTCATGTTTCTCGACAAGATGTTTAAACACATAAACCAAATGAATGACCAACTTCAAAACTTGACATGGTAACCAAGAACAATAAGAGAATCCACATGACCCAATTCGTATAAATAATTTCATTGATAAATTTTTCCAAGTTTAATATCATAAACAACATAAACATTACAACAAGAAAGATGATAACCTCAAACCAAAATGGTGAGTGATGAACGAAGGGTTGTTTCTTGGATTTGGACCCAACAAGACTTGAATTAGCTCTAAAACACTTCCAATTGCAAAACCCCAATTCGATTTTAGAAAACCCTAACTCTTACAAACCCTAGTTTTTGGGTGAAATTGTTGGGAACCGAGATAGGGGTGTTTGTATCTCTACTAGAGATATAGAAGTATTTTGGGAAGATGCTTGGCTACCTTTCTCTCCTTAGGTCTTGATTTGAAGCCTAATTTGGCTAACTCCAACCCTTAGGTGAATCTTGAATTTGCTCAAGGTAGATTTAAGTGAAGATATGATTCTCTTGAGTGATTTTGGCCTTGCTTCTCCCTGGATTCAGACGTGTGGTAAAGCAGTATATGCTAAGAGGATTTGAGAACCAAAAACTTTCATGGTTTTGGTATGAGAGAGGGAATATGTTGATGAACATGTTGGGTTATCCCCTTTTAGGGAGATTCACCTAGAGGGATGTGCAGGGCTAGAGGTGGAAGAAGAAGATACGGTATCTTGATGTCTCTGCTTTTGGTGTGGGTTTTTGTCATGTGTGGGATAAGAAAGACAAAGAGTATTTATCTCACTACTTTTTTTTTTTATTTTTTTTATTTTGTGTATTTATTCATTCATTTGTGTAAGCATATGTATGTAGGATAAGTATTGTATAAAATGTATGCATATACATTATACTTATGTATGATTGTACTGAGTCTTATAAAAGTTATTGTTTAAGTGATAGTGTGTTAAATATTTTGTGTCCCGCGAAGTCATATTGTGACCAAAGTATCATTGTTTGATAACTTTTATAACGTAGTATCTTATGGTTGGCGCGATTGAGATGTTATAATTTTGTAATATTTTTCATTACGGGTGTTTGTCATTTGTTTTATCAAACCTTTATCATAGTGTCGGTACGCTGCGGCAGTGTCGGTTACTGGGAAAACGAATAACCTCTCGCCTTACAATTTAAATCATAAGACAAAATGAAATATTCATAAAATGATATGAATGCAAGAGTGGTGAAATTTTACTCAGCGAAGTTATCTACTCAAATGATCGTGCAAAGCTTATGCATGCTTCATGACTCATGCTTAGTAATAATGAATTACTAATTATCAGTTAAATTTTAGTGAAAATTTACCGTGTGTCACATAAGGAAGCATCAACTTCCATATGGTTGGGTGGTTGCCTTTGATGTTTTCTCATAATCCAAAATGGATTATTGGGAGGAATGATAGAGTTTGCTTTTGGAGCAAGTGTTGATTCAACACTTTGATTTTGTTGCTCAATCTTTTCAAGTGAACTAGTTGGTAATGGTGAGAGATGAGATGGCCAAGAGGGTAAATCTTCTACATTGTGAGAGTGTGGAGATGATTGTGAGGTGGCTCTAGGCACCAATGATGTTGGTTGAGTTGTGGAGGGTATGTTTGGTATAGTAGAATTTGGTGATGAAATCTTAGTGGGAACACTCTTCTTGGGGATTCGTTTGATTGGTTTCCTTGGTGTAGGGGAAATCCTAGCATTGGTGGACTTAACCGAGATGATTCGGTTGAGGAAACTTCGTGTATGATTCTAGCAAGTTTCTTTGGTGGTTCTTGAGTGGATGAGTAAGCACTAGGAGCTTTTCTCATGATGAGATGACTAAGAAGAGTGTTTGCAATTGCTGATAATTATGTTTGTGTTTGATGACTAAAGTGTTCTTGGCAATATGGGTTATAAGGAGAAGAGTTTTGCAATTGCATTTAAGACTTAATCCACTAATGTTCTTGGAAATGTGATGATTAACATGCACAAGGTTGAGAGTCAGAGTTTCATGATCTAGAACTCATTTAAGATGAGATGGAGTGTTTGAGTTAGGAAGATGAGTTGAGATGATTGTTTTAGCTATGTTTGACATAAACTGTCACACGCATCCCACGTTCCTTCCTTGAAGGGATCCGCTAGGCTAATCCTAGGATCCGCTCTCGCAGCTTATGACAGTTTGAAATGAGGTTTCTAGGAGTTAAAGCCTATCTTAATTTGAAATTTTTCAGTTTTCCTAAAGGTTTAGGATGAAAGAGTACTTGAATGATTAGAGGTAATAAGTGTTGTAGCAAATGATTGCTTTTTATGGAAGGGGGATGGGACAAGATGACTACCAATGGTTGTCTAAGGATAACATTAAGAGTTATGAATGTGTCAAGTCAAAAAAAATGATCCTAGTGATCGATTTAGCTTGAGGTGATATTAAGAAAAATTTAAAAACTACAAAAATTGAAAAATAATTTTGTCTTATCTTGAGATATAAATGATTAGAAGCAATTTCATAAAATTGCTTAGCTTATCTTCTTAAGTGTTTTGAGAGGTGAGAAATAGTTTGTGAGTATTGAAGGAAATATGGTGAGTTTAGATGTGTTGATAAAATAAGACTAAGATCTTAAGTAAGCCTTTAGTGAGTCTAAGCCTTTCTCATCCTAGAAGTGGACTTAGTTGGGTTCTAAAATCATATGCTAAGCTAATGTTATCTAGAAAGCGCTTTGATGTATTGAATGTCTGATTGTTGATCGATGTCACGGATCCCACGGTTCCTCGCGGAGGGATCCGCTAGGCTAATCCTAGGATCCCATGATGAGCGATCGTAACCAACACGTAACCTACAAGTAAATGATGCGCAGCTTTATGCACACTAGTAAATCCACGTATAAACAAGTAGAAACAAGCATGTTTATCACAAAACACTAGTTAAAGAAAATATCCAAGTAATCATAAACCGAAAGAGCTAAAATGTAATCATTTAAACATAAGATAAGTAAAACAAGCACAATCCTATTGTCTCTTTCATCAATCCTTTTCCTTTTTGACGGCTTAGTGAGGTTGTATGCGAGGTTTTGAATCATGCCCCTTAATTGCTTAAATTCCGCGGTCTCGCTTGGAATGGTCAGAAGTTGTTTGTGGTATTCAAGGATTTCCAATTTGATATTGGCTACGGGTCACATCTTCTTCATATTCTTCTTCTTCATCTACCGAGTCCCCAGAGAGCTTCGGTTGCTCTCTATTGACCAAGAACTGTTTAGAGGGTCGTTGGTAAGAGGTACCATGACGGGTTCGAAAGATAATGATCATCGCTGATAGGAGATGGTTGCAATGTACCAACATACTTACAAAGTCGTGTTAGATGCATACCATACGGAAGTACCATGTTGGAAGCTTGAATACCCCAGCCCATTCTCCTTACCATGTAATAGGCAAGATTAAATGGCCTTTGATGGATAAGACAATAGATCAGTTGCACAAGACATGCTGTTGATGATCTTTGTTTCCAACTAGGCTAATGACATTTTCCCTAAGGATTTCTTCCCATTTTCTAAACATGGGGTGCATTTCGAAAGTTCCATTTGAAAGGGATTACGGTGAATGAGCTTCTTGTTTCGGTCTAAACGGGATTGGTCGGTTCTTATTTTGAAAATAGTGTCTCGGATGGTTTCTGGTTCATCAATAGGAGTGTTATAGAGAGGCTTAGGATCAAGTGCAAGGTTTTGAGCGCTAATTGCCCAATCTTGAGAGTACATACAAATTCCTTCACAAGGAATGCGAAGAGTTTGAGCAAAGGTGTTGAGAGGAAGAGTGAAGTTTTGTTTATTGATGATGAAAGTGATTGAAATGCTATCATCGACGTTTCGAATGATCCTAAAGCTTTTGTAAAATTCAAAAATGAAAACCGGACAAATTTGTTCATCTATGTCAAGGAGACAATCAAAGTTGATTGTCGAGAAAACTTGACGAATGTCGGTATCTTCAAGTAAACATTCCTTGACTACACCACCGTGGATAAGTCGCTTAACAAGGCTTTTGAAAATTTTACGGTCGGTTTTGGTCAATCCCTTTTTACGATAGTAATAAGTAAGGTAGTGGACGGTGTCATGATGATCTTGTTGAGTAGCTTTTGGGCATGGTTGGTCCTAAAAATAAAAATTTTCCAAATAGGTAAAGTTAGTTGGGATAGGTTTATGGTTTTGATTTGTATTAACAATGTTGTGAACACAATGTGATTTTGTTAAAATCCCCTTTTCATGATTAATTTAAAGAGCCCTAATTAAATTAATTGATTAAAAATTAAGAAACCATAAACCCTAGGAAGAGGATGATGAAAATTATAGAACAAGTTAATGTAATTACTTACAATGATGTTCTAGGAAGGAATACTTGAGAGTATGGAAGATAATGAGGATGGATTCAAAGTAGCTTAGTCGCTTTTGGTGTTATGTGAATAGAGGGAAAAGATCGTGGTGAATTTTTGAAAGCTTATAGTCGAAGTTCTGCTCCACCTGCCTCCCGATCCTTGTATTTGGGATCCGCCTAGTACAACTAGAGGGATCCGCTACGTGGACGTAGGGAGTTGTTTGGTATTATTTTTGTAGTAGGCTTATAAATTAGCTTGCCCAAAAAAATGGAGGTATTTGATGAGGATTGTTTTTGAATGATGATTTTCGATGAATTACATATCGAGGGTTCATATGTGATGACGGCATTAGTTTGACGAGAAAAATAATATCATCCCCTATGTTGAAAAAGACTAAAGGTGACAAAAGAGACTTCTAATGATGTTAGTGATTAGTTAAGCAAAGATAACTTATGACAATAAATGGGACTCATGTAACCTTTCTAGTGAAGAGTAAAACATACATCTATGCTTCTTGATTTGGTATAATGCCAAAAATACTTCATGAGCTTTTAAAGTAATCCTTTGTACTTGGTGTACATAGGTTGTGATTACCTTTTAGATCCTTCCTTGAATGTTAACTTCATTAATCTTTGAATGAAGACTTTGAAGAGATTCTAGCACGAAGATTTCTTAAGAGCCAAAATGATTAGAATCATCTATCAATGTCCAACAAAATGATTTAAAAGAAAATATGACCAACAAGAAAAATCCTTCTTTGTAGTTTTCAAACATACACGATCAGATCAAGTCTTTTAAAGTACAACATACTTTAAGAAACTTGGTAACTAAGCTCTGATACCAATTGTGGAAAACTAGAAGGGGGGTTGAATAATTTTACCAATTTAAAACTTCCTTTAAATATTTAGATCGACTTATGTCAATCTATTTGGTTGTTTATGTTGGACGTTGATAGATAGATATATAAACGTGAAATGAAATATAAAGAGTAAGAAGCACATCACCACAACACAAGTTATTTATAGTGGTTTTTCTACAAGGACACCTTCCTTGCCCTACTCCACTCCCCGAGTCACCTACTTGAGAGTTCGTAAGCACTACACCAACTCCTTGTGGCGGAAAAGCCTTCACAACGCCGCTTAACCTTTTTCCGGTACAAAGCTAAATACCGGTTCTTTTCACACCAAGGCTTAACCACACCTAACAACGCCGCTACCCTTTATACGGTGCTAGGCTAACCACCGAAGTTCTTTTCACACCTTAGGAGAACTAATCCTATCACAACGCCGCTTCCCTTTATTAGGTACTAGGCTAAGCACCTTAGTTCTTTTCACACCTTAGGTGAACTACACCTTCACGACACAACACCTAATCTCAAGGAGATCTACTCCTTGTTACAACACCATCAAGGATATCACCATCCTTGTAGATAAACAAGTACACATATGTATAACGATGCACCTCATCGATTATACGACCCAAGCATTCTTCCCAAATGCTACTTGATTTGATTCTTTCGCATCCTTCACTAATGCCTTTGACACAACGCTTGGCACCCTTCACTAATGCCTTCGTCTTGACACCTTTATCATTCTTCACTAATGCTTTGACACGGATGATGAGCACCTTTCACTAATGCTTTCATCTTGACACTTTCGGCATTCTTCACTAATGCCTTCAACCCAACATCTATGGAGAAAGATAGATCTATCAACAAGAGAGCCTTAGTAGTCTTGATGATGACGAAGCATGGCAACTCATGGACTTGAGCTTGCACGTCTTCAAGAGTTGGTGATCTCTCCTTTAAGAGGAACCTAGTAGATCACACAAAAACAAAAGACAAACTACATAGATCACTTAGATCCGAGGTTTAGGGTTAGAATACTTTGGGAAGTATGTGTGAAAAACCATGTCTAGAGAGAAAGAAATGGCTCTCTATTTATAGAGAAATTCTCTTCGTCCTCGATCCCACGGATCCCTACCACAAGGGATCCCGCTAGCACAAAGCTAGGGATCCGTGGTCCGCCTCCTCTTGTCCATGGGTATTTTTGGTTATGGGTCATGGGTCATGGGTTATGGGTTGATCCATCGTTTTCTTTCTAGATACAATGAACTTGGTTAAGTGGTATATATAAAACCATGGGTTATGGGTCAAAACCATTTGCTAGTATTTTACCCATTTAGTATATACTTGTATTTACCCATTTTAGCATACACTTAGTTTTTACCCATTTTAGTATACTTAGTTTAAGTATATGTTTAACCCAATATGTAAACACTAGTTGTTGTACATATGTATCTAAATCATAAAATCACTTATACTTGTTTTAGTGTTTTATGTGACAACTTAATTGTGTTAGAAAACTATTAACTCAAACTATTTACGTACTCTATTTGTTTCGTTAAAATGATTTTACTTTTGTTATCGACAAAACATTAGAAGATCGTAAAATATAAATAAACGTTTTTACGGCTTATTTGTATTAACACCGGCCTCTCTTCTGTTTCCATTCCCTACCTTATTTCTTCTTTTATTAACTACCTCGTCCCATCCCTCATTTTTTTTCTCTCTTACACATAGTGTAATTTCTCTTTCATGTCAATAAAAATTTAACTATATTTCTAACGGATATAATTGTATGCGATAATAAATTTTAAAATTTACATTGGATTTAAACTCATTCTCATTACTGATGTAAATTTAAAATCTACTAAGAATTGCTTAAATCGATTTGTATAGATAGCACATGAAATATATCTCAGTTTACGGCAAAGTTTTTTTAACGAAAGTATTAATGTCTACCATTTCAATTAGCGCTTTTCTTAGCACTATGAATGTAGTTATGTCTACTTTATTACAAATAGTTTTGGATTATACATAAGGTTAAAATGGTAATTTTATATCGTTCGAATCCTTCATTCAGAACAGTTAGCAAACACTTTATTTTTTATTCAGAACCAACTTCATACAGAGCATTTGAATCATTCACGGCGATAAATGATTCAGCACTAAATCATATTATTTTATCAAACGACCCCTAAGTAGTGTACACATTTAAATTAAAACCAGACCTATAGGACTTGTGAACCTGTGCTATTTCTTTACTTATAAGTGTGTCGATTTCTTTTATCTTATGTTATAGATTTTCATTTAGGTGATTAAAACATACTTAGAATCTAGAAACTTTATTTTGTAGTTTAAGTTTAGGATTCGCATTGTATCAAGTGTCCAAATATCTTAACGGATTTTAGGGACGGATTTTAGGTTATTACAGACATAAATTAATAGACGTATGTTAGGATCGAACTCGAGAACACGGGATTGCACACTTTACGTATGAAGAATTAATGATTAATAATTTAATATAAAAGGTTATACTTAATTATTAAATACACAAAACGTATAGCGACCATTTAGTAATTAATGACAATTGACTAACGACCGTTAAATATTAAAAGGAAGGACTATAGATGAAAATTAGAGAACGAGAAGCTTCCGGATCCCCTTTGGGATAGATGTCCGGTCGATGTGGGCTTGGGGAAACCCGATCCTACTCCAACTTGTTCTCCAAGTTTGTCATGTTATATAAACAAAGCTAAGGGTTCATTATTTGTCTTGTACACATAAACTAAACCCTAAACTTGGTTTCTTTTCTTTGGTGATTGATGATCGACTAAAACCCTTTTAGGGTCGATTGGATAAGTTTTCCAATTACAAATCATTTTGTGTTCTATTTACTAGCATAACATTAATTTGATATTAATATGTGTGTACAAGAACGTCGTACTAACACACTATTGTTAGTATCTTGGTTTGAATTATAAAACGGTAATGGACAATTCTTATGATCCATATAAACCCTAATTAGGGTTCATTGAATTGATTGCTTGTTGGGATTGATTCTTGTTTTGCTAGAATAAAAAAGATACACATACTATTTACTTTTCGGTTAGTTAATTACAATTATGTAATCTTTACGCTTCTACTTTGATGTTATTTGTGCTTAATTTATGATATGTCATGTTATTAAAATCTAACAATTTTTACGAAATCTCATATGTCAAATTGATTGCTAAATGTCGCATAAATGTCAGATTCATCGCCTCTAATCTATTCAATCGCCTCTAAATGTCATATTCATTTAATATTTAGTCAATGTTCATTCAATATTCAGTCGCCTATTCAATCGCCTAAATGTTATCTATCAGGGTGGTGGCAACCCTCATTCACCATCCCTCACCATCCCTCACTATCCACCAATAACATTCTTCCAACTCATCTCATCCCCACACCATCCCTCATCATATATTTTTAGTGGCAACCATGTATCCCTACCCCTCACCACATTTAATTTTTTTTTTTTTTACCTTTTTATATTTAAAATTACATCAAACAATATAATAAAAACACATAATATTATTATTATTACTTAAAAGAAAATTACAAAATACTTAAAAGAAAATTACATAAAAAAGGAAATAATACTTAAAAAAAAAAGAAAACACTAGTCGTCAAGTGTGTGTGGTAAGTTTTGAGCCGCTACATGCTCCAGTAAGATCAAATCGAGATTAAGATGGATGTCTTCGCTTAGTAACCCTCGGTAGTACATTCGGTCATAAACCGCACCCACCGCCGATCCATTATATGAACCAGTGATAATGCCACCCCGTCGTCTTTTAAAATCATATTGTGTAATATGACACAAGTTTGAACTACTTTGCTAATTTTTGGACCGACATAGTTCGAAGAGGACAATCGAGAAGCATCCATTTTGACTTAAGACGCACAAAAGCTCATTCGACATCCTTTCTGCGCACTCTTGTAACTTGAATCTCCTTTCCTTCGGGTCGGGATACTTATATGCCTTAACAAACGCGTTGAATACGAAGGATAGATTCCATCGTAAGATAATATCCACGATTGTAAAGTCGCCCATTTACATAAAATGAACTGCTTGCGCCGCCCATTTTCGGCCCGTGAAGATACAATGGAGACTGATTCAAAACATTGATATCGTTGTTTGAACCGGGTGGACCGAAAAACGAATGCCAAATCCATAAATCATTTGAAGCGACGGCTTCAAGCATAATAGTCGGGTATGGGTGATCACCTCTCTTATATTGACCTTTCAAATGCGAGGACAATTTCGCCGTGATGAAATGTGTACAATCAATGCTACCAAGCATTCCGGAATGTGATGTCGTTGTTCATGTGCTCGAATAGGCGCGGTAACGTCGTGGGATGTAGGCCTACGTAAGAACTCTCGCCTATATAATTGATTACCGCGATCGCAAATTTATCAAGGCTTTCACCTACAAATATAAAAAACGAAAACATTTTAAAAATATATCGACTTATAAAAAATACCAAGTTATTAGAAACACAAACAGCTTTAAAAATAACCCTGAAGTCTGTGCCATGTTTAGGTAGTCATCATATCTATCCCGAGGTCCAACCGCTGTTAGTTGTCGAATGGCCGATGTGCATTTTGTAACGCCGCGGAAACTTCTTCTCCCCTCGCCTATGCCTTCTTGAAACCATTCGACATTCGCCAATATCACCAACAATTTTACGAACAAGTTTATTCATACGAAATCTTTCACGAAAAACATTGGCGGGAAACCTTGGGTTTTCAACGAAATAGTCATTCATTAAATTTTCTTGGGCTTGTTCAATTAAAACGCTCGATATACCCCCGGTATTGCTTGAGCTTGCCGTCTTCGAGGGCATCCATTATGCTAAAAGGTTGATATGGTAGAACCCGTGAAGACACGAAGTTCGATGAAGACTCTGAGGAAAACCCGGCGATGAAGATGAAGATGAAGATGAAGATGAATTCATTATTTTTGGTGATATGCTTGAGTAAAAGTTTTGATTTTTTTTTGTTGTAAAAAGTATGTGAAATGGTTGTGTTTAAATAGAGATGAAATTGAAAAAGGAAATATATATATATATTTTTTTTAAAAGTGCCCAACGGCATGATTTTTAGCCGTTCAACGGCTCGATTTCCTTTAACCCGTCTCGGGTATGTTTCCCACATGCTAAACCCGCCGAGCCCGCAAGATAGGTTAAGGCGGTAGCCGCCGCTGGCTAAGCCCGCCTCACTCGCGTCCCGCTTGCCACCACCCTCAGTAGCCTATTCAGTCTTTTGTAACTTGTTCTTATATAACTAGTTGATTATATAACCAACTTCACAAACACAAGAAAAACAAGAATTCATGGAGACTTATAGAGACATGTAAAATATGTCAACCCGTGTTTCCTTGAAAAATAAGACTAATTGTCAACGAGAATTCATGAACTTGTTGTATTGCGTGTCTAACGTAATTGTTATTGTTGTTATTTGTTGTTTTTTATTTCTATTTTACATCATCAACTAGTATGATTAGTATATTTTACACTACCACAAACACGTCAAATTACTAAAGCACTATAGGAGAAATAAACATGTACAAAAATACATAAACTACCATATACAAAAATTTCTTATCGTTACGGTAACACAAATAGGAAAACTACTAACGCACCAAAGAAATTGTAGTAGTCTCGTCATCAACAAGAGAAGGGTCAAAAGCAACTACAGCTTCAAGAAACTCCTCCAACATGCTCTCCCGAGCTCTACGTCCAAGATCAATAGTATTAGCCAGCCGCTAGGTTAACTGTAAAACCACGTAACAGAGTCTTCATAAACAATAACATTAGTGACCACAATAACATTAGTGGTCCGCAATCACCAAAACAAACAGACTGTTGAGGGACATTTTTAGGGTGATCGAAAGTAATCTGATAGCCATTAGCATCAAAACCATTCGTCCTAAACCATCCTATTTTGTGCAAGAACCGTGGAAATCTATTAGCAATCATGTCTTTAAAATGTTCAAAATATGGTTCGTAATGAATATTAAGCCTCTCTAATGAGACGTGAAAATATGATTCCTGAAAGGTGCTTCTATCACAAAATAACCAAGAAATTTTGATCGAAATAGCAATGCTTCTCACACATTTTCAATTTTATATGCTATTTTAAATTGCAAACTATTGCGAGAAATAAAATGACTAACCTGTGTATATATTTATGAAGATAGTCTATCCCACCGGTGTTAACACAAAACTACCTTGGTTTAGATATCATTGTTGGGTGGAAAATCATTTCGAGAAGCTTGCATTTAAAATAGCTGAATTGCAAAGTTGGGTTGAACAAATTGGTCACCAAAGAGAGATATATATAGAAAGGGTAGAGTTGTGGTGAAAGAGTGTTTAATGTCGAGGGTACCTAGCAAATTGAACATCCATTGGACAAAAGGATGTACATATATAGCTTTTTAACTTAAGAAGAAATAGTAAATGCACTCCACCAGGCACCACAGCTATTGATACATCAGATTAGGTGGTTGGATGCTTGGATGTCTGCACCTTTCACCTTTGTAGTCATTAACCATACATCAGATTGGTAGTTGAAGTTTGTAAATCCAAAGCATTTTGTTAAAGTAAAAAAGTAGTAATGATTAAAGCATTTTGTAACTAGTAATTGGTGACTTTGAGTTTGTGAAGTAAGTGTGTCTATGGGATAATACAATTAAGAGAAATGCTCCTCTCACTCAAATTTTACAAAAAAATTCCCACACGTACATGTGTCATTCAACTATTGGGAGTGAAAGTAAGAAAGAGAAAATACAATGAAATTTGATTGGTGCACATCATTTGCCACATGTGCATGTGGAAATTTTTTTGTAAAATTTGTGTGAGTGTATCATTTCTCTACAATTAATCCTACATATGGTCGTTTTTGGTGTTACAAGATGAGGATCGCATAGTCGAATCAAGATCAGGATCGAAGATGCGACTAAATGTTATTTATTCTATTAAGAGTTGTACATTATTAGAGAGTATAATATCAAACACAATTTTATGCTACTGTTTCATGAAACTGTTTAAGTGCAAACATCATACTAGTAGCAATAACGCAATATATCCATTAATTTCAAGTTTCAATGGTTTGGTTAATTATGTGACTGTTTTAAGTAGGCTAAAATGGGCTTGACTTAGGCAAAAAAACAAAAGAAACATGTGCTTGTAGTAGGATCGGATCGTTTCCCGCTCCTGCGTGCCATCCTATGATCCTGCTCGAATTGGGATCTCATTTTTATACGATCAGGATCCTCACAGCAATACGTTATTGTTCATCTGTTCTTTAGAAAGAAACACTTGTAATTATATTAGTGTGTAGAAGTGAGATATTATCTTTGTTTTGATTTTGTATTCTTGTGTATATAACACAGTGCTTACAGTAAATGTAATTCTGCCTTAATATTTTCCCTTGCTTCTAACAAACCTATATCGATGAGGTGAGTATGGTGCTTAAAAATGGAAAAAAAATTATTAAAACCAGCCCTCTTTTTTATGAAATCTATTACTGTACAATGTCTAACTTCAAAAAATTTATACAAAATGACATCTCCAGTATAAGTTTTTCCACTAGCCTTTTTTTTTTCCTTTTCTTTTACCAGAATATTGTCATTGCATTGAAGATAACAACTCTATAAACTATTATGTTGGTTTTCAATGGGAAATTTCAGAAACACGCAATTCTTGTGTGGGTTTCAACCTACATCATTACACCAAAATCACAAATTGGGGACGCCCATTTTTTTTGGTTCGACAATGTAGTCCCAAAATGCAGGTAGGACCCACACGTTTTCAACAAAAAAGGCGGTCAATTTAAAAATTTTGGCACGACGCAAATATTGTCGTGCATTTTTGTAATTATTTGTTTTTTTATAATTTAAAATCTTTTTAATAAACCACCACGAAATAAATACATCCCTACTTTTTTTATCCTCAAACACTTTGGGACGACATTGTCGTCCCAAACTGTAAATCTATATTATTTTTTATTTTTTTTTATAACTTTATAAACCAGTTTTTAATTAAATTATTTAATTTTAAAGAATTATTTTTATTTAATTTAAATACTTTTATTTATTATAGAATTAAAATTAAATAGTTTATATTTATAATTAAATACTTTAATTTAAAATTAAATACATTTATAGAATTAGAAAAAAATATTTAATGTGGAAGAGTAAAAGATCATGATGTGGATATTTTATGTGAAAGAGTGAATGTGAAAAAGTGCTTAAACAACTCAAACGAAACAACTCGCGGACAAGCAAACGAAAAAACTCGACAAGAAAACGAAACAACTCGACAAGCAAACTTTTTTACCGCTAATAGTTTCCCGCCATTATTTTTACCGCTAATAGTTTCCCGCCATTATTTTTCCCCCCAAATTGCAACTTTATATATCCCGCAAAGTTTTCCTTATATATCCCGACAAAACATAAATAACCCAATCGTCAATTCCCACAAAACACACGTAACAATATAATGGTTGATTACACGCCGGAAAAAGAGTGGTCACTGGTTTTATCGTCGATATATCTCTTTACTCTAGTTCTTGATACGTATGGGTCAGAAATTTATGATGAATATGGTTCTTATAAGAACATAGACCCGTTGATGAGAGACCGCATTCTGGAATGGTTAAGGAAACAACCATTCTACAGGGTGTATTTGGACTGTGAAGCTAATGGTGTTGGAGGAGAAAACACGCTGGAAGCTGAAGCAATGTTTAAGCAGCGTTCAAGCAAAGGAAGGAAAAAGATGGATCTGGAGAAAGCGCGTTCGATTACACATTTGATGATGCGGGAAATAGGGTAACAAATCTTGAAGCATTGTTTGAACAGTTCGTCAAGCAAAGGAAGGGAAAAGATGGTGCAGGTTCTAGCAGAGCGGGAAGTAGCAGGGGAAAAAAATTGAATGGGCGATGTTTGTTATGGTCTATGTCGTGTGTATCATTTGAGTTGTTTTGTTTGCTTGCCGAGTTGTTTCGTTTGATATGTTTCATTTTGTTGTCAAGTTGTTTCTTTGTTCATGTGTAATTTAGTATTGGAAAAGGGGTGTTTGGAAACCATAATCTTGTTAACTTAGAACATAGTCAAATTGAAAGGTACATAGTAATAAGTGAAACATACGTATTATAAGAACCATATTCATTAAGAACTTCATTAAAGATGAGTTCTTATAAGAACAATATTCATCATCAACAACAACAACAACACCACCACTACTACATACGAAGATTTTCCATGTCACCTAACAGCTCACAAAGTAATGCATCCGACTGACATGCGTGGTCGTCAGGAATCCTTGCCATTTCAAGCCTTGCCTCCAAAGAACCTTACTCTTGTCTCTAGCACCTGTTTTTGTGATTCCAAAGAAGTTTATCCTAAGTCTTTGTCATGGAAGCTCGAGCACTCTGTTGGTGCAGATCCAGAACCTTGAGATGTTGAAAGAAAAGAGATTGTTCTTAAGTACTCGTCAAATTCACTCTTCCACATAAAATATCCGCACCCATTATCTTTTTTTCGGGCTTCAAGTATATAATAAGAAAATCATAAGAGATTACAACCCAATTATTTGTATATTTAAATAAATAAGAAATGTATGATTGTTCACCTTCGACAGAAGACATGCATAATATTGTCGTCCAGATGAATATTCTCTATGTGATGTTCTTAATCTAATATTTCCTCTGCCCACAAGAACACATAAAAGGATTAAATGGCTCTGCCTCGTGTTTTGAAATTTGTGTGAAGATAAGAGGTTGTGAGGTTGAGTGGTTTTGAGGATAAGATCTGGTAGCTTTTGGTGGGATAAGATCTCAAGTTTTCTTTATGTGATATATAGAGCAGATCTGGTAGCTTTTGGTGGGAAGTTTTGGCGGCAGTATTTTTAGAGGGAAGTTTTGGCGGCAATATTTTTAGAGGGAAGTTTTGGCGCCATTATTTTGGTTGGATGTTTTTATGAGATAAAGAGTTATAAACTAACCAGTTTTGATGATATCACCTCGACTTGTTAGTTTAACATATCATGTATCACGATATCATCTTGACTCGATCGTTCGTTTAACATATCATGTATAACGATATCACCTAGACTCGTTCGTTTAACATCATGTATAACAATATCACCTCGACTTGTTAGTTTAACATATCGTATATAACGATGTCATTTAGAATCATTCGTCAAACATCTCATGTATAACGATGTTAGTTTAACATATCATGTATAATGGGAAGATCTCGACTCGTTCGTTTAACATTTCATTCATCACGATACTATCTCGATTCATCCTTTTTAACATGTCATGTATAACGATATCACCTTGACTCGTTCGTTTAACATCATGTATAACAATATCACCTCGACTTGTTAGTTTAACATATCATATATAAAGATGTCATTTAGAATCATTCGTCTAACATTTCATGTATAACGATATCATCTTGACTCGTTCGTTTAACATTTCATCCGTTTTAATTTATATAAACAATTTATAATTAATTTTAAATCATTTTTAATCAATTTAAATATTTTATAACTAATTTAAATTATTTAAACTTTTTATAATTAATTTAAATAATTTTTAAATTATTTAAATTTTTTATAACTAATTTAAATTATTTTTAAATTATTTAAATTTTTTATAACTAATTTAAATTATTTTTAACTTATTTAAACTTTTTATAACTAATTAATTAATTTTTAAATTATTTAAAAATTTTATAACAAAATTAATTTATTTAGTATTAATTAAATAATTTAAACACATTCTAATATACATAAGATAAAGGAAAAAAAAAAGGGACGACATTGTCGTACTCTTTTTTTTACCAAAATTTTTCACGAAAAATCAAACAACCCGCCAAATATTTCGCAAAAAAAAAAACAAAAAAGTACGACTATGTCGTCCCTTTTTGTGTCGTCCCAATTTTACATTAATAATTGACACCAGATCTCTATCTTCATCTCTTTCAACACTTAACCAAAAAAAAACAAAAACTTCTCGTTAAAATAGAAAACAAATCCATAAAAATCCCAAAAAAACACTATTTTCTTCAATTCGACACCACCACAACACTACTATCACTCGTAACCATCAATTACACACGCACCACTGTGCACAATTTGTATAATTTTTGTTATTTTGTTTTGTTTAAAGGTATTTTTTTTTTAATTTTGTTTGTTTAACTATGGTTTTATGTTGTGTTTGTGTTGGTTAGATGGTCCACCGCAGCAGCAGCTCACCACCGTGAACCACCGCCGCAGCTCCACCACCACGAACCGCAGCAGCAGCAGCTCACCATCGTTTGTGTTGATTAGTGACTTTTTTTTTGTTAATGTGTTTTGGTACGTGTGACACACGGTAATTTTTCACTTATTATTAAATAATAAATGGTAATTTATTATTACTAAGCATAGTCATTAAGCATGCATAAGCTTGACTGATCATTCGAGTGGATAACTCGCATACTGTAGCTTGTTGCATTTCTTTTGCATTCATTGCACAATTTTAAATATTGTGAAATAATTGTCTTATGATTAAAATTGTAAGACGAGAGGGTATGTCGTTTTCCCCAGTGACTGACACTGCACGCGTACCGACACTATGATAAGGGCAAATAAAACATCCGATAAATCTCCGGAACAGAAAATATTACCAAGATAATACCATTTCAAAAACGTACTCTTAAAACGTTTCCGTAGAAAAAGTGACAAATCATAATACTTCATTCACGGTTTAATATCGCGGGACACAAAATACTTATTACACCTTTTACTTAAATTGTAACTCTTAATATTTATAAGTATTATCACAAAATAAATACTACAAATCAAATTTAAGTGAATAAAAATCTCTTCCTTATAATTTTGGCATATCCATCCATGGTGTCCTCACCCTCCACGACAAAACCACAAAAAGCAGTAAAAGAGAAAACTAGTCTTCTTCTTCCTAGGCATGTATCTCGTGTAGGTCGATTATCCCAAAGAAGAAACCCAACACCCTCCTTTCATCATCTCCAACTCTCCCTCACCAAAATCATGAATTACTTTGTGTCACCAATCCTTCTCTTGGAGGCGTCAACTACCATTCGAATGGGTACAAGAGCTTCAAGACAAAAACCACAAAAGAGAAGCACACATCTATATCACTTCACATAGGGTCAAAGCTCAAGACTATCTAGGTTGCAGAAGTTAGCTTAATTTGGCTTCACACCAAGACCTCAAGATGGAAAGAAGAGTCAAGGTACTCCAAAGACACCTCTCCAAATAGTGGTGAAGGGGTGAAGGTAGGAGGCGCCCAAATCAGTTTCATCACCACTCTCACAAGAAAATTAGGGTTTGTAGAAGTTAGGGTTTTCAAAAATTGATTTGGGGCTTTTGAAATTCGGGGTTGGTATCCACCAATTCTAGCATCAATTTGTCAAAATCAAGAAGGACTCGAGGTCATTCGGCATCTTCTATTTGGCTTTGTACTCGACCCACCTCCAAAATTTGTGAGAATAACATGTTTGTTGTGTCTTTAAAATTCATCTTGTTATGTATTGAAAGAGGAGTCGGGTATGACCCCGTGTTGATTCTCATTTTCTTTTTTTGTTTTTTTCGAATAAAAAAATCATTAATAAAATGAATTTATGGTTGTTAAACCCTATTAGATCATATATATTTTGTTAGTACTACTTGAGAAATCTTGGGTTGATAATCAAATGATTATTTGGTCATGTTAGTATTTATCCTTGTCGCTAGTTTTTGTTCATCCATTTCTGTCGAGAAGTAGGCACCAAGAAAATTAGAAGAGTTAAGTTTTATAAAAATTCACTAGTATCTTAATATTGAATCTGGAAAAGGGATGTTGGTCATGACAATTCTTGTTAGTATTCGAAACTTGCGTATAAACCTTGGTACCTAGCATCGATAAATCCATGACTTTCGGTCATAATATTCATTACCTTAGTCGATGTCGAGTCGTGTTAGACTCGACTGTGAATCCCCCTTAGTACTCACACTAACTGAAGTTCATGTTATGATTTGTCCATCGACAAATTCGTGAGACTAAATAAACTGCTTCTTTAATTCTTGTAAACAAATGTCTTGACACTAGGAGATGTACGAAAAGGATATATGAGCAAATGTAGTTGTCATGAAAACAAGTCACGACTCATTAGAATGCATGTTGATGTCGAGATGAAATCGGTTGAGTAGTACTCAATTTAACACATGGTTTCACCTCACCTTTGCTCTAGCTTTTAGTTAATATGTTAGCCGTGAGCATTATTCGAGACGTTATTGGTACGACGGGTAGTCGAGAATGCGTTGGAGCACGTCAACCGTGATACCCTCGGTTTGAGTTTAGCTCCGAAATGTTAGTATCTTGTTCACTTTGAATGAACCCTTGTCATATTATTTCCTTTCTGCATATGGTTTTCTCCACACAAAAAAATCTTGGCGTAAGCAGTTTCTATCAAAGTATTAACTAGTATCTTTGACATCAAAATTCTGGGCCACAGCCCAACTTGTATTTTGTGTTACAAGGGAGTTGTTTGGATGTTTTATGGGCTTCGTCCCAACCTGTTGCCCTGCTACTGTCGACGCTAGGCCACAGCCCATTGTGGTTTGGGGTATTCGTTGGATGGTTAAACGA
Organism: Chrysanthemum makinoi; assembly: GCA_910596185.1. NCBI lineage: Eukaryota > Viridiplantae > Streptophyta > Magnoliopsida > Asterales > Asteraceae > Chrysanthemum > Chrysanthemum makinoi. The sequence continues at coordinate 40,071,803 of OU343220.1, read as the reverse complement.
GTCAACAAATTAAAACGTGTAATGTAAACCGGAAATAAATTATAAAACCAAACTCATTTACCACATATTTGGAATCTTCGACCTTAGTTATATATACATATATGAGTTAACAAGTGAACAAGTGTAAAAGTTTTAATACAAGAAACAAGTGGTTAAAGACACATTTTACTTAATAATTTTCGTAACAAAGTTTAACGTCAATGTGTAAACAAATGTATGTCAAGTAAATTTCTAGTTGGGAACTATAAATATTAAGAACAAATTTTAATAATTAAATGAAGACTACTATATCATTTTGTCAATTAATAAACTTGAGAGTCTTCACATTTAACTTAAGTATTTTCTAAATACAATTAGAAAATAAATCAATTATATTTGATTTTGACAATACTATTATGTGCCAACATAAATAAGTATATATACATTCATATACTTACTAGAAAAACCTTTCAATAATTTTTACAAACTAAATGTTGGTTTTAATACCATTATACAAAAACAATATAAATTGAACCATTTTAAGTAAGTGATACTTAAAACAATGAACTAAAACATTGCCATCCTTATCTAGGTCGTGTGTCGGTGCAGCGTCACAATATTCACTGAATCCCACTTTTGGATTGCTTATTTGCTAAGGTGAGTTTCATAGCCCCTCTTTTAGTTGATAAATTGTTTTATACATATTGGGGTGAGAAAATATGCAAAACCTTTTTATGGACCTGAACTATTGCATGATTACTATTACGTGGTTTAGCCTAAGCCCTTATGTCCCTAGAAATACCCCTTTTTCATGAACCGTCGGTTCCTGCTGGGAAGCGCGAATGTTATAAATAGATCTATTGAGGGTGACTCCTCCGTTCGGTTGGCCATGCTTAGGCCAAGGCAAAACGTATACCATGTCGGAAACGAGTGTTGAGGGACAAAACACTCGCATTGGGCCTATATATTGTATGATTTCATTTAGCATACAGAAACTGTCGTAGTATCGGTTGCATGAACTTAGTGCTAACTTAATAGACATTCATCCATATATCATTATATTCGTTGTAATGATTATATGACTTGATTTATGATCCATGCTTACTGTTTAATTTAAACCTATGAACTCACCAGCTTTTAGCTGACCTTTTTAGCATATTTTCTCAGGTGCTTGATGTATGATGTGGGCAAGGCAAGAAAGTGGCAAGGGGTCGTAGTAATGTCTAAAGAAGTGTTTTTACACATAATGATGTTTTTAAATTGGGACCACTAAACTTATGGGAAGTGCCCATTTTATTTGAACAATGTTTGTAAGAAAATATCTTTAAAACTATTTTTATGAAATTAAAACGGAGTATGTATTCCGTTCTTTATTACTTGTGTTGTGATCTCCGATTTCGTAGCATTCCCCATAACACATATGCTTCCGCTAAACCAGATTTGGGGGTGTTACAGTACGACAATGTCGTCGTAAAGAGTTTTTATTAATTAATTTGGTACGACAATGGTTTGTTTAACTATGGTTTTATGTGTAGTGTTTGGGATAGCCGGGACCGTCGGGGTCAACCGTGACAGCCGGGACAGCCGTGTCAGGCCGGGTCGAGCGACCACCTCTTTTTCTCTCTCTCTTTTCTTCACTTCCTGTATTTCAGCCGCGAAATAGGTATATATATATATATATATATATATATTACTTTGTCGATAATGTATATACTTTTATATACTATGTTATTAATTGTTAGTTATAATACTTAAAGTGACCGTGTTAAAATGAAAATGATATGTGATATCGGAGAAATGACATGTGATATGTTATTAATTGTTAGTTATAATACTTAAAGTGACCGTGTTAAAATGAAAATGATATGTGATATCGGAAAAAATGTCATGTGATATGTTATTAATTGTTAAAATGAAAATGATACTTTGGTTAGTAATATTGTGATTGTTAAACTTGTGTTACTGATTTTAGGATTTTAGTGATTAATTTTGGAAATTCCCCGTCCGAAGTTAATCATCCTATAGAAAACCCGTCCGAAATTAATTTATTAGAAATTAATTTCGGAAAGTCCCCTGTCTGGGACTGCTTTTTGAATGTTTTGTCTCATTTAGGATATGGATGCGTATAACTGTTTTACTATTTGACAGAAATGCACATATTTGGGGAGTTGAGGGGAAATGCTGCCAATTTTTTTTCAAATAGTAAATCAGCTATACGCATTCATATATGAGACAAGACATTCAAAGAGTGGGTTAGGATTGCCTTCCATAGTTGCACTAGGTAAACAGAACAACTCATAATTACGCCTTTTCATGTTTGAATGTGTTTATTTGCATATGTATGTATATATATAAATTCATTTTTTTGAATATGTTTTTTACAACGCAGTCATGACAATTGATAAGAGTTGGACCACTGTATCCAACCGTAATTCCCCATAATTTTTAGATGGTCTTTTAGCATTCGTCGCGCATTATGAGCCATTGTTAAACCCTATCTCAAAAATGATTCATTGCCCATGTGTTCGTTGTGGTAACGCTCCAACTAAATTGGGTACGCTCAAAACTCTTGAGTCACACATATCTAAATATGGGTTTGACACACAATATACCACTTGGAAATATCACGGTGAACCGCTTCCTCCACCCGTAGTACACAACACACCATAACCACCTTCACCTGAACACATGGACAGGGAAGCATTCTTCCAAGATATTTCTGCAGATAATGTCCCAACTCCACCATCTCAAACAACAGTTTCTCAACCAGATCAAACAACAGGTCCTCAACCAGCTCAAACCAATGATCCTAGTGTAACGCCCCGTGAACGACACGACTTAAAATCATTGAAATTTAAACTTTTACGCGGAAACGATTTGACTTAAAACTGACCTGCTGTTGCTAATCATTGAACTGATATAATTCTGTAAGAAACTGACCCTTGAAAGTATTTTTACATGAAACTAGACTCAATTATCTTCGAAATGACGGGTGGCTCGACCCTTGACGACTTACGGTTAAAAAGATATGATTTTTCCAAATTTGTTCTCCAAATTAGTTCTCCAAATTTGTTCTCCAAATTTGTTCTCCAAATTAGTTCTCCAAATTAGTTCTCCAAACTAGTTCTCCACTAGTTCTCCAACTATTTTAACCACTTTACAAACACTTATCCATATACTTTGTTTTTACAAACATTCTTGACCCGTTTGACCCAAAATGGGTTAAAATAGACCTTGTCCCAAACACCCCTTTTTCTGCATATCCATTTTATATACTTTTCACCCATTTTCCGGAAAATGACATCTATTACTCAGAAAGACAACAAAATTTCCAGAATTTATTAAGACCTCATATATATCATTTTCATGCATAAACATTAACCAATTGACCTTCGGAATGGTACTTTACAAAACGCCGGGTATTATGTAAAATACCTGTTTTGACCCGTTACATTACATACAACCTTTACCACTTCCGAATTACTTCAAACCTTTCAAAAAGCATTAACTTAACATATTAAATCATGTCCATAATCATTAACCCATTTAAAACCCAAAATGGGTATAATTACATGTTATACCAAACGCCCCTTTATCTTTGACCATAAACACTTAAATCATGTTATGACATACCGTTGACGACCCACTCACTGCAATAACCATGACATATACCTTGACACTTGACAACACACTTACAAACCATTAAGACCAACGGGGTTACCACATTGACTTGAGCTCGGTATCTACCTAAGCTCTTACTTTCTTACCATGCTTCTAATCTTTCGTACTAATCATCCTTAAGCCTTAGTCCAAGCTTACCATTTAGCATAAGCACCTACAAAACATTTACATCTTAAAACCATAAGCACGAGGCTTAGTAAGTAGAGCGGATATAACATAATATCATAAATCATTCATACATTACATATCATCAACCATTAGTCCATTTTAATCATTAAAACACGTACCTTAAATCACTTAAGCACCAACATGCCTTATAGGTCAAAGCATCAACATACCTTAAACCTATTTCACCATTATCTAAACTCTCCATGAATAGTTATACCAAACTAGTCTCTAACACACTTTCACATAAGCACATACATTCATAACCTTAACACATAATACATAACACATAATATGATGAATTCAATATAACATCATCTTATAACCGGTTTACTTACCTTAATTCCAAGATAGTGAAACTAAGCACATCATTATCAACATCATCATTCTCCACTCTTGCAATCTAAGCTATTTCACTAAAGGCATAAACACATAATCAATTAATATATTATGGTTACCACAACTATAGCTCCTTTTAATCACTTCTAATTACCACATAATCATAGAATGATTATATGATAATTAATTCCATTAAATTATTAACTTAACTCAATAAAACTTAACTCATGATCATCATAATCCATTAATTAGCTAAAAACCATCATTTACCCAATTCCCCAATTTGGGTATGAACCCTAACTTATAATTTCATCAATTAACTTAAGACAAAGGATTACTTACTTGAGAGGATCATTACTAGGGCTTTACTACTGAATTGGGAACATAATCTCTTCATTACTAGCCCATCAAACTTGGTCTCTCTTTCCCTCCCTTCTTCACTTCACGACACAAACACACAGCTACACACTTCCTGGAATATGGAGAATGTGGTAGAAGATAACTATTAGTTGTTATAGTTTGCCTAATTGACACATTAGGTCCTTCAAGTCTCATTCCTTCTATTTAGCCACACCATACTTTATAACATGTTTAGCACTTGGCAACATAGGTCCCCTTACTCTCTATAACTATAACATAACATGTGTTAACTATTAGTTTGACTAGTCAATTTAACATTCGTTGACTAACCAATCACGTTAAACCTTGGTCAATTTCATCTAAGGTGGGGCCTATTTGTATCCGAGAAACGGGTCTAACACCTAGCATTACTAACAAGTACGAAGAGTTACTTGCTAGGTCCACCTAAAATTTGTACCCAGGTTGTGATATGACTACATTGAGCTTTACGTCAGAGCTTTCGCACATCAAGGTCGTAGATAAAATAACTGATGTCGGGTTTAACAAGATTCTAGCTCTTTTGCAAAAGGCATGTCCCCCTAGTAAAGGATTCAATTTCCCACCATCATACTATGAAATCAAGAATACATACAAAAATATCGGGTTAGGATACGAATCGATCCATGTATGTATAAATGATTGTTTTTTATTTTGGGGATCAGATGAGAACAAAAGTCTCAATAATTGTCCAATCTGCAACGAGAGTAGATGGAAAAACCAAAAGACAAAGGGGAAGAAAGTTTCAAACAAGGTGTTGCGTTACTTTCCGTTAAAACCTAGACTACAACGTATGTTCAACACAAAAGACATCGCAAAGTGGATGACTTGGCATGCTACTGGATAGTCTAAGGAAAACGGTAAGATGAATCACCCGTGTGATGGTCAAGCATGGAAAAGTTTTGACATAATGAAACCTGAGTTTTCTTGTGACCCTAGAAACGTCCGATTAGGGTTGGCTGCTGATGGTTTCAACCGCTTGGCAACATGAGTCAAAGTTACAGCATGTGGCCGGTGATATTGACAACATACAACACACCCCCTTGGATGTCTATGAAAGAGACTTCTTTAATGTTGACGATGTTAATTACTGGCCCTAAATTAGCTGCAAAGGACATTGATGTTTTCTTGCAGCTTTTGATCAAAGAACTCAAAGAGTTATGGATAGGAGAGTGGACTTTAGACGCGCTACGGGTACTAATTTCAAAATGAAAGCGGCACTTTTATGGACCATCAATGATTTTCCTGCTCAAAGCAGTTTGTCTGGGTGGACTGGGCAAGGCTACTATGCATGCCCCACATGTAATCAGGATACTCCATCGCTTCCTGTGAAGCATAAAATCGCTTATGTTGGGTACAGAAGATTCTTACGCGTAAGGCATCCACTGAGGAATAAACATAAGGAATTCCATGGTAAACCTGAAAAGAACCATCCTCCTAGAAGCTTTACCCATGAGGAAATCATGATTCAAATTAGTAAAGTCTTTAAACGTGTCTCTGGAAGCATCCAAATACTTTAAAAAATAACCCTAAACCTAATCGAGAAATCGAATTGAATTGGAGTAAGCATTCTATCTTCTACGAACTGGAGTATTGGCCTTTTCTTCTACTAAAACACAATCTCGATGTCATGCACATCGAAAAGAACGTGCTTGAGAGTGTGCTGAATACCTTGTTAATGAACGACAAATCTAAAGACACGCTAAAGGCAAGGAAAAACTTGAAAACTTTGGGAGTTCGAAAGGAGTTGTGGCTCGTTGATAAAGAAAATTGGAAGTTCGATAAGCCTCATCCAACGTACTCTTTCACACCGTAAAAGAAATTTTTTTGTAAATTCATCAAACGAGTTAGACTACCTGATGGGTTTGGATCCAACTTCAAGGAAAAAGTGACCGCTGATGATAACAACATAACGGGCCTAAAATCTCATGACTGTCATATAATGATGCAGCAGTTACTTCCTTATGGAGTTCAAATAAACTTACCTAAAGACATTTCAATCCCATTAATCGAGCTCTGCTTATTCTTTAAGCAGATTTGTGCTCGAAATTTGATGCAGCAGGACATGGAGAAAACTAAAAAGCAAATGATCGATGTTATGATTAATTTAGAGCAAATATTTCCTCCTGATTTTTTTGACATAATGATTCATTTGGTTATACATTTACCCGAATAGGCTATTCTAGGTGCCCTGTTTACTACAGGTGGATGTATCCATTTGAAAAATACATGAAAAAACTAAAAAATTATGTCCGAAATAAAGCCATGCCTGAAGGTTCTATAGCAGAGGGTTATGTTGCGTAAGAAGCATTAACTTTCTCTCGTGTTATCTTAAGGATGTCGAGACGAGATTTAATCGTCTTGACAGAAATGATGACGATTTGCCTGAACAACCAAATAAATTCCGTGTGTTCCGTCCGTAGGCAAACCGGTGGGTAGAGAACGCCCGACTCAGTTGAATACAGATGTTATGCAGGCAGTTGTATGGTTTATACTTAACAACAGCTTCCAAATAGACGCAGACATCCTGGCGTACAAAGAGTATGTTTCTTCTTTTTTATATTTTGAAGAACCCTTTTTTTTCTTAAGTTATTTGTTTCCTATTACTTATTCATTACCTTTGTGCAGTGAATTTCCTAACAATGCCGTGGAAACAAGTTTTCCTCCCTGGTTCAATCACAAGGTAAACGCATTAGATATATTACCTTGTAGTCCATACTTATTGCTCATCTAAATCTGTTTGTATCTCTTTCATAGATTCGTGAAAAGTGCATGCCAAAAGACCCAAGTTGTAGTCCCGAGTTACTCTCTTTGGCATGTGGACCTTCATCTAGTGCAAGTACATACCCCGCATGCATAGTGAACGGTGTGAAGTTCTTGGTGGACCAGCGCGATAAACTTCATACCACTCAAAGTAGTGGAGTTTCAACACCCAGGCCTGATGGAGCTGTGTATTATGGTCAACTGGAAGAAATTCTAGAGCTCACTTATATGGGCAACCGTAAGGTTGTGTTGTTCCGATGTATATGGTTCGACACCCGTAACCCTACTAACCCTACGCCACACTCCATACGTTCTTACATTGAACATGGCATACATCATATTTTGACTGAACGGGATGCTTATAGAAATCAACAATACATTCTTGCGACACAAGCAACACAAGTCTTCTACCTTGAAGACCCTGCTAAACGACCACCTCATTGGAAGGTAGTCGAAGATGTTCATCATCGGAAGATCTGGCATCGGGATGTGGTAGATTCTGATCAGGATGTTATACATGGCAGCAGTTCATCTGATGTTGCATTGTCTGTTGGTTTGTGATGAGTGTCTAAATACTCATCATTTTTGTACCATTTAAACTGCAAACACATCTGAAAACACTCAGAAACGCATCAAAATGATAAAAATATCACAAATAAGTGTTTTATGTGTTTTAAATGAAAAAATACCAAAATCGTGTGAAAACGTATCAAGTTTGCACAATTGGCGCTTTAGTCTCCCAAGTTTCAAAAGTTGTCAAATATAGTCCCCGTAAATTAAAATAAATCAAAATAATGAAAAATGTTATTTAAAGTCCCTAGGGATTCATGAGTTGTCAAACTTGGTCCTTGAAGTTTAAAATTGCAAAATGACAACTTTGGTCCCTCAACTTTGAAAAATGTCAAAAATAGTCCTCGGATATTTTAAAAATGGAAAATTATCAAATGTTATCCTTGTACTATTCAAACTTGGCAAGTTTGGTCCTTGTGTTAACTTTGGAAAAGTTGCAGGTTCAGTCCCAAAAAAATCAGAAAATTACAACAATGGTCCTTGTGTATTAATTCCTAAGCCAAACGGACCCTTTGTATTATTAACCCAAAACACAAACACACCCAACCCAGCTGGCCCAGTTCACAAGCCCAAGCCCAAGTAACTTGACCCTTGACCCTTGAGCCAGTCCAAAACCCATGTGAACCCCCCCCCCCCAAATGAACCCTTCCGTTATTAATAAAAAAACGGTCAAACTATGTTTGACCGTCTCCTTCCCTCCCATCACCACCTGCTACCACACCATCACCGCCACCTGTTTTACCACCTCACTACCACCTTTCCACCTCACTACCACCTTTCCACCTCACTACCTGCTCCTCTCTCTCACCCCTTCCACCTCACAACATAGCCTACAATACAGTTAATGCATTCCCATCACAAAACTTCCACTGTTACACTCACAAACCTGATTTTTGCACCAAATCTCCACAACTTGGCTACTAAACCTTTCTTTCCTGTCTCCTCCACCAATACAACCATCCAAAGTGCTTTAATTGCAAAATTTCGGCTGCAAGTTACATAAACCACTTTTGGCGCCAAAAGTGAATTAAAAGGCTGGGATCATTTTGACTCATCCAACGGTGGAAATTCTTGATGGGAAATGTTTAGAAGCTTGTGGAAAGATCAAAAAGTCTATAAAGAAAGAAGGAGAAGCAGAGAGGAAATATATCTAGTGTAATTTTTAATTTCCTATGTCGTTTTAGTTCATTTTTCAAATTCAAGTGTAATCTTAAGCTTTCAAGTACTGTATTTGTCAATCTTAGTATATTTTACAACTTTTTCAGTAATCAATTTCAAAGCTTTAGTATCATTTTCAGTTTATGCAAATTCCAAGTTCAAAAATCTCATGTGAGTTTAATGTTGTTGTTAGTTGTTGCTTTGGACTTATAAACTAACATAAGCTCCTAGATAGCTTAATACAACTATTAGAAACCTTTAAAACTTTGTTTAGTATCAAAAAGAAAAAAATACCAAAAATACTCAAAAATAGTTAAAAATAAAAAAATCAATGGAGATGGTTATCAAAGTGCCGAGCAGGTGAATATTGGATTGCCCTTGGGTTTAGAGCTTCTTGGGAAGCTATAGGTTGTGTTCTCAGGCCTTGGTTCTAAGTTTTCACTTGGTTTCTATCTTGTAAGCCTTTTGCTCAATTTTAGCATTTTACTGTTAAAGTCATTAATTAACTTTAAGCTTTGTGTTTTTATGTTTCTTAGTGGTAGTTAAGTAGAATTAACCATTAAAACCAGTTGCTTGTTCATTAGAATTTGTAATTGTTAAAAATTGTAATTTGACAGTTAATATAGCATAATTGTCATTTCCTAGTTTTATGATGTTATTGTTGTTGTTTTATGCTTCTTCAGTCTCATTAAGTGATAATATAAAGTCTTTAATCAATTGCATGGTCTTAATCTGTGTAAACTTTTGAAAATAACAAAATCAGTTAGTTTAAAGGTTGTTTGGATTTGTGAGTAAACCTGTGTTAGAGGTTGTTTGTGTTGTTGTTTGTTGTTGTTCTGTGTCACATTAGGTCAAAATAACTCAGTTCAACCATAAAATACAGTTCTTGTTTGATCAAAAGTCAAAATAGCCTTTGATCACTCCTTGTTCATCAACTGTATGTAGATTTCATGTTTCATAATCATGGTTTTGTATTCATAAGTTGTTATTGTTGATCAAATCAGTCTTAATCCACCTTAATACAACATAATCAGTGATTAGGATTGTTCCAAAGTTCATTTTAGTCAACTTTTTAGTTTAACTTAAAAAGTCAAATTTTCGCTTTAGCAGCTTTTTGAATAAAATAGATTATTTTCTATAGGGTTTAACTTTGAGTTTCATGTTTTAAGCTTTTAGGTTTATAAAATATAACTGCTCATCTTTATCATAGTATTTTTATAATTTCTAGTTTGCTAGTTTAACTGCTTATTTTTTAGTTTCTTTTAAGACCTTTTCTAAAATAGTGCCTGTGTACGTTGAGTAGACCATTTTCATAAGCTCACACAGAGCTTATTAGTTAGCCTAAGCTTGTATATTTTGGTTCTTTGGAAAGCTAACCTAGCTGTCTTGAAGATCCAAGCTTATTTTTCCATTTTATAGCTTATTTAGTAGGGCTGCTAATTGCTTTTTGTTTGACCCATTTCTGTGTTAACTAAGTACTCAATGATTTACAAGCTCTTTCACAAGCTTGTCATAAGCTTATTAGTGAGCCATAGTGTGTGAGCTTGGACTTTTTGGAAAGCCCACCAGCTCATCTTGACACCTCAGTCTTTGTTTTGAGCCTTTAAGCTTATTTAATAAGCTAAAATTGCTTTTAGAAATGGTCAGCAGCCTGTTTGGTTAGTAGGTTTTGCATAAGTGCTTATTAGCTTATTTATAGCTTATCAGTGTATTCCTTTGTGCCTTTTAGCTTAATCTAAGTTCCTTTAGCTTGTTTACATCTTATTTCACTTTTGTTTCTTTCTGTGAAGCTTATTTCAAGCTTATTAGAACTTAAATAATCAAAATAAGCAAAAACTCAAATTGTTAAGTTTTTTAGCTTTCAAATAGCTTATTTTTAAGTTGTAAAATTTTTGTTTTTATTAAAGTTGCTTATTTTCAGTAGTATAATAGTTTTCAAAAAGAAAAATCACAAAAACATCATTTTTAAAATAGTGATAGCGTTTATTTAATAGAAATTAGCTTTTTAATTTTCTTTTTCAGCTTATTATTAAGCACTTCCTGTTTTTATAATTTTCTTAGTTTTCTGTCATCATAAGATATTTATATAAAAAATTTCATAATTTTCTTAGCTTGTTTAGTATTTATTAGAATTAAAAATAGTTAAAATTATTAAATAATTAATAATAAATAAATAAAAAGCATAAAAAATATCTTTTCAGTTTTAAAATTAGTTTTCTAATATTTTAGATTTTTCTAAGTCATAATTTCATTTTTCTAGCTTTATTTCATATTTTCTTATATTTTAGAGTATTATTAAATAGTTTAAAATAGTTTTTAATTAATAATAATTAAATAAATAGTTATAAAAATAATTTTAATTTTCTAATAATTTTCTTTTATTATTAGGTTTGTAAAAATATCATTTTCATATTTGTAGGTCTTTTATTTCTTAAAACTCTCGCTTTATTTTGTACGCTTACGTAATTTAATAAACGTACGTGTTTAAGTTTGTTTAATCTGATTGTTGTACTTTATAGTTCTGTATCCAAATACCATTCCAATCAATCAGTAGTGTAATTATCCAATCAAAATCCTTACAGATCATTATCCTTAGTGATCATTCGACATCTGAACGCTTTTAAGCACCATTAATCCTCCGTGGGACTTAACGACCGGGAATCCACTATATTCCAAGGGAAATTGCATTGGTTTTAGACTGCTTGAATTTTATTACGGTTGACCATTCACAAGTGGTTGACTTGTGTAATAACCTTGACAGTTTGAAGCTTAATCAAATTTTGGCGCCGGGAGGCTTTAGCGTGTTTTAAACATTTCCGCACCCGTACTGCACATATACCACCTTTTGTAAACATTTTTTTTTTTTTTTTGTAAAGTTATCAAAATCAAAAAGTTCATTAACACTTTTCCTAAAGTGTTAACAACACCAAACAAAATATAAAACAAGAAAACATTCGTAACGCTTATCTTGTATTTTCTTTGAGGTGATTCTTAAAGAGGTACGATTTGGTTAAACGAGACGATACCAAAAATATTGTCCAGAAGTTTTTAAACCCTTAGCACAAATCCATACCTACGTCTTTTTAGTGGTACTTAATAAATACATAAAAATCAACTACCGCAAATCAAGGCGAACACCTACCAACCGGGTGTGAACATTAATAAGTTCCCAATCTTAAAGATCAAAACTTGCCTTTGTGTCCTTGTGATTTGGTGTACCTTTTTCAAAGAAGCCATTTCATTTGTGATTATTGGTTTAAGTTCACTTGTCGCTTTGCCTCGCATTTGTTTTGAAAACTGATTTTTATACTTAGTGCATGCGCACTCGTTCTTCCAACTCCACAAGTCCACTTTCGAGCTTGCAAATATTCCGCGTAGACGAGAGGACGCTCGCTCCTTCATCCGCGGATGAGGAACTTCTAGTACCACCACCCCCTGTCGTAATGGCAGAAGATAAACCGATGAATGAGCTTCTCGAGGGTTACGGAGATGCCATTATTGTCCCAGCCATCGTGGCTGATACCTTCGAGCTCAAAACCGGGTTGCTTAATCTTGTAACCCAAAGCCAATTTTATGGTTTTGATCGGAACGACCCTCATGCTCATATTCGATGGTTTAACAAGATTGCATCTACCATCAAATACAAGAATGTCCCACATGAAGCAATTAAGCTTCTTCTGTAACACCCCAAAAAATGGTTTGCAGCGGAAGAAAAGGTTTTTGGGATGCTACTCAATTGGATCATAACACAAAGTGAAAAATATAGATTTTTCTTAAAAGATTTCATTTATTGAAGTAAAATAGAGTTTACAAAGGTTGAATCGTTACGGAAAACGGCCCTTTTGTAAAATGTGGTCCCCATAAGTAAATCTCAGTCATCTATGACCATGCCATGCCAATGCCCAAGCGCCTCCAAAGTTAGCTTTCGCCTTTTTAATACCTGAGATAAACATGCTTAAAAAGATCAACACAAAGGTTGAGTGATATTCATAGGTTTATTAAATAGTTGAACACAAGTAAGAGATGACAATTGCCACGAAGTCAATCACCATAGAAAACAGAGATTATTATTATGCACTAAGCTCATGACACCAATACTAACTGCATACACCTAATTACTGGTGTAAGTAATAAAATTGCCCTCCCAGATGTAATAGCCAATTACATAGAGATAATCAAATATGGTGCGCCCCGGTTATTTCCGATAACCGAAGTGGTCGTCAATTCCCATAGTACTATCCACAATATTTGCGTTCACCCGCAAGTGATTAATGGTTCATGATGAAGGAGACTTTTGGCAGGCAACTTAGGCTATAATAATAATAATCATGCAAGCATGCATTTTAAGAAAAGACTTGTGCTCTAGTTTATAGCATGTATCTCCCCCAAAGAGTTTATAAAACAGTTAAAAGAGTAAAAGTGGGGCTATGAACTCACCTTAAGTAGGATAATACAAGTTGGAATAACGTGCACGGAAATCGAGGTTCGATGACTCTAACCGCAACCTAAATAATTAATATGTCTTAGGTTCGAGAAATAATGTTGTGTATGCAACTTAATAAAATGTTTTATCACCCGTACATGTTTGCATAAGAGTTTAATTGTGAAAACGTAGTTACGTCGAAGTTTTCTATTAATAATCGTTATTTACATTTTAAACGTCTTAACAAGTATTTCTCGTAATTAAGTTATAGTGGTCTTGTTAATATGTATCAAGGAAGAAAAAAAATTACCGACGCACTTTATTTCATGTTACTATTGTCGTTATAAGTTATTTACGAGAAAACAGGGTTTTCCGACATTAACTTATATATTTCGTTAAGTTGTCAAAATGGATAAGTGGCCTCGGAAGACTAGTCATAAAACGACCGTTAATCATTTTTTGAGACTCAACTTAGTGGATTTAGGGAGTATGGAACAAGGTATACAAAAGTCTAGAACTGAACGTCAGCTAAATCGGACCCAATCCTAAATAAAAATAGCCTCGAAATTGGGTACTCACGCTATTTTTGTGGCTTTTGGGCAGTTTCCGGGCAAGTTTACAAGGTTATATTTTATTCGTTATAGATCCGTTTGACAAATGGTTGGACTTTTTAGAAAATAGGTTATGTCTATTTTACTTTTGTCACTGCTATTATTTTTCCATAAAGGACTCTATCTATGAGAAAAACAGGCTTGAACATGGTCTCTCGCAAAACTGCTCCTGACACTTAGAAAATAATGACATTTTGGGCTGGTAAAAATAGTTATCGTGGTCGTAACTTTAAATCAATGTATCTTGGTCGTTTTAGCTCCGTTTCTTAAGTTCTTTATATCCCCGATTTCGTATTTAAGTATACTAATATATTTTTAGTACTTCGGATACTCTAGTTAACTTTTAATACTCGATTTTACCTCTTTAAAGTCGTCTAACAGCTTTATTTGTTTCAGGAATTTAGTTTCCGACATTCAACTTAAAACTAGTCTAGTTTCTTCGTTATATGTCCGTTTTAACCCATTCAAGCGACCACGTTCTCATAATTGAGTCTATTTTCTATATTTCTACTCAAATCTTACTTACAAGTTACTGATTTTACCAGATTTAACCAAATGGGACAGCTTTATATAAACATGTTTTCAAAGTGTATTTTCTAGCCCAAAATGGGACAGCTTTGTCAAGAGGGTTATGAAACTTAGGTATATATAAAAATGAAAGTTTATGATGCAGTAACTTGTTACTAATTTAATATATTTAAGAAAAGTTACAAACATGTACAAAGGTGATACTCATGTTTATTTAAACTATGTTCTAGAAAATGAGAGAGCTCACGATTAAGAAATGTAAGATTATGAAAGTTTAGTTTGATGACTTACTTGAAGTAATGAGGTGATATGATCACTAGTGTCTAACGTAATAACCCAAAGAAGCTTATGAAACCCTTTGTAAAACCTTTCTTGCTTTAGATTTCCCAAAGGTGAAGTGTTTATATGTAAACCATGAGTTAAGTGTAAGGGTGAGCAAGTGATATTTTGATTTTGTATGAACTGGAAATGAGGTATAAAGACTCTTTATATAAGAAAAATCAAAATATGGTTCAAGGTTACTAGATGAATAAAAAAATGTGGCGTGGGTTGCTATTGTCAGACGCATGCTCAACAAAACAAAAGAAAAAGAGAGAGCACATGCATTCATACTAGTTCTCCTTGGTTCATACGCATGCATGGGGAAAAGATGGAATAAGAAAATGTAGCCTCTATATAAAAAATATATTAGGGGGGTGATGGGTTGCTTGTTGTCGACAAGAGGGGGAACAAGAGACCAAAGTTTTAATACTAAAAAAAAATGCAAGTGAAGCATGTGATGTTTAGGCTATTGTTTGGCAAGGGAAAAAGGCAATGACACATCAAATCTTGTCCCTAACTTGCTTATTATATAATGGTTTAAAGGCTTGTTCATGAGCTTATTTAGTCCATGGTCAAAAAGCATAAAGCTAAAGTATGGTTCAAAAATAAATAAATAAATAAATAATGATAGGCTACTAATAAGTTAAATTTAATAAAAGAAAAATAATGAATTTGTGTGTCAAGTGGTTTTCATGTTTTACGAGAAAAGTATCGTTCTCGATTCAAATAGGTTTGGAAAAATTAAGGAATGAAACTTAGTAACAAATTTACTATAGTTTATTTTTAAAATTTGTTTGTAATTTTACGGGCTGTTATATCTTCTGTTCCCATTCTCTCTAGAGGGACAAGCCCGGAATTGGCTTGAGAAACAACCCCCTCGTTCCATTGAGACATGGGAGGATTTAGTCACTAAGTTTGTTAACGAATTCTATCCTCCATCCCGAACAACAAGTCTTAAGAATGAGATAATGAAATTTGCTCAAAGATTTGATGAATCATTCGGTGAGGCATGGGATCGTTACAAAGAGTTGTTCGAAGTGTCCGCATCATGGTTTTACCGAGTTAATGCAAATGGATACTTTCTACAATGGTCTGAGCCAAGCCGACCAAGACTCTTTAAATGCCTCCCCGGGAGGTAATTTCCTGAGCAAGACCACAAAAGAAGCCTTGCAAATCATTGAAAACAAGTCCTGTGTCCGCCCTGTATGAACAAAGACATATCAGTCTCAGCCTAATGCAGGACCTTCTACTTCATCTCACGTGAGTACATCTAGCACCGATGCTAAGATTGACAAACTCACGGATATTGTTCAGGCTTTGGTTCTTGCTAACCAAAAGAAAGTCACTTTCACACGGACACCATCACATGGTGAAGTGAAAAAGTCGAGGTCTCAGTGTCACTTGTGGTGGCCCTCATGCATACTACAACTGTATCGCCACCGATGGTAGTCCGCTTGAAGCCAATGCTATAGCCGGTACTTCACATCAGGGAGGTAATCAATACCGCCCTCAAAATGAACCAAACTACCGTGCTAATACTTATCAGGGACCACCCGGTTTAACCGTAATCCTAACATGCAAAATCGAATCGTAACCAACCTAGAATGAACCAAGGTTATCAAAACCAAGGTAATTTCTATCCTGGACCAAATCAAGGTTTCCAACATCAAGGAAACTTTAATCCAAACAATTTCAATCGAGGGAATCAATTTCAGGGAAATGTGAATCCTAATCAAGGAAAATTTCAAAATCAAGGCCCTAATCCGAACATTAGAGGCCAGAATTTTCCTAATCAAACTCAAGACATTGTTCCAACTGGACCATCATCCGATGAGTTATTGAAGCAATTCATGAAATCCCAAGATGAAATGAACAGTTGTTGGTCGGTCGATCACTGATCTAAAGAAGTCTTTAAATGATCAACCCTCGGGCTCAGGAAAACTTCCTAGCAACACGATCGCTAACCCGAGGGGCGATGCAAAGGCGATCACAACCAGAAGTGGTGTATCATACGATGGACCCGCTATTCCTACTACCTCTTCTTCTTCTCACCCGAAGGTAGTGGAAAGTGAACCTGAGGCGACAAAGGACAAGGAACTTCCTACTAATAACGGAGGTACCAATGATGTCCATCCTCAAGTTGTCCCGAAACCCAAATTCAATCCAGGAGTTGTTTTTGAAACTCCTGTAGCTCCCGTTGAAAACCCCAAATCCAAATCTTCTATTCCTTACCTATCACGTTTGAATGAGCGAAGCTCGCAAAAAGCCAGTCATCAAATGGACAAATTTTTTCAAATTTTCCAAGAACTACATTTTGACATAAGCTTTGCGGATGCTATCATGCTGATGCCCAAGTTTGCATCAACTCTCAAACACATGTTAAGCAACAAGGAAAAACTGTTTAAAATGGCTAAAACTCCTTCGAACGAGAACCGCTCAGCAGCTTCATAAAGAAGCTTCCCGAAAGCTTGGAGATCCCGGAAAATTTCTCTTACCTTGTGTATTTCCAGGAATGGTTGAATGCTTTGCCCTCGCCGATCTTGGTGCAAGCATCAATCTGATGCCTCATTCAGATGGAATAAACTTCTCTTCCGGACCTTACTCCTACATGCATGACTCTCGAGCTTGCAGATCGTACAATATCCTGTCCACTTGGCATTGCCGGGACGATTCGTGAAAATTAGGAAAGTTCCATTTTCCAGCTGACTT
The DNA here is from genome assembly GCA_910596185.1 of Chrysanthemum makinoi. Lineage (NCBI taxonomy): Eukaryota > Viridiplantae > Streptophyta > Magnoliopsida > Asterales > Asteraceae > Chrysanthemum > Chrysanthemum makinoi. Next base: position 40,054,160 of record OU343220.1, on the reverse strand, counting down.
TGTAGTTGTAGATTTCGATGCTGATCCACGGGTTCCTCTCATTGTTGGACGAGGATTCCTGAGAACGGGCCGTGCTCTCATTGATGTATTTGAGCAAGAAATCACATTACGTGTGGGTAATGAAGTTGTCACCTTTAACCTTGATCAAACTTCGAGGTACTCGCGAAACTATGATTCTCGAAGGTTAACCGAATAGATATCATTGATGTTGCTTCTGAAGAATACTCTCAAGAAGTTCTTGGTTATGATCATAATTCTTCGAGTGATAATCTCACTCATTCATCTCAACCCATCATTGCCAATTCTACTCCTTCTCTCACTCCGTTTGAGGAAAGTGACTTCATCTTAGAAGAGATTGAAGCATACTTGTCTAGTGATTCAATTTCATGGGAAATTGATCACGCTCCCATCGACATCGAGGGGGACATACTTCTCATTGAGAAGTTACTTAATGATGATCCATCATCACTCCCTCCCATCGAGCTTCATAACAAGGAAGTCAATTCAGTTGATAAAACAAGAATTTCCCAAGTCAAACTTAAGGACTTACCACCTCATCTCGAATATGCATTTCTTGAAGGTGATGATAAATTACCCGTCATTATTGCTCGAGATTTGAGTAAAGATGAAAAAGATGCTCTCATAAAGGTCTTGAAGTCACACAAGCAAGCAATTGCTTGGAAACTCTCCGACATTAAGGGTATCAACCCTGAGTTTTGTACTCACAAAATCTTGATGGAGGATGATTTCAAGCCAGCATTCAACATCGAGAAGGGTGAATCCTAAGATCCATGAGGTTATCAAACAAGAGGTTCTCAAACTTCTTGATGCAGGATTAATTTACCCGATCTCCGATAGTCCTTGGGTTAGCCCAATCCATTGTGTTCCAAAAGGGTGGCATAACCGTTGTCACAAATGAAAATAACGATTTAATTCCAACTCGGGTAACGGATGGCGTGTTTGCATTGACTATCGTAAGTTGAATGACGCCAACCGAAAAGACCATTTTCCTCTACCCTTCATGGACCAAATGCTTGAGAGATTAGCAGGGAACGAATACTATTGTTTCCTTGATGGTTTCTCGAGGTATTTTCAGATCCCCATTGATCCACAGGATCAAGAAAAGACCACATTCACATGCCCATACGGAACTTTTGCCTACAGACGTATGCCTTTTGGCCTATGTAATGCTCCTGGCACGTTCCAACGATGTATGATGGCAATATTCCATGACATGATCGGGGAAACAATGGAGGTGTTTATGGATGAATTATCGGTCATTGGGGACTCATTTCAAACATGTCTCTCCTATTTAGATAAAATGCTAAAACGGTGTGAAGACACCAATCTTTGTCTAAATTGGGAGAAGAGTCACTTTATGGTCAAAGAAGGCATAGTCCTTGGCCATAAGATTTCAAAAAATGGGATTGAGGTAGATAGAGCAAAATTCGATGTTATTGCTAAATTGCCTCATCCTACTACCGTCAAAGGTATTAGGAGTTTTTTAGGTCATGCCGGTTTTTATCGCAGATTCATACAAGATTTTTTTAAAATCGCCGTGCCTATGACTCATCTCCTTGAGAAGGATGCTCCTTTTATCTTCTCACCCTAGTGCATCAAAGCTTTTGAAACATTAAAGAAAAAGCTTACTGAAGCACCCATTCTCGCTGTTCCCGATGGGATTTACCTTTTGAACTCATGTGCGATGCAAGTGATTTTGCTATCGGTGCACCCTAGGGCAACGAGATCCAAGCATTTTCAGCCTATCCACTACGCGAGTAAGACTATGACCGAAGCTCAAACCCATTACACCACCACAGAAAAAGAGCTATTAGCCGTGGTGTATGCATTTGAGAAGTCTCGGCCGTACTTAATCTTGACCAAATGCGTGGTGTATACGGATCACTCGGCCTCAAATATCTCTTTGCAAAACAAGATGCAAAGCCGAGATTGCTCCGTTGGGTTCTCCTCCAAGAATTTGATATCATTATACGTGATAAAAAGGAGCCGAGAACCGTTGCAGATCATCTGTCACGTCTAGAAAACCCACACCAAGATGTTTTCGAGAAAAAGGAAATAAATGAAACATTTCCTCTCGAGACACTCAATGCGTTTCTTTTCGTGGAAACTCTACTACCCCATGGTTTGCTGACTTCGCAAATTACCATGCGGGTAACTTCATATTGAAAGGAATGTCAACCCAACAGAAGAACAAATTCTTCAAGGATGTTAAACATTACTCGGGACGACCCTACTTGTTCAAAATTTGTGCGGATCAAGTCATCCGATGGTGTGTTTATGGACAGGAAGCTATTGACATTCTCAAAGCTTGCCATGCCGACCCACGGGGCCATCATAGTCCAAACTACACCGCCAAGAAGGTGTTTGATTCCGGGTTTTATTGGCCCACGATTTACAAGGATGCTCACGATTTTGTCAAAACCTGTGACGCTTGTCAACGTCACGGAAATATCTCGCAAAGAAATGAAATGCCGCAAAACGCCATTCAAGTGTGTGAGATCTTTGACATCCGGGGCATTGACTTTATGGGGCCATTTCCATCATCTCGAGGAAACAAATACATACTTGTGGTCGTTGACTATTTGTCAAAATGGGTTGAAGCAAAAGCTTTACCCACTAATGATGCCCGAGTTGTTGTGAAATTCTTAAAATCTCTTTTTGCTAGGTTTAGAACTCCACGAGCTATAATCAGTGATCGTGGTACGCATTTCTGCAATGACCAATTTGATAGAGTCATGCAAAAGTATGGTGTGACTCACCGTCTCTCTATCGCTGCACCACCCCCAAACAAGTGGGCAAGTGGAAGTTTCCAACCGTGGTATTCAAAGAATTCTTGAAAGGACAAGAGGCGAAACCGCGGCATCCCGGTCGGATAAACCTGGATGACGACTTTGGGCTTTCCGTACAGCTTATAAAACACCAATCGGATGTACTCCATACAAGCTAGTGTACGGAAAGGCATGTCATCTGCCGATTGAGCTAGAGCACAAAGCATACTGGGCCTTGAAACATGCAAATTTCGATATTCAGATACCGGTGATCACGAAAAGTTCAAATGAATGAATTAAATGAACTCCGTGATCAAGCATACGAAAACTCTTTGATCTACAAACAAAAGACAAAGAAGATTCATGACTCCAAAATCAAGAACCGCGTTTTCAACGTCGGTGATCGAGTCCTTCTTTTCAATTCAAGATTAAAGATTTTCTCTGGAAAACTAAAATCCCGCTGGTCTGGACCATTCACCATCACTAAAGTATTTCCATATGAAACTATTGAGTTATCTCAATCCGATGGTCCAAATTTTAAAGTGAATGGTCATCGATTAAAGCACTATTTTGGAGAGGACATTCCACCTGTGGTTGTCCCAGATTTACAAACTTTCCCCATGAACCAATGAATGCGGGGATCGAGTCAAGCTAGCGACTCGGTAATCAAAAACAGTAGTTAAACATGGGTTTTCACCCGTGTGTACCACCCTAGTGTGGGGGAGTTTCCCCCCGCTGTTGTATATAAATTTTTATATAAAAAAAATAAAAAAAAATGTGTATATATCAAAAATAAAATAATGCCCGTAGTATTTCCCTTTTACGTTCTATGTTTCGGCATAAACGCCGGTACTTTGAATATTGAGGGCAATATTCATTTCTAGTGTGGGGGGGAATTCTCACGAATTTTATCATGTAATTATACCACCCAATTCCCCCATTTTGGCCAAATTTTTTTTGGAGTAAGTGTTTTACACTTACTCAGAAATGGTAATCGTCCGCCATGTCTAACCCACATAAGGATTGGCTAATCCAGGAGCAAACGGCTCTTGGTAAAGATATCTCAAATCCGTTTATGGCTTGCAATTTGCCCAAAATTGTATGGTGTTCAGCTCACCATATCTTTAATTAGTGAAAAGTTGGCTAGCCCGCAAGTTTATGGCTTGTGGTAAAGGCAGTTGGAAAACCATAATTGGTAATCGACTCACCAAAGATATTTTATCAGTGTACCATAGTTCTTACTTGAACTGAAACATTTGGCTACTCCAGAAGTAATGGCTTTTGGTAAAGAGATTCAAATCCATTAATTTTTCTCAAAAGATTGCTAGGGACTAGCAATATCTTAGTGTGGGGGATTGATGAGTGTCTAAATACTCATCATTTTTGTACCATTTAAACTGCAAACACATCTGAAAACACTCAGAAACGCATCAAAATGATAAAAATATCACAAATAAGTGTTTTATGTGTTTTAAATGCAAAAATACCAAAATCAGGTGAAAAACGTATCAAGTTTGCACAATTGGCAGTTTTAGTCTCCCAAGTTTCAAAAGTTGTCAAATATAGTCCCTGGTAAATTAAAATAAATCAAAATAATGAAAAATGTTATTTAAAGTCCCTAGGGATTCATGAGTTGTCAAACTTGGTCCTTGAAGTTTAAAATTGCAAAATGACAACTTTGGTCCCTCAACTTTGAAAAATGTCAAAAATAGTCCTCGGATATTTTAAAAATGGAAAATTACCAAATGTTATCCTTGTACTATTCAAACTTGGCAAGTTTGGTCCTTGTGTTAACTTTGGAAAAGTTGCAGGTTCAGTCCCTAAAAAATCAGAAAATTACAACAATGGTCCTTGTGTATTAATTCCTAAGCCAAACGGACCCTTTGTATTATTAACCCAAAACACAAACACACCCAACCCAGCTGGCCCAGTTCACAAGCCCAAGCCCAAGTAACTTGACCCTTGACCCTTGAGCCAGTCCAAAACCCATGTGAACCCTCCCCCCCCAAATGAACCCTTCCGTTATTAATAAAAAAATGGTCAAACTATGTTTGACCGTCTCCTTCCTTCCCATCACCACCTGCTACCACACCATCACCGCCACCTGTTTTACCACCTTTCCACCTCACTACCTGCTCCTCTCTCTCACCCCTTCCACCTCACAACATAGCCTACAATACAGTTAATGCATTCCCATCACAAAACTTCCACTGTTACACTCACAAACCTGATTTTTGCACCAAATCTCCACAACTTGGCTACTAAACCTTTCTTTCCTGTCTCCTCCACCAATACAACCATCCAAAGTGCTTTAATTGCAAAATTTCGGCTGCAAGTTACATAAACCACTTTTGGCGCCAAAAGTGAATTAAAAGGCTGGGATCATTTTGACTCATCCAACGGTGGAAATTCTTGATGGGAAATGTTCAGAAGCTTGTGGAAAGATCAAAAAGTCTATAAAGAAAGAAGGAGAAGCAGAGAGGAAATATATATAGTGTAATTTTTAATTTCCTATGTCGTTTTAGTTCATTTTTCAAATTCAAGTGTAATCTTAAGCTTTCAAGTACTGTATTTGTCAATCTTAGTATATTTTACAACTTTTTCAGTAATCAATTTCAAAGCTTTAGTATCATTTTCAGTTTATGCAAATTCCAAGTTCAAAAATCTCATGTGAGTTTAATGTTGTTGTTAGTTGTTGCTTTAGACTTATAAACTAACATAAGCTCCTAGATAGCTTAATACAGCTATTAGAAACCTTTAAAACTTTGTTTAGTATCAAAAAGAAAAAAAAACCAAAAATACTCAAAAATAGTTAAAAATAAAAAAATCAATGGAGATGGTTATCAAAGCTGGAGCAGGGTGAATATTGGATTTCCCTTGGGTTTAGAGCTTCTTGGGAAGCTATAGGTTGTGTTCTCAGGCCTTGGTTCTAAGTTTTCACTTGGTTTCTATCTTGTAAGCCTTTTGCTCAATTTTAGCATTTTACTGTTAAAGTCATTAATTAACTTTAAGCTTTGTGTTTTTATGTTTCTTAGTGGTAGTTAAGTAGAATTAACCATTAAAACCAGTTGCTTGTTCATTAGAATTTGTAATTGTTTAAAATTGTAATTTGACAGTTAATATAGCATAATTGTCATTTCCTAGTTTTATGTCAAGTATTGTTGTTGTTTTATGCTTCTTCAGTTTCATTAAGTGATAATATAAAGTCTTTAATCAATTGCATGGTCTTAATCTGTGTAAACTTTTGAAAATCACAAAATCACTTAGTTTAAAGGTTGTTTGGATTTGTGAGTAAACCTGTGTTAGAGGTTGTTTGTGTTGTTGTTTGTTGTTGTTCTGTGTCACATTAGGTCAAAATAACTCAGTTCAACCATAAAATACAGTTCTTGTTTGATCAAAAGTCAAAATAGCCTTTGATCACTCCTTGTTCATCAACTGTGTAAATTTCATGTTTCATAATCATGGTTTTGTATTCATAAGTTGTTATTGTTGATCAAATCAGTCTTAATCCACCTTAATACAACATAATCAGTGATTAGGATTGTTCCAAAGTTCATTTTAGTCAACTTTTTAGTTTAACTTAAAAAGTCAAATTTTCAGTTTAGCAGTTTTTGAATAAAATAGATTATTTTCTATAGGGTTTAACTTTGAGTTTCATGTTTTAAGCTTTTAGGTTTATAAAATATAACTGCTCATCTTTATCATAGTATTTTTTATAATTTCTAGTTTTCTAGTTTAACTGCTTATTTTTTAGTTTCTTTTAAGACCTTTTCTAAAATAGTGCCCTTGCACGCTTGAGTAGACCATTTTCATAAGCTCACACAGAGCTTATTAGTTAGCCTAAGCTTGTATATTTTGGTTCTTTGGAAAGCTAACCTAGTTGTCTTGAAGATCCAAGCTTATTTTTCCATTTTATAGCTTATTTAGTAGGGCTGCTAATTGCTTTTTGTTTGACCCATTTCTGTGTTAACTAAGTACTCAATGATTTACAAGCTCTTTCACAAGCTTGTCATAAGCTTATTAGTGAGCCATAGTGTGTGAGCTTGGACTTTTTGGAAAGCCCACCAGCTCATCTTGACACCTCAGTCTTTGTTTTGAGCCTTTAAGCTTATTTAATAAGCAAAAATTGCTTTTAGAAATGGTCACAGCCTGTTTGGTTAGTAGGTTTTGCATAAGTGCTTATTAGCTTATTTATAGCTTATCAGTGTATTCCTTTGTGCCTTTTAGCTTAATCTAAGTTCCTTTAGCTTGTTTACATCTTATTTCACTTTTGTTTCTTTCTGTGAAGCTTATTTCAAGCTTATTAGAACTTAAATAATCAAAATAAGCAAAAACTCAAACTGTTAAGTTTTTTAGCTTTCAAATAGCTTATTTTTAAGTTGTAAAATTTTTGTTTTATTAAAGTTGCTTATAATCAGTAGTATAATAGATTTATAAAAGAAAAATCACAAAAACATCATTTTTAAAATAGTGATAGCGTTTATTTAATAGAAATTAGCTTTTTAATTTTCTTTTTCAGCTTATTATTAAGCACTTCCTGTTTTTATAATTTTCTTAGTTTTCTGTCATCATAAGATATTTATATAAAAAATTTCATAATTTTCTTAGCTTGTTTAGTATTTATTAGAATTAAAAATAGTTAAAAGTATTAAATAATTAATAATAAATAAATAAAAAGCATAAAAAATATCTTTTCAGATTTAAAATTAGTTTTCTAATATTTTAGATTTTTCTAAGTCATAATTTCATTTTTCTAGCTTTATTTCATATTTTCTTATATTTTAGAGTATTATTAAATAGTTTAAAATAGTTTTTAATTAATAATAATTAAATAAATAGTTATAAAAATAATTTTAATTTTATAATAATTTTCTTTTATTATTAGGTTTGTAAAAATATCATTTTCATATTTGTAGGTCTTTTATTTCTTAAAACTCACGTTTTATTTTGTACGTTTACGTAATTTAATAAACGTACGTGTTTAAGTTTGTTTAATCTAATTGTTGTACTTTATAGTTCTGTATCCAAATACCATTCCAATCAATCAATAGTGTAATTATCCAATCAAAATCCTTACAGATCATTATCCTTAGTGATCATTCGACATTTGAACGTTTTTAAGCACCATTAATCCTCCGTGGGACTTAACGACCCGGGAATCCACTATATTCCAAGGGAAATTGCATTGGTTTTAGACTGTTTGAATTTTATTACGGTTGACCATTCACAAGTGGTTGACTTGTGTAATAAACTTGACAGTTTGAAGCGAATCAGTTTGACTGGTTTTGAGTATGCGAATTTGAGTGTAAATGATGAATCAGCAGAAGTGGACGCCCCACTAGATGTTGCTGAAGAAGATGCTGATTTTATTACTAATGAAGATAACGTCGTTGCTCATGTCCTTGATGATGATGATGTTGACGTGTCTGATGATGATGAAGTGAACCCCACTATTGTTGTTGAAAAAGTTTTATCTAGTGAACCCCACTAGATGTTGCTGAAGAAGATGCTGATTTTATTACTAATGAAGATAACGTCGTTGCTCATGTCCTTGATGATGATGATGTTGACGTGTCTGATGATGATTAAGTGAACCCCACTATTTTTGTTGAAGAAGTTTTATCTTGTGATGATTCTGATTATGACAATTGTTCTTGAATTGTAATTTGATGAATGGTTTATGGATAATTATTAATATACGTATGACCGGATTCGAACTCGAGACTTCAGGATTGCACACATTACGTATGAGAATCAATGTTTAGAATAATTAATATATAAATGTTATTATAATTATTTAGTCACGAAATAAATACTTAACGATAGTTAATATTTAACGAGTTTTGACTATCGGTCGTTAAATGTCAATGGGATATGAAGAAAAGTTAACAAGCCAAGAGAAGGTTTTAGAAACCCTCTTTTGGGCTTGTTTTTGGCCGAAACTATAGAATCCCACATCGGAAATCATAGTAATCTTGACATCTACCATGAGGCTATAAATACATCCTCATGTATTCATCCTTTGGTACACTAGATTTCAATAGAAGGCCAAACTTCTTCTTTTTTCCCTCTTGTTCTTAGGTCGACGAGTAAAACCCCATGTAAGGGATTTGCGAGCGACCTTGAGCATAACAAAGGTGTTTGGTTAATATATTGTGATCAAGAACCTAGCTTTTCTCATTGATTCGCTACTAATACGTGTGTACAAGAACGAAGAGCAAATACACTTGTGTTTGCATATCTTGGTGGGTAGACAAGGGTTTTGGTCGACATTCATAAACCCTAAGTTATTAGGGTTTAGAGTTTCTTGGTTGTTGATCTTAATTGGGGGTTTTCATAAACCCTAATTACATTAATTCGCAAAAGGTACGCATATACTTTTAATTCGGTTAATTAAATTTACAAGTATTATTCCTATTACTTCCGCTGCATGCTTTGATGATGTTTACTTGTTTTCTATAATTGTTATGATTAGTAAAACCCAACAGTGGCATCACGAGCCGTTAATATGTCGTAATTAATTACCGAAACAAATAAAAATTAAATCTTTATGATTTTTACATGCTTTTATTGGTTTCTAGGGTTTTGAAAATTGAAACCCTAATTTTTTTTATTTGGGTCGATTACCCTTTATTGATTTAATTAGGTTTTATTTATTTTTTTGCAAAACTTGTAGAAACCCTAGGATTGCATGTATATATTTTATGTGGTTTTAATGAATAATTGTTATGTACCATGTATTATGCGTATCTTTAGATTATAATTGTTATGAGGAATCCATGGTGGAACATGCATGTTTTGCCATGGATTATTGTTTTGATTAATTGTTAAGTGATATACACATGTTATTAGTTTGATAAATATAACATTGGGGAAGACCTCAATATATCTAATAAAAATTCGTTATGTGAAATATTATATATTATTAATTTTGGCTTACGCAATCGACTTGTCGATGCATGTGGCTCACTTACCTTGTAGGTGAAAGCCCTAGTTGATGTATGCATTATTTTACGCCTAGAATTGTTTATTAGGTTTTATCGAAATAATTATGCATGTGGCTAATTGTTTTACATATGTTAAATTGTTAAGTATTTGAGTTCATTTTAATTTTTATTAAAGTGCCTTTTGTTTATATTGTATGACACGTTAGTAAGCAAAAAGGTTTTTTTTTTAGAATAAAAAATTAAATGGACTAAATAATGGCGAAATTTGATTTGTTTTCTAAGTATTAAATCTTGAACTTTTAATCGATTGATGCGACTGTACTAAATGGTTAAAACGGCTCACCCACTAGAACAAACTCAAAAGGGGGTTCAAAGAAGTGCGCACAGTCTCACTGAAAGGATGTCTAAGGTTATGCTTCAGCGCTTACTGGTCCTCTCTCCCTGTGCGTTCGATTGGAGCTACCTAGTATAACTATTCTATGTACGAAGCATCTTAGTGCAAAGTTGTAAGTTTCTCAACGCATCGATTAAAACTTTGTAGAATTTAATCTTAGCAATTTAAAACTATGAGTAAGGTTAGGAAAAATTTTATGTTATGAAGATGTATGCATGCTTCTTCATACATAAGTTTTGATTACACATCAAAAAAATTTGTACCCTTTAAAATTTAAGCTCATGCCATCTAATGATATGAAACACTTGAAGTTGTAATTTAGTTATGCGAGACCTTGAGCTAGATTACGATAACAAGGTGAATCTTTATGTTGTGTGAGACCTCAACTTAAATAATTTGCACTTTCTAAATTAGACAACTTAATTAAGTTAGTTAGTGAGACCTATAACTTAAGGCATAAGATGGGATAAAACATGCTTACGTTTTGCATACTTGTTTGGCAAAATTGTAAATCCCATATTTTCTAGGAATTGAAAACTTGTTTGTCAATTATTGTTCTTCGAAAATTACCTATTCTATATTTTCATCACTAGCAGATCAACTGATGTAGTGAAACTATGATAATGAGGGTCCTAGATTCAAGGAAAATTATATGGTTAATATGAATATTTACCAAGGGTATTTAATTTTCTTGAAAGATTTAATTATCGAAAATACAAAAAATATAATTTTGTTAATTCTTTTGATTGTATTAATGCAACATTAAAACGTAAACGTGGTTTGGGCTTTGGTAAATTGATCTAGTTCTGTTTTCAAACATATGTTTGATCAAGAAAATTTTTACTAAAAAGACAAACATAGACTTTTTTCCTTGGAAGAAGAGTGAGACTCAATCATATTCCTTTTCATGATAGAGAAAGGTATGTTAGGAACATTAGAATTGTTTAAATTCTAATATAACTTATAGCAACTTTAATAGCTAAGAAAATTGCACACCTTGTTTTCTTTAAGAGATTTCATTACCCTTGGTTGGTGATTGAATTCTTATATGACATTTTCAATAGCACGAATATTCAATAAAGTATCATGACCCTCAGGCGTGTCATGACTAGGTGCGTCATGACTGGGGCTTGAACCAAGTGAAACCGGCTCCACTTGTCCATCAGAACGAGAACCAGAAGCAATACCTGTAAACTCATCATTCCTACTATTAGGGTGCATCGTCGATTCCTTATTCACACCAACTTGATCGGCCAAGTTAGTGGTTGGTTTATCAGCTTTCGACGAAGAATCCTTGTTAAAAAACCTTGTCTCCATCTCTCTCACACCCACTTACAATAAACAATCTTAACCAAACAGTAGAACAAGTAATAACCTCCAAAGACGCAAGCAATACCAATCAAATAAAATAAACCCTAACTAAAAGTTAGGGTTTTAAACGTTAAGCTTCAAAGAACCTAACCCCCCGCCATGATGATTGTACCAAGAAAAGTTAAATCAATAATCAAGTAAAGTGTATTAAAGTATTCGAACTGATCAATAACCTAGCCAAAAAACCTTAGATCGATCACAAAAACCGACTAAGATATAATCAGTAGGTATATTAAATAGTTTAATACACCATAATTCTAACTGGGTGACGATGGGCAACCATTAAAACCAGCTGTGACTGTGGATGCTACTATTGCTACTGGGGCTAATCCAATTGGGCATCTTAAGGTGCCGCAGTCACAGAAGGAGCTAGAGGAGATGCTTACTGCTATTGGTTATTATTCGAAACCTCCTCATGATACGAGTGGTCCTATGGATTCTAATGTTAATGGCCATAATAATGCTAATGATAAGGTTGATACGAATGCACATGGGGCTGTTGGTATTGAGAAGGTTGGTGTGTATGTGATGAGTGTCTAAATACTCATCATTTTTGTACAATCTAAACTGCAAAAATCATCTGAAAACACACAAAAATGCATCAAAATGATGAAAATATCACAAATCAGTGTTTTATGTGTTTTAAATGCAAAAAAAAAGATCAAAATCGATGAAAATGTAACAAGTTTGCAAAATTGGCGCTTTAGTCCCCAAGTTTTAAAAGTTGTCAAATCTAGTCCCTGGAATTCAAAATGTGAAGTTTTGTCATTCAAGGTCCCTGAAATATTCTAAATTTTCAAAAATGGTCCTTGAATGATTCTTTGGTCAAATGGCAGAAAAGGTCCCCGAGCTTTGAAAAATTGCAAAAATAGTCCTTGGATTTCTAAAATGGAATTTTATGCAAAAAGGGTCCTTGTACTATCAAAGTTTGTCAAGTTTGGTCCTTGTGATAAGTTTGGAAAAGTGTCAATTTCAGTCCTTGAAGTTTGGATAAATTACAAATTTGGTCCTTGTGTATACTTAACCAAACCGGACACCATTTTAAATATCAAAGCCCAAATCCAATCCACTTATCCAGCTGGCCCAACCTTTGGCCCAAACCCAACCCCCGTTATTATTAAACCTCAGTCAAAGAAAGTCAAACGAATAAAAAAACCGCCTAGCACTGTTCACTTCCTTCTTCATAGCCTGAATTCCAAAACCAGTCATGGTTTTCCATGATTTACTCCAACCCCCCTTACCTTGTCCCCTCTACCTCCACTAACACCCAAATACCCTTAATTGATTCAAACCAACCCAATTAATATCAAAAACCTGCTATGTGACTTTTGGCGCCAAAATCCACTTGGACGGATATGATGAATAGGATGATTTCAATGGCTGAGATTGAGTGGGATATCTTCAGAGGTCAACATAGAGTCTCTAAAGTCTATAAAAGTGGAAGAGGAAGCAATGTATCAAAAGTATTTAGTGTAATCTTTAAATTTTAAGTCGTTTTTAGCTTACTTTTAATTTCAGTGTATGTTTTAGTCTTAAAACTCTGTATTTCAAGTTTTTATGTTATAATAAAGCTTTTGTGAAACATTAATTTCAAAATCAAGTTCTAATTCAGTTTATGCAAATTTTCCTTATTTCAAAAAATCTCATGAATGATCAAATGTTGTTTGTAGATGTTATTATGGACTGATATAGCACATGTAAGCTCCTATAAAGCTTATTCAAGCTTTTAGAAACACTAAAAGTCAGTTTAGAAGCAAAAATCAAAAATCACCAAAAATACAAATTAAATAGTTGAAAAATAAAAATCCATTGGAAATGGCATTCACAGCTGGAGCAGGGTGAATTTTGGATGGCCTTGGGTTAGAAGCTTAGTGGTAAGCTAATAGGGGTGTTAATTGGTCCTTGTTCTTAGTTTTGAGCTTTGAAGCTTTTGTAAGCCTTTTTGTTCATTTTTGCATTTCACTTTTGTAGATGTTCATTAGCTTGAATTTATGTTTCTTAGTGATCATTAGTTATAGATAAGTGAAATTAATCATTAATATCAGTTGGTTGTTCTTTTAAATTTGTAGTTAGAAAAATCTCAATTTGACAGTTTTAATAGCATAAGTATTATCTCTTTGTTGTATGTTGTTATTGTTGTTGTTTAATGTTCATTCAGTATCATTAAATGATATTATAAAGTTTGAAATCCATTGCATGGTCTAAATCTGAGTTTGGCTTTGAAAATCATAAAAACAGTTTTAGAAAGGAGTGTTTGGATCTGCTAGTTAAACTGTGCTATAAGTTGTTTGAGTTGTTATTTGTACTTGTTCTCAGGTCACTTTAGTATCTAATATCTCAAATCAACAAGAAAAATCAGTGGTCATTTGGTAAAAAGTCAAAATTCATTTTGATCTCCTCTTATTTCTTGTCTGTTGGACTTTTATGTTTCAAGATCTTGTTTTCATGCTCATAAGTTGTTACCATTGATCAAATCACTCTTATTTAACCTTAACTTAACATAATCAGATAGTATAATCAATCTCAAGTTCATAATAGTCAACTTACTTAGTTTTTATAAAAGTCAAATATTATCATTTGGTCGTTTTTGATTAAAATAGATAATTTCACTGTGTGTTTAATAGTAATATTTAGCTTAAAAGCTTTTGGGATATCAAAGTTCAGTTGCTAAACAAAATTAGAAAATTACTAGTTTTCTTTAAATCAGCTTTTTAAGTGCTTTTTAACTAGCTTATTTTGAGTACCTGTTTGAAAAGGATGCCCTGTGCACAGTTGGGTGGTCCAACTTGATAAGCTCACATAGAGCTTATTAGTTGCTCAAATCTTGTGATTTTTGGTTCTTTGGGCAGCTGACCTAGCCTTCTTGAGGTCTCAAGCTTAGTTTTCCATTTTGAAGCTTAATAGCTAGGGCTGCACCTAGCTTCTTTTTTTTGTCCCAACACTCAAGTATCAACTAAGTCACTTAAGCCGAGCAGTTGATCTGGTATCACTTTCACAAGCTCTTATAAAGCTCTACAGTTACCTATAGCTTTTGATCTTTGGCTTTTTGGGAAGCCAACCAGCTTATCTTGACACCTCAAGGCTTGTTTTGAGCTTGTGAGCTTATTTCACTAGCTTATTTTGGCCTTGAAAAAGTCCACAGGACTGTTTGGTTATTCAGTTTAGTTCAAGTGCTTATTGCTTATTTCTAGCTTATTAGTGTGCTTATCTATGTAATTTAGCTTTATATAAGTAGCATTATCCTATTTGTAGCTTATTTAACTTGTGTTTCCAGTTTATAACTTTGTTTGAGCTTAAATTCACCAAAATAAGCTCTTTAGCTAACTGTTGGCTTATAAGCTTCTCAATCAGCTTATTTGTGATTTGTAAAATTTTTGTCTTTGTAAAAGTTTCATATTTTAAGTAGTTAAGCAGTTTTCAAAAAGAAAATCCAGAAAAACTTCATTTTTAAAACAGTGATAGTGTTTATTTAATAGTTTTTAGCTTTTTGATTTTTCTTTTCATCTTATTAATAAGCAAATCTTGTTTTTATATTTTTCTTAGTTTTCTGTCACCTTAAGTTATTTTTAGAAAAATTTTCATGTTTTTCTCTATCTTTTTAGTATTTATTAGAATTTTAAATAGTTAAAAATAGTAATTAATTAGTAATAAATAATTAAAAAGCATAAAAAATATCTTTTCAGTTTTAAAATTAGTTTTATCATATTTTAGATTTTTCCAAGTTGAAATTTCATTTTTCCAGGTTTATTTGATATTTTCTAGAATTTAAGTGTAATTTAAATAATAATTAATTAGTAATAATTAGATAAAAAGTGTGAAAAATATATTTTTAATTTTAAAATTAGTTTTATAATATTTTAGATTTTTCTGAATCATAATCTTATTTTTCTAGCCTTATTTCATATTTTCTTTTATTTTAGGTTATTTTTAAATAGTTAAAATAGTTTTTAATTAATAATAATTAATTAAATAGTTGTAAAAATAATTTTCTTTTTCTAATAATTTTCTTTTATTTTTAGGATTCCAAAAATGTCATTTTCATATTTTTAGGTCTTTTATTTTTTAGATCTCACTTTTTATTTTGTACGTATACGTAGTTTTTAAACGTGCGTTTTACGTTTCTTTTATCTGATTGTTGTGTTTTCCAATTCTGTTTCCAATCTCATTCCAATCAATCAGTAGTGTAATAATTCATCAAAACCTTTACTGATCACTATCCTTAGTGATCATTCTATCATCCGATCAAGTGTTTACACACCATTGAGTCTCCGTGGGACTTAACGACCCGGGAATTCATTCTATTCTCTGATCTTCATTGTATTTGTGTTTTAAGCAGTTTTAAGCTTCTTATGGTTAGCCATTCACAAGTGGCTAGTTTGTGTGAGGTAGCTTGACGGTTTAGCACAGATCAGTATGCTTTGAAACAACCTTCTTCATCATATGCTGGTGTTACTTCTACTGAACCAAAGAAACACATATCAAACTTTCGTAGGTTGGAGTGTAGTAAGAAAGCTAATGGTGTGGATCTTTCTGTCCCGATGAAAGTGGTTGAAGAGGTGAACACTAGGTTTGAAAATACTTTGTATGGGTATTTCCTTGGTCAACGCCTTGCTTTTCCTGTTGTTGATTACTTTGTTCGCAATGCGTGGGCTAAGTTTGGTATACAAAAGGTAATGATGAATTCAAAGGGTTCTTCTTCTTTAAGTTCAATTCTAAGAAAGGTGTTGATGATGTTCTTGAAAACGGTCCTTGGTTGATTAGAAATGTACCTATTATTCTTAAACCATGGACTTTGAACAACAACTTACTTAAAGAGGATTTGACCAACATTCCGGTGTGGGTTAAATTCCATGATGTTCCTCTTGCTATGTTTTCTGATGATGGCCTTAGTCTCCTTGCCACATTGATAGGCACACCCAAAAGGTTAGATGCGTTTACTAGCCAAATGTGCAAGGAATCGTAAATGTAGTAGTTTTGCTAGATGCATGATTGAAGTGAAGTCGGATGAGGTGCTTAGGGACAGCCTTACTGTTGAGATACCGTTACTTGATGGGTCAGGTTCGACTATTGAGAAGATACGGGTTGAATACGAGTGGAAACCACCTCATTGTGATAAATGTAAGATTTTGGTCATACTCTTATTGAATGTCCGAAAGTTGTTGAACATCCTGCTCAGCCTCCTAAGCGTGTTAATGATGGTTTCAAGATGGTCAATAATAAGAAGAAGGGAAAGCAAAGTGGTTCTACTATTCCGGGTCAAGGAGGGTTTACTAAACCTGTTGGGTAAGCAGTTTCAATATCAACCCAAAAAGACTCCTCCTGAACCTAAGAAAGTGGAAGTCACTAAGAAGAATGCTTCTGATGTGGCTAGTTCGAGTGGAACAAGGATGTCTACATCTAATCAGGTTGATGCTCTTAATATGGAATATACGGATGCTTATGGTATTCCTTCAAATAACACCAACAAGGATGTGGATTCGGGTCGCATACAATGGAAGTTAATGAAGATAAGTCTACTAAGACAGGTACTGCATCACAAGTACCCCTTGTGAGTGATTTGAAAGAGATGGAGTCGGATGTGGCTCCTAATACTAGTGATTCTTGTATTCCGCCTGCCTCTTCTACTAAGAGAGTTAACCCTTTTTCTAAAGTGGGAGAGATCGTGGTGTCTGATTCTGAAGATGAGGTGGTTGCTAACTCATTTGATGAGTCTGCTAATCAATTCGGTGGTGGCCAAGAGTTTGAAGATGAGTATGATGACTATGACTACGATGACTATGCGAAGCAGGTTTCTGATCTTCCGTGGAATTTGGATGCCTTTAATGCCATGTATGGCACCAAGCTTCAAGGACCTAGGAAGTAATTTTCTTTCTTTATGTCCTATGTTATCATTAGAGTAGTGGTTTGTTTTCTTGTTTAGAAAATAGGTAGTATCTTGTTATGTAAGCTTTATGCCTATGTAACGGGCTGAGATATGGGATTTCACTCATATCCATTGTACTTAAACGTTTTTGGTTAATATATTTATCAGGGTGCAGGATTACTCCCCTTTACCTAAAAAAAAATTCTTATATGACAATTTGGTCAACTAGAAAACATGTTTGGCGTTTTATGAGTTATTAAATTAGAAGCTAGACTAATTACCGCAAAATTGGTAAAAGACAAACTAGTATATTGTATCTAGTTGTTTTGCTTTGACAAATTAAAGGTGCTACACACCATTGTGGGGATAGTAGACCTATTATGGAAGAAATTGCATGCTCAATTTTTCAAGTTAATAGCATTGATGGATGATTCGTCATCTATTGAGTAGAATACACTCTTTTAGTACCTAAGTAATTGTTACGAATAGTCCTACAAAGGGGTAACAACGTAATAGCACGCTATTTTCACTGGTTAATGAAACACTTACAATGTTGTCAAATAAAGTGAGAGTATGGTGTATTACTGGATAAGACATCATTGTAACGTTGTCTAATTCAGTGGGAGTTACAAGATTTATTGTCTTGGTAGTAACTCAGATTATTTCTAGATTTTCTTGAAATAATACATTATGTTCAAAATTGTAGACATTCATATTCTCAAGGATAGTTATGAACGTTTCCTTGATAATTAAGTGCTCCTACATCTACTTGTATTGCTTACATATCTATGACACTATCATATTGCTCACATAAACAAACGAATGTCATGGTGTTTATCTACTATATGTTGTTGTTCTATGCACAAGTGGGAGAAGTATTTATTGTGTGCAAACGAACAACACATACAAATATGAATAATGGATTCTCTTGATCTTGAGATAAGAGATTAATGTTCTAATAAGATTGTCTTGTTTAAAGAACATGTGTCAAGATTATAGCATAGACTACTTTTATGTCTTATGTCATTAAAATTATGGAAACACTTGAAGTTACATTTTAGGTTAAGTGAGATCTTGGCTAGATTGTAATCTCAAGGTAAATCTCTACTTGTCGTGGATCGGATGTTTTGCAGTTTCTTAAGTTGGACACTTCAAGTGATGATATAATTAAAATAAAGTAATCTAATGCTACTTTAAATATTTGTGTATTCTTGGAATGACATAAATAGTTTATTAACTTGAAAATTAATTAATTGAAACCATGGCGTGGTGTTCATAATAACTTTAAATTATACATGGTTATGTGTTTTTGTATAAACTAACAAACATGAAGTCTTTTCATTATTACAAGACATATAATATAAAGTAATACGTTAACTTATTATGTCTTCTTATTAAGATATAAAGTCATTGGTAAATGACTTATAACGTATAATAGAATTATAACTGTTTATGTTTTCTTGTTGAGACATGGACACGAAGTGACTTGATCAAAAGTACTTGTGTTATAAAGCATGCAATAGTCTTGAAATTTTATTTCTTATTATGTCTTCTTTGTTTTTACATCATGTTTTTTAAAAATACCAAAAATATTCCTCTTTACCCTCTTACCCTTTTGACTCTTCATTTCTTACCCTCTAAAACCATTTGATTCTTTCTATGTCTTATCCTCACCCTCTTGGTTGTCAATGGTGTGGTGGTCCTTATAATGGTGGCAATTGCCCCAGTTGTAGCATGGTGGAATCAGGAAACGGGTCTGTCTATAACCAGGATCCCTATTCCTACCATAACACAACTGATTTATTCCATCAGCTACCACACTGTGAGACTCAGCAGTTTTATTGTTGTGAGTACTGTGGTGGTTCACATTCCAGTTCTGATTGTCAATCAGGAAACACGCTTGTCTATGAGCAGGTTCCTGATAACAATTATGTCTACAACACATACCACTCACAGCCACATCAGTTTTACTGTTGTGAGTATTGTGGAGGTCCTCACTCTAGCTCGGATTGTCAAACAAGGAATCCATTTCCTTGTAGCGATTACGGCTCTTCGTATCATGACCACCCTCTACAGTACCAGCCTGAGCCACTTCCTCAAAATCTTATCCTTGATCTTTTGGATTTAGTGAAAGATTTGAAGGAATCTAAACACTCCCAAGATAATCCAAATGAAAAATCCATGGAAGTTTTGTTAGCCGAAGAGCGGACTGCTAAATTAGATTCCCAAATTGCCTTTGAAAAATCTATTAGGGAATCAATTGCAAAAGAAAAAGCAGCCAGATCTAGCTCTCGATTCCGTTTCATTCCTGATGACGATGATGATGAATATATCCTTGATATCCTACAATTTTATAGCGGTTCATCAAGTTCATCAGTTGAAACTCATTCCATGAAAAATCAGGGAGAAAAGACTATGATGGAATTACTAGCAGAAGAACAAATGGAAAGTATAAAACATATGTATGCTAGTCCTTCTAAACTCCCTCAGTCTGTTGTTATCACACCCGATATTCCCACTCACTCTCTAAACATGGGAGATGAGCTTCTTGACAATGTTCCTGAAAAGGAATCGGACGAATTTATAAAGTCGAGTGTTGAGGACCTTGTCCCAATCCCGAGAGAGTCACAGGGAATTTCTGATCATATGTGTGATTCTTCTTCCCCTCTTGAGTGTTCAAATGATCATTTTGAGACTTTCTCCGATTTTAGCGATGATTGTAAATCTTATGGAGACATCGAGTATGTTGAGGCATCGCTTCCACAATCTGATGTTGATCATCTTCTTGAGGAGTTCACCGATGAACTCACTCACATCAATCCACTTTCATCGGGAAGTGATGATGGTCTCTTTGATTTCGAAGCCGATCTGGGAGAGATTGAAAGTCTCCTTTATAATGATCGTTCACTCACTTCTCACCCTAACAGTCCAATAGAGAATGTTGATCACTTTGTTCCTGAAGCGTTCAAAACAACTCTCACTAATCCTCTATTTGAATTCGACTCTGAATTCACTTTAATTTCTGAGAATCCATTCTTTGATACTCAGATTGAGGATAGTGATGAGTCTACAGTGGAACAAGAATTCACAAATTCACATCATGTGAATGATTCTCTTCATGAGGAGTTCGCCGGTGAACTCACTCATATCATGACTCCGCCGGAGTATGATCGCTTGGATGGCAAAAATCATGATCGGGGGGAAAAGCTTTCAATCATGAGAGTTTGTATTTCTATAACAAATTTTCCAACCCTCCCTCCCGAGATGCTGTCCAAACCAAAGAGCTCAACCAACAAAATCCAAACGAGTGCAACTGCACTTGATCCTGAGGAAGAAGATCTTATCATGATCGTCATCATGATTTTCTTTCTTTTCTTCATATATTCTGTCACTTCTCCTGTTCTTCACTCCTTCGGGAATGAAGACATTATCTTTGATCCCGGCATTTCCATGTACCATTATATTGAGCCGGGAATATATCTCATCGGTGTGGAACTTTCACGTGCTTCAAATGTTTGTCCAAACATCTTGAATGAAAGTCCGATGGAGATTGTCTCTTCCACTTATTTCCCCAAGAACCATTGAATGCGGGGTCGAGTCAAGCTAGTGACTCGGTAATCAAAAACAATAGCACACACCATATGGGTTTTCACCCATATTTCTGTCTTCTTTCTCTGTTCTACCACCCTAGTGTGGGGGAGTTGCCCCACACTGTTGTATATAAAATCTTTAAAAAAAAAAAAAAAAAAAAATCTTTCAAATAATGGCCGTAGTATTTCCCTTTTATGTTCTCAGTTTCGGCATAACCGCCGGTACTTTGAATATTGAGGGCAATATTCATTTCTAAGTGTGGGGGGGAATTCTCACGAATTTATCATGTATTATCCACCCAATTCCCCCGTTTTTGGCCAAAATTTTTTTTGGAGTAAGTGTTTTTCACTTACTCAGCAAATGGTAATCAGTCCGCCATGTCTAACACACATAAGGATTGGCTAATCCAGGAGCAAACGGCTCTTGGTAAAGATATCTCAAATCCGTTGACGGCTTGCAATTTGCCCAAAATTGTATGGTATTCAACTCACCATATCCTAAAAAGTGATGAGTTGGCTAGCCCGCAAGTTTATGACTTGTGGTAAAGGCAGTGGAAAATCCATAATTGGTAATCAGCTCACCAAAGATAATTCTGATAATTTATCTAAGAGTAGAGCAAACGGCTTCTGGTAAAGACAAATCAAATCCGTTTACAGCTTATGATTTGCTCAAAATCATTTGGTTATCGTTGTACCAAGGTTCTTACTTGAATCAAAACAATTGGCTACTCCAGAAGTGATGGCTTTTGGTAAAGAGTTTTTAAAATCCATTAAAGATCTAAATCATTGCTAGGGACTAGCAATATCTCAGTGTGGGGATTGATGAGTGTCTAAATACTCATCATTTTTGTACAATCTAAACTGCAAAAATCATCTGAAAACACTCAAAAATGCATCAAAATGATGAAAATATCACAAATCAGTGTTTTATGTGTTTTAAATGCAAAAAGATCAAAATCAGATGAAAAATGTATCAAGTTTGCAAAATTGGCAGTTTTAGTCCCCCAAGTTTTAAAAGTTGTCAAATCTAGTCCCTGGAATTCAAAAATGTGAAGTTTTGTCATTCAAGGTCCCTGAAATATTCTAAATTTTCAAAAATGGTCCTTGAATGATTCTTTGGTCAAATGGCAGAAAAGGTCCCTAAGCTTTGAAAAATTGCAAAAATAGTCCTTGGATTTCTAAAAATGGAATTTTATGCAAAAAGGGTCCTTGTACTATCAAAGTTTGTCAAGTTTGGTCCTTGTGATAAGTTTGGAAAAGTGTCAATTTCAGTCCTTGAAGTTTGGATAAATTACAAATTTGGTCCTTGTGTATACTTAACCAAACCGGACACCATTTTAAATATCAAAGCCCAAATCCAATCCACTTATCCAGCTGGCCCAACCTTTGGCCCAAACCCAACCCCCGTTATTATTAAACCTCGGTCAAAGAAAGTCAAACGGGCAAAAAAAACCGCCTAGCACTGTTCACTTCCTTCTTCATAGCCTGAATTCCAAAACCAGTCATGGTTTTCCATGATTTACTCCAACCCCCCCCCCCTTACCTTGTCCCCTCCACCTCCACTAACACCCAAAAACCTTTAATTGATTCAAACCAACCCAATTAATATCAAAACCTGCTATGTGACTTTTGGCGCCAAAATCCACTTGGACGGATATGATGAATAGGATGATTTCAATGGCTGAGATTGAGTGGGATATCTTCAGAGGTCAACATAGAGTCTCTAAAGTCTATAAAAGTGGAAGAGGAAGCAATGTATCAAAGTATCTAGTGTAATCTTTAAATTTTAAGTCGTTTTTAGCTTACTTTTAATTTCAGTGTATGTTTTAGTCTTAAAACTCTGTATTTCAAGTTTTTATGTTATAATAAAGCTTTTGTGAAACATTAATTTCAAAATCAAGTTCTAATTCAGTTTATGCAAATTTTCCTTATTTCAAAAAATCTCATGAATGATCAAATGTTGTTTGTAGATGTTATTATGGACTGATATAGCACATGTAAGCTCCTATAAAGCTTATTCAAGCTTTTAGAAACACTAAAAGTCAGTTTAGAAGCAAAAAATCAAAAATCACCAAAAATACAAATTAAATAGTTGAAAAATAAAAATCCATTGGAAATGGCATTCACAGCTGGAGCAGGGTGAATTTTGGATGGCCTTGGGTTAGAAGCTTAGTGGTAAGCTAATAGGGGTGTTAATTGGTCCTTGTTCTCAGTTTTGAGCTTGGAAGCTTTTGTAAGCCTTTTTGTTCATTTTTGTATTTCACTTTTGTAGATGTTCATTAGCTTGAATTTATGTTTCTTAGTGATCATTAGTTATAGATAAGTGAAATTAATCATTAATATCAGTTGGTTGTTCTTTTAAATTTGTAGTTAGAAAAATCTCAATTTGACAGTTTTAATAGCATAAGTATTATCTCTTTGTTGTATGTTGTTATTGTTGTTGTTTAATGTTCATTCAGTATCATTAAATGATATTATAAAGTTTGAAATCCATTGCATGGTCTAAATCTGAGTTTGGCTTTGAAAATCATAAAAACAGTTTTAGAAAGGAGTGTTTGGATCTGCTAGTTAAACTGTGCTATAAGTTGTTTGAGTTGTTATTTGTACTTGTTCTGTGTCACTTTAGTATCTAATATCTCAAATCAACAAGAAAAATCAGTGGTCATTTGGTAAAAAGTCAAAATTCATTTTGATCTCCTCTTATTTCTTGTCTGTTGGACTTTTATGTTTCAAGATCTTGTTTTCATGCTCATAAGTTGTTACCATTGATCAAATCACTCTTATTTAACCTTAACTTAACATAATCAGATAGTATAATCAATCTCAAGTTCATAATAGTCAACTTACTTAGTTTTTATAAAAGTCAAATATTATCATTTGGTCGTTTTTGATTAAAATAGATAATTTCACTGTGTGTTTAATAGTAAGATTTAGCTTAAAAGCTTTTGGGATATCAAAGTTCAGTTGCTAAAAAAAATTAGAAAATTACTAGTTTTCTTTAAATCAGCTTTTTATGTGCTTTTTAACTAGCTTATTTTGAGTACCTGTTTGAAAAGGATGCCCTGTGCACAGTTGGGTGGTCCAACTTGATAAGCTCACATAGAGCTTATTAGTTGCTCAAATCTTGTGATTTTTGGTTCTTTGGGTAGCTGACCTAGCCTTCTTGAGGTCTCAAGCTTAGTTTTCCATTTTGAAGCTTAATAGCTAGGGCTGCACCTAGCTTCTTTTTTGTCCCAACACTCAGTATCAACTGAGTCAGCTTAAGCTGAGCAGTGATCTGGTATCACTTTCACAAGCTCTTATAAAGCTCTACAGTTACCTATAGCTTTTGATCTTTGGCTTTTTGGAAAGCCAACCAGCTCATCTTGACACCTCAAGGCTTGTTTTGAGCTTGTGAGCTTATTTCACTAGCTTATTTTGGCCTTGAAAAAGTCCACAGGACTGTTTGGTTATTCAGTTTAGTTCAAGTGCTTATTGCTTATTTCTAGCTTATTAGTGTGCTTATCTGTGTAATTTAGCTTTATATAAGTAGCATTATCCTATTTGTAGCTTATTTAACTTGTGTTTCCAGTTTATAACTTTGTTTGAGCTTAAATTCACCAAAATAAGCTCTTTAGCTAACTGTTGGCTTATAAGCTTCTCAATCAGCTTATTTGTGATTTGTAAAATTTTTGTCTTTGTAAAAGTTTCATATTTTAAGTAGTTAAACAGTTTTCAAAAAGAAAATCCAGAAAAACTTCATTTTTAAAACTGTGATAGTGTTTATTTAATAGTTTTTAGCTTTTGATTTTTCTTTTCATCTTATTAATAAGCAAATCTTGTTTTTATATTTTCTTAGTTTTCTGTCACCTTAAGTTATTTTTAGAAAAAGTTTCATATTTTTCTCTATCTTTTTAGTATTTATTAGAATTTTAAATAGTTAAAAATAGTAATTAATTAGTAATAAATAATTAAAAAGCATAAAAAATATATTTTCAGTTTTAAAATTAGTTTTATCATATTTTAGATTTTTCCAAGTTGAAATTTCATTTTTCCAGGTTTATTTGATATTTTCTAGAATTTAAGTGTAATTTAAATAATAATTAATTATTAATAATTAGATAAAAAGTGTGAAAAATATATTTTTAATTTTAAAATTAGTTTTATAATATTTTAGATTTTTCTGAATCATAATCTTATTTTTCTAGCCTTATTTCATATTTTCTTTTATTTTAGGTTATTTTTAAATAGTTAAAATAGTTTTTAATTAATAATAATTAATTAAATAGTTGTAAAAATAATTTTCTTTTTCTAATAATTTTCTTTTATTTTTAGGATTCCAAAATGTCATTTTCATATTTTTAGGTCTTTTATTTTTTAGATCTCACTTTTTATTTTGTACGTATACGTAGTTTTTAAACGTGCGTTTTACGTTTCTTTTATCTGATTATTGTGTTTTCCAATTCTGTTTCCAATCTCATTCCAATCAATTAGTAGTGTAATTATTCAATCTAAATCTTTACTGATCACTATCCTTAGTGATCATTCTATCCTCTGATCAAGTGTTTACACACCATTGAGTCTCCGTGGGACTTAACGACCCGGGAATTCATTCTATTCTCAGGACTTCATTGTATTTGTGTTTTAAGCAGTTTTAAGCTTCTTACGGTTAGCCATTCACAAGTGGCTAGTTTGTGTGAGGTAGCTTGACGGTTTAGCACAGATCAGTATGCTTTGAAACAACCTTCTTCATCATATGCTGGTGTTACTTCTACTGAACCAAAGAAACACATATCAAACTTTCGTAGGTTGGAGTGTAGTAAGAAAGCTAATGGTGTTGATCTTTCTGTCCCGATGAAAGTGGTTGAAGAGGTGAACACTAGGTTTGAAAATACTTTGTATGGGTATTTCCTTGGTCAACGCCTTGCTTTTCCTGTTGTTGATTACTTTGTTCGCAATGCGTGGGCTAAGTTTGGTATACAAAAGGTAATGATGAATTCAAAGGGGTTCTTCTTCTTTAAGTTCAATGCGAAGAAAGGTGTTGATGATGTTCTTGAAAACGGTCCTTGGTTGATTAGAAATGTACCTATTATTCTTAAACCATGGACTTTGAACAACAACTTACTTAAAGAGGATTTGACCAACATCCCGGTGTGGGTTAAATTCCATGATGTTCCTCTTGCTATGTTTTCTGATGATGGCCTTAGTCTCCTTGCCACATTGATAGGCACGCCCAAAAGGTTAGATGCGTTTACTAGCCAAATGTGCAAGGAATCGTGGGGCGTAGTAGTTTTTCTAGATGCATGATTGAAGTGAAGTCGGATGAGGTGCTTAGGGACAGCCTTACTGTTGAGATACCGTTACTTGATGGGTCAGGTTCGACTATCGAGAAGATACGGGTTGAATACGAGTGGAAACCACCTCATTGTGATAAATGTAAGATTTTGGTCATACTCTTATTGAATGTCCCGAAAGTTGTTGAACCTCCTGCTCAGCCTACTAAGCGTGTTAATGATGGTTTCAAGATGGTCAATAATAAGAAGAAGGGAAAGCAAAGTGGTTCTACTATTCCGGGTCAAGGAGGGTTTACTAAACCTGTTGTGGGTAAGCAGATTCAATATCAACCCAAAAAGACTCCTCCTGAACCTAAGAAAGTGGAAGTCACTAAGAAGAATGCTTCTGATGTGGCTAGTTCGAGTGGAACAAAGATCTCTACATCTAATCAGTTTGATGCTCTTAATATGGAATATACGGATGCTTTTGGTATTCCTTCAAATGACACCAACAAGGATGTGGATTCTGGTCGTACAATGGAAGTTAATGAAGATAAGTCTACTAAGACAGGTACTGCATCACAAGAACCCCTTGTGAGTGATTTGAAAGAGATGGAGTCGGGTGTGTCTCCTAAAACTAGTGATTCTTGTATTCCGCCCGCCTCTTCTACTAAGAGAGTTAACCCTTTTTCTAAAGTGGGAGATATCGTGGTGTCTGATTCTGAAGATGAGGTGGTTGCTAACTCATTTGATGAGTCTGCTAATCTATTCGGTGGTGGCCAAGAGTTTGAAGATGAGTATGATGACTATGACTACGATGACTATGCGAAGCAGGTTTCTGATCTTCCAGGGAATTTGGATGCCTTTAATGCCATGTATGGCACCAAGCTTCAAGGACCTAGGAAGTAATTTTCTTTCGTTATGTCCTATGTTATCATTAGAGTAGTGGTTTGTTTTCTTGTTTAGAAAATAGGTAGTATCTTGTTATGTAAGCTTTATGCCTATGTAACGGGCTAAGATATGGGATTTCACTCATATCCATTGTACTTAAACTTTTTTTGGTTAATATATTTACCAGGGTGCAGGATTACTCCCCTTTACCTAAAAAAAAATTCTTATATGACAATTTGGTCAACTAGAAAACATGTTTGGCGTTTTATGAGTTATTAAATTAGAAGCTAGACTAATTACCGCAAAATTGGTAAAAGACAAACTAGTATATTGTATCTAGTTGTTTTGCTTTGACAAATTAAAGGTGCTACACACCATTGTGGGGATAGTAGACCTATTATGGAAGAAATTGCATGCTCAATTTTTCAAGTTAATAGCATTGATGGATGATTCGTCATCTATTGAGTAGAATACACTCTTTTAGTACCTAAGTAATTGTTACGAATGGTCCTACAAAGGGGTAACAACGTAATAGCACGCTATTTTCACTGGTTAATGAAACACTTACAATGTTGTCAAATAAAGTGAGAGTATGGTGTATTACTGGATAAGACATCATTGTAACGTTGTCTAATTCAGTGGGAGTTACAAGATTTATTGTCTTGGTAGTAACTCAGATTATTTCTAGATTTTCTTGAAATAATACATTATGTTCAAAATTGTAGACATTCATATTCTCAAGGATAGTTATGAACGTTTCCTTGATAATTAAGTGCTCCTACATCTACTTGTATTGCTTACATATCTATGACACTATCATATTGCTCACATAAACAAACGAATGTCATGGTGTTTATCTACTATATGTTGTTGTTCTATGCACAAGTGGGAGAAGTATTTATTGTGTGCAAACGAACAACACATACAAATATGAATAATGGATTCTCTTGATCTTGAGATAAGAGATTAATGTTCTAATAAGATTGTCTTGTTTAAAGAACATGTGTCAAGATTATAGCATAGACTACTTTTATGTCTTATGTCATTAAAATTATGGAAACACTTGAAGTTACATTTTAGGTTAAGTGAGATCTTGGCTAGATTGTAATCTCAAGGTAAATCTCTACTTGTCGTGGGATCGGATGTTTTTGCAGTTTCTTAAGTGGACACTTCAAGGGATGAGATAATTAAAATAAAGTAATCTAATGCTACTTTAAATATTTTTGTATTCTTGGAATGACATAAATAGTTTATTAACTTGAAAATTAATTGAAACCATGGCGTGGTGTTCATAATAACTTTAAATTATACATGGTTATGTGTTTTTGTATAAACTAACAAACATGAAGTCTTTTCATTATTACAAGACATATAATATAAAGTAATACGTTAACTTATTATGTCTTCTTATTAAGATATAAAGTCATTGGTAAATGACTTATAACGTATAATAGAATTATAACTGTTTATGTTTTCTTGTTGAGACATGGACATGAAGTGACTTGATCAAAAGTACTTGTGTTATAAAGCATGCAATAGTCTTGAAATTTTATTTCTTATTATGTCTTCTTTGTTTTTACATCATGTTTTTTAAAAATACCAAAAATATTCCTCTTTACCCTCTTACCCTTTTGACTCTTCATTTCTTACCCTCTAAAACCATTTGATTCTTTCTATGTCTTATCCTCACCCTCTTGGTTGTCAATGGTGTGGTGGTCCTTATAATGGTGGCAATTGCCCCAGTTGTAGCATGGTGGAATCAGGAAACGGGTCTGTCTATAACCAGGATCCCTATTCCTACCATAACACAACTGATTTATTCCATCAGCTACCACACTGTGAGACTCAGCAGTTTTATTGTTGTGAGTACTGTGGTGGTTCACATTCCAGTTCTGATTGTCAATCAGGAAACACGCTTGTCTATGAGCAGGTTCCTGATAACAATTATGACTACAACACATACCACTCACAGCTACATCAGTTTTACTGTTGTGAGTATTGTGGAGGTCCTCACTCTAGCTCGGATTGTCAAACAAGGAATCCATTTCCTTGTAGCGATTACGACTCTTCGTATCATGACCACCCTCTACAGTACCAGCCTGAGCCACTTCCTCAAAATCTTATCCTTGATCTTTTTGATTTAGTGAAAGATTTGAAGGAATCTAAACACTCCCAAGATAATCCAAATGAAAAATCCATGGAAGTTTTGTTAGCCGAAGAGCGGACTGCTAAATTAGATTCCCAAATTGCCTTTGAAAAATCTATTAGGGAATCAATTGCAAAAGAAAAAGCAGCCAGATCTAGCTCTCGATTCCGTTTCAATCCTGATGACGATGATGATGAATATATCCTTGATATCCTACAATTTTATAACGGTTCATCAAGTTCATCAGTTGAAACTCATTCCATGAAAAATCAGGGAGAAAAGACTATGATGGAATTACTAGCAGAAGAACAAATGGAAAGTATAAAACATATGTATGCTAGTCCTTCTAAACTCCCTCAGTCTGTTGTTATCACACCCGATATTCCCACTCACTCTCTGAACATGGGGGATGAGCTTCTTGACAATGTTCCTGAAAAGGAATCAGACGAATTTATAAAGTCGAGTGTTGAGGACCTTGTCCCAATCCCGAGAGAGTCACAGGGAATTTCTGATCATATGTGTGATTCTTCTTCCCCTCTTGAGTGTTCAAATGATCATTTTGAGACTTTCTCCGATTTTAGCGATGATTGTAAATCTTATGGAGACATCGAGTATGTTGAGGCATCGCTTCCACAATCTGATGTTGATCATCTTCTTGAGGAGTTCACCGATGAACTCACTCACATCAATCCACTTTCATCGGGAAGTGATGATGGTCTCTTTGATTTCGAAGCCGATCTGGGAGAGATTGAAAGTCTCCTTTATAATGATCGTTCACTCACTTCTCACCCTAACAGTCCAATAGAGAATGTTGATCACTTTGTTCCTGAAGCGTTCAAAACAACTCTCACCAATCCTCTATTTGAATTTGACTCTGAATTCACTTTAATTTCTGAGAATCCATTCTTTGATACTCAGATTGAGGAAAGTGATGAGTCTACAGTGGAACAAGAATTCACAAATTCACATCATGTGAATGATTCTCTTCATGAGGAGTTCGCCGGTGAACTCACTCATATCATGACTCCGCCGGAGTATGATCGCTTGGATGGCAAAAATCATGATCGGGGGGAAAAGCTTTCAATCATGAGAGTTTGTATTTCTATAACAAATTTTCCAACCCTCCCTCCCGAGATGCTGTCCAAACCAAAGAGCTCAACCAACAAAATCCAAACGAGTGCAACTGCACTTGATCCTGAGGAAGAAGATCTTATCATGATCGTCATCATGATTTTCTTTCTTTTCTTCATATATTCTGTCACTTCTCCTGTTCTTCACTCCTTCGGGAATGAAGACATTATCTTTGATCCCGGCATTTCCATGTACCATTATATTGAGCCGGGAATATATCTCATCGGTGTGGAACTTTCACGTGCTTCAAATGTTTGTCCAAACATCTTGAATGAAAGTCCGATGGAGATTGTCTCTTCCACTTATTTCCCCAAGAACCAATGAATGCGGGGTCGAGTCAAGCTAGCGACTCGGTAATCAAAAACAGTAGCACACACCATATGGGTTTTCACCCATATTTCTGTCTTCTTTCTCTGTTCTACCACCCTAGTGTGGGGGAGTTGCCCCACACTGTTGTATATAAAATCTTTAAAAAAACAAAAAAAAAAAAAAAAAAAAAAAAAAAAAAAAAATCTTTCAAATAATGGCCGTAGTATTTCCCTTTTATGTTCTCAGTTTCGGCATAACCGCCGGTACTTTGAATATTGAGGGCAATATTCATTTCTAAGTGTGGGGGGAATTCTCACGAATTTATCATGTATTATCCACCCAATTCCCCCGTTTTTGGCCAAAATTTTTTTTTTGGAGTAAGTGTTTTTCACTTACTCAGCAAATGGTAATCAGTCCGCCATGTCTAACACACATAAGGATTGGCTAATCCAGGAGCAAACGGCTCTTGGTAAAGATATCTCAAATCCGTTGACGGCTTGCAATTTGCCCAAAATTGTATGGTATTCAACTCACCATATCCTAAAAAGTGAAGAGTTGGCTAGCCCGCAAGTTTATGGCTTGTGGTAAAGGCAGTGGAAAATCCATAATTGGTAATCAGCTCACCAAAGATAATTCTGATAAATTTATCTAAGAGTTGAGCAAACGGCTTCTGGTAAAGACAAATCAAATCCGTTTACAGCTTATGATTTGCTCAAAATCATTTGGTTATCGTTGTACCAAGGTTCTTACTTGAATCAAAACAATTGGCTACTCCAGAAGTGATGGCTTTTGGTAAAGAGTTTTTAAAATCCATTAAAGATCTAAATCATTGCTAGGGACTAGCAATATCTCAGTGTGGGGGATTGATGAGTGTCTAAATACTCATCATTTTTGTACAATCTAAACTGCAAAAATCATCTGAAAACACTCAAAAATGCATCAAAATGATGAAAATATCACAAATCAGTGTTTTATGTGTTTTAAATGCAAAAAGATCAAAATCAGATGAAAAATGTATCAAGTTTGCAAAATTGGCAGTTTTAGTCCCCCAAGTTTTAAAAGTTGTCAAATCTAGTCCCTGGAATTCAAAAATGTGAAGTTTTGTCATTCAAGGTCCCTGAAATATTCTAAATTTTCAAAAATGGTCCTTGAATGATTCTTTGGTCAAATGGCAGAAAAGGTCCCTGAGCTTTGAAAAATTGCAAAAATAGTCCTTGGATTTCTAAAAATGGAATTTTATGCAAAAAGGGTCCTTGTACTATCAAAGTTTGTCAAGTTTGGTCCTTGTGATAAGTTTGGAAAAGTGTCAATTTCAGTCCTTGAAGTTTGGATAAATTACAAATTTGGTCCTTGTGTATACTTAACCAAACCGGACACCATTTTAAATATCAAAGCCCAAATCCAATCCACTTATCCAGCTGGCCCAACCTTTGGCCCAAACCCAACCCCCGTTATTATTAAACCTCGGTCAAAGAAAGTCAAACGGGCAAAAAAAACCGCCTAGCACTGTTCACTTCCTTCTTCATAGCCTGAATTCCAAAACCAGTCATGGTTTTCCATGATTTACTCCAACCCCCCCTTACCTTGTCCCCTCCACCTCCACTAACACCCAAAAACCTTTAATTGATTCAAACCAACCCAATTAATATCAAAAACCTGCTATGTGACTTTTGGCGCCAAAATCCACTTGGACGGATATGATGAATAGGATGATTTCAATGGCTGAGATTGAGTGGGATATCTTCAGAGGTCAACATAGAGTCTCTAAAGTCTATAAAAGTGGAAGAGGAAGCAATGTATCAAAGTATCTAGTGTAATCTTTAAAATTTTAAGTCGTTTTTAGCTTACTTTTAATTTCAGTGTATGTTTTAGTCTTAAAACTCTGTATTTCAAGTTTTTATGTTATAATAAAGCTTTTGTGAAACATTAATTTCAAAATCAAGTTCTAATTCAGTTTATGCAAATTTTCCTTATTTCAAAAAATCTCATGAATGATCAAATGTTGTTTGTAGATGTTATTATGGACTGATATAGCACATGTAAGCTCCTATAAAGCTTATTCAAGCTTTTAGAAACACTAAAAGTCAGTTTAGAAGCAAAAAATCAAAAATCACCAAAAATACAAATTAAATAGTTGAAAAATAAAAATCCATTGGAAATGGCATTCACAGCTGGAGCAGGGTGAATTTTGGATGGCCTTGGGTTAGAAGCTTAGTGGTAAGCTAATAGGGGTGTTAATTGGTCCTTGTTCTCAGTTTTGAGCTTGGAAGCTTTTGTAAGCCTTTTTGTTCATTTTTGCATTTCACTTTTGTAGATGTTCATTAGCTTGAATTTATGTTTCTTAGTGATCATTAGTTATAGATAAGTGAAATTAATCATTAATATCAGTTGGTTGTTCTTTTAAATTTGTAGTTAGAAAAATCTCAATTTGACAGTTTTAATAGCATAAGTATTATCTCTTTGTTGTATGTTGTTATTGTTGTTGTTTAATGTTCATTCAGTATCATTAAATGATATTATAAAGTTTGAAATCCATTGCATGGTCTAAATCTGAGTTTGGCTTTGAAAATCATAAAAACAGTTTTAGAAAGGAGTGTTTGGATCTGCTAGTTAAACTGTGCTATAAGTTGTTTGAGTTGTTATTTGTACTTGTTCTGTGTCACTTTAGTATCTAATATCTCAAATCAACAAGAAAAATCAGTGGTCATTTGGTAAAAAGTCAAAATTCATTTTGATCTCCTCTTATTTCTTGTCTGTTGGACTTTTATGTTTCAAGATCTTGTTTTCATGCTCATAAGTTGTTACCATTGATCAAATCACTCTTATTTAACCTTAACTTAACATAATCAGATAGTATAATCAATCTCAAGTTCATAATAGTCAACTTACTTAGTTTTTATAAAAG
Organism: Chrysanthemum makinoi; assembly: GCA_910596185.1. Lineage (NCBI taxonomy): Eukaryota > Viridiplantae > Streptophyta > Magnoliopsida > Asterales > Asteraceae > Chrysanthemum > Chrysanthemum makinoi. Next base: position 40,020,572 of record OU343220.1, on the reverse strand, counting down.
TCAAATATTATCATTTGGTCGTTTTTGATTAAAATAGATAATTTCACTGTGTGTTTAATAGTAAGATTTAGCTTAAAAGCTTTTGGGATATCAAAGTTCAGTTGCTAAACAAAATTAGAAAATTACTAGTTTTCTTTAAATCAGCTTTTTAAGTGCTTTTTAACTAGCTTATTTTGAGTACCTGTTTGAAAAGGATGCCCTGTGCACAGTTGGGTGGTCCAACTTGATAAGCTCACATAGAGCTTATTAGTTGCTCAAATCTTGTGATTTTTGGTTCTTTGGGCAGCTGACCTAGCCTTCTTGAGGTCTCAAGATTAGTTTTCCATTTTGAAGCTTAATAGCTAGGGCTGCACCTAGCTTCTTTTTTGTCCCAACACTCAGTATCAACTGAGTCAGCTTAAGCTGAGCAGTGATCTGGTATCACTTTCACAAGCTCTTATAAAGCTCTACAGTTACCTATAGCTTTTGATCTTTGGCTTTTTGGAAAGCCAACCAGCTCATCTTGACACCTCAAGGCTTGTTTTGAGCTTGTGAGCTTATTTCACTAGCTTATTTTGGCCTTGAAAAAGTCCACAGGACTGTTTGGTTATTCAGTTTAGTTCAAGTGCTTATTACTTATTTCTAGCTTATTAGTGTGCTTATCTATGTAATTTAGCTTTATATAAGTAGCATTATCCTATTTGTAGCTTATTTAACTTGTGTTTCCAGTTTATAACTTTGTTTGAGCTTAAATTCACCAAAATAAGCTCTTTAGCTAACTGTTGGCTTATAAGCTTCTCAATCAGCTTATTTGTGATTTGTAAAATTTTTGTCTTTGTAAAAGTTTCATATTTTAAGTAGTTAAGCAGTTTTCAAAAAGAAAATCCAGAAAAACTTCATTTTTAAAACAGTGATAGTGTTTATTTAATAGTTTTTAGCTTTTTGATTTTTCTTTTCATCTTATTAATAAGCAAATCTTGTTTTTATATTTTTCTTAGTTTTCTGTCACCTTAAGTTATTTTTAGAAAAAGTTTCATATTTTTCTCTATCTTTTTAGTATTTATTAGAATTTTAAATAGTTAAAAATAGTAATTAATCAGTAATAAATAATTAAAAAGCATAAAAAATATCTTTTCAGTTTTAAAATTAGTTTTATCATATTTTAGATTTTTCCAAGTTGAAATTTCATTTTTCCAGGTTTATTTGATATTTTCTAGAATTTAAGTGTAATTTAAATAATAATTAATTAGTAATAATTAGATAAAAAGTGTGAAAAATATATTTTTAATTTTAAAATTAGTTTTATAATATTTTAGATTTTTCTGAATCATAATCTTATTTTTCTAGCCTTATTTCATATTTTCTTTTATTTTAGGTTATTTTTAAATAGTTAAAATAGTTTTTAATTAATAATAATTAATTAAATAGTTGTAAAAATAATTTTCTTTTTCTAATAATTTTCTTTTATTTTTAGGATTCCAAAAATGTCATTTTCATATTTTTAGGTCTTTTATTTTTTAGATCTCACTTTTTATTTTGTACGTATACGTAGTTTTTAAACGTGCGTTTTACGTTTCTTTTATCTGATTATTGTGTTTTCCAATTCTGTTTCCAATCTCATTCCAATCAATCAGTAGTGTAATAATTCATCAAAACCTTTACTGATCACTATCCTTAGTGATCATTCTATCATCTGATCAAGTGTTTACACACCATTGAGTCTCCGTGGGACTTAACGACCCGGGAATTCATTCTATTCTCCAGGACTTCATTGTATTTGTGTTTTAAGCAGTTTTAAGCTTCTTACGGTTAGCCATTCACAAGTGGCTAGCTTGTGTGAGGTAGCTTGACGGTTTAGCACAGATCAGTATGCTTTGAAACAACCTTCTTCATCATATGCTGGTGTTACTTCTACTGAACCAAATAAACACATATCAAACTTTCGTAGGTTGGAGTGTAGTAAGAAAGCTAATGGTGTGGATCTTTCTGTCCCGATGAAAGTGGTTGAAGAGGTGAACACTAGGTTTGAAAATACTTTGTATGGGTATTTCCTTGGTCAACGCCTTGCTTTTCCTGTTGTTGATTACTTTGTTCGCAATGCGTGGGCTAAGTTTGGTATACAAAAGGTAATGATGAATTCAAAGGGGTTCTTCTTCTTTAAGTTCAATGCGAAGAAAGGTGTTGATGATGTTCTTGAAAACGGTCCTTGGTTGATTAGAAATGTACCTATTATTCTTAAACCATGGACTTTGAACAACAACTTACTTAAAGAGGATTTGACCAACATCCCGGTGTGGGTTAAATTCCATGATGTTCCTCTTGCTATGTTTTCTGATGATGGCCTTAGTCTCCTTGCCACATTGATAGGCACGCCCAAAAGGTTAGATGCGTTTACTAGCCAAATGTGCAAGGAATCGTGGGGCCGTAGTAGTTTTGCTAGATGCATGATTGAAGTGAAGTCGGATGAGGTGCTTAGGGACAGCCTTACTGTTGAGATACCGTTACTTGATGGGTCAGGTTCGACTATTGAGAAGATACGGGTTGAATACGAGTGGAAACCACCTCATTGTGATAAATGTAAGATTTTTGGTCATACTCTTATTGAATGTCCGAAAGTTGTTGAACATCCTGCTCAGCCTCCTAAGCGTGTTAATGATGGTTTCAAGATGGTCAATAATAAGAAGAAGGGAAAGCAAAGTGGTTCTACTATTCCGGGTCAAGGAGGGTTTACTAAACCTGTTGTGGGTAAGCAGTTTCAATATCAACCCAAAAAGACTCCTCCTGAACCTAAGAAAGTGGAAGTCACTAAGAAGAATGCTTCTGATGTGGCTAGTTCGAGTGGAACAAAGATCTCTACATCTAATCAGTTTGATGCTCTTAATATGGAATATACGGATGCTTTTGGTATTCCTTCAAATGACACCAACAAGGATGTGGATTCTGGTCGTACAATGGAAGTTAATGAAGATAAGTCTACTAAGACAGGTACTGCATCACAAGAACCCATTGTGAGTGATTTGAAAGAGATGGAGTCGGGTGTGTCTCCTAAAACTAGTGATTCTTGTATTCCGCCCGCCTCTTCTACTAAGAGAGTTAACCCATTTTCTAAAGTGGGAGATATCGTGGTGTCTGATTCTGAAGATGAGGTGGTTGCTAACTCATTTGATGAGTCTGCTAATCTATTCGGTGGTGGCCAAGAGTTTGAAGATGAGTATGATGACTATGACTACGATGACTATGCGAAGCAGGTTTCTGATCTTCCAGGGAATTTGGATGCCTTTAATGCCATGTATGGCACCAAGCTTCAAGGACCTAGGAAGTAATTTTCTTTCGTTATGTCCTATGTTATCATTAGAGTAGTGGTTTGTTTTCTTGTTTAGAAAATAGGTAGTATCTTGTTATGTAAGCTTTATGCCTATGTAACGGGCTGAGATATGGGATTTCACTCATATCCATTGTACTTAAACGTTTTTTGGTTAATATATTTACCAGGGTGCAGGATTACTCCCCTTTACCTAAAAAAAAATTCTTATATGACAATTTGGTCAACTAGAAAACATGTTTGGCGTTTTATGAGTTATTAAATTAGAAGCTAGACTAATTACCGCAAAATTGGTAAAAGACAAACTAGTATATTGTATCTAGTTGTTTTGCTTTGACAAATTAAAGGTGCTACACACCATTGTGGGGATAGTAGACCTATTATGGAAGAAATTGCATGCTCAATTTTTCAAGTTAATAGCATTGATGGATGATTCGTCATCTATTGAGTAGAATACACTCTTTTAGTACCTAAGTAATTGTTACGAATGGTCCTACAAAGGGGTAACAACGTAATAGCACGCTATTTTCACTGGTTAATGAAACACTTACAATGTTGTCAAATAAAGTGAGAGTATGGTGTATTACTGGATAAGACATCATTGTAACGTTGTCTAATTCAGTGGGAGTTACAAGATTTATTGTCTTGGTAGTAACTCAGATTATTTCTAGATTTTCTTGAAATAATACATTATGTTCAAAATTGTAGACATTCATATTCTCAAGGATAGTTATGAACGTTTCCTTGATAATTAAGTGCTCCTACATCTACTTGTATTGCTTACATATCTATGACACTATCATATTGCTCACATAAACAAACGAATGTCATGGTGTTTATCTACTATATGTTGTTGTTCTATGCACAAGTGGGAGAAGTATTTATTGTGTGCAAACGAACAACACATACAAATATGAATAATGGATTCTCTTGATCTTGAGATAAGAGATTAATGTTCTAATAAGATTGTCTTGTTTAAAGAACATGTGTCAAGATTATAGCATAGACTACTTTTATGTCTTATGTCATTAAAATTATGGAAACACTTGAAGTTACATTTTAGGTTAAGTGAGATCTTGGCTAGATTGTAATCTCAAGGTAAATCTCTACTTGTCGTGGGATCGGATGTTTTTGCAGTTTCTTAAGTTGGACACTTCAAGTGATGATATAATTAAAATAAAGTAATCTAATGCTACTTTAAATATTTGTGTATTCTTGGAATGACATAAATAGTTTATTAACTTGAAAATTAATTAATTGAAACCATGGCGTGGTGTTCATAATAACTTTAAATTATACATGGTTATGTGTTTTTGTATAAACTAACAAACATGAAGTCTTTTCATTATTACAAGACATATAATATAAAGTAATACGTTAACTTATTATGTCTTCTTATTAAGATATAAAGTCATTGGTAAATGACTTATAACGTATAATAGAATTATAACTGTTTATGTTTTCTTGTTGAGACATGGACATGAAGTGACTTGATCAAAAGTACTTGTGTTATAAAGCATGCAATAGTCTTGAAATTTTATTTTACCATTAAGATGATTTAGTTGGTAAATATGTAAGCCAAAAGGAATATGTTTATCTTACATATTGTTAGATTGTCTTACAATATTAATTCTAATGAAATACTGTATGTATATGAAATGTTCAGTTAGAAGAATCAAACATTTGTTATATTGTTTGATTCAAGATAACTATATATTCTTTTCTTCCAAAAGTTATCAAGGTTAGAAAATTGAGTATTGATTGGATATACTTAATAAAACTCAAACCTAGAAGATTATTAAGACACCATTTTAGTATGGAATGTGATAAATCATATTGAGTCTTATATTGAAGTTCTGATTTGTTAAAACTACTTATAGAGTAGGTTATTAACGAACAAGATTTACGAACTGTTAATGTGATTTGTAATATCCCAAAAGAAAACAATTTGGTGTTGTTCTACTTGCTGAAGTATCTATAGATAGTCTTTAACTTACAAAAGCAAGTGGGAGTTTTGTTTAGATCTTGAAGAGATTAAATTACAATTACAAAACACATAATCTTCTAAAATACACTAGTAAATATCATGATGAGGTCAAATATGATAGACATCAAGATGATGGAATTCTCATTCATAGATCCGCAAGGATATCTCATATATTTGATGTGATGAGAAATATGAATTACAGGATCATGGTAAACCTGTTAATCATAATAATATATTACCTAATATTGAATTGTGGTAAATTATTCATACTATGAATGTTAAGATGCTATCCAAAAAGGTGATCAACTTTGGAAACTTGGTTTATCTTAATAAAGATGAGTTTCTTCAAAAGAAGGAAAACCCTAGTGGTTTAAATTCTTTGTGTGGAAATCATATGGACAAAATTGTACATGTGTTTAATGCATGACTTGTGACAAGATTATTAATCACACTTAAGCAATTAATTGTGATTGAATATTCTTTCCTTGACACATTAAATATATAATGATTATGGTTGTCATACTTAATATCATTTATATGAAATCTGACAATGAATATCAAAACTCTTTGTTGTGTGATTACTTTTGCGAGGACGATAAGTAATACAAAGGAGTTTTATGAATTCACATAATCTTTGGAAATGTACAAACTGCAAGAATCCATAAATGGATATATGCATGCATCTGGGAGATGATTCTTATGTTTAATTATTAAATCCTAGTTTTGGTTTAAAATTAAAATAAGATAATTTTTACGTATTCCTGAAAGCTAGTGGGAGTATTGTGTTTATTTTCTTTAAATCTTATATGTTGTGGGTAGTAACATTTCATCTAAGCTAGATGTTAAGTTTTAGTTTGGAATGGAACTTCACATGAAAGATTTTGAAAATAAGACATACAACCTTGGAGTATATATTTATTGTTAGTAAACATGTTCGGTATTAAATAAATGAGTCTAATAGAACATGATATATCATTTGGAAAATGGATATGTAGAACATGAATGAAATCTCTGTTTGACACAAGGATTTTTCATGTACATCATGTTATTGTTGTATCATGCTTGAATGCAAGATGATTTGACAACATTGATATCTAATGAAGTTATTAGATAACTAGTGTAATGAATATTTTAATGGAATATGTTTGAATCTAGAATTACATTCCTCAGCCTGGAATTGCTCTCAAAATGCTATGGATGAGCAATACATCAATTGTTGCGTAATTGTCATAGCTAACAAACTTGAAAGTTTGGAAGGCATCAAATATTACACTGTAGATATTGAAGTTTACAGAGATTATTTTAAAGAGCATATTGTTGTTTGTATACAATGATGCTGGTTTAATTAAGATGACACTCAATACTAGTTATGGGAGGATTTCATCCTTGTAAATGGCCATGTGAACTAGTTGTGCTCAACTAAGAGCATAGTTGCATTATACAATAAAGAATAAGAATACTTTAAACTTTAAAATGTTTGAAAGTTTGATTGTCATAAATTGGTGGTTGAGGATGTCACACACTTTATGAAATATTATGTGGCAATATCAAGATATTTTGAATGCACACATACAAGAACTTCACTAGTTGAATTCTTGAAATAAGTATTCTCAAAATTCCGATAGATCAAAGTTAGTTGAAATTATGCCTTGTCAACAAGTATGATTGTCATTACTTGAGACATAATTCATTAACCAGTATTATCATGCATTGATCTATTTAGTATTTGGATAAGGGATGTTTTGAACAAATATTATTTAAATGAAATAAAATATTGGTTATGTTTATTTTTCATTTTCTTAATATTATATCCTATATTTGCATGTTTAATCCGTGAATAACTTAAGTTATTCTAAAAGTCCGTTGTCGATCAATGATGTCGGAATGTCATTGAATTAAGACAAATCTGAGTTTTGGTAGAATATACTTAAAGTATATTGATGCGTGGGACATGCCAAATTCACATGATATTCAATGAATTGAATATAGGACAGATCCCAACTTAACATGATTGTACTTTATGGATCTTTGTCATTAAGTAAATCATGTATATTTATCCTCAGACTTGAGATACCAGATAACTGTTATGAATGTAGTGCACTTGTGTGAAATAGTCTAACGCTATCCGTAAAAGGTGGTTATAAGGGCTATTTTCAGAAGTGTTGCAAAGTTCATGAGTTTTGCTTGTAGTCAAGAGAATTTGCTCTTTTGAATTTGTTTCAAAGCATAATACTGTTTGGGCCCCTCGTAGGATTGGCAAGATGTTAGTAAGGCCTTACCCAAGATCTATCTGGAATACGTTCAGATGATTTGGTAATCTTGTTCAATCAGATATAACGAGAAACAAAATATTAACTTGTGAAATGACTCGATCCATAATCACAGTTAATGAAGTATTAGAAGTAAAAGGATAAATAATAATGATGAATCATTAAAATGGTTTTTCCAGGGAAACCACACTCGGTTCGATCTGGGGGCATTGGCGTGTTAAGCTAGACTAAACCAATGTCATTACTATATTAAGTAATATCCAAGTGGGAGCTGAAAGGTTTATGGATAATTATTAATATACGTATGACCGGATTCGAACTCGAGACTTCGGGATTGCACACATTACGTATGAGAATTAATGTTTAGAATAATTAATATATAAATGTTATTATTAATTATTTAGTCACGAAATAAATACTTAACGATAGTTAATATTTAACGAGTTTTGACTATCAGTCGTTAAATGTCAACGGGATATGAAGAAAAGTTAACAAGCCAAGAGAAGGTTTTAGGAACCCTCTTTTGGGCTTGTTTTTTGCCGAAACTATAGAATCTCACATCGGAAATCATAGTAATCTTGACATCTACCATGAGGCTATAAATACATCCCCATGTATTCATCCTTTGGTACACTAGATTTCAATAGAAGGCCAAACTTCTTCTTTCTTCCCTCTTGTTCTTAGGTGGACGAGTAAAACCTCATGTAAGGGATTTGCGAGTGACCTTGAGCATAACAGAGGTGTTTGGTTAATCTATTGTGATCAAGAACCTAGCTTTTCTCATTTATTCGCTACTAATACGTGTGTACAAGAACGAAGAGCAAATACACTTGTGTTTGCATATCTTGGTGGGTCGACAAGGGTTTTGGTCTTCATAAACCCTAAGTTATTAGGGTTTAGGGTTTCTTGGTTGTTGATCTTAATTGGGGGTTTTCATAAACCCTAATTGCATTTATTCGCAAAAGGTACGCATATACTTTTAATTCGGTTAATTAAATTTTCAAGTATTATTCATATTACTTCCGCTGCATGCTTTGATGATGTTTACTTGTTTTCTATAATTGTTATGATTAGTAAAACCCAACAGTTGGGAGATAAGTGTTGAGATTTATTTGGTTACATATATATTGGGGTTTTTGGTGTTATGAGTATTTGTGAATTAAACATGTTCTCAACTACCCTGCCATTATTTTATTGAAGTTGATGGAAGATTTGAATGCTATGCTAACATTATGACATACCAATTCACAGATTTGTTAAGTGACTAGTCGACTGAGAAGAGTGAGAGGGAGGTTGTTGATCAGTTTTCGTGTTGGTGTAATGAGGGATCTCCCTCCTAAGCAATTTTAAAATTCCCATAAATAGTTTTTAAACATTAAAAAAAATGTTTACAAATATTAATTATTTAAAGCGCAATCATATCAATTCAACAAATACAATTAATATTTTTTTAAACTCCCCTTCTTAAAAATACAACTATTTACTCCATGATAAAATCTAAACCCAAGCGCTTAAAAAAATTTAAATATATTTAGTTATGTTCGAACTTTCAAAAAAAAGAAGAAAAAAAGAAAAGAAAAAGGTCCAAAGTAGCCTTAGATAAAATATTATCAATGGCCTCAGAATTTCAATAGTTTATCGTGACGGAAAAAAGATTATGGGAAAATGACAAAAAAATGCATCGAACTTGACACTTTATATGATTGTGTGTAGCCAACTATTTTTTTTCTTATTGTATGTACTGAACTTTCAAATTTCGATCATTGTGTGCATTTTGTAACTATTTTGCCATGTAAAATGACCATTTTACCCTTTGAAATTTGAAAAAAACAAAGGTAAAATGGTCACAAAATACACACAATAATCGAATTTTGAAAGTTCAGTACACACAATAAGAAAAAAAATAGTTGGCTACACACAATAATAAAAAGTGTCAAGTTCGATGCATTTTTTTGTTATTTGCCCAAAGATTATCGCCAACTTTAAACATATTGTCACCATAAAAAAAATAAAAAAAAAACCATTTTTCGTCGAAAATATAAATTATAGAGTACCCGTCGCCGCAATGCGCGAATACCATGCTAGTAATACTAAATTTGGTATCAAGCTTTTGCGCATTTTACACTAAACATTTAGAGGGCTTGGTATGATAATGTCGGAGCTCGTGTTATGCTGACGTGGCTCTGCATTGAGCCACGTTATCATACCAGGGTCGACCAAAAAGCAACGGCGTTGGAGCCCAAGTTATTCCATTTATTTTTATTTTTATGTGTGTTAGAGTGTGTTGACAATGTGTGTGCGCGCGCCCGATCATGTGTAAAAAAAAAGAAGATGATATAAATAGAAAAAATAGTTCAAACATATATCAATATTTTACTCATTGGAAAGGTATTGATTGTTAGATGACTTTATAGCCCAAGCTAATTCTCTCTATAAATATTTAAATCTTAAATGACAATTCAATTACAACTTTAATTTTCAATAAAAAATATTTGACCCTACTTTTACTAATATTTTATTACTAACCCATGGTTAAAAGGTTAGATGGTAAGAGCATCTAAAATGCATCAAGTTTTTAAAGACTTAATGCATTTAATGCTACACATATTTAGTTACTAAAGCTTTTAGGAAAGATTTGGAGTTTGCCAAGTCTTTTTAAAAAACTTTACAAAAAGCTTTTGATGCAATGCTAAAAACCATCTTCAAAAACTTTTTGTAATAGTGAAAAGCTTTTACTTGTTTGACCCATTGAAGATGCTCTAAGTATATTTTTTACCAGTTCAAACAAAAATCAATTCAGTGTTAGGATTACTTGTTCATTAAAACTTATGGAGCCTAAAATAGTTTTAGTGTTATAAAGTAGTATAACATTAAATTTAGTGAATTATTGTATTCATTACACTAAATTAGCACCGAGTATATTAGTAACATTGGAGAAGTTACCTCTCACTTGTAACACTCCAACCCGGCTCATTAAAAACACACATACATTGATTTTCAATATATAATACCCTGAACATTTACTGTAAGTGAGCGGTAAGTGTTAACCAATCAACAGAACAATTACGGTAAATGAGCAGTAAGTGAGCGATACCACTGGCATTGACTCGATGGTTCTTTGTATGTCTAACTTCTATGGTTATTACCAGTGACGGACCCAGAAAAATAAAATGTGGGGGGCAAAAAAAAAATTTCTACAATAGCAATAAAATGTGAAAGAAAAAACTAAGTTCGTAATGATAAATCGTGTATTTTTACTTAGAGATGAAAGGATTTATAAGGCTTTAGAGTGTTGAATGTTGGATTTTAGTATGTGGGTGGGAGGCAATTTGAATTTTTGGTGGGGGTCACTTTCGAAAAAATGTCAAAATTAAAAAAAAATTACACTATAATCTCAACTTTTTCGGCTAGTCATGAGGGGCAACGGCCCCCCATACTTCTAACATAGGTCCGTCCCTGGTTATTACACGAAACATCTCCAATATAAGTTTCTCCACTAGTTTGTTTACAATTTAAAGAAGACACCGAAAAGATTATTGTCAATGCATTGCAAATAACAACTCTTGTGTGGCTTTCAACTTTAACATTCAAGTAGCTCTAATACTCTTGTGTTGGTGTATATCAATGTAAATAAACATATTTTCTCTGTGATGAATTTAAAGAAAGGAAACTCTACAGCAGGTATAGTGGGTATTTATGCACAAAAGTCTAAAGCTACAACAAAATATACAATGGACAAGTGAGATTTGTTCTACCCAAAAATTCCATTGTAGTTACACTCTACTCCATCAGAGATAGTGATACATCATATTGCTGCACCTGTGTAGTGTGTAGTCTAGTCTGTACACATTAAAGCAATCTGGCCTATACATATACAACATAGTAGTAGTTGAAGTTTGAATGAATGAAAAACTTTTTGGTAAAATAAAAAGAAAGGAACAAAGTTAGAAACCAACTAAACCTTAACTAGATAATTTAATGAGTCAAGACTCAGGACTGCAAAATGGAAACATTCCTCTAAACACCCTTTTACTAACATAATTTAATCCAAGCGAATTCCCATCAATTATGATCCGAGGGCATAAGAAGATAACTATCATCAGAAAAGCTATCTAACATGTTAGACACTTGAGCCGAAGACGTTCTCGTTCTTGAATCGGATTTTCTAACTTGTGCATGAGATTCCGCTTCTTGTTGGAACATCTTTACAAGCTCTTCTAGTTCGAGTTTTCTTACCTCAACTTCCTCTTCCGTTGCAGGATTTTTTAGTCCAGGGCAGAGTAAGCCCAGGGCAATTAAAATGATTCCTAAAAGGACGAGGATACATGTAAATAAAAGAAATGCGTATGGTGAATTTTTTGAACCAGGAATTCCGTCCACGTTTATCCCAAAGAGACTGGTGATGAAGTTAAGAACAACCCCACAACCACCAAAGACTGTTAGTATATGTGTCACGCGCGAACTTTTGTCCTAAAAGTTATTCAAAAGGAGACGGGAGACGGGTTAGTTCACTTAAAAGTCACACTAAAACGACCTAAAATATAACATCATATCTTATTTAGAGATGGCATTTTTGTCACATTTATCTAGAGGCTTTTTTTGTGCGCACGATGCACTCTTTTGTTTCTCCAGTTTTAGCATTGTACTTTCTTTTGTAGGCTTGAACGTAGCAAAATGGTTTTATGCCCATTTAGATCATTTGAGTGCCACCCAATTTCAAGTTTTAACCCACACTACACGATAACTTTTTTTGAACCAGTACCCGACCTGCACATTTGCCACCTCTAGAAGCTAGCTGCTACAACAATTACAAGAAACATGGAAGTAATTTACACATGATTTTGCAAATGGATTTGCAACAAAATGATACCTGTGACCCGGCCCGAACTGTACTCTGCATAACATCTTGTACTTTAAACAAACGCCCACGTACAGCTTCTTGTTCCTCAATCATTTGTCTAGTACTCTTTGTTATTCCTTCAAGTAATTTGTTTGCTGCATTGCCTCTTAAATATTGAAGGAGCTCAAAAACAATCTCTTCTCTAGCATGTAGAGACCATTTCACTCTTATAACCTTCAAGAACGAAAAAAGTAAAGAAAAACCGAGCTGAATCACCTTAGTAATATACATCAACTACACTAAAATAATGAAGCTTACGAGAAGTATATACAGTAATATGAACATGCATTTATCTGGAACAAAAAGGTGGCCGGGGTAAGGGGTCAACTTGGGTAACTTTTTGGTATGGGTAACAAATGGGCTGGGACCATGAACTTTTTATCCATCTTTTAAATAAACTTTTCTAAATACTTTGTTGCTATGATTACAAAAGCTAATATATACGATTGTAATCAATAAATGAACAAAACATTTTGGGTGCTCTTATGCATCAGAAACAACCTTTGGGAGACTTCTAAGTCATCTCACCCGGTCGAGAAAACCTATCCAAATCATATCATTAATAAGTAAATGGGTTAACATGGGCAACATTGAAATCAAATATTCAAAAGCCAGGACGCAGCAAAAACTCATCCATACAACGACAACTGTTGTGGGTAATGAACAAAATCTCACTAACACTGCTGAACCTAGAAAAGAGACATAGCAATCGGTCACATAGTTTAAACTTAGCTGAACGTATGATACCTGTGATGATAACATTCTGATTTCTTGCTTTAATATTTTGCTGAATAGGTGTAAATCCTCTTGGTTTCTCCTATCACAAATAAGAAGCTAAATATGTTAGAAACTTAATACTTTAGTATCACATATTGCAGCACTGGACCGTAATTTGCATGAAGTTATAAAAAACCTGTTCATAAACTTGAGTTCAACTTCATCTGCTGCTCCGAAGATGTATTTCCTAAATAGCCTAGCAAAGGTAAAATAAAATAAAATAAAGTAAAATAAAAATATAAAAATAATAGATTACCTATACAGCAAATAAATCAAAGAAACCTAATTATTATGAAGACTATCTAAGAAGAACAAATCAAGAAACAGTCACCCCCAATGCCTAACTTACTAAGGGAAACTGCAATAGACTACATTAGACCTTCATCTAAATTCTGATTTGGTAACGGGAGTTTCAAAATTATCTTAAAGGTTTCAAGTAAAAAAAAATCTTTAAGAAAACTATGCAACTTCGACAAAATATTACAGAAATTCAGGTTAATATCACCCAAAATAACTATATTTGTAAGGCAATGGTAATAGCAATGATTTTAAGTCGGATGATCAAAATATGAATAAAGAAGTGAAAGTATGTTACTATTTATAGCAAAATGCCCTATTTATATAACCACCTTAAAGTATAAAAGAAATTCAGAGGTGAAATGCAAGAAAAGAGTAATTTCACCTATCATCCCAGCGGGCAAGGCGGCATGCTAGGAGTGCTATAACTTCATGAATAGTTTGTGGCAAATTACTACCTCCTGCGGCAAGCAGCTCCTGATGAAATAGTCAATCAATGTTAAACAAACAATTGAAGTAAACAACTTTGGGCATGAAAGCCAATGAAATCATATGTGCAACATCAACCTATTTGGCTGAAAATGGGTTGATTTGTGGGGTGTTTTATATCAAAGGGGTCAAATAAAATGGCTACAACCGCCTAAGTCAAGTTATTGAAACATTTAGATTACTATTTCAACAATAATCATTTAAATATTTTAAAACGTGGGACTTGGTCTTTGTGGGTCAACCTGACCTGGCTCGTTTTAACTAATACTAAATAAAGACCCTTTTCAACCAGAGCCCATTTGACCTGTTACCCTCTTCTCATATTGTCACGTGAAATAAAACTATACGCGGCGAGTGTTACAAAGATGTACCTGGACTTCTGAAACTCCTAGCACATTGACATTTGTTGCAGAACCTTTCACGTGCAATGCAGTAACTAGAAAATTTTGTGTTTGCCAAGATCTTAGTACTACAGGAATGTCATCTTCTTCAATGTATGGATCACCAGATGACTGTCCTAAGAGTTCAAATAACAGCCCACCAGCAACCCTAACAGGAACCTGTGCAATAAAGAACCTTATAAAGCATGAGAGTATATCATGAAGCATAAGACCACACCGTATCAGATTTGTAGTAGTTTTTTGCAACATAAAGCTTGAAGGTTACTCATTGATTTCATTTAACACAATCCAACTGATCATAACGAATATATAGTATGCACAAGTTAATAATCTAAAATGGTATATGCAGCGTGATAATAGAAAATGACGAAACAAAGTAGCTGTGGTAAATTTGACCCAATTTACAAATAATGGGTCGATTCAGTTTTGCTTTAGTTCTAACTGGCTTAGTAGGAAACGGAAAAAATGAATGAAATAGTCGCCCAAAAATACTTTTAAGAATAAAACCTCCAAAATCATTAAGCAAAAAATGGATTATTACTGAAACAATTATAAATGGATTTTAGAAAGAAAAAAATTGGCAAAAAGTTTTTCGGGTCAACCCACCCACATTTTACCACCTCACTTAACATTGGTATATCCAGGACTGTAATCAAAGATAGTACCTCATAAAGAAGCTGTTTCATATGCTCACTAATAAGCTTGCTTTCATCTCTTAAAGCAATACTAATAGCCGGAAGCAACCATTTCGAGTTACTTAACCAAGAATGGACGGAAGGATGTCCTGCCTCAACATGACACCACCACGTGGGCCCCACAGACCGTTCTTGATAAGGCACAGCAATATCCGCAACCGTGACTTCATTATCATCGCTTTCAAACTCTGTATATTCAGTTTCCCAACAGCCATTTACTCGTACTGTCTCCACTAGTTGCGTAATTCTAGACCACCCAATCGGTGCCCAATAAACTCCAGCATTCACATTATTATCAAAGCGGTCATCCAAACTATCAATTATTCCATTTTTGGATCCTTGTTTTTTCAACCCAATTGTATCTTGTGGTCTATGCTTTTTGTGGCTACATTTAGCTTCAAATGCACAAATTAGTCCATCCGTCCATAAGGTGCAACCAACCGTTGCATCCTTAGCAGCTTGATGCTTCTGATTATTAACCATTTTCGTATTGTTCATACTTCATAGTACATCAACAGCTAATACAACTATCAATTCATCGAAAATTTGAAATCAGAAATAGAAAAACCAAAAAAAATATACCGACATATCTGAAATTTTTCATATATGTCGGTATAATTTTTTATAGTGAATAACTTCTTATATGCTTAATTTAGAGTGAATAAGTAGTTAAAAGTAAGAAGGCTTGCTTGTATTTTTTAAGCAGTTTAAAATAAACAATCCAATATGAACCAGTTGCAAAGACATACATAAAACAATGCATCAACCACAAATACAAGACAAAACTTCATAAACTATTAAGAAAGGTTATGTCCGAAACCAAGAGGTCATGGGTTCAAGTTCCGCCAAGGGAAACTTGAGATTGTTTTGGATTTGTGGTTGTGTGAGAATGTATATTTGCCCTCAGAGAAAAACTTCTAAATTATTAGCATCAACTATAAAAATATACAAAAATTACCATTATTTATTTTTTTTTTTGAACAAAAATATTTCAACAACAACAATACCCAGTCTCGCTGGAGCGAGGTACGAGGGAGGTGAGATGTAGACAGTCACACCCCTATCCGAGGGTAAAGGGAAGAAAGACCTCCGGCTATACCACTTATTTCACAACATGCCTCCAAAAAGGTTTAAATCGACAGAGAACCCTCACCCCATGCAACTGTTTTGAGTGCTGAATGACCCTTCCCCAAGGACCTAGCCCATGCAACAAGCACATATTACTTTTATCCAAGTTCAAATTCTCTAATATCAAATTTATATAGTCAATAGTAACACAAACATTATTATAGGTGATTGTAACTCAAGTAAAAAAAATTGTTACCCGTTTAAGGATGAATATTTGTTAAGTGTAACGGTGAGTGGTTTGCATAATAAATAGTAAAAAGTTTACAGTCGTACCGAAGGAGGAGAGAGTGTCGTTTTAGTATTCCAAATTCGAATTCCACAAGGAAAATGTTTCATAAAGCTTTTAATAAAATTAGGGTTAAGTCAATAAATTAATAAATATATATATATTTTAAATTATTTAAATAATTTAGTTTGATAAGTACCATTATCGATATTAAAACTTATGAATCTGTTTTTATATTTTCTGGTTAAGTCCACTTGAAGTTTGAATGAATGAAAAGCTTTTACTAACATATGTGCACATTATTACAACAAAACATGATTTAATCCAAGCAAATTTCCATCAATTATGATCCGAGGGCATAAGAAGATAACTATCATCAGAACCGCTATGTAACATGTTAGACACTTGAGCCGAAGATGTTCTCGTTCTTGAATCGGATTTTCTAACTTGTGCATGAGATTCCGCTTCTTGTTGGAACATCTTTACAAGCTCTTCTAATTCGAGTTTTCTTACCTCAACTTCCTCTTCCATTGCAGGATTTTTTAGTCCAAGGTAGAGTAAGCCCATGAAAATTAAAATGATTCCTAAAAGGACGAGGAGACATGTAAACAGTAGAAATGCGTACGGTGAATTTTCTGAACCAGGAATTCCGTCCACGTTTATCCCAAAGAGACCGGTGATGATTGAAAGAACAAGCCCACAACCACCAAAGACTCCCAGATTATGTGTCACGCGCAAACTTTTGTCCTAAAAGTTATTCAAAAGGAGACGGGAGAGGGGTTAGCTCACTTAAAAGTCACACTAAAACGACATAAACATAAAATCTTATTTAGAGATGGCAATTTTGACACATTTATTTAGAGGCTCTTTTGCGTGTGCATAAAACACTGATGCACTCTTTTGTTTGTCCAGTATTAGCATTGTACTTTCTTTTGTACGCTTGAACATAGCAAAATGGTTTTGTGCCCATTTAGGTCATTTGAGTGCCACCCAGTTTCAAGTTTTGAACCACACTACACAATAACTTTTTTTGAACCATTACCCGACCTGCACATTTGCCACCTCTAGAAGCTAGCTGCTACAACAATTAAAAGAAACAAGGAAGTAAATTACACGTGATTTTATAAATGGATTTGCAACAAAATGATACCTGTAACCAGGCTCGAACAGTACTTTGCATAACATCTTGTACTGTAAACAAACGCCCACGTACAGCTTCTTGTTCCTCAATCATTTGTCTAGTACTCTTTGTTATTCCTTCAAGTAACCTTTTTGCTGCATTACCTCTTAAATGCTGAAGGAGCTCAAAAACAATCTCTTCTCTAGCATGTAGAGACCATTTCACTCTTATAACCTTCACAAACGAGAAAAGAAAAACCGAGCTGAATCACCTTAGTAATATACATCATCTACACTAAAATAATGAAGCTTACGAGAAGTATATACAGTAATATGAACATGCATTTATCTGGAACAAAAAGGCCCGGCTAGGGTAAGGGTCAAATTGGATAACTTTTGGTATGGGTAAAAAATGGGCAGGGACCAAAAACTTTTTACCCATCTTCTAAACGGAACTTTTCTATTTACTCTGTTGAATGATTACAGAAGCTAATATATACGATTGTAATCAATAATATTTTTAAACATAACATTTTGGGTGCTCTTATGAATCAGAAACGCCCTTTGGGAAACTTCTAACTCATCTCACCCGGTCGAGAAAACCTATCCAAATCAACCCATTCATAAGTAAATGGGTTAACATGGGCAACAATGAAATCAAATATTCAAAAGCGAGGACATAATGATCGGTTACATAGTTTAAACTTGGCTGAAAGTATGATACCTGTGATGATAACCTTCTGATTTCTTGATTTAATATTATGCTGAACAGATGTAAATCCTCCTGGTTTCTCCTATCACAAGTAAGAAGCTAAATATGTTAGAAACTTAATACTTAAGTATCACATATTGCAGCACTGGACCGCAATTTGCATGAAGTTATAAAAAACCTGTTCATAAACTTGAGCTCAACTTCATCTGCTGCTCCGAAGATGTATTTCCTAAATAGCCTACCAAAGGTTAAAAAAAATGATTACCTATACAGTACATAACCCAAAAACACCTAATTATTATGAAGACTATCTAAGAAGAACAAATCAAGAAACAGTCACCCCAATGCCTAACTTATTAAAGGAAACTGCAATAGACTACATTAGACCTTCATCTCAATTCTAATTTGGTAATTGGAGTTTTAAGAATCGTCTTGAAGGTTTCGAGGAAAAAAAAAATAAAAAATAAAAAAGAATAATCTTCAAGAAAACTAGGCAACTTCGACAGAATATTACAGAAATTCAGGTCAATATCACCCAAATAACTATATTTGTAAGTCAATGGTAGTAACAATGATTTTAAGTCCGATGGTAAAAATATGAATAAAGAAGTGAAAGTATGTTCCTACTTATAGCAAAATGCCCTATTCATATAACCACCTTAAAGTATAAAAGAAATTCGGCAGGTGAAATGCAAGAAAAGAGTAATTTCACCTATCATCCCAGCGGGCAAGGCGGCATGCTAGGAGTGCTATAACTTCATGAATAGTTTGTGGCAAATTACTACCTCCTGCAGTAAGCAGCTCCTGATGAAATAGTCAATCAATGTTAAACAAACAATCGAATTAAACAACTTTGGGCATAAAAGCCAACGAAATCAGATGTGCAGCATCGACCTATGTGGTTGAAAATGGGTCGATTTGTGGGGTGTTTAATATCAAAGGGGTCAAATAAAATGGCTTCTAGGGGAAGGGATCACGTGGGTTAAACGGGGTTGAAGATAGCACAAAGTTTATTTTGTATGCCTACAACCGCTTAAGTCGTGTTATTGAAACATTTATATTACTATTTCAACAATAATCATTAAATATTTTGATCCCATTTGACCCGTTACCCTCCCCCCATATTGTCACGTGAAATAAAACTATACGCTGCAACTGTTACAAAGATTTACCTGGACTTCTGAAACTCCTAGCACATTGACATTTGTTGCAGAACCTTTCACATGCAATGCAGTAACTAAGAAATTTTGTGCTTGCCAAGATCTTAGTACTACCGGGATATCATCTTCTTCAATGTATGGATCACCAGCTGACTGTCCTAATAGTTCAAATAACAGCCCACCAGCAACCCTAACAGGAACCTGAGCAATAAAGAACCTTAACAAGCATGAGAGTATATCATGAAACATAAGACCGCACCGTATCAGATTTGTAGTAGTTTTTGCAATATAAAGCTTGAAGGTTAATAATCTAAAATGGTATATGCAGCGTGATATCAGAAAATGACTAAACGAAGTAGCTGTGGTAAATTTGACCCAATTTACTTATGAATGGGTCGATTCGGTTTTGCTTTAGGAAACGGCAAAACTGAATCAAATAGTCGCCCAACCCAAATTTCTTAGCATTACACCTCCGAAATCAATTTAAGCAAAAAATAGATTATTACTGTTGTAAAGGGATTTTAAAAAACATTAGGCAAAAAGTTTTTCGGGTCAACCCAGCCTCATTTTACCACGTCACTTAATATTGGTATACTCAGGACGGTTATCAAAGATAGTACCTCATAAAGAAGATGCTTCATACGCTCACTAATAAGCTTGCTTTCATCTCTTAAAGCAATACTAATAGCCGGATGCAACCATTTCGAGTTACTTAACCAAGAATGAACGGAAGGATGTCCTGCCTCAACATGACACCACCACGTGGGCCCAACAGGCCGTTCTCGATAAGGCACAGCAATATCAGCAACCGTAACTTCATTATCATCGCTTTCAAACTCTGTATATTCAGTTTCCCAACAGCCATTTACTCGTATTGTCTCCACTAGTTGCGTAATTCTAGACCAACCAATTGGTACCCTATAAATTCCAGCATACACATTATTATCAGAGCGGTCATCCAAACTATCATTTATTCCATTTTGGGATCCTTGTTTTTTCAACCCGGTTGTATCTTGTGGTCTATGCTTTTTGTGGCTACGTTTAGCTTCAAATGCACAAATTAGTCCATCCGTCCATAAGGTGCAACCAACCGTTGCATCCTTAGCAGCCCCTTGATGCTTGTGATTGTAGTGCTTCTTCATATCATCCATGGATGCACATATATCACCACCTATATCCAGTCATCAAAGTTTAGATTCGGAAACTACAACCTACCCCTTTAAACTTATCCACTTTTCCAGATTTCATATCTCTGCTATTTTCTAGGGAGTGTTTGCCATTGTGTTTCAACATGATTCTAATGTTGAAGTTGTAATAATCGCTCGAAAGGTTTTGGACAGTATCTGATTATTTAACAATCATATAATCAATTAATCATAATTGGTTTTGTTGCAGTTACTCCTAAACTAAATATTCAAAAGTGAGATTATACTCTATACATATCAAATAGTCACAATTACTTTTACTATACCCGAACACTAGAGGCTAAGTAATCCAAGAGGAAACACGTTGTTGAGACATTGAAAACAATTCATAAACCATTAATCCCATATGACGTTACACACTTTAAGCCTCAAATTTAAGATAAAAGTCTGCTACAAAAATTGTATCAACTATAACAGCATACAAATGAAATATGGGTAAAACGGAGGCCATGAGGTTCAAATCTTGTCACCGTGTCCCTTTAATCATGCGATTTACCTCTCTGTTGGGACCGATAAGGGCGGACCCAAGTTTTTTGCTGCGCAAATGTTTGTCATAATTCCAGGTTTCTCCAAAATGAACCTCGTCCCAAAATTATTTATTACTACATGTTTTGTTTTGGTGACCATGGTTTCCGACCTTTTGACCGACTAAACCACACCTGCACAAAATCAAAACAAAAACCCTCCCTTTTTCCTTTTCAGGAGGTTGGCGTGGCCACTTTGAACTTGAGACCTCTCACATTTTAATGATGATAGTCGCAAGCCTTTTGTCACTAGGCCAGGTGGCAATTGGGGTCAGGATCGGGTTGGCGGGTCAGAAACCCCAACCCGAAATCCGTTTAAACAATCGGGTAAGCCGTCTCAACCCTAACCCGTTTACACATAACCTGAACACAACCTATTTAACACGTACATATGGATAGGTTAGCGGGTTAAACATGTTACACAGGTGAATAGGTTAAACGGGTTTCGGTTAACCCATTCAACCTATTTATCTAAACAAATTGTCACATTACACGGGTTAAACAGGTTAAACGGGTATATGGGCCAACCCGTTTAACCTATTTAGCCCGTATGATCAAATTTATTTAGTTTTTAATTTGTGATACGGGTTGGCGGGTCGACCCCGTTTAACCTACTCCCAACCCGAAAGTCACCTGTTTAATAAATGAGCTTAATAGGTCGACAACACGACCCAAAACCTATTCAGTCTCAACCCGAACCTGTTTATTTTCGTCTTGTCGGGTAAGAAATTGCCACCCCTGGTTACAAGTTTTTTAGTAAACCTCAAAGTTGGAAAACAATGCAATAATTATAAACCCTTAAACATCGAAATTATGCACAACATAAACCACAAAATTGCCAATAAAGATTCAATACAAAAATGTAACTCACATTTATTAAACTAAGGATCAAAAATAAAATTCAAAATTCGCTAACAGCAACTTTATATAATCAAGTGTAAATATATCAAATAATCATAACTGAAAGCAAAATAAGTGTTACCGGTTGGTTTAAGGATGAATGTTGGTTAAGTGTTACCGGTGACGGTGAAAGGTGGCAGATTATGTTGTTCGTCACTAACACGCGCCACTCTTTATATGTTGATGATTATCTGGGTTGTGCTAGAAAGTCCTTATAGTATATAAATTTTGCATAACAAGTCCCTTTACTTTGTTGTGAATAGTTAAATACTCCCTCCGTCCCAGATTAATTGTCACCTGACGAAAAACACACAGATTAAGAAAAACATAATTATTACTGTTTTTTCTTTCTTACGTTTTAGAAAGTAATTGATTTCTTCTTTAAAGTTTATAATAATAACGAATTTCAAGTAATGGTGATATGCTAAACTCGATCAAACTTCCCTATCTATTTTTAGTAGTGAACAATTAAATTGGGACATCCTGAAAAGAAAACGATTTGGGGAAAAGGGAGTACTAAAATAGTTTGATTTAGTACTTGACCAGTGCGGTTTAGTATAAAATCGTGTTGGTTTATCGTTTGTTTGGATGAAGATTTATGTTTGATTAACATTTGTAAATACATTACTAAAAAATAACAAAATAAAGTTACAGATTATAAAGAAGCACATCAATTGCACAATAAAAAGTTCTCTAACATAAACCATAGCTCGGTATTAACCATAGAACATGTAGACCTGATTATATGCTATATAGAATTGATTAGAACTATGTTTATGTATGATTAGTAACCATGTCGATGCCATGATTAGTTAAACTTAGCATGTATAGAATTTCCATGTCCAGTAGAACGCGTGTAAGATTACATTAGTAGTATAACGATAGATAGGTCGTTTTAGTTATGACTCGAGATGAAATATGGTTGAAATAATGACATGTTTATATGATGCAAGTATTATGACGCCTGGCCAACGTGATAATAGTTACGTCATATAACTTGAATTTATTGAGATCATAGGACGTCTCGGGAAATTTCTAAAATGGGAATAGGCAGACAGGTAGAGCACCGACTTATATAATGCCATGTGTAAGTATTAGCATTTAAATAGATAGCATGTGATTATAGAAGTATGAATAGAGGTTATAGATAGAAATAGTTAAACTTATATGTCATAGTGTTTAATTTCAGTTGAGTAGAAATGACAAGTATTGAAGATAACCCAGAAATGAACACAGAGAAGCGTCGAACCTTGAATGTAGAAACTGGTGGATCTAGTGCAGAAAGACTCCAGAAAGGGAACAAGTCAGTGATGCAGTCAAAGCAATACTAAAAGGGTTGGTATCGGGTGAAGTCACTCGGGCACTAGATACAGCAATGCCGTCAATCGTTCAAAAGATTTCTGAAGCTGTAAGTCAGGGACTCAGTGGTAGGGCAAATTCAGCGCCCATAGTGATTGGGACAGGAAATAATGTTGAGAAAAATAAGGATTAGAGAATCAGTTCAAGTATAAGGATTTCGCAGTGAGTAACCCTCCGGAGTTCCATGGGCAGCAAGATCCGATAATCAGTTACAGGTGGCTTTTAGACATGGAAGCAGCATTTAGCATTACTGGGTGTCCTCCAGAATATCAAGTTAAGTATGCTTCTCATCTTCTTCGATACAGGGCCAAGGATTGGTGGGATCTGAATAAAGGTGCTAGTAGTTTAGAGACGATGAATAGTATGGGGTGGAATGAATTTAAAGATATGTTTCTTAAGTACTTTTCTCCAGAGGCCGCAGTAAAGAAGATTAGGCAGGAGTTTCTGGCTATGCATCAAACTACTGAGTCTGTTAGTGAGTTTACGGGTAAGTTTGTTGATCGGGCACGTTTAATCCAGATTATGTGGGTAATGAGAAACTGATGATGGAACACTACACGACACTATTAAGGAAAGACATTCGAGAGTTTGTTTCTATGAGGAGTTACCAGAAGTTTCAGGAGTTGACTAATGCTGCATTAGATAGGGAGCAAGAAACCATGAAAGATGTGCCCAGTTTATCAAGGAGAAGAAATGATCAAGAAGACTTCCATGCAAAAAGAACAAGAACAGAAAGTTCAAATAGACCAAGATCAGAAAGAGATAGTGATCAGAAATATGACTATCCGGTTTGTAGAATTTGTAAGAAGAGGCATCTTGGGGAATGTCGGGCAGGAAGGAATGAGTGTTTTCATTGTGGTCAGGTTGGTCATTTTAGTAGAGATTGTGGGAAACCGACGAGGGTTTGTGAAATATGCCGCGGAACTGGTCATGATAGTAGAGATTGCCCGAGAGCGAAACCCGCGATACAACCTCATAGACACATTAAGAATGCAGAAAGAAGAGGGTCAATCGATGCAAGAGCCAAGGGTCGAGCTTACATGATGCCGGTAGATGAAGTCAAGAATGAAACTGGTGAAGGTTCAGGTACTTTAAGAATATGTTTATAGTTATGTTAGATAAGATTTGGATTTATTAGAAATAGAACTAGCTCTAGTGTTAGAATAAGTGTAGGACGAGAGATTTATTTGATAGGCAGAAATTAAGCAGGATAGTTTCCAAAGGTGTTCGTGAGGACACGAACAATTCCAGTAGGGGAGAGTTGTAACACCCGACATTTTATAAGTTTTAGAAATAAAATTTTATATTAATATTAGAAATTATAGGGGACCAAATGATAGTATTTTATGAAGAAAAGGACTTAGAATGCATAATGGTTAGTAAAAAGGACTATCGGTGCAAAACACTTAACAACAAGGACTAACCTTGCCAAACTTCAAAACTTACAAGATAAGCATGAGTATCTTTCCTTAAGATGAAGAAAACTCAGAGATTACAAAATATAAACACATATGTACATGTGTATGTTGAACGTGGCATGCTAGGATAAAAAGGATGGAAATTTTTTACTAGTTCTTTTATTAAGCTAAGATTGATATAAGGGTTTCAAGTATCATTGTGCAAGAGTGTTCATAATCAAGGAAAGGTGTTAAAAAGATAATCTCCATCAAGGTAAGTAGCTAAACACAAATTATGATTTCATGATTTATGATAGAAATTGAAGGTTTTAATTGTTTATTGCTTATTTAGAGGTTATGTAAACCTAGTTTTAAATTATGGTGAATCATGATGAAATTGAAGTTGGAAGTGTTATTGTTATGATATAAATATGTTAGGAATCATGTACTCAAATTATGGATAATGATATAGAAAGATTCATGATGCTAGTTGTTGATGATGATGAAGTATGCCTAGTTAAAGGAGTGTTTGTGACAAGCTTATTAAGTGCTTAATTTAGCAAGAGAGCTTATGGGCCTGATGAAATATGATCTTAATATGTCAAATAAGATGTAAAATAAGTTTGGTGTATAATAGAATAGCTTATCATGAGTTTTGGGTCGTTTTGGTGATATTTAAATTTGGAACAACAAGGTTTTTCAGAAAATGCGCAGACTTGAAAGGGCTGCTGTGAATAAACCGTTCGTCGGATTAAGATGAGGTCTAAACGAAAGTTGTATCTCTCTCAGTCTACTTTAATTTTTATTCTTTGAGTTTTTGCTCAATTGGTAGTTAAATTGGCCTAATGTTCGAAATGCAGCAGCTTCTCAGAAAATCTGCACAAAATATATTTTTGGAAAAGTGTGTTTAATGATGAAATAGCACCTTAGGTGATCACGTTTAAGTTTTTTAGACTCAATACATGTTAGATAAATGTGTTATCATGTCCTAATAGCATTAGAATGGTTATCATGTGAGTAGGTGCTCGTGGGAAGCTTACGGAACGCTAATCAAGACCTAGAGGTGAGTAACGGTTCATTAGCTTCATGTTACTAGATTGAACATGATGATAGAACTTGTGCAAGGTTTCGGAGATAGCCGAAACAATCCATGAATAGTATTCTCACAAGAAGTATGATTTAACAAGCTTAGAGTGCCCAAGGAACGCACTAAAATTCAAGTAGCGTGCCTAAGAAGTGCATGATGTAGAACTCCCATACTAGCATCCTAAGTGGATGACACGTGCTTTTATAGTAGCATCCTAAGTGGGTGACCAAGCATCCTATATGGATGACGTGTGCTTGAAAATCACTTACGTCCTAAGTGGACGACCCATATCAGAAAAGCAAGTATAATAAATTTAGAAGCCGTTAGAAGATTACTCGTTGGCTAGGGAAGTTCTCACTCATAGTAGGATGACTAAGCATCGTCTAGTCAGAATGCACGTGCTTAGATATCATGTTATCAATAAGAAAATTCAGAATCAAGCTTATGTTTATGTCATGTACAAGTAGAAATACGACTATAAGTCGTGCCATTTAACCATGTTATAGATTATTTTGTTTATGTTAGAAATTGCAAGTATCATTTTATATTTATTCCGTTTACTCACTAAGTCACAAGGACTTACCGTTCTCAGCTCATGTTTCATGTAGGTAATTGAAGATAGGCGGTGGGGCTTGTAGATATCGAGTAGGATTGCATTTTGGGAGATTAACGGCTAAGCTCGGGTATAGGTTACGAGCGGCTCATTCTAGCACTTTGATTCTAGTTGTAATGCCCCATGTGTCTTTCAAGGTCTAATAGTAGTGTTAAAGTAGTTTATAATCAGTTACAAGTCGTTTTAGTAGTCTACGAACAAGTCATGTGATTATGTGTCGTGTAAAGGGGGTGTTTGGCATAAAGCCATTCTAGCCCAAAATGACCCATTTTGATTATGTACGAGTCTTATCGAATAGTAAATGTTATGTACAGTTTCTATGAAGTAAATATATGTCTACTTTGGGTTAATTCAATTTATGAGTTATGTCAAGTTAATTTCTAAAATAATAATAATAACAATAATAATAATAAAATGATATCTAGAGTCGGGCGTTACATGATTTAGGCCTGTTGCACCAGACTGGGCTTCATGCTCGGCTTTTCCATGCCGGCCTGAGCTCTGGCTAAAGCCCCGTATGTGCATCTCTACTTATAAGAGTAAGAGCCGGAGTTGTAGCTTATAATTATTAAATGATGGAAAGTGACAAGCAAGCTTAAGTTTTTCTCAACAGCGGAGCTTCTAATTTTAAAGCTTGTGTGACAGTGAGTTAGCTGTTATTTGAGGGTATAAAATAAGCTCCCATAAGTCGCGCGTTAAACAAAGTTTGTAGCTGATAGAATCTTATTTTGTAAGCTTAAGCTCTTATAAGTTCTCGTAAAATGCTTGCTAAGCATTCTAAGGCTGTTTTAGTATTAAGTTTGTTTGGCGCGAATCTTATTAAAGTCTGAACTAATAAAATAAAATCTTACCACATCCCGCAAACAAAATAGTCTAACACAATGCATGGTTTAATTCGCTCATCGCTTTAGAAACGAACCTATCAAATACAAAAGCTATAGTTATATCATGTCATCTTATATAGTGTATCTTTATTTTGAGAACCCTATTAAGTGCGAGAACTGCGAGAACTCCCATTGACCAATCATAATTTAGTAAATCATTTTTCTTTTCAATTAATATAATTAATTCGTAGGGGCATTATAGGTATTTAACATCAACATAATCTTCTCAAAAACTGCCCCAAAGGACTAATTCTTTTTTATCTCTCACATATCTTCTACACACAACACAAACCCTGATTATTTTTTTCAGCCGCCATCAAAGATTTTTACATCTTTCCATGAAGATTTAACAAAGACCGGGATAACTAAGCCTCATCGGAATAAAAATCAACCAAAAAACAACCTATCTGGGTTTTTCAGAATAAAACCACCCCAAACCTCCATGATCACGAATGAAAACCCAAGTTTTTTCAAAGATCAGTCCTCTCGACGCGATTGATAATTTCCGGTGTGTTTTATGCTTCATGTGGTTTTTTGAGTTTGTTTTTGTTTTAACCGGATGTGTCCAGTTTTTGATCTCATGTGTGGTGTTTTTTGCAGGGTTTTGGCTGGATCTGAGGGAATGTAACCGGATCTTACAGGTTTGGTTCTTTTGGTTTGTTTGGTGGTTTCGAGTTTTGTAAGATCTATCTCCAATATTTGGCACATGATCTGTATTGGTTAGTCCTTTGGTTAAAGATTTAGAATATAATCAAAACATTGTTTGCCAGATCGGACTTTGGTTAAAGATTTTGAGTTAGGATTATTACCCTGAAAAAGTTATGTTTTTAAAAATATTTGTACCCCTTTTATATATTGTGGATTTATGCAGCATGTTATGTGCACAATTTCTTGACTTTCCGGTTATAATATGTCAATCTTTGGTATAATTACTAATATTTGGTC
Organism: Chrysanthemum makinoi; assembly: GCA_910596185.1. NCBI lineage: Eukaryota > Viridiplantae > Streptophyta > Magnoliopsida > Asterales > Asteraceae > Chrysanthemum > Chrysanthemum makinoi. The sequence continues at coordinate 39,992,196 of OU343220.1, read as the reverse complement.
TTTACCCAAAAAAAAAATACTAATATTTGGCACATGATCTGTATTGGACATCTGTGTTTATAATTAGGCATTGTGTTTTTGGCATAGTTGGCAATTTCAACCAATTAACTTATGAATCAGTTGACTTGGGTAATGTGTTAACCTTATCAGCTCAAAGAAAATGTAGTTAGGGGTTACCCACATAGAAAAGCACATGTCATCTTTTATGGTCCACGTCATTTAGCTTTATTTATTTATTATTTTTTTTAGGAGTGATTCTTTGGTACATATAATAGAAATAGTAGAATATTATTTGATTTTGAATTACCATGATATATGAATTAATCTGAGGATTCAATATAGTTTATATTGCATTATCTTGGTCTTGCTTTTTATGCATTGATCTGGTTATATGATTAATTAGGATATGATTTTTTTTATCACGGTGAATTAAATATGCATATGTCGTGTTTAGATATGAAATCTTGTCACGATGACGATGTGAGGTTAAAACATATATATTTTAATTAGTGAGATTTAACTAATGCAAACCATATAGGGAGTATGTTTGAGAACATTATCTTTTTAAACATGTATGTTCAAAACATGTATGTTTTAAAACATATGTTTTAAAACATAACATACATGTTTTAAAACATACATGTATGTTTTAAAACATCATGTATGTTTTAAAACATGTATGTTTTAAAAAATGATTGATTATGAACGGAATGCTTAAAACATGTATGTTTTTAATATTATAAAACATATATGTTTTGTTATTGGATTATATATGTTTTGAAGACAAAAAAAATAGTTCTCTTATTTGTGTTTGTTAGTTTAAGCTTGTCTATGTGTGTTATGTTATCTTGAGTTTTATTTTAAAAGTATTTAAATTTGGCTATTATTTTTTCTAGGCGTGACGATCTTTGAAGGCGTGAACACATGCTGGAAGTACATATATGTTCTTGCAAGGCGTACATGTATGTTTTTGGAAGACATGAGCACATGTTCAAAATAATATGAAGAGAAACTCCAAACACATATGTTTTGTGCACATATGTCCGTTTACGTTAATTATTGTTAGTGCACAAGTGTAAAGATAGATTATATTCATGCATTTCTTCTTATTATAAATTTGTATCTTAATTGTATTTCAATCTATATCGAATTTTGTGTTTAACATTATGTTCTTGGTTGTTATAAATTTACATGATCTAAAAACATATATGCACCTTTTCATTTGAAAAACAAGTATGTCGAAAAAACTATTCCAAAAACCAAAATAATAAAATTAATTCATAAAAACACATATGCACTAAATCTGTTTTAAAACATGCATGTTTAGAAAAAAAACCAACAAAAAAAAACCGAAAATAATGTAAAATTGACTTTTACTATTATACCCTTTTAGATTAAATAAAAAAGTTTAATAATTCAAAGATGCCATGTTGCATTGATATGTTGCACAATATGCATTAATAAGAGTACATAAAAAGTTCTCGCAGTTCTCGCACTTAACATGGTTCTCAAAATAAAGACCCCCTATCTTATATATAACAACATAATGGTCTTTTTCACATCTTGTAAAACTGTGTGACACACTTGTCATTCTGTGATCTGTTCGATCACATTTGATTGTACGAAATCGGTATGATGGCATAATACGAATATTTGCATCCCATAAACCCGAATGTAATTTAAAATTCATATAGTAAAATCAGTCATATACAAGCAGGGGCGTAGCTATGTGGGGGCTAAGGTGGGCCATGGCCCACCCACAAAGCCCTAGTAATTATCATGTGTGTTGTAGTTTAAAGCCGAATTCACTATCATATATTAACACTAGCTTCATAGCCCGCCCGGATGGGCGGGCTAGCTTCATGTTAATACATATACATATTGAATTATAAATGTATGTAAAAAAATCGGGAAGTAGCATTGAAAAGCTTAAATAATAGGGCAATATTGCCGGTGTACATATGATGTAACCAAATGTATATAAAAGCAATTTTGTCGTTTAAATACAAAAAGATAATGAAGTTGTACATCACAATAAAAAAGTATGATGTATATTCAAATACAAAGTTACCGTCTTCGTCGCAACATAGAACCTTCAATCCTTTCTTCCTGCTTAGAATAAAACGAATAGCATTCTTAAACCTACATGAACAAACACACTACTTAGGTTGACAACGGATGAGTAATCCAATCTATAGACCCATATAGCAATAAGTAGATTACTTACAATTGATAAACTAATCAAAATATTACTCAAATTTTCATTTGGAATGGATTAATCACAAACTCATGAACATCAAGACCCATATTGCACTAACTCATGAAAGAAAAAGCTTATAAACATAATATATAACATGATTATCATTGTAATAATATACTTGCAATTGTACTCGAACTTAATCGATACTTCACTCGACCAATGTTTACACCATTCTTCATTTTGCTTTTCATTTAATTTAAGAAACATACATTAGTTTTACAAAATGACAATATGTTTCATATTGACAACATACCTCCACCAGTGTGAAATGCCATTCTGGTCATCTGAACCGCACACACAAGTAAAAGTACTGGTTAACAACTACAATATCTTGCATAAAACATCGTCTGTATTCCATTCTAATATACAAAAATGATAAATGTATCTATGTCAAGTTCATATTTGTTCTACTTAAACCAACTTAATTGACATAAACCATTATGGCATTATGTGCTTAATTGATCCTCACCGTTATATTCCCATCTACAATAAAAAGGCACATATCAACCACAAAGTGATGTCATGCTTTAGTTTGCCATAACACTAAGATATCGGTATATGTTTTAAAATATGAACAAAATTCCAAACATATTAAGAATCTCCATCGTCTATTAGAATTTCCTACATTTATTCCATGATGCTTTATTACCATGATTTGCTTTTTTAGATAGACTTTCTCTAGAACCGTTTATTGCATTTATGTTATAGTATAATATTAGTTCATTTTTTCATGAGCCTAAAAGTGTCTATACTTTTAAGTAAAAAGAAAAAATGATATAAGAAATGCACCTTGCTTAGCTACAGGGAAACAGTCCCTGAGCAATGATGTGAAACTTAGAGGAAAGGCTGAGAGGTTTCCTTGAACATCCTAAGTGTGGCTTCCCGGGGATGTGAGTTTTGGCTACCATTATGGTTCTCACTTGGTTTCATTGATTGGATGCAAGTGTTAGTAGTAGATGCTATTGGACACCAATCCCATGTTTACATGCACAAAGAAGTTAAATCAAGATGACCTATTTACATATTGCTCTAGTCTTGAAACAATGTGGTTGCAGACTTAAAAAGTGAGTTACTATATTCAAACTCACCTATACATGGGTTGAGAAAAGTCCGTAGAAGAGTTTACCTGGTCTCCATTCTGTGGTGGTCTGCAAAAAGATATCATGTATAACCTTGATTTCAGTTAAAGAACGTGTGATTGACTTTTTGTGGTCACATGCTTGGTTTTCTTAGCAAACATACCATGTTAAATTACAACCAGAAGAGCTTATCGGGTCCTAATCTTGTGGTGCTATGGAAAAAAGAGTAATTTTTTTATCAATATCAATTAAAAGGGGTGAGATTAACTTTTGAGATCTGGTACGTGGTTTTTGGTTGCAAGCATACCATATTACCATGAATGTTGTTATCCCGAACCAGCAACAACATTGCGCGCTACAAGGCTTAAGTCAATCTTGAACACTTCGGGGTTCTCTGACAAGATTGATATATTTCTTTCTATAGCTAATCTACCTCCAATTTCACCTTCCATTTTCAAAGATTCTTTCTCTCCTGCTTACTCTTATATATATCAAATCAAGCTTAAACAAAAGAAAACATATACTATTTTTTGCAGCTTACCGGTTGGAGTACCATGGTAATGCTCATATGTGGGTGTTCGCAAGTAGAAAGATTATCCCCTGTCCACATAGTAGCATGCCTCTGACTTCTAATAAACCCATCTCGAGTAAGAAAAAATGGTCGTTTATTAGGACAGCTATTTCATGCCTTCGTATTTTGATCTTAGCATGCCATAAACCTACATGAGAAATGTTTTTAGTAAAATGTCATTGACGCTTTCTGAACTCGTTATATGTTTGTAAACCTGCAGAAACATTTTTGAAAAGATAAAAAAATGCATACAAATAAGAGATCACCGAGGCTACAAATAAGTAAATAAGCAATTAGTTTAGAAAGTGTCGTAATGTTTTCGATACAGAAAACTACTCAACTACCTAAATGTTAAGAATTTGGTTAGAAAGTGAAACAAAATTTCTAGTATAACCAATATCATTCATAGGAACAAAATAATACATGCATATAAATTTGTTTGCCACTATAAACTTTGTGCACAGGGAAGGTTATTAAAAAGAACTCACCGTTATTTGACTTTTCACATTGAAATATCCATTTTTATCAGCGACCGCAGTAGGCTTTGAAGCTCCAACAGCCATAATAGCCACCTACAACAGATAAAAAAACCAGTTTAATATGACCATACACAGTCACAGATCCTACAAAATCACGTTATTTGTTAACACATGCTTGTTCAGGAGGTAGAACTGCATCAAAGCAATCCACTCCAACATGCCTAAGTTGGATAGAGGAAATGTCCCTAAAACCAAAACCACACAGCTCAATACCATTTCACGTAAATAAACTTGATCCAAATTACCATTGAAAGCCAAAAATATTTAGTCCTTACGTGAGTTGTACTCGCTTGGACCTTGTATCCATAAGCTCCTTCCATTTCTCGGATAATAAATAAAGATCCAACTACTAACTACAATACAAAGAATAATAATAACCCATAAAGTTTCAAACTTGATTAAAAAATCTATAAATGAAAAGCACTCAAATTTATCGCACACCTTATCAGCGTCTTGGAGAACAGGGGTGATCAAACTGCCATTGATCGCAACAGCCACAAGTATATTGATGCTTCCATCATACGTAAAACTCTTTCCATCTTTACAGCTAGCATTTACAGCAGGGGTGCTGCACAAGAGCCATAGCAGAAGCCTTTGCTAACAATGCAGTCATCATAACACCCTTAGAATTAAGCAAAAAATCCAATAATTCATTTCACAACTATCATTTGGAAAACACCCATTGATAATAGCGTCTCTTGTACAAAAAAAATGGTAAATTCAATGAGACATTTTCACAAACACTTGCTGCGCATTCAAAACTAAAACACATTATCCAACACCCATGGTAAGTGAGACACGCATGATTAAATCATCCATTTGTTAAAAGATAAAATAAATTGAAATTCGAATTTGAAATTAAACATGAAATTGGAGATTGAATTTTTTCATAAAAACCTTAATATTTCACCAAACCATACAAAAAATACCTTATCAAAGTTTATGAAGATCCAATGAAGTAATTTTTTACCAAGTCAACATACAGCGGTGGGAAAAACCCTCGAAACCGAGCCACAATAATCATCACCCAAGAATAAGGGAATAAAATCATAAATCCCTTACATCAAAGATTGGTCGATAAATCAAAATCTGTTTACATATGCAAAAGTAAAAAAAAAAAAAAAGATAATTGGTTAAATGGCTAAGAATGAAATCATAAGAATGAAACGTATATGGGTTTTTTAAGGAAATGTGATATGTGATTTGAGGATTTTAAGGGGGGAATTAATTTTACCAGTGAATCTGTTTTGATATAATTGAAGATGGTAAATTAGGATGAATATCAGTTTGGGAACGCAAAATCAAATCATAATTGGTGGCTTGCTCCAACGGTTGAGGCCTTTGTTTATGGTTTGGCAGACCAGTGTTCGAATCTTGCATGCTTCCTTATTTTTTTAATTATATACCGAATGTAGTGCCATGGTGGCATTTCCACCTCATCATAGAGGTGTCATGTCATCATTAAAATGCCTAGTAAGCATTATACATGTGGCATGTGTAGCCTCATATATATGTATAGATTTGATCTACCTACAAACTAGATATCTCTCTATTAGTTCATGTACTTAGTCCCTCATCCATCCATCAATCCATATTCAGTCCTATAGCCAAGAATTTTGGTTCAGATTCATTTTTAGATGATTTTGGTTATGCAAATGAATGTCGTGTGCAATCAAAACGTTGAATGAACAAATATGTTGCAAACTTTTTACATAGTTATATAATATACTCCGTAATCTTTCTTTTAAAATTTTTTGGCCCCCTGAAAAGAATTCCTGGCTAGGCCCCTGTATACAAGTGAACTTTCAAGCTAATAGATAAAATGAAAGGTGTATCTTTTAGATGAAGGAGAATCCTAGAATGGTCCATTCCAAAGAGTTGTGGGCATCTTTCTTTATCGCTTTAAGAAAAAGATAGGTTCCAGATAAGTGGTTTTTTGGTTTTCTATCATTTACCCACAACAGATTATGTACGATATTCTTTGTATCAAACTATACGCTTCGCTAACTTTCTCGGGTATCAATTCTTTTTGGGACAAGTGTTTAGTATTATCTTTGTCAAACTCTATAAAGATGTCAACTTGAGCTAATAATTAGGCAAAAGTTATCTAAAGGAATCATATAACTTAAGGATGATTGAAAGACATATGTTTTTATTACCATATAAGTGTAAGAACACAGAAGGGAAGAATTCAAGATCATAGTGACGGAAAACTAATATGGGTGCTCATAAGCTCATGCTGCTAGCCATGGTTCTCGTCTGCTTTTGTTCTCCTCCATTGTCTGCACAAGTCAGCAGGAACTCGCTTCCAGGTTCTCTTTCTATCTCTCTCTACACACACAGACAACGCACACACACGAGAATCCTATTATGGATATTAGAATAATGAAAAAAAAAAAAAAATCCTTTTAGCTTTTCAATCCAAGATGTATTAAGAAATCATGGCAGAGTTAATCTTGTTGACTTTTAAGGTCAAACCTGTTGGTATTAGGATTCAATTTTTGATAGGTATATATGACATAACCAGCATCTAACAATATTATACTTTTAGTATTTATTATGAGTTTTATATTTACCATCAAAATATTTTCTAAGGATTAAGTGAATTTATATGAATTTTTAAGTTCAAAGTTTGTCCATTTGACTGGAAAGTCTTGTTAAATGAAAATTTACTTTTTGTCTGGTTAAATAAAAATTTTCAAGAAATTGGAAACCTTATGTGGTCATTATAGCGAATTGCGGAATTTGTTATCTCTTTTAGGCACGTAATGAGTAATCTTCAGTTCAATATCTCCGCACAAGTTTTTTGTTAACCAAAAAAAAAAAAAAAAGACGAACATTAGTAAAGCATGCTAATAAACAGCATAACTCAAAAGGGTGTCCTTTGTGTAGGAAATACGCATGGAAACATGGGTGATGGCAGTGGAATGTTCAACCAAAGCATGTATACAACCGCTGTTGAAGGAGGTAGAAGTGGTGGACATTCGGAGGGTGGTGGCGGAAATGGAAATGGAAATGGTGACCGGTCCAATTCGTCCCCAAAAGATGGTGGCAACGGGGTGGTTCCTGTATATGGTGCTGGTGCAGGAGGTCAACTCAGAAAGCACAAAGGTGGTGCTTCAACATATACCCCGCACGGATTTGTAGTGTTCATAGCCACAACATTGACATCACTTTTATTAGATGTTCTTGTGTAGTATGCAAGAATAAAGACGATATAAAAGATTCAATACAAGTACAATAGTCTGTACATCAAGTGGTCTTTGCCAATGCATCGGTTTATTGATTTTATAAGAGTAGAGTAGAATAGTTTGTAAAGTTGTCAAAACAGTTAGTACTATGGTACATTATGATGTACATGTTGACATATACGTGTAGTATGTTCGTATTTTGTGCAATCATGTTCCAGTATTAAAGCTTGCATATCGTGTAAACATAGCAATTCTAGTATCCTGAGGAATGTTTGGATCTGCTTTTATAAAGTACTTATTGCAATTTGAAGATCTATAAACGGATTTAGCAAGGACATGCATAAAAAAGTTATGTTTATCTCAAAGGATAGACGGGTAATTGGGTAATTTCACACACTTACAATAACTGTTTCGAAAAATAAAAACGTTAAAAACTCAAAAAGAATGTTCTTAGTATTGATTACATGGAAAGATCTCACAAATTCTTATCCGCAAGACGGTTATTAACAACTCTTCTAGAAGCATTAGCTAGTATATACAGAGGGCCAAAGTAACGTTAAGACAAAATTCGATTCCGGAGACAAATTGGAAGTTAGAAATCTTGCTCACAAGATGGACACTGGAAGTAAACCTAACTTAGGCCAAAGTAACTTCAAAAGACAAAAAGATATGAGTCTATCCAAGAAGATGTTACCATTTTGATAACAATAACATGCCAAGTGCTTTGAACGTTGATAAAGAACCATATGCAATAAGAATCAATGCTTTTCATAAAAGCATCCTCAAAAACATAACCGGTTTCGGTAAAAAAAAATGAATACCATCACGTAAGTTATAATGGAAGCATTATATGAGAATGAGAAGAAAAAACAAAATACTCACAAATGTTTATAAGTCACCAAACGACCTTTAGCCTAGCGGTACGTGAATGACGCATTATTTGGTCAACAGTTATTTACCTACAATAGATAGTGTACGGTATTCTTTGTGTCAAATATATGATTCGTTAAATTGCTCTAGAATCATTTCTTTTTGACATAAGTGTTTAGTATTACTGTTTCAAAACATCTTTAGCTGATATTTAGGCAAAAGTCATCTTTATCAAAAGGAATCATATAATCTATGGATTATTGAAAGACATATTATACTATTATTATATATAAGTATACGGCTACGAAAGGGGAGTATTCAAGATTATACTAATAAGGAAAATAATGGGTGTTCATAAGCTCATGCTATTAGCCGTGGTTCTTGTCTGCTTTTGTTCTCGTGCATCGTTTGCTCAAGTTAACAAGAACTTGGTTCCAGGTTCATTCCCTATACACATACACATGCACACGAAGCACACACAAGAGTACTTATATTCGTATTAGATTAATGGAAAAAAAAATCTTACTAAGAGTTTTAATGTTGTCATCATAATTTCTGTATTGTGTAAAGGCACTCAATAAACTATACAGTTAGAAATTACTCCGTTTGACTGAATAGTCTTGTTTTCAGTAGCATTAGTTTTGAGCTGGCACTAGAAAACTCTAAAAACATATAGAAATAACGGGTATATTTTGTTTTTTGTTTAGTGAAATAAGAACTGGTAGCTTTGGATACAACCTCTTAGCTAGATAAAAGGAACGGGCCAAAAGGGTTGAAGGTCAAGCAAAGTCCGTTGTTGATGCATACAACCTTTTAAATCATATAATTCAAATATTTTGATTATTCTTACCATATCACTGTTTTCGTAATCATAATTAGCACAATCTTTATTACGGCCTGTTTCGACGTACTAAAAATGACCCGTTCAACCAGAACCTGTTTTGACCCATTACCCTACCCACCCATCTTGCCACGTCTTGTTAAGCATATGAATGTACTCGGCAACTCAAAAGGGTGCTATTACTTTTGTAGAAGGTGCGAATGAAAACATTGGGGGCAACAAAATAGAAGAAAATAACTCTGCAATCTGTGGTGGCACTAGTAAGGTAAATCAAAGCAAGTATACAACTGCTCTAGCAAGAGGTGGAAATGGTGTGCGTCCAGCTGGAGATGGCGGAAATGGAAATGGAAATGGCGGTCAGTCTACTTCGTCCCCTCAAGAAGGTGGCAGTGGAGTGGTTCCTGTATATGCTGCTGGTGCAGGAGGTCAACTCAGAAAGCATAATAAAGGTGGTGCTACAACTTATACCCCATGTTTGAAAACCAGGTTTATAACCACGGCCTTAGCATCTCTTTTACTAGGTATCCTTATGTAGTTTGCAAGAACAAAGACGGCATCAAAGATTCAAGATCAGCAAAATAATTTGTACACCAAGCTTTGGTATCATGGTGTTTGTCGAATAAGTATATTTGTCTTTTAAGGAAAAAGGCAGAATAGTTTGTAAAGTAACAATTAGTAATGGTACATTAAGGTGTGCGTGTTGATTTATATGTACTTTTTTCAAACATGTTCCAATATTGAAGCTTGCATATCATGTCAACATAGCAGTTCTATGCAATTATAAAGTGATTAGTGCAATTTGAAGAATTATGAACAGTAATGAAATGATTAAAGCAGGGATAGGCATATAGTTTTATATAAATCTCAAATGATAGATGGTTATCTTATGACGCTAAACAGGCAAAAAAATTACGAACAGAATGACAATCACTTTTACACAAAATGAAAACGTTAGACAGGCAAAGAAATATGTTCCTAGTATTGATTAAATAGAGATATATCTCAAATTGTTCTTGATTAGTTGGTTAACAACTCGTGTAGAAGCTTCAGCCGGTAGATGATAGAACAAAGTAACAATAAGACCAAATTCGATTGTGGAGCTTGCTCACAAGATGGGACACCACTTAGGCTAAAGAAACTTCAAAAGATAAAAAAGTCTATGAGTCTATCTAAGAGGATGTTACCATTTTGATAAGATGAAAACATACAGAATACTTTTGATTTTGACAAACTATATGCAAAAAAAATTAAGGCTTTTTCAGAAAGCTACAATAGAAGCACAAGCTATATCTGCCACAAAAATAACCATCACATACACTGTGTCCGGCATCCATTCCAGTGACGAACATCTTCAACAACTAAACATAAATGATGAAAAACAGCGTAAAATGCTAAAAAAGCTAAAATTCAAAATCTACAACGATGTTTGAACTGTATATTAACTTGGACTTATATATTGAGCGATAAGTAGAATGGAAAGATCAATAATAGACATACATGGTATATTGCAATCAGCGATATGGTTCACGTGAAATAGACTTTTCTCAAAGTCAAAATGCAATGCCCGTAAATTTTGATTCTAATGCTACAACTAGACTTGAACTTGTGACCAACAAGCCGTAGAGTTTATTTTTCTGGTAATCATAGGTCCTCACAATTTAGAAGATTAACTTATGAACCTTGAGTTCACAATCAAGAAAAATATGGACTAAATATGTATAGAAATTCAATATTTGTGGACCTGTCTGTGTAACAAAAAGTTATATAAATAGTACTTAATGGTTAACCTACTTAACAAAAATCATCCCTAAATGAAAAGTCACGTGAATAATCCATGTTACTTATCTTATATTACACTTATATTACAAAAACCATCCTTAAGTTCAAATTTAATAATATACTTTTTTTAGTATTTCTAATTTCACATACTACGTATATATTTTCAATAAGGACTTACACTACGACTACTAAACACAAGAAAACTAACCAACACATAAAAAGTAAAAAAACAATACTTGAAGGACCAAACATGTAAACAAAATCCTTAAAAAAAAAGCAAATATCTTCTTCTAACATTACTTCCATTTTCTTTATGAACAAAACTCAAGAACACACCGTAAAAAGTCAAACTTAAAACCCTCTCAAAACCCTTTAAACCCTAACAACAATCAACAATGGCGTGACAAGAAAGGGATCCTAACAAGAGTGACGTCATCAATCTCACAGTCACCAATCATCTACAAAGGCAAACAAGCAGCTTCAGTGGAGATGTCAAATAAGTTTTAGCTTCCAGGGTTTAGCTCTTTCTAACTCTCTTTAATTTACACACGCAGACAATGCACTCACGAGAATACTATTATGGGTGTGTAAAAGGGATGATAGTCAAGGAACTACTTATGTAAATGTAGAAAGTAAAGGGACTAATGATGTACAAGTTGAGTCTATATAAGCTGTTGTAATCTCATTCATAAAACAGTTAATCAAATACAATAACAACTTTTCCCTCCTTTTTACTTTCTTCTTCATTTCTTGTTTCTTTATCCTGTATGATTCTCCATCGTTGACATGGTATCAGAGCTTATCAGCAATGGTGAATTGAGTTGTTAAAAGTTAGTTACACTGTGTGTTGTGTGTATTTTATTTCCGCGCCAAAATCCAGTCAAAATTGGTCAAAATTAGGTCAAATTGTGTGATTTTTTGATCAATCAAGATGACTGAAGATGTTAACAATCAAAATGCTCATGCTGTATTCCAAAATCCACTGTATCTTCACCCATCAGATGGTCCTAGTTCCTTAATTGTTCAAGAAAAGCTTGTGAGCTCTCAGAACTATCGTGCTTGGCGAAGGGCTATTGAGATATGGCTTTTTACAAACAGGAAGTCAGGATTCATGAGAGGTGCGAGTTACTCGTTCTTCAACAGATGCTAATATGGCTGAATTGTGGGACATGTGTAATAATATGGTGATTTGTTGGATCTTAGGGTTAGTTAGTGAGTCAATTGCTAGATCAATCATGTTTGTTGATACTGCTAGTGCAATGTGGTCTCAGTTAGAAAAGAGATTTGCATAAAGTGATAGGTCAAGAAATTACAAGTTGAATAAGGATTGTTATGCAATCAGTCAATCTGGTGGGTCATTAAGTGAATACTTCACCAAGATGAAATGTGTTTGGGAGGAACTTGATAATGTGAATGTTTTGCTACAAATTATTATTACTCCTGAATTAACTGTGTTTCTAAATGCTTTGAATCAACAAAAGGAAGAGCAGAGGTTGTTTCAGTTTCTAAATGGTCTTGATGAACAATATGGTAACTTGAGGACTCAGTTGTTGTTAATGGTTCCATTGCCTATTGCGGAGAATGCTTGTTCAATGTTACAACAAGAGGAATCTCAAAGGGTGTTGTTTGGATCAAGTTTTATCGAGTCAACTGCATTGTATAGAAAGGAACTGTTAAAGATAAGTGTGGTATATGTGGTTTCAAATGGCATCCTCCTGAAAGATGTTGGGAAAAAGTAGACTATCCAGCATGGCATCCTAAGTCCAAGATGAATGGAGATAGGGTTGTAAAATAGAATGGTCAAAAAAGGAATGAGGCTCCTACAAAGACTGTTGCTCATGTTGAAAGTGGAAATGTTAGCTTTACACCTCATCAATTTGAACAACTTTTGAGAAGTGTGCAGCAGATGAGAATGGACTGTGATGCAGATGATGGTTTTGGTCACCAATTTGCAGCAAGTATAGCATGTCTTAACAGTCAAATAGATATGTTAGAACTGCTTGAGGATTGGATTTATGACACAGGTGCTAGTGACCATATGACACCTGATAATGACCAAATTTATGATCCATACCTGTTGAAAAATAAGCCACAAATAAAGTTACCAAAATGGGAATACTCTGTTATCTCACATGTGGGCAAGGTTAAATTGAATAATGGCTTATTACTTAAAGATGTTTTAGTAGTACCATCATTCAAATTTAGTCTATTGTATGACCCTAAATTGACAGAAGATTCACAATGTGTAGTTTCATTTTATCCAAAGTTCTGTATTGTTCAGGACTTGGCAACCAAGAAGGTGAAGGGTCTGGTTAAAAAGAGAGTTGGTTTGTATCATCTAGTTAATGTGTCACTTGAAGATGTGGATAGTTTGTTTACTTCCTTGATTACCTCTACTCTTGGTAAATTTGCAATGTCTGCTGTAAGTAGTTCTGTTTCTGGTAATAAGGCTTCATATGGACTGTGGCATCACAGACTTGGCCATGTATCTGACTCAAAATTAAAATGTATGAAAGATTTGCTTGTTTCTTTCATGAAGACTAGTGTGGATAACTGTCTTTCTTGTCTCATGGCAAAATTTTCTAAGTCTCCTTGTTCTCTAAGTCAGTCTCATAGGTTTGTAGTGTTTGAATTAATCCATATGGATGTTTGGGGTCCTTATAGAGTACTTACTGATGGCAAATTATAGGTATTTCTTAATCATAGTGGATGATTGTAGCAGGGTAACATGGACTTATTTGCTTGTTAATAAATCAGATAGTTTTGTTGCTTTGAAGACATTTCTCAATTATGTTTCAACTCAATTTGATAAGAAAGTAAAGGTTATAGGGTCTGATAATGCCCTTGAGTTTGTTAAAGGTGAGTATGGAGCTTATTTGTCTAACTTGGGAATTGAACATCAAACATCCTGTGCTGATAGGCCACATCAAAATGGGAGAGTGGAAAGAAAACATAGGCATATACTAGACACTGCTAGAGCCTTAAGGTTGCACTCACATCTGCCCTTGAAGTTTTGGGGAGAATGTGTTACTACTGCTACTACCCTGATCAATATTTTGCCTTCATATGTGCTTAACAATAAGACACCATATGAGGTTTTGCTTGGCAAGAAACCTTCATATGACCATCTAAGGGTGTTTGGATGTTTTGCAGTAGTAAGTAATCCTGCAAGAACCACTGATAAATTTGAATACATAGGTGTCCCTTGTGTTTTTCATGGTTATCCTAATCATCAAAAGGGCTACAAGTTCTATAATTTAGTATCTCATACTAAATTTGTGTCTAGAGATGCATTGTTTTATGAACAGATTTTTCCTTATTCTTCAACAAGTATACAACAGTTTTTTGACACCTTTACCAACCACTTTACATTGTCAATTTGCTCCTATAAATGTTGTGGATGATGAAACTGAGCATGTTGGAATTCCTACACAGTCTACTTGTAACCCTGCTTAGTCTGCTAATGGTTCTGCACAGACTGTAAATAATACTTCATCTCAATCCTCTACTCAACCCAATGATGTTCCAGTCACCCAACCACAAGTTAAAAGGTCTTCTAGAACTTCAAGTCTTCATACAAAATTGAAAGATTATGTTTTACCTCATATTCCAAGAGCAAATCAAGTATGCCAAACACCCCTTCTACCTGATTTTCAAGATTTTGCAACTTCCTTGATAGCTCAAAAGGATCCAACGTTTTTTAAGGATGCAGTAAAGGATCCTGGTTGGTGTAGTGCAATGGATTTTGAGTTGCAGGCTCTTGATGAAAAGGGTACTTGGGAAGTCACAAAATTGCCATTAGGAAAGAAAGCCATTGGCTTTTCAAAACTAAACTCAAAGTTGATGGAATAATGGAGAGAAAGAAGGGAAAGCTAGTTGTACAAGGTAATAGGCAAAGGCATGGGGTGGATTACAAAGAAACTTTTGCTCCTGTAGCTAAGATGGTTACTGTTAGATCACTTTTGGCTGTTTCTGCTTTAAAGGATTGGCATACATGTCAAATGGATGTGTCCAATGCCTTTTGCATGGTGATTTGGAGGAAGAAATGTATATGAAAGTTCCTTAAGGATATTCTGGTAAGGGGAGGAAGTGTCAGAAAGTTCTTCTCTATCTCCTAACCTTGTGTGTAAATTAAAGAAAAGTCTGTATGGTGGTTTCTTAAGTTGTCATTTGTACTTGAGTCTTTTGGTTTTGTACAATCTAAGACTGATTACTCATTGTTCACAAAGAAAAATGACACTAAGTTCACTCCTGTTCTAGTATATGTTGATGACCTACTAATAACTGGGAATGATGAAGCACAAATTGTGGATCTCAAATCTCAACTAAGTACAATGTTTCATATGACGGACTTCGGAGAGTTCAAATATTTCTTTGGATTAGAGGTTTCAAGAACTAGTCAAGGGATCTTCATTTCTCAGTACAAGTATGCTATGGATTTACTCACAGAAGCAGGTGTGTTGTCTTGTAAACCTTATAAATTGCCAATGGATCCTCATTTAAAAATGCAAGCAGATGTAGGCACACCCCTATCTGATCCAGAGGTATATAGAAGGTTGATTGGGAAGCTGATTTACTTAACCATCACTAGGCCCGCTACATTGTTCAACTACTTAGTCAGTTTATGCAATCACCTACATCAGTACATATGCAGGCTGTCAAGCACCTTCTTATATATGTTTTTTTGTCACCAAATCAAGGAATT
This sequence comes from Chrysanthemum makinoi, assembly GCA_910596185.1. Lineage (NCBI taxonomy): Eukaryota > Viridiplantae > Streptophyta > Magnoliopsida > Asterales > Asteraceae > Chrysanthemum > Chrysanthemum makinoi. The sequence continues at coordinate 39,976,361 of OU343220.1, read as the reverse complement.
CTTCTTGCAAAGACTCTGCAGTCCAACTTAAAGCCTATTGTGACTCAGATTGGGCCAGTTGTCCATTCTCAAGAAGATCAACCGCTGGTTATTGTGTTCTGTTAGGTGATTCCCCAATTTTACGGAAGTCAAAGAAGCAAGTTGTTGTTGCTAGATCATCTGCTGACGCAGAGTATAGGACCATGTCCTTGACTTGTTGTGAGGTTATTTGGTTGGTTAGTCTGCTTAAAGAATTGGGGATCAAGGATTTGCACCAGTGGACTTATTTTGTGATAATCAAGCTCCTGTTTTCCATGTTAGGACTAAGCATATTGAAATGGATTGCCATTATGTCAGGGATCAAGTAAAATAAGGCCTTATCAAACCAGCTTATGTTCATACAAAGCCACAATTAGCAGATGTTTTCACAAAAGTAGTTATAGTGGATCAGCAAAGTCAATTGTTGTCCAAGTTTGGAGCGTGTGTTCCTCCTCGCTCTCCACTTGAGGGGGAGTGTAAAAGGGATGATAGTTAAGAGACTACTTATGCAAATGTAGAAAGTAAAGGGACTAATGATGTACAATTTGAGTCTATATAAGCTTTTGTAATCTCATTCATAAAATAGTTAATCAAATACAATAACCATTTTTCCCTCCATTTTACATTCTTCTTCATTTCTTGTATCTTGAACTTGTATGATTCTCCATTGTTAACAGGGTGTTTTAAGAAATCATGGCAGAGTTAATCTTGTTGACTTTTAAGGGCAAACCAGTTGGTATTCGAATTCAAATTTGATAGGTAGATATGACATAATTAACCATCATCAATAACATTTTACTTATACTATTTATTATGAGTTTTGTATTACCATCAGATTATTTCCTACTGATTTAGTAAATTTATATAAATATTGAAGTTGAAAGTTTGTCCGTTTGACTGGAAAGTCTTGTAATAGACTAAAACAGAAAGAGTTTTGGATGGGCACTTCAAAACTTTGGAGTTTAGAAAAATGAAAATCTATACTTTATCTTGTTAAATAAAAAATTTCAAGAAATTTGAAATTGTGTTTGTTATAGCGAATTAGTTTTCTCTTTAGGCACATAATGAGTAATCACCGGTTCAATATCTCCACCCAAGTTTTTTGTTAACCGGAAAAAAAAAAGCGGACATTAGTAAAGCATACTAATAAACAGCATAACGTACTCATAAAGGTGTCCTTTGTGTAGGAATTGAAATACGCAAGGAAACATAGGTGATGGCAATGGAATGTTCAACCAAAGCATGTATACAACCGCTATTAAAGGAGGTGGAAGTGGTGGACATTTGGCGGAAATGGAAATGGAAATGGAAATGGCGGTCAGTCCAATACGTCCCCACGAGATGGTGGCAATGGGGTGGTTCCTGTATATGCTTTGTGGTGCAGGAGGTCAACTCAGAAAGCACAAAGGTGGTTCTTCAACATATACCCCACGCGGATTTGTAGTGTTCATAGCCACAACATTAACATCTTGTTTATTAGATGTTCTTGTGTTGCATGCAACTATGCAAGAATACAGACGACATCAAAGATTCGATACAAGTATAACATTCTGTACATCAAGTGGTCTTTGCAGGTGCATCGGTTTATTGATTTTATAAGACTATGTTGGTTTAATGGACAATAAATTAATAGACGTGTGTTATGATCGAACTCGAGACCACGAGATTGCACACTTTACGTATGAGAATTAAAGTTAATAATTAAATATAAATGTTGTATTTATTTATTAATTAAACGAAATAACATAAAGGACGTTAAGTAATTAGTTGTAATGGACTAACGGTTGTTAGATATAATTGGGAAGGACTAAAGATGATATTAGAGATCGAGAAGGTTCTAGAATCCCTTGTGGGAGTCCTAGGCCGATCGTCCAAAGGGTTACCATAACCCAATCCTTAGCCAACTTGTTCACCAAGTTAGTTTGGGTATAAATATAAAACCAAGGGTGTTTGTAATTTATCTTTTGTACTCATAAGCTAAACCTAAAACTTGTTTTGTGGATTTTCTTTGCTAAAACCGGTCGACACACACACCATAGGTGTCGATCATTAACTTTTCCCATACAAAGTTATTTGTTTAATTAAAACTAGCATTCCTTTAATTCGGTATAGTACGTGTGTACAAGAAAGTGATACTAACATATTATTGTAAGTATTCTTGGATTGAATTACAAAACGGTAAGGGGTAATGCATATAATCCTATAAACCCTAATTAGGGTTCATCCATTGCTAGTTTTGTGGATTTGATTCTTGTTCGGCTAGAATCAAGAAAGGTACGCATATTCTTGTTTATGTTAATTAATTATTCGCTAAATCTTTCCTATACGGCTTCATGTGTACTTGATGTTTATTGTTTATATTTATGATTAGTCATGTTATATAATTCCAACAATGGCATCACGAGTCATTGGTTTTAATGAGTAATTAATTACTAAACGCGTAAAAAACGAATAATTGTATGTTGTTTGATATGTTTTATCTAGGGTTTGGCTTTTTTTTTTATTTGGGTCGATTTAATTTTTTTTTGGGGCGTACCCCATTAATGTTTTTTTAGTCGACACTTTAAAATAATTTTAATAGGGTTCTAAAATTGTTTGTTAACCTTATCAAAACCTAGAATTAATATATATGTTACGTGATTAATTCATGAATAATATGTTATGTGACATGGAATTTTGATATGCGATCTTGTGACTATTTGTATAATTGTTATGATATATCCATGATAATACATACATGTTTGTCATGGATAGTCGCTTTGATATTATTTAATTGTTAAGATATATTTATCACATGTTTATTTGTGATAAATCTTGAATTGGGGAAGACTCCAATTATATATATTAATGAATCAATTATGTGAAACGTGGTATATTATTAATTATGAGTTTACGCAATCGATTCGTCGATGTATGTGGCTCACTTTCAATTGAGATAGTGAAAGCCCTAATTAATATATACATTAATTAACCTAGACATTGATTATTAATATGGTTTTATCGAATAAGTTGCATGTGGCTACTTGTTTACACGTATTAAATTGTTAGTTATGTGCGCATTGTTTTTAGTTATTTATTTTTTATTTGTTCACTTGTTTGTTTATTATGTGTGACTGTTTTAAGCAAAGGGTAATTTTGAATAGAAAAATAATACGGACTAAACAATGGTGAAATTTGATTTGTTTTTTGAAGAGTTAAGTTTTCTATAGTTTAATTGATTGGTGATTTTGGTACAAATGGTGCGAAAGGCTCACCCAATTTGACAACTTGTGTGGGAAGTATTAGGAGGGCGCATTAATATTGTGACCCTAAAGAGTGAGGTTAGCTTAACGTGTGACCAAACTCCTCCTTGCGAGAGTCAAATTGGAGCTACTAAGTAAGCCATAAATGTACAAACTCATCTTAAGGGCGAATTAATTTTAATTCCATGAGCCACTTTGGTGGTAATTACCCGAAACACTAAGTGTTTACACTTATGCAAAAGTACGGTATAATGGACGATAATTAAAGTTAAATTTCTTGATTGGCGAAACCAATACCTCAATCAAAACTTTGATAATTTGATCTTTATGAATTGGTAATAAAAAGTTTTTTAATATAATTATGCTACAAGATGAATGCATGACATCTTTATACATATTTGATTTGACCACATAAAATCAAAACTAGTACCCTTATAAATTAAGTTATGTGCCATCTAATTAAAAGGAACACTTGAAGTTGCAATTTACGTCATGTCAGAACTTGGCGAGATTGAGATGGAGAGGTAAATCTTTATGTAACGTCAGACCTTACATGAACATATTTGTAGTTCTTTAAGTTAGACACTTAAGTTGAGTAGGAAGTGAGACCTGGACTCAAGGCATAAGATGGGATGAAACATGTCTATATTTGCAATAGCATTGGAAAATATAAATCCCATAATGTTCTAGGAATTGGAAATTGTTTGCCAATTATTGTTCGACAGATTACCTTATTATATGTTTTCATTACTAGCAGATCAACTGATGTAATGAACCTATGATAATTTGGATCCTAGTTTTCGAGAAAATTCTATGGTTATATGAATATTACCTTGGGTATTTTATTTTCTTGAAAAGTTTAATTATCGAAAATACTAAAATTGAATTTTGAAAATTCTTTTAATTTATTAATGCAACATTAAACCGTAAACATAGGTTATTCCTGTATTGGTAAATTGATCTACACATGTAAGGGTTTTTGGTAGAGTCAACTTTACTAAAAGAATAAACCTAGTCCTCTTTTCATAAGAAAGAGTGAGATTCAATCCTATTCCTTTTCATGAATGAAGAAAGATATGATATGACAATTAGAATTGTCTAAATTCTAAATACATAACTCGTAAGCAAATTTTAATAGTTAAGAAATTTGCATATTTTCTGAGTTATTAAATTAGAAGCTAGACTAATTACTGTATAATTGGTAAAAGACAAACTAGCATATTTTATCTAGTTGTTTTGTTTTGACCATTTAAAAGTACTACTTACAATTGTTGGAATAGTAAAACTATTAAGAAAGAAATTGCATGCCTAATTTTTCAAGTTAATAGCATTGATGGGTAATTCATCATCTACATAGTAGAATACACTCTTTTAGTACATAAGTAATTGTTATGTATGGACTTTCTCAAAAGGTGTAGGGAAGTAAATAGAACACTATTTTTTTACTGGTTAATGAAACACTTACAATGTTGTCAAATCCAGTGGGAGTATTGTGTTCTTATTACTGAATAAGGAATTAATGTAATGATCTCTAATTCAGTGGAAGTTACAAGCTTTGTCATCTTGGTAGTAACCCAGATTATCTCTAGAATGTCTTAAGATAATTACTTTCCACTTGTAGACACTTGTGTTTTCAAGGATAGTCATGGACGTTTCCTTGTTAGACAATGAAGTGGTTCTACATCTACTAGTTATGCTAATATCAATGACACAATCATATTAGTCACATAAACAAACATATGTCGTGTTGTTTATCAGCTACATGATGTTGTTTCATGCACAAGTGGGAGAAATATATATTGTGTGCAAGGTACAACATATAGGTATATGATTTAACGGATTCTTTTGACTGCAAGGTAAGAGACTAACGTTCTAATATGACTTGTACATATCTAATTCAAGAAACATTTGGTGTTGAAATTTACGTCATGTGAGAACTTGGCGAGATTGCAACAACAAAGTAAATCTCCATGTGAAGTCAGACCTTGCATGGACATATTTGCAGTTTCTAAATTAGACAAGTATTTAGAACATGTCAAAATGATATATAAGACTACTTCAATTTATATATTTATGTATTATTAGAATGACATAAAATAAATGAAGTAATCTAATCCTACTTCAATTTGTTTATTTATGTATTTTGGAATGACATAAATGAAAAATAATGTAGTCCTACATTTTTGTGAAGTAAATAAATTAACTTGAAATTAGTATTGAAACCAAGAGTTGTGCTCATAATTACTTTAGTTAAACATGTTTATGATTCATTGTAAAGACATAAACATAAAGTCTTTTAAGACTTATAATAAAGTAAGAAGTTAACTTGTTAGGTTTTTAATTAAGACATAAACAAGAAGTCATTGAGTTGATCAATGATTTATAACGTTAAATGAGATTATAACAAATTTATGTTTTCTTGATGAGACATGGATATGAAGTGACTTGGTCAAAAAGTACTTGTGTTATAAAGCATGCAATTGGCTTGGAAAGTCTATTATACCATTAAGTTGACTTAGTTGGTAAATAGGTAAGCCAAAAGGAATATGTTTATCTTATATATTGTTAGATTGTCTTACAATATTAAATTCTAATGAATACCACAAGTTGATGGTATGTTCAGTTAGGAGAATCAAACTCTATTTGATTTGTTTGATTCAAGATAACCATAAGTTCTTTCTTAAAAAGTAACAAGGTTAGAAAATTGAGTATGGATTGACTATACTCAATATGACTCCAACCTAGAAGATTGATAAAACACCATTTCATTATGGAATGTGATGAATCACATTAAGTTTTAAAATTGAAGATTCTGAATTTGTTAAACTACTTATGAATAGGTTATTAACAAACTAAAGTCAGGAATTGTCAATGTATATTTGTAATGTCCTATAAAGAGAACAATGTAGTTTTGCTCTAATTGCTAAGTATATACAGATAGTCTATATATTACGAAAGGCAAGTGAGAGTTTTTTATATTGAAAGATAAAATTACAAGATACATAATCTTCTAAAACACACTAGTAAATATCATGATGCGGTTAGACATGTAAATGATAGACCTCATGATGATGGAATTTTCATTCATAGATCTGCAAGGATATATCAGATATTTGACTTAGAAAATATGAGTTACAGGATTATAGTAAAACTGATAATCATTATGATGGATTACCAAATATTGAATTGGGTAAATTACTCATACTATGAATGTTAAAGATGCTATCCATAAAGATAATCAATTTTGGAAATTTGGTTTATCTTAATAGTTAGACTAGAGAATGGAGATAAATTTCTTAAAAGAGATGAAAAACTCTAGTGGTTTGAATTTCTATGTAGAAATCATATGGACAATATTGTACACATATTTAATGCATGTCTTATGACAAGATTATTGATCACACTTAAACAGTTAATTATGATTGAATATTCTTTCCTAGACACATTAAATATATAAAGATGATAATTGTTATACTTGTTTTCATTAATATGAAATATGACAATGGAATATCAAAACTCTTTCTTGAGAAATTACTTGAGTGAGGACGGTAAGTAATTGAAAGGTTTTTTGAATTCATATAATCTTTGTAAGTGTACGAAGTGCAATAATTCATGAATGGATAAATGCATGCATCTATAAATTTATTCTTATGTTTAATTATTAAATCCTAGTTTTGATTTATAATTGAAATAAGATAAATTTTAAGTATTCCTGAAAGCTAGTGGGAGTATTATGTTAAGGTTTTAAATCTTATATGTTGTATAACATATAGGAAGTAACATTCATTGTAAGCTAAACGTTAAGTCTTATATTGGAATGAAACTTCACTTATAAGATTTAAGAACTAAAACATACAACCTTGGAATATATGTTTATTATTAATAAACATGTGCAGTAAAATAAATGATTCTAATAAAACATGATATATCATTTGGGAAATGGATAAATATCTTTTGGACAAGATAAAACATGAATGAAATCTAAGTTTGACCTGTAGATTCATCATTTACATCATGTAACATATTCAAATTGTTGTATCATTCTTGAATGATAGATGATTTGACAACATTGATATATAACTAAAAGTTATTAGATAACTTGTGTAATGAATATTCTAAAATAATTACATCCTCAGCCTGGAATTGCTCCTAGATTCTCTGGATGAACAATATGTCAATTGTTGTGCAAATTGTCATCGGCTACAAACTTGAAAGTTTGGAAGACATCAAGCATTACACAATAAGATATTAAAGTTTACGGAGTTTTAATGAGCATATTGTTGTTTGTATACAATGATGCTGGTTTAATTGAGATGACACTCAATACTAGTCATGGTAGGATTTCATCCTTGTTAATGGCCATGTGAACTAGTTGTGCTACTAAGAGCACAGTTGCATTATACATTAAAAGAATAAGAATACTTTAAACTTTAAAATGTTTGAAAGTTTAAATTGTCATAAATTGGTGAAAGAGGATGTCACACACTTTATGAATTATTATGTGGATTGGTGAATGCACACATACAAGGACTTCACTAATTGAATTCTTGAAATAAGTATTCTCAAAATTACGATAGATCAAGTTGGTTGATTTATGCCTTATCAACAAGTATGATTATCATTACTTGAGGCATAATTCCTCAACTGGAATTTTCATGCATTGATCTATCTAGTATTTGGATAAGGGATGTTAAACAATTGTTATAATAAATCATATACTTGGAATGTTTGATTTTATAATATATTGTATCATATATTTGCATGTTTAATCCGTGAATAAATTTATTTATTCTAAATCGTCCGTTGTCAATTAATGATATAGGGGTATCATTAAATTAAGACAAATCTGAGTGATTTGGTAGAATATACTTAAAAGTATATTTATGAGAAAGCATACCAATTTCAGATGATATTCAATGAATTGAATATAGGACTTATCCCAACTACATGATTTTACTTTATGGAAATTGTTATTAAGTAAATCATGAATAGTTATCCTCAGAGTTGAGATACTAGATAAGTGTCATGAATGTAGTGCACTTCTGTGGAACAACTTAACGTATAATACGTGGCGGTAGTCATAAGGGTTGTTTCCTGAAGTGTTGCAAAGTTTGTGGGTTAGTGTCGTAGTCAAGATAGAATTTGTTCCTTCAAATTTATTTGGAGTTTAATACTGCTGGGCCCCTCGTAGGGTTGACAAAGATGTTTGCGTGTGCCCAAATATCTCCCCTGAATATGTTAAGAAGATTTGGTAATCTTGCTCAATCACTTATAACGAGAAACAGAATAGTTGAATAAAGAATGACTTAATTCCATATCTTTATTTAACATGGTATTAGAAACAAAAGGATAATAATAATGAGAAATCATTAAAAGGTTTTCCGGGAGCCTTGCTCGAGTTGTACTAGAGGCATCGAAGTGTTGCTAGACGCTAACCGATGTGATCACTCTATTAAGATATGTCCAAGTGGGGGCTGTTGGTTTAATGGACAATAAATTAATAGACGTGTGTTAGGATCGAACTCGAGACCACGGGATTGCACACTTTACGCATGAGAATTAAAGTTAATAATTAAATGTAAATGTTGTATTTATTTATTAATTAAACGAAATAACATAACGGACGTTAAGTAATTAGTTGTAATGGACTAACGGTCGTTAGATATAATTGGGAAGGACTAAAGATGATATTAGAGATCGAGAAGGTTCTAGAATCTCTTGTGGGAGTCCTAGGCCGATCGTCCAAAGGGTTACCATAACCCAATCCTTAGCCAACTTGTTCACCAAGTTAGTTTGGGTATAAATACAAAACCAATGGTGTTTGTAATTTATCTCTTGTACTCATAAGCTAAACCTAAAACGTGTTTTGTGGGTTTTCTTTGCTAAAACCGGTCGACACACACACCATAGGTGTCGATCGTTAATTTTTCCCATACAAAGTTATTTGTTTAATTAAAACTAGCATTCATTTAATTCGTTTAGTAGCGTTGTAACAATAAAGTGATACTAACACATTATTGTTAGTATTCTTGGATTGAATTACAAAACGGTAAGGGGTAATTCATATAATCCTATAAACCCTAATTAGGGTTCATCCAATTGCTAGTTTTGTGGATTTGATTCTTGTTCGGCTAAAATCAAGAAAGGTACGTATATTCTTGTTTATGTTAATTAATTATTCGTTAATCTTTCCTATACGCTTACGTATGTGTACTTGATGTTTATTGTTTATATTTATGATTAGTCATGTTATATAATTCCAACATAATAGAATAGAATAGTTTGTAAAGTTGTCAAAACAGTTAGTATATATGGTACATTATGATGTCCATGACATATATGAGTAGCATGTTCGTATTTTGTGCAAATATGTTCCAGTATTAAGCTTGCATCTCGTGCAAACATAGCAATTCTAGTAACTTAAGGGATGTTTGGATCTGCTTTCTATAAAGTGGTTAATGCAATTTGAAGAAGTATAAACAGATATGAAATGATTAGGTTGGGATGTGCATAAAAAAATATAGTGATTTCAAAGGATACAGGGGTAATTTCACATACTTTTCACTTATCTTTTCACAAATTAAACACGTTAAAAACTCAAAAATAATTTTTTTAGTATTTATGGAAATATCTCACAGATTGCTCTCGACAAGATGTTTAACAAATCGTCTAGAAGCATTAGCTAGTAGGAAAAGGAACAACGTAATGTTAAGACAAAATTCGATTTTGGAGACAAATTGGAAGTTAGAAAATGAAAACATGCCAAGTGCTTTGAACGTTGATAAAGAACCATATGCAAAAAGAATCGATGCTTTTCATAAATACACTGAAATGTAAACTTACCACTTTTTGTAGTTTTGTGTAGCCTACTATTATTTTGTAATTCCGTGTAGCCTACTTTTGAATTCCGTCTTTCCATGTATTTGGTGTGGGTCGTGTGTATTATTTAACGGATATACCCCTCCATACTTAAATAGGAGTGTGTAAACTGAAGAGTAAAATGGTCAAATACTACACACAATTGGTCACTCATTACACGGAATAGACTAAATTCAAAAGTTGACTCCTTGTTTGCAAAAAATAGCGGCTGAACTTCAAGTAATAGATACATTTCATTATGATGCTAGCCCTTTCATAAAAACATCTACCAAAACATATCCAATTTCGGTAATTAAAAATAAATAAATAAATAAGCCGAATACTATCACGTAAGTTATAATGGAAGCATTATATGAGAAGGAGAAGAAAATACAAAATATTCGAGCCTAATATTTATAAGTCACGAAACAGCCTTTAGCGTAGCAGGCGGTACGTAAAATATAATGACTCATTATCTTTGAGATTAATGGGTTTTGGTTATCGCTTATTTACCTACTATAGATAATGTACGATATTCTTTGTGTCAAATAATATGGTTCGTTTAATTGCTCTAGAATCGTGTCTTTTTTACGTAAGTGATTAGTATTACTGTTTGAACACATTTTCATCTGATAATTAGGCAAAAGTCATCTTTATCAAAAGGAATCATATAACTTAAGGATGATTAAAGGACATATTTTAATATTATTATATATAAGTATACGGCTACGAAAGGGGAGAATTCAAGATTATAAAAGAAAACTAATATGGGTGCTCATAAGCTCATGCTATTAGCCGTGGTTATTGTCTGCTTTTGTTCTCGTGCATCGTTTGCTCAAGTTAACAAGAACTTGGTTCCAGGTTCTCTCTCTACAAATACACACGAACACGAAGCACACACATGAGTACTTATATTCGTATTAGATTAATGGGAAAAAAATCTTACTACGGGTGTGTTTGTTTTTAAAAAAAAAAAATCTTACTAGCCCTCTTACTCTTACCATAGAGGTGAATGACGTTATTGCTTGTTTTGTTTTTCTTTTGAGTAAGACCCAGTTAGACATATAACATTCTTTTGAGTAAGACTCAGTTAGACATATAACATCTTACTCAGTAAGAGGTGGGACTGATCTTCTGCCTCTTACTTCGTTTTGTAAACTTTATATAATATATTTGATTGTTTATTAACTATGTTATATTTATGATAAAAGTCTTGTTTCATATTTACATAAGTTACTTATTATTGCATTGCGTTGGTTTCATAAACAAATTGCAAACGAGGCACTTAAAATCATTCGGACACTTATACAAAACAAACAACATTATTTTGTTCAGATTTAGACTTTCTAGCCACCTCTTACTTGTAAGATGTGGTAGTCAGATTCAGACCCAAAACATCTTAATGAAACAAACACAAAACCTGTTTTGACCCATTACCCTACCCACTCATCTTGACACGTCTTGTTTAGCATATGAATGTACTCGGTAACTCAAAAGGGTGCTCTTACTTTTGTAGAAGGTGAGAATGAAAACATTGGGGGCAACAAAATAGATGAAAACAACTCTGCAATCGGTGGTGGCACTAGTAAAGTAAATCAAAGCAAGTATACAACTGCTCTAGCAAGAGGTAAAAGTGGTGTGCATCCAGCTGGAGATGGCGGAAATGGAAATGGAAATGGCGGTCAGTCTACTTCGTCCCCTCAAGAAGGTGGCGATTGAGTGGTTCTGTATATGCAGTGCGGGGAGGTCAACTCGAAAGCATAATAAAGGTGGTGCTTCAATTTATGCCCCATGTTTGAAAACCAGGTTTATAACTACGGCCTTAGCATCTCTTTTACTAGGTATCCTTATGTAGTTTGCAAGAACAAAGACGGCATCAAAGATTCAAGATCAGCAGAATAATTTGTACACCAAGCTTTGGTATCATGGTGTTTGTCGAATAAGTATATTTGTCTTTTAAGGAAAAAGGCAGAATAGTTTGTAAAGTAACAATTAGTAATGGGACATTAAGGTGTGCGTGTTGATTTATACGTACTTTTTGCAAACATTAATGAAATGATTATAGCAGGGATAGGCGTATAGTTTAATATGGGTGGGGTTATTTATACGGTGGCTATAATTTTAGATGTACCCCTCTTATTTTTTTTGTTTTTTTTTTTTATTTTTTTTTTGTTTTTTTTTATTTTTATAATTTTATTTATACCAAAAAGCTATAAACCTGAAAATGCGGAACAGTAAATATAAAGTTTAATAAGTCAAACGCGTAAAATTGTCAGAAATACGAGCCTGACAATGCAAAGCGTTTATCTTGAAAAAGTGAATGACAAAAGGAATATTTCCTGTGATGTGACCCACTAGGGGTATTAATAGTGTATGCCTTTAATATTCATCTCAAATGATAGATGGTTAATCTTACGTCTGTCTCAATAATCGTTTGATTGGTTGTTTTTTCGGATGTAATCATTATGACGCTATATAACAAGAAATTCTGAATGTAATCATTATGTACCCACAAAATGAAAACGTTAAACAGGCAAAAGAAATGTGTTCCTAGTATTGATTACATGGATATATATCTCAAAGGGTCGATCTAAATTTGCACCCCCATTTTTCCTTTCCTTACCTGCTCATCTTAAGTACGTCATTTGGTAAATCATTAGCCGATGATTGGTTTGTCTTTCTTTTTTTTTTTTTTTTTTTTTGTGTATAATTTTATTTGTGTAATGTATATATATATAGTGTTTTTATTTGTAGAGTATATATAGTGTGTATTTATTTGTGTAGTGTTTTTATATGTATAGTGTATTTAATTGTGTAGTGTTTTTATATGATATTTATTTTACGTTATGCCTTTTAATTGTGTGTTTGTTTCCATTTAATTAAACAATAACAATAAAACATTAAACAAGTAAAACAACAATGTTTTCAATATTACAACGAAATCTACTCCACATGAAGATTATTAATGTCATCTATAATGTCATAGAGTATTCCACTCTCTGACATCGTGATCAACTGGATTTCTTGCCAATTCGGTGATGCCTCCAACGCCTTTATTTTTGCTGCAACAAATTGTTTTCGTATAGCATGTTGATCGTTGTATCTTTAGTTTTGCGTTTGAGCCGCTGCGTTGAAGAAGAGCTTCACCAAAGTACTTTTGTTGAAATATTTCCTTCCACATGAAGTATCGACACCTATAGTCTTTAGTCCCGGTTTGTTACATGATCTGAAACAATTATAAGAAATGTATTCTAAACAAACAAGTTATTGATATATTTACGCAAATAAGCAAACGTTTAATTATTTACCTTTGTGAAAGGACATGCATATACTTGGACCACAAGTTTTGGGCTTGTGGGATGTTCTTTCAATTATTAATCCCCGTTGACAACGACACAAGTAAGGATTTTGTTGTTGCATCTGGCCAAAAGAATTTGTATAATTATTCACAACATAAATTAGTAATATCATGGTTCACAAGAACCAATCTTGTCATAGATTAATAGTTGATACATGGTTCACAAAATTACAATATAACTAGAAACTAAGAAATCTGTAACAAAAGATGATGAGTCGTTTGCTATAAATCGATGTCGTCTATACATGTTTTGTTATTTACAATATAAATCGTGTCGTCTATACATGTTTTGTCATTTACAATATAAATCGATGTCGTCTATACATGTTGTGTCATTTACAATATAAATCAATAACTGTTTTCACGTTATATCTAAACATCCTCGTGGATTGAGCAAACACATGTTCCCATGGCGCGGCCTCGGCATTTCTAAAATGTCTCCATTGTGGGTTATTATACGGGAGTGGTGAGTCTTCATCATCAAGAACAGAAACGAAGTGAGTACATTATTTGTTCCCACACGAAGAATCACAACCGGAGACAATATTTCTGCTGAATCGGGAGAACCTCTTAGCGGAAGACACAAAAGAGATTGTGAATTGGTTATACATACAATAGGACGGTTAAGAGATGTAGCAATAACCACTCCCATATCTGGCATAGTCATCCAATACGCCGGAGTCTTGCACCCTAAACCAATTCATCGAGTTACGTGTAGATGTAAAAGAATCACCCCACATTTCCCTGTAAACAATCTCGTTATTTTCTACCTCTTCCCTAGCAAGAGCTCGAATTCTGGGCCACATTTCTTGATGATGGCCAAGACCTACGGCAAGAGCTCGATAGCCACAATTTCCATCACCCTCAACGTTAAAGATCCCTAGGATCCAGTCGGAAAATAGCGGAATTTCAGGTCATACAATATTCGCTAAAGTAATGCAGAGCATACAAGTGGTGTCTTAAGTCGCCCTCGCTAGGTCCTTCGTTTAAGTCGAGGCGTTAGAAGGCCCTCCCACATAAGAACGTGTCTCGCGGGTTCTTCATTGAAGTCACAGGACTTTTAGGTTTTGTGTAGCTTCTGCGGTGCCTTGTGGGGGTTCTTCGTTCAAATCCGGGATCTTTTGTTTAGACTTGGATTTGTTGTCCTTGCGCTTTCGGACGTCCACGATTATCGTCTTTAACAGCAGGTTGTTGGGTGACTGGATTCAGGGAGCGTATATACCTCGAGCCTGTTTAACATATTTTTTTGACAAACGGCGATGCTTTGCTAAAACACCTTTGAATTTTTATGCGTCATCTTGACAAGAAAAATATTCAGCTCTTCGAGCCCGAGGCTCTTGAGGATGTTACTGCTCTTCGGGCTCTTGAGTATTTCGGACAGGCGAGGGCGCTTAGTGTTCTCCAAAATTATCAACATAATCAAGCGGAATTGGCAATCCGTATTGAAAAAAGAACTTGTTAAAATTATCGGTATTGACGGGAAGAATAATTTGATAGGCATACCGTTTGCTTGAAGCCAAAACAGTTGGTGATAGCATGGTAAACCATACACTAACCGCAACTCATGATCACATGCTTGTGGGTCAACATCCCGTTACTTTCTGCGAGTATGAGCCGTAAAGCATCCATTGAAACATTATACCGCAATTCGTTAAATAGAGTGCTCTTACAAGCATGTAGTTTCTTGATTTTGCTTGTATTCAAAGAGGCTCGTATCGCAGGTTTCTTCTTGCCTATAATCTTGTCGACCGAACACAACAAGCGTGTCTAAGCTGGACGTGTGTTGCCCAAGTATAACCAGCGGCGTGTTGACTCTCAACTCTACATGTTGTTTTGCGGCGGAAGCTGCGATATTGATCGGTAATATATGACACAAACATGTTGTCGTAATCTTGCGACCGATTCACGGAAATACCGAAAAACATCTGATAAAACAAAGAATTAACAAAGTGAGAAAACCCGCGGGTAATATTGTTCTTGTATCACCAACTTAACACATTCCAACACCCATTTAAAATTTAGTTTTTTTTCCTTGTCCAAAAAGCTAAACGCCATTGAGAATGTTGTGTTTGTTGGAGTAACCCCAACAATTATAAAGAATGGCAGTTTAAACATCGTGGTGTTGTATGTGGAGTCCATCGGCATGATTTCGGATATGTTGTCCACAAGGCATATGGCGTCGGGTGAACAAAAATATTTCATCCAGTTCATTTGTGTGGTCATTTATCCTAGGGTAATATGTATAACCTTGACGCTGCAAATGTACTAACAGGAGTTGTATCGGAGTCAAATCACCACGATTGGTGCGACGTATCTTGTCTTGTGCATTGTATATCGTTTTAATGCCGAACCGCGTTATTCGGATCGCTCTCTTTTATTGCGAAAGTATAATTCGTGGTGCTACATCGCTGTTACGTCAACTGCTTCACCAAAACGAACTCATTTTCTTTTAATCGCATGGCTTGTGAAAAACCATGGAACGAGTCTCTGAATACATGATTATGCCTCGGACTTTGGACCCTCAATATCCAACCATTTTAGGTTTATGAAATTTAAGCTAGTAATCTGAATGGGCAATTAATTTTAGCGGTACTAGTCTGCCGTTCAAGTTCACCTTCTAAACCTTCACGTGCGGGCGTCCCATATCTAGAACACAACAATTCGATAGAGTACTTATAGCCCCTATCTGTTTTACTTCTTCCTTTAACAATAAGAAAACCAATCGATTCAGCAATAGATTTCACCCAATCAATTAAAGCATCTTCATTACCGAACACCTAAAAAATAAAAACACAAGAACTTTTATTTTTAACAAACCTTACATAAATTTACAAACCTTACGCAAATTTACGTTTACTTTTGAAAAAAATACTAATACAACTTATACTCTTTTACAACTTTTATTAACAATTTACTTTTGAAAAAAGAAAAAAAAAATGTTTGAAAAACCGGTTTTTGGAAACCATAATGCGCCCATGTATTTACCCTCTTTTTTGTCCCACTCAATTATATGTCAGTCCTCTTTTTGTCTCCTCTCTAACTCTCTCTTACACACAAATAATACTCTCATTTCTCTCTCTTCTCTCTCTCTAATATCCGGTGAACTAAAAATCTTTCCGTGAACTAAAATCTTTCCGACCACGCACCACCGGATATTTTCACCCCATATACCAAACGATAGATCGGGAAAAGGTGATCATTTTAACATAGGGCACGTGCGGTATTTCTCACCGACGCGCCCTAGATCTAAAGTTTTAGATTCGGTTTTCGTGATGGTATATGGGTTGATGTTGTTGTTGGTCTAATGAGGTGCATGGGAAGGAAAACATGGGGTGCAAGATTAGATTACCAGTTGGTTACGCATGGTATATATTGTACGCATGGTACTTTCATATAATCTTGTTAAAGGGTCATTTGTTAGATTACTATTTTTGACTTATTAAAAGTCAAACTTCTTAGCTATAAAAGTTACAAGCTTTACAGCTCAAACTAGCACAAATTGAGTTTTCTTGGTTTGACAAAAGATTAGCTTTACAAGATTCATCTCTGAGTTGCGGTATTTTCATATTGTACGCATGGTATTTTTTGGCTTAATGAAAGTCATAAGCCGGTAAATAAGCTTAAACAAACACCCCGTAAAATTAACTTGTGTTTGGTACTTTCCTAATAAGGTGTTTGTTTAAGTTTATTTGTGAGCCATGGGATTGGAAATGGTATTTGAGCCATGGCGGTTGGAAATATTTATATGGTATTTTTGAGCCATGGCGGTTGGAAATTTTTTGAGCCATGGCGGTTGGAATTTTTTAGCCATGGTTTGCGTATCTGAACTTGGTATTTTTGAGCCATGGTTGCGTATCTGAAACTTCTAATGGTTGCTTATCTAAACTTGGTTTTTTTTAAATGGTCAAAAAAATTCGAGATACGGCGATGATGATAAAAAAAAAACTTTTGTTGATTTTCAGCCAAAATGATTTGGCGTGGCATAATCGAATGGCATGGCAAAATGACTTTGCAACCTTCAAATTTGCGTAAAATGATAAAACAATAATAATCTGAGTCTATTAAAAATCTCGTTTTTTATAAATTTTGCATGTCATATTGTAAAGTTTATTACCCCATTGGTATAAAATGGTGAGCTCGATATTTTCCCCTGGTTAGCTTCTTTGTGGTATGAGCTGTGATTCTTTGCTTCTTTGTGGTATGAGCTGTGATTGCTTCTTTTTGGTATGAGCGTGAATTGTGAATGTGATATTCTTTATAACGAAGGAAGCGTGATTGATTGAGAATCTTCTTGTTAGTGAATTGCTTTATGCAGATTTGAGAATCTTTACTATTGTGAATGTGAACTTTGTCGATGAAAATTACTTGGCGATGATGATTTTTGAGCCTAAAATTTTTGGCGATGATGAAAACATAATGGGCGGCAAAGTGAGATAAAATCTCACTTTTGCAACCTTCGGTATCAAAAATTTCCGACTACGTTTTTAAGTTTAAAAAAAACTTGTAAAAAGTTATATACTTTATTCAGTAAAAAAGAAATAAAAGAGTAAAAAAAACCTTACTTTTATAAAAGAAATAAAAGAGTAAAAGTAAAAAAAAAGACTTGTACAAAAAAAGTGACAAAAAAATAAAGAGTAAAAGTTAAAAAAAAATAAAAATAAAAAAGACTTGTACAAAAAAAAAAACAGACGAAAAAGCAATTTTTTCATCATTTGCGGAAACCAAATATCCGATGATTGGCGGAAGCTCAACACCCCCTAAAAACTTTTTAAGGGGTGCAAGATTAGTAGGACCCATCTCAAATTGTTCTTGACAAGACGGTTAACAACTTGTGTAGATGCTTCAGCCGGTAAACAATAGAACAAAGTAACAATAAGACCAAATTCAAAAGATAAAAAAAGTCTGTGAGTCTATCTAAGAGGATGATACCATTTTGAGGGTGAAAGCTAAAGATACGCAACATAGTTTTTCAAAACAGATGATGTACGCAATGAACTTTGAAAATTATCATTGTATGCAAAATACTTTTAAATTTGAAACGATGTACGTAATATGACCAGGAACTAGTAGGTTACCAGGTCACAAAGTTTAAAAATTGGCAGAAATGGTCCTTGTGGCTTGCGTTGACTTTCACCGGTCATCCCTTAACTTTTTTTTTCAGTTAAAAAATTTACAGTAATGGTCCTTATGGTTATTGACTTTCAGATTTAGTCCGTTTTTATACCTTTTCACCTGTTCTCTTACGTTTTCATCCAATTTTGTCCGTTTTTCTTACGTTTTATTCGTTTTTTTTTTACGTTTTTATCGGTTTTCATCCGTTTTTATCCATTTTATTTTTACCTTTTTTAGATTTTTGTCCGTTTTTATCCATTTTTCTTACGTTTTGTCTGTTTTCATCCGTTTTTGCCCATTTTCATCCTTTTTTGTCATTTTAGTCCGTTTTTCTTACATTTTGTCTGTTTTTTTTTACGTTTTTGTTTGTTTTTGTACTACTTCAACATATTGAAAATTTTGTAAATTTTTTTCAAAAAGAAAAAAAATTTGAAAAAACAATTTCCAAAAAAGAAATTGGAATTTTTTCGCAAATTTTAAAAAAAACTTCCAAAAAAATTTTGCAAAAAAAAAATTGGAAAAAAAAATTCCGAAAAAAAAATTTGAAAAAAAAAGTTAACATTTTTTTTTCGTAAATACTTTCTTTCTTCAAAAAAAAAGGAAATTGAATTTTTTTTTTCTAAATTGTTTTTTTCGAAAATATTTTTACAAAAATAATTTTTCGAAATTTGGAAATATTGAAAAATATAATTTGAAAAAAAAAATTCGAAAATAATTTTTTTTCATCATGTCCAAAATTCGAAAAAAATATTTTTGTAAAAAGAATTTCGAAAAAAACAGTTTAGAAAAAAATTTCCAAATTCTTTTTTTTTAAGTATTTACGAAAAAAAAAATTGGATTTTTTTTCCAAATTTTTTTTACAAAATAATTTTTCTTTCAAATTTTTTTTTTTAATGTGTCCAAATTTCGAAAAAACTATTTTTGTAAAAAAGAATTTCTTTTTTTTTGAAAAAAAAGTATTTACGAAAAAAAATTGGATTTTTTTTTTCAAATTTTAGATCGCAATTTTTTTTTTCCAAATTTTTTTGGAAATTTTTTTTTCAAATTTGCAAAAAAATTCCAATTTCTTTTTTTGGAAATTTTTTTTGTTTTTGAATTTTTTTTTCAATATGTTTAAATAGTACAAAAACAAACAAAAACATAAGAAAAACAGACAAAATATAAGAAAAACCGACAAAAAAAAAAAAAAAAAAAAAAGACAAAACGGATGAAAACGGGCAAAAACGAATAAAAGTAGACAAAATGTAAGAAAAATGGATAAAAACGGACAAAAATCTAGAAAAATGGTAAGAAAAACGGACAAAAACAGATGAAAACCGATAAAAACGAATAAAACGTAAGAAAAACGGATAAAAACGTAAGAGAACGGGTGAAAAAGTATAAAAATGGAATAAATATGAATGTCAATAACCATAAGGACCATTGTTGTAACTTTTTTAACTGAAAAAAAAAAGTTAAGGGATGACCGGTGAAAGTCAACGCAAGCCACAGGGACCATTTCTGCCAATCTTCAAACTTTGTGACACAGTACTAGTTCCCGGTCATATTACGTACATCGTTCCAAATTTGAAAGTATTTTGCGTACAATGATAATTTTCAAAGTTCATTGCGTACATTGTCTGTTTTGAAAAACTATGTTGCATATATTTAGCTTTCACCCCTATTTTGATAAGATGAAAACATACAGAATACTTTTGATTTTGACAAACCATATGCAAAAAAAATTAATTCTTTTTCAGAACACAAGCTATATCTGCACAAATATAACCATCACATACACTGTGTCCGGCATCCATTCCAGTGACGAACATCTTCAACAACTAAACATAAATGATGAAAAACAGCGTAAAAAAAACAAAACTACAACAATGTTTGAACTGTATATTAACTTGGAAAGATCAATAATAGGCATACATGGTATATTGCAATCAGCGATATGGTTCACGTGTAATAAACTTTTCTCAAAGTCAAAATGCAATGCTCGTAAATTTTGATTCTAATCTAATGCTACAACTAGACTTGAACTCGTGACCAACAAGCCGTAGAGTTTGTTTTTCTGGTCACAATTTAGGAGACTAATTTATGAACCTTGAGTTCACAATCAAGAAAAATATGGACTAAATAAGTATACAAATTCAATATTTGTGGACCTGTCTGTGTAACAAAAAGTTATATAAATAGTACTTAATGGTTAACCTACTTAACAAAAATCATCCCTAAATGAAAAGTCACATGAATAATCCATGTCATTTATTTTAGGGTGTGTTTGTTTCATTAAGATGTTTTGGGGTCTGAATCTGACTACCACATCTTACTGGTAAGATGTGGATAGAAAGTCTAAATCTGAATGAAATAATGTTGTTTGTTTTTGTATAATTGTCCGAATGATTTTAAGTGCCCATTTTTGCAATTTGTTTATTAAACCAACGCAATGCGATAATAAGTAACTAATATAAATATGAAACAAGACTTTTTATCATAAATATAACATAGTTAATAAACAATCAAATATATTATATAAAGTTTACAAAACGAGTAAGAGGCAGTAAGACAAGTCCTCCACCTCTTACTGAATAAGATGTTATATGTCTTCTTTGGGTCTTACTCAAAAGAAAAAAACAAACAACCAAAACGTCTGCCCTCCTTTTACTGGTAAGAGTAAGAGGGCTAGTAAGACTTTTTTTTTAAAAACAAACACACCCTTACTTTACGAAAACCTTAAGTTCAAAATATAATAATATTCTCTTTTTAGTATTTCTATATTTCACATAAATACTTTTATATGGACTTACACTACGACTGAAAACCGGCCCAACCCGAACCCGACCCAGACTCAAACCCAATTAATCATGTTCGGGTAGGTTATTCGGGTCAAAAGTTGTATTCGGGCATGGGCGGAGCTATGTGAGGACTGGGAGGGGTCCCGGCCCTCCTAGGCCTAAGCCCGTTAGTGTATTTTTTCGCGATTTCATGTGTTAAAAAAATAAAAATTTCATCTTGGCCCTCCCATTTAATGTTTTTCCGGAAAAAAATTTGCTTCGGCCCTCTCACGAAATTTCTTCTAGCTCCGCCACTGTATTCGGGTCAACCCGAGTACTAAATAAAGTCGGATATCGAGTTGAAGATACTGGGCAATTTTATGACCAATTTATTCGTATTCGGGTTAATCGAACCCGAATGAACCCGAACCCGACTAACCTGAGTTCAAATAGGGTCAAGCTCGAGTATGTTATTTTTACCCTCGGCCCAATTTGACCCGACCTGACTCGGATTGACCCGAACTCGACCAACCCGACCCGATCAACACCCTACGACTACTAAACACAAAAAAAACTAACCAATACTTGAAGGACCAAACATGTAAACAAAATCCTTAAAAAACACGAACTAAAAAAAGCAAAGATCTTCTAACATCCTTTACTTAAAGTCAACCTTAAAACCCTCTCAAAACCCCTTAAACCCTAACAACATCAACAATGGCGGCCAACAAGAAAGGGATCCTAACAAGAGTGACGTCATCAATCTCACAGTCACCAATCATCTACAAAGGCAAACAAGCAGCTTCAGTCACTGGAGCTGTTGCCAAAAAGCTTGCAAAAAGCACCGGAAGGGCGATGTGGATCGTAACGACTACTGCCTTGATTTTGGTGGTTCCGTTGATTATCGAGATGGATCGGGAAGCTCAGTTTAATGATCTTGAGTTGCAACAAGCTGCTTTGCTTGGTGGTGCTGCTCCTCAAAGGATGTGAAGGTCTGTAATCGATTTAATGGCGTTTTCGTCTTTTTTTTATTGATTTTGTGATTTGATGGTATGTTTGTTAAGTTTAGGTAGATATAGTTGTTAATGTAGAATAGGTATTGTAGAAGCAAATTGCGACAATTGGTGGTAATGTTTTTATGTATAAACGACAAATGTAATAATACGGGCGAGCTTTTTTAGTAAAAGTATGATCATTAGATGTAGAGGTAAGATAGAACTAATTTGCGACAAGTGGTAGTAATGTTTTGATGTATAAACGACGAATGTAATCATAGGGGCGAGCTTTTGATGCACTTAGATGATTTTTTTATTAAAAGTATGATCTTTAGATAATTAGATGAACAAAATAGAAAATCAAAAGTCTGTCTTTTTGTCGCCAAAGGTTTGTCTCTGTGATCAAGCTTGTCGTTTATGCATCAAAATTTCGTTTTACCTATTTTGCGTTTGGTAGTTACTATTTAGCTATCTGATAACTTCCGAAGTATGTTGTTTTAGGATAAAATAATTAAAATAGACTATTTATAACTAAATTACACAAAAAGTATAAAAGATATAAAATTAGGAACATTCACCAACTTGTCCTAAATTTCGCTACAGATGCGTCAAAGATTTTGACCAATTCTCCCGGGTTTTGACCGAAATCTCGTGAAGTTTTACTAATTGAATTTGCACGGCATAAAAGTGGATCTGATGCGGAATTTAGGGGCAATATCGTAGGTGTTGTTGGTTTTGGTATCTTTTGGTGTAGTTTAGTGTAAATTCGTCTTTTTTGGTAATATTTCTTTTATGTAATCGATAAAATAAGTAAAGTAACACAAGTATATTATGTTGTGTATCGTGTTTATATGCTCATTTATTGTATCATGCTGAATTTGCTTAGTGGTTTGCGTGGCTCTGTTGAAATACGTTATCTAGTGAATTTATACTGAATTTGGGTGATTATATGGGGGATTAAGGGCTAAATTGCTTAAAGTAGCAAGATACTTTATATGTGTGCTTATTTTTTCATGCTATAAAAGTTATCGATAATACGTACTTGCATTTTCTTACTATGTTAGCAACAAGAACTAAAAAGCGTTGAATATTGCTGTGATTGGTTACATACTTACATAATACAAGTGTGTTGTGATTACTAATCATTTTCATAGACGCTTTCGACGATTTGGATGCCAGAGTGGTTAGATCATTGAATTTAGGTTGAAAACGTAACTGGTTTTTAGATTTGAGTTCTTTGCAATTCTTAGCTGGTGTATTAAACGTAAATGGCTCTAGGATTTTGTTAATTAATGTATTAGGACAATCCATCTAGAAAGAGCTCGAAGAGCTTCCTTAGATATGCACGACTACAGAATTGATGTTATTCATTCATAGTATTTGGGGACCTGGTTAAATTATGCATCTACTTTAATAACAAAAATTGCATACTCAGGGGTCTGCGTCTTGTGTAGCGCCATAACAAGTAAAATGCAAAGCAACCTAATGAATTTAAGGCACTCTTGACTAAAATGACAAAAGACTTTTTTATGTTTACTTTGAGCAAATTGGACGCTGAACTTGGTTAGATCACTGAATATAGTTTGAGAATGTATCTGGTTCCGTTTCTTGAGTTTGGTTTCCGATTTAGGAACATTTAGCCGGTGTATGAAAAGGCTGTTCCGTGACCCGTTACTTGCTTCTGAATGTTGTTCGACTGCTACCTTTTGTTCTGTATCTAGTCAATCTGTTCATTAATGCTCTATAGAATGTATATAATCCATCTAGAAAGACGCCTAAAGGCACGACTAAGCAGTGAAACATTCACTGATGAAATTTGATCTACTATTGATATGCACAATTGCCGATTCTATGCTCTTTATATTAGTAAAACGAAATACCAACTGGTTAAATTATGCACCCACTGTAATAATAACAACTGTGGGTATACTCGTGGATTTCAGTTACCACTATAACTAGTAAAGTGCAAGGCAACCTAATAAATCTTGGGAGCACTTCATAAAAAACGACTTAAGGCAACAAAGCCTTACTAAAGCTGCAAAACACTCTCGACAGAAAACGGATTACTCGTGATTTTAAATACACCCTTCGCCGTGCAAATATGCAAGTATTATTGATATGTGTAGCTGGTAAATCCAAATAGTTTCATCGACTGTTTATTTTTCATTATTTTTGTTTTGCTTAGTCTTGCAGTTTTACATATACGCTTTTGTTTACATGTTAAAGAAGGAAGATTAACGACTGCTGATCTTTTTGGATGCAGGTATCTACCCATGAAAATAAAAGAAGCAAGTTTCTCCACCACTAAAGAAAGGTTGACTGAGTAGGAAGTTTTCGTTTATATTATGAACTAGTTATATGTGAAGAGATGTTTTGTTGACATCTGTCTTTTTTTCTTTTTTACCATATTATTACTATTTAAGCATCGAGTGTGCTATATGAGATGACTTTATGATTGTCTACTACATTAATCACATAAATTGGGTAACGGTTATTTTTGCAAACATGGTTTAGTATCTAGTACCTCATGCATTATATATTTTCCGAGTTGTAGTTGGATTTGACCGTTCCGGATAGGTTTTGCGATACCATGCTTTTGAACCGTTAATAGCTCACCTGTCTATGATACAACTTTTCTTGGATACGTTTTTCCAGTATTCTGCAAAGGTTAGTGTTGTGAAATTGACAGGTATACGACACCAACTTGCTATAAGTTCTCAATGTATTTTATATAGGTTATATGATGATAGCATTATTATGTCGCAACTTCCGATGTCATCTTTGATTGTTTTCTAGAGCGTGGACAAGTTGTAGGTCGTTGATTTGTGTTTGAAATTACACATCGAAACAGAAAAATCTTTGAATCGTGGACGTGTGTTTTGTACTCCAAGATGCTAACCAGAACAGCCCGAAAGCTGGCTAGTTAACTGGGAGCAGGTTGGAGTATGTTTTCTTTGTTGGAATCATGTGCCGATTAGTTTTCATGTTTTGATATGGTTTTTCTTAGTACTGATTCTGGGTTTTTTGTTTTTAATTTTTTGTATTTCTAATCCGAGTGTTTTCAAGTAGGATTGTATGTCAATTTGTACTGTATTTCTTCTTGTAAATTGTTACAACCTCGGGTCATATTAAGTTGACCGCACGGTTGTATAGTAAATGAGCATCGCTTCTATCACAAAGGTCCTCCCTTACCTCGCTTCCGGTTGTTATCTTTTCTAGTCAAGTGATGTTCCATTGGTTTAGTGATGACTGACAAGTTCCAAGGTCTGCTTATATAGCATTTTCCAGTTTTAGTTTGTCTAGTAGTAATCTCAGTTGATATTTTCTCAAATTAAAGCTCATAATTTTATTGTCATGTTTATAACGAAAAGTACCTCGAGTATATGTCTATATACATGTGACACCACCAACAACAACACACCCGCCTGAGCGGTGTATGAGGGAGGTCGGATACAGACAAGCATACCTCTACACGAGGGTATACCCATACCCTCGGGTAGGGTTTATAATATAGCAGCTCGCGTATTTGGCACATTGTATTTTCTGTTAAGTAACATAGCTGACGACACTTGCCGCACGCATCAAACAAAAAATAATATTTATCAAAAACTTAAAACCAAAATTTGAAAGACACAAATGCAAAACTAAAATGGTTAATAATATAAATTAATTATTCACTCAAGAACATTTGCAACTTTAACAAACAAATTGCAATGATCCTTGAAAGAACAACATAATATTTATCATAACTCACACTACCCAGATGCACCTCACTATATAAACTTGCAAATTTTCTATATGTGACCTATGTGGGATCAAACTAATCATTTTAAGGCAGTTACATATGTACTATATATAAAATGAGGATCTAAGTGAGATATCTTTAACGTAAAAAAATAATGAAATAAACATGAAAAATGCATATAGTCACGTTGATTCATAGTTTTCAATTTTTCATACGTAGAAATATCTTTTTTGTTGATTCAATACAAACAAGTGATTGACAATAGGGGATATCGACTTTCAGCAATTCGGCCAATTTGGTCCTTATGCAAGACTTGCACCAATTCGAGCACCAATAGATACGCGCAAAATAACACTTTATTTGACGCAACTTTGTTAATACCATTCATGATTTCTATACGCGTTGTGAAACAGTAAAATGTGAATAAAGTACTCGGACAAAAGTTCATTGCCTTCATTTAGGCAAAAAATTATGAGATTTGGGTAATCTGAATTAACTGCATGAACTACATGCTTTTAGTTGTGTTTCCTTACTTGATTAATGTGTTAATGTTCACATTTTTTTGCCCATTTGTAATCTTTGTACTCTCATGCTTATCATGCTACTATTAGTATTCACACATATTGCTAATTGTGTGAATAGTCCAATTAAATATTTTACCAAAAAAAAACTACAGCTGTAAAACTTTTTCTATGTTCATGTTGTGTATTTATATCTTAAAAAAAAATAACAATAATAATAAAATAAAAATAAATAAATAAATAAATAATAATAAAATTAAAGAATTTTATTTAAAATATTTAACTTAATGATAAATGTAAACATTAAAAGATTTGCTCTTTTATTTCTGTTAACTTCTAAATTTTTAAACGAAGTTTAAATTGATACTGTGTTCTAACAAACAGCTTCTTGCATACATGTTTCTTTTTGTGACGTCTAAAAAATTCTCGACAAGCAAACATTAGGAAAAAAACCGAGAATCTTAATAAAAATCATGACTGCATTTTTTGTAACGCTCGGTTTTGATTTACTATGTGTAAGCATGCATGACATTCATGAGCAGACTTCACATTATTTAGCAAGTGATCGAATCTTTTCGTAGTTATATGTTTGTTACATATACTCGTAATACACTATGGTCTAATGTTTGTAATCATGAAACTTATGTCACATGTTTTAACATATGTTTTTGCCATCTCAGCAAACACTTTTTATGCAGACATTAACATAAATCCATCTATAAATGCAGGCATTAATATAACCTTTTTTTCTTATTCTGAAAACCCATTTTAATCTTAAAACTTGTTCTCTTAGTCATAATCATGCAGAAACACAAGTACATTAGTTTCAAAGACGTGATTGCGAGAGAGAATGTTCATGTTGCATCACCCCCTTCATTCAGAAACTTTTCGATTTCTGGTGAAAAGCCTGAGCTTTTAGCACTCTATACCAACATGCCCCTAAACAAAGAGGTCTATGATAACTTATCGAGACCAAAAACTAGCGCTTCGGAAGGTGGTATCAGAAAGCTGCTACCTATGATTATTATGTGTTTCAAAAAGATTAAGGAGTGTGCTCAATGTTTGATTAGCTTGGTCAAGAGTAAAATCGCGGCTAGGTCGTAAGTCCTAATTAATAAGTTGCGAGTTCAAGTCTAAGTCCGAAGTAATAAGTGTATGTCATGTGTCCTTTAGTTTGTTTAATGTTGTCAGCTTCTGTTATGTTGTATTGAATCTTGATTATGAAGAAAAAAAATAAGTTTTTAAAGTCCTTATTGTCTTTATTGTTTGAGTTTCTTGATTTGTTTTTCACTGAAATGGCGAAAGTAGATGGCATGCTCAAATTGAACACGATCGCCTGCTATGTAATCATGAGGATGGTTAGATAGGTGCAATACGAATGCAAAAGCGTGGTCGTGAAATTTTGACACAAGGTTGATCTTTCTGCAAGAGAAATTGATTTTGGAAGTTAAAACGACGCTAGTGACATTTTCAAAAACTAACACAAATGCAGGTGAACTTACCAAGTTTTGTAACTTGTCGTGATTTAGCAGTCGAAAACAAGTGTTTCAAGACAAATACTTCGAGCATTTGTCTTGTATCACTAATTTTGTGTTATTTCATCGACTGGAATACCGCAAACAGGACATATATGGCGTTGGTTATCATCTTTTTTGTTTATAAATGCTAAAAGCAAATCCTAATAAATGTATTCTAAAGATTATTTACTTTTACTCTTAATTAATAAAATTATATTAATTATCCTTGTTACACTAATAACTATTATTCGTATCCTCATAAATAACTTTCTTATTCTAATTTTCATAGTCATTAATTACATTGAATATCAAGTTTTTGTTATGTCACAAAATGGTTAAAGACTATGACTATGGTATGTCATTTTTTTAACGGAAAATTAAACAGCCCACATCACCTATCCCACATTACTCTAACGAGACTTGAACCCACAACCTGTAGATTGTTATGCCACTCACATACCGCTGGTCCAATAGGCCTTTGGTGTGACTTTGATATGTCTAAGTTGGTATTCAAAACCATGATATTTTGATCTGAGGTTACTCACATACCTAATCTCGCTTAGCTACAAACCTTTGATTTAAGATGTAATTTACAGTATATAGAATAAGAATTATCATGTCTAGATTTTTAATAAGCTAAGAAACAAAGAATAAAATGGCATTCTTAAAGATTTTGACAACCGGTGTTCACTTATAATCGTGAACCCTCGTGCATAAATATTACATAGTCAACGCTGCACTTGGAACAGTATGACGTGCTTACATATTTTGACAACGGACGCTTATTTATAATCGTGAACACTCGTGCATAGATGTTACATTGTCAACGCCACACGTGGGCGCACCAGTATTAGTTAGTCGTGAACAAGATTTACTGATACTGAAAAACAAACAGCTCGAATGTCATCTGTTTATTGATAGTTACAAGTACTAGACGCATCATATGTAATTTTTACAACAAAAGCTAGAAGAAAACCAAATATAAGCAAGTACTAACTTTCAACATTTAAAACCACCACAAGCCATTAGCCACAGAGTGACGAGGAAAGTAAGTATGGATCCTCCGATTATAAGCTTCGTTTGCAGATTTTGCAACCACATTTTCCTTCTTAGCTGCCTTCCCTGTATTTGAAAGCTGTTGGCCTGCGTTGACAAATTTGACCCATTTCAATTTTTAGCTAAATTTTATAGTTGACCAGTTAGGACATAACCTGAAGTGACCCATTCATGAGAAAATGGGTCGAAATTGTGACAAGTTTTTCTACTTAGGACTATATTATCTGAATCTTTTAAGGGAAATGACATTATGTATGTAGTACCTGAAACTGAAGGTTTTCTGTCTTGTCCACCAGTAACTCAATCTTCTCGCCGCGATCCAAAACCTGTATCAAAAAAGAAATAAAAATTATGTTTGACAGCATCCATAATGTTTCATAGTTTGGTATCAATATCAAAGTCTTCAAGACTTCAACATATTTAAAGATGCAAGTGCGTGAAACTTGAATTAAGCTCATGCATACACTCAACCGGGCGTCAATTGACCACGTGATCTAGATCCAAAACAAATCCCGCAACAATGCTATATATACAGCATTAAACAAACAAACTAATGTAATAGTATAAGAGCATCTGCGTCCATTTTACCCATGAGCATATGACGATTGATTCTATATTGTGCTAGTCATTTATACCAAAATAAGGGCAGTTTTGTCATTTGTGAAGCGGATACATTCATTTGGATGAAGGCCGAAGGGTAATCATCTAACTAACATAGTCTTATAAATAAGTGCATATACTGGTTCTAGAATCTAGACTCAATCCCATATGAGACACAAGAATTCATCATGAAACATATTTGCAAGACTACAATGGAAATTGAAAGGATAAACCCCTGATTACATCGTTAGAATGATGCTCAATAACATACCTAGAAAATTACTACACCAAACTTTAAGAAAACTTGCTATAATTGCTATAGTTTCTAACATCACGATAACATTACTACCAAATAGATCATCTTCCAAATGAAAAATGCGACCATACTTGAGTATATAATCATCCAAGTTGAGTATGTCCACTACTTTTTTGATCCTCGACAATGTTAAGTGTGAACTCCCCCTACAGCTCTTCTTCCAGGAACACTACAACGCAGGACACTTAAGTATTATGTTTTAACTATTGAGAAACACTTGTCCTACTCTAGATACTTCAGCTTCAGCTTTGCCTCCTGATTCTTCTAAACAAAGACTACGCTAAAGCCTAGATACACGTGATAAACACCACGTGTGGCACAGGAATTAATCAACCCATAAATGAGCCACAATTCAAACCCTTTGGCTTGTTTCGTGCAACATTTGTTTCCATCTTTGTTAGTGGAACGGTATAAGCTTTGCAGATAACTACTCTTTTGGGGAACTAATAGTTCTATATACATTTACTAAAAACAAGTATGTTGGCCAGACTGATGTGTTTGTGCACGTGAATCGTGTATAAAGTTATATATATTAAATGGTCATTCTAGTGTATCTATGCACGTGACACGTTTACTACGTTACGGTACATCTGATCAGGTAATCTATTCTCGCCCCACATGGAACTCGTTTCCAAGCTCATGTTATGAAAATGGAACTCGCATTATGAAAATGAGAAGTGGACCAAAAGAATGGAACTCAGGTATCTAAATAAAGATTAAACGAAACTTTTACACAATTATATAAGAAAAAGTCCATTACTGATGTTCTGGGACAGATGAAAATGAGTCAAATGCGCATATGGAAAGTGCATAACGGTTATCCGTGCAGTTAATTTGGCAATCTAAGGCTCCATTCAACCTTATTAAAAGATAAAACAGATATAAGTTACTGAAATTTGTCTTCATGTAGTAAACCAACGCGCCACACATTGTTTTCAAACCCAATAAAAAAATGTCAATTTAACCACGTGCCACTTCCTACATGTACGGACTAGGGAGTATCTCTTTATGGTACACAACGATTAACTATCCAGCGATGAAAGATAAACGTGCGCCCAGAAACCACTTATATTAGCTGGCAGCTCGCTCTTAAAGGTATAATAATAACCCAAACTACATATTCCTGAATGCTATGACATTAATGCCGTCATAAACTGTACATGCATAATTACCTTCTCAATGTTATCCATCATAATGCCTTTGACCTCTGTTATCTGAGGCTTTATCTTTGACAGCTTACTCATTTCGTTCGGATGGTTTAAACAGTAATCCATGTGCTCCTTTAATATCGGCCTATTAATCGCATAAAATACAAAGAGCATAAACAAACAACATAAGCAAAATATACTTAACCAAAATTCCCTAAAAAAGTCAACACACCCGAACTCCCGGTCTAGATTATACGCAATACTAAACCGATCTTCAAACAAATCATCATCACTATCATCTCCAAGTGGATGATCACTTCCAATACTTCCACCATATCGCTGCTTAAAGTCGTCCTTCACTCTCTCCAGAAACACGAATGGCACACTCCTCCCTATCGATTCATCCGCAACAACAAGAAAAACTGCAATGAACGGTATAACTTATAAGGAGGTTGACTCAACTATTAAAGTTTTTCACTAAGCTCATCCAACTACTCAATAAAATCTATAGGCCACCCAAACATGTATCTGATTTCATATAGCTAAGAGGGTGTTTGGGACATCGTTTTTAGGGGAGATGATCTGATTATGGTGTAAACAATATGCAAAGGATCAGCAAATAGTGTTTGGCAAACCATTTTACAAAAATGATTATCTGTATTTTGCAAGAGAGAACTGTTTTTGAAAACATCATTTTATAAACGTAGTCTTAAACACCCCAAACCAGACAATAAACATGATGGATGACGAAGATAAACTTATTTTTGTGGAAAAAAAAAAAAGTACCCGTTTGGTTATATATTCTATTCCGTAAAGGAAAAAAACTAAAAATTATATCGAAATGTAGAAAAACTGAAGAAAATTTATGTCCTTTATCATGTTTCTTTAAACGAAACTCGATACCCATACTTGGGTAGCGTCAATGATAAAAGTCGATTAGTTGGGTGACCTCCTAATTAAGTTAATACATTATCACATTAACTAATTAATCATACAAGTTGTACACAAATTAATGAGTAAAAATAACCAAAATTTTCACATACCGAATCCAATATCAAGCAAGAAGTTGAATGTATATCCATCACATGAATACGTATATTTACTACTACTATTCGGCAATTTCTGCAAGCACTGAACCGCGATCGTACTAACGTTACCAGAATACGCAGTATGCTCAGCCAAAACAACACTTCCTTTTGCAACAAAGCTGTATATCAATCCTTTCTGATTCATCTCCAAATCTGCCCCAATATAACCTTAAAAAATCGAAAACACAACTTTCATAACAGAAACACAAATTATACTAATAAACAAATTAGACCATGATGAAGGGTGTTTGTTTTAGCTTTTATATGGGGCTTATGAGCTTATTAGCTTATTAGCTAATATAGCAAAAACAAACTCATATAAATGTTTGGATAAGCTTTTCTTATGAGCTTATATAAGAAAGTTTTGATAAGCCCATTTTTTTTTTTTTTTTTTTTTTTTTGCCTTACGGGCTTATATAACTTTTAAACCTTTTTTCCACCTTTTTGTCATAAGCTAATCCAAACACTCAACATTGGCTTATGAGCTTATTTATCATTAGCGATAACCTACTTACTGAACATAAGCTTAAGCTCAAAATATAAGCTTATGGGGTGTTTGTTTAACCTTATTTGTAGGCTTATGAGCTTATTTGATTTCCACTTATAGCCCAAAATTTTTGGCTTATTTTGAGACTCATGGGCTTATTATATAAGCTTATTATCATATATTAAACTTTTATATGCTAAAAAATCTCAAAATTAACATAAAAAAATTCGGGCTTATGAAATGACATTAACTCGTAAGCCCACAAACAAGCTTAAACAAACACCCCCTAGGTACACATCGTGGGGGTGCCAAGAAAAGGGTCGAAAACTAGTCACAAATACCCCGATTAAGCCGCGTACATCTGAGTCAAAGACTCGCCCTCCCCGGGTAATCTAAAAACGGAAAAACCTCAATCGTTTAATATTAGATATATGAAGAAGTATGAACAATGAACATATTAAACATTTTAGAGTATAGTGTATATGTTGATGTAAGTAAGTTGAAGAACAAGGATAAAAATTGAAGTTAATTAAAATATGATGGAAATAAAAGTAGTAAGAGACTAAGAGATAGAGAAAGAAGTAAGAACCTTAAAATGGTATGACAAATTGTGTGATTGAACAAGACTTGAAGTTAAGATGATAGTGAAAGTATTGTTTGGTTTGGTTATGAGAGTACAAGATATGATTGATTTTTGCTTCCATGGAGTTTCAAACTGCTTTGTGTTAGATTTTTCATTTATTTTTTTTTTAGAGTAAATTACATGGATGGTCCTGTGGTTTGTCAAAAGTTGTAACTTTCATTAGTGATGGTTTAAAGTCGCATGAATGATTCTTATTTTTGCAAAGAATAATTTTTTAATTAGTGGCTAAGTGGATTATGTTATCATTTACACATGAGCCCTTTTAGTTAATGACCGTTTGCATCGTCTATACTTTATAATAACGGTCGTTTATAATTTAAAGTTTTGTGTCTGTTTAATACGTTTTCGTCTGTTTTTATACATTTTCATCCGTTTTTAAATGTTTTGTCCGTTTTTATATGTTTTCTTCTATTTCTATACGTTTTGTTCGTTTTTATACTTTTTTGTTCGTTTTTATACGTTTTCGCCCATTTTATTGCGTTTTTATACGTTTTCGCCCGTTATTATACGTTTTATACGATTTTCTTACGTTTTATCAATTTTTATACATTTTCTTACGTTTTTATCTGTTTTCTTACTTTTTTATCTGTTTTTATACATTTTCATCTGTTTTTATACGTTTTCGTCAGTTTTTATATTTTTTGTTCGTTTTATACGTCTTCCCCCGTCTTCTTACGTTTTTATATGTTTTCCCCCATTTTTATAAGTTTTATACGATTTTCTTACGTTTTATCCGTTTTTTATACGTTTTAATACATTTTCTTACGTTTTTATCTGTTTTTATTCGTTTTCACCCATTTTCTTATGTTTTCTTACATTTTCATACGCTTTTATACGTTTTCTTACGTATTTTTCCGTTTTTATACGATTTTGCCTGTTTTATACATTTTAGCCCATTCTTATACATTTTTTAATCTGTTTTTATACGTTTTCGTCTGTTTTTTATTCGTTTTCATCCATTTTTATACGTTTTAATACGTTTTCGTCCGTTTTTTCTTACAATTTTCTTGCTTTTCGTCCATTTTTATCTGTTTTCATCCGTTTGTATACGTTCTCTTACGCTTTCGTCCGATTTTATATGTTTTCTTACATTTCCATCCGTTTTAGAAAACATATAAAACCGGATGAAACGTATTAAAAACGGATAAAACGTATAAAATGAACGAAAAGATATAAAAATGGATGAAAACGTATGAAAACAGATAAAAACACAAGAAAACGTACAAAATGTAAGAAAAATGAAGGAAAACGGACAAAAACGGCTAAAAACGTATGAAACAGACAAAAACGTATAAAAACGAACAAAAAACATAAGAAAACGGGTGAAAACATATAAAAGCGGATAAAAACGTATGAAAACATAAGAAAATGTATTTAAACAGATAAAACGTAAGAAAGGGTATAAAACGGATAAAAACATAAGAAAAACGTATAAAGAGGACGAAAACGTATAAAAACGAACGAAAACATATAAAAAATGAAAAAAAAAAAACTTTTTTTTATTATAAACGGTCATTATTATAAAGGACATACGATGCAAACAGTCGTTAGCCAAAAGGGCTAACGTGTAAATGATAACAGAAATCACTTAACATCAATTAAAAAAAGGACCACAAGTGTTATTCTTTGCAAAGATAGGAAGTGTCAATGCAACTTTAATCTATCAGGGATGAAAGTTGCAACTTTTGACAAACCACATAGACCATCCATGTAATTTACTCTATTTTTTATTTCATTTTTCTTTTCATGTTATCAACATACATAACACTAGGGCTGAGCATCGGGTCGGAACCCGAACCGACCCGACCCGACTAACCCGAGACCCGAGAAGACTCTATAATTTGGACCGAGTCCCGACCCGTTTATACTCGGTCGGGTTTGGTATATTGTCGGGCAATTTCGGTCGGGTGTCGAGACTAACGGGCCTAGCCCGATTTCACTTAAAAGTTCCAGCCCAGCCCAGCATAATATTTCCAAAACAAATACAGGTTAAACCTTGAAGCCGTTCTTCATATTCTCATTTTCACTTCATATTCTCATTATGATATCTGACTCCAAAACAGATCCAAAAAAAAAAATGGCTACTGATGACAAATCAGCTCCAAAACAAAAAACAAAAAACACTCTTTCTTACACAAATCCTTGAAGCTGTTCTTGATATGCAAATTAAAAGGGTAGCGTTGTCTTCATACGGTGGGTTCACAATCTACACGGATTAACTTGTTGTTTGTGATGAGAAGCGTTATTTTTTTTTTATTGTTGAGATCTGTTTTCCCAAGCTCAGATGGGGGCTGTAACCACCCGCATTTTTAGGTTACTTTTCATTTTCGAGAATTTACTATTCACTTTACTATTCATCCCGTAAAATTTTTAATCCACATTCTGGTAAAATAAATTATTTTAGTATTAACCTGAGAGTTTGACCATCGTTAGATCATTTTCGCAAAAGTTATTAAGTAAACATCGTTTAAAGTTTCGTTTTAGACGGTCCACCGTTTAAACATCACACACATAACGAAAATCAACCCTGGCAATTTTCCTCGCATCAGATAAATTTTTAAATCACTCATGATTAATTTGAGAATTTTTAAGATTCATTATTTTTAATATTACCAAATAAGCCCAGAACAAAACTAAACTTACGTTTTAAACAATTCTACTTACATCCGGACTTAACGATTCTGCCTTTGTGTTTCTAATATGTTTTTGACACTTTTACATTTTTGGAAAAGTCAAACATATTTCCCTCCTTTGACCATAAAGGAATTAACCTTGTATCGTTCTACATTTTACTTAAATCGCGTAACTTTTAAACTTCACAAATAACTGTAAAGTTATCCCGCGTATGACGAAAAACAAAGTTTGACATCTCATATCACTTTTAGACTAATTTTAGTCTACTCTAAATAAATTCACGGTCGTTTCCCTTAAATTTCGTTCTTTTAGATAAACTGAATTACGCGTTTTTGACCCGTATTTCCACTTTAAGCGTGTTTTTGCACCCAATGAGACTTATCACCCATTTTATATTTTTAGATGGAGTATAATGATGAGTCTCATCATTCCTACAAGTTTCGTATTTTTACGATAACCGGTTTTACGTTTTATGGCTTAACGACTTACGGTTGGCATTTAACGGAACCAAAACTTACTCTAAACTCAAGATAAGATCAAAAATAACCACCTAAGTCATCTTATCATGTCTTGGCCTACTTAGGGGGGGAGTCATCATTTTGGTGGCATCATCCTAACCATGGTTCATTTAGATCTTTACAAGTGTCCTAACCTAACCATGGTTAATAATTAACCCAATATATGGTTAACCAAACTTACCCTCCTATAAATAGCAAGTGATATGCATCCTAAGAACCCTCACAATCTGTTTTGGGTCGTTCATATCACAAATCATACATATCTTCCATCATTTGATCCATAAACTCCAAGTTTATGCAAGGAAGTTCCAAAGATCAAGCTTCTACATCAAATCTCTAGCAAGTTTAAGTGATCTTCTTGAATTTAAATCCACTCAAGTCACTTAGTACTTCATCACCAACTCTTCAAGTTTGCAAGGGTGCCAAGGTGTGGAAAGCTAGCTCAATCCAAAGTCTTAAGCGATCAATCAAAGTCCGATCCTTACTAAGTTACTCCTTTCTTATTGAAAGCCAAAAGTTGTAAGCAACTTATCACCACCATCATCTCATCTTTATTATTCATAATCTTAACTATTTCATGCTATATATATAGTTACTATGTTGATTCATGATGTACATATACTCAACCACTTGTTTTAATTCACATATTGTCATAAAGGTAACAAACTAGTAAACTAGTCATATTCTACACATGTGAGACTATTAAAAACAGTAACATAAGGACTTTCTAACTTACATAATATGGTAGACAAGATAAAAAGGTAAACATAGCAATTTGAATCACCCGAAACGGACAAACAAGTCAAAAGTTATAAGTAAAAGAAGTTAGCGAAACCTAAACGCCAAAACTACCATGTACAAGCTGTTTTCAGTTCTGTCTTTTTAAAAGTAGTACTTCTGGTCCGAATCATCAAAAAGTTAAAGAATGAAAGTTGTCCAGAACGACGTTTTCCTTCAATAACAAAGAAGCTCGGGCCTTGAAAACGCATAAATAGGCCAAAATCTTTCAAAAACAGAAACTGCCATAAATATAGTCTCACAACTATACTTTTGTCACAACTAAAAGCAAACCAAGAGGCCTAATGGCCATAAGCCAAGACCACGGCTACGGCTAAGGTCAAGGTTGAGTCTCAAGACCATGGTAGTCAAGACCAAAGTCACGGCAAGGCCATGGCAAAAGCCTCAAGGCTTGTTTGCCCAAGACCGTTAACTAAGGTAATCATATTTATGAAACGACGAGAACTTGTAAGAACATGATAAACTTATTTATATAACAATCTTCACTCAAAACATATATTATATCTACTAAGTGCTACAATAGTAGGGAGCTTCATGTGAGGGGTTTCATTTGAGTAAAACGTATCGACGAGTTCTGGATTTACGATTTAAAGTGTCCTAGCTCCTCGAGCGTTCTTGCATGACCTCTGAATTATGATGGCCGAACGAGTAGTACGATATCTATAAACTAAATACGTTTTCACAACTAGACCATTTCTATAAATGACATACACAAATACCATGTACTACATCATGATCAACATAGAGACGTATATAGGATGGTTTATGTTTTCCTAAACATTGTTCCAAACCTAAGTCGCAACATCCTATTTTAGGTTGCTCGTAGAAGTTCTCACGGCATATCCATCATGCTCATTATACATTTGATATCATTTACTCTGAGGTGAGTTCATAGCCCCACTTTCTATTACTAAATTGTTTTACAAACCCTTGGGGAGATACATGCTTTATTTTAAATCGAACACATTGCTTTC
The DNA here is from genome assembly GCA_910596185.1 of Chrysanthemum makinoi. Lineage (NCBI taxonomy): Eukaryota > Viridiplantae > Streptophyta > Magnoliopsida > Asterales > Asteraceae > Chrysanthemum > Chrysanthemum makinoi. The sequence goes on along the minus strand of OU343220.1, from coordinate 39,937,974 downwards.
AAGCTGTATGCTTATCTGAATGTATTACTTGCACTAAGTACCACTATTGCCAATCTTAAGTCCCTATTATCATGAACCATTAATCACTTGCGAGTGAACGCGAATAATGTGGATAGATCTATCGGGAATGACAAATTCCGTTTGTGTTGACCGGGTAGGCAAACAAACGCACTCTATTTGAACATCTATAGGTTTATTGGCAAATTACCTATTAGAGCATCGGTTACTATTTTATGACAATTTGTTAAAGTTTTCGTATCATGAGCTTAGTGCAATAATATCTCTTTTGGTTTTCAAACCATTGGTGTGAATTTATAACTCACACTACAAACATTATGTGTTCAACTGATTTCCAAAACTCTATGAATTTCACTCAACCTTTGTGTTGACAGTTTTAAGCATGTATTTCATAATGTCGGAAGCTGCAAACGGAAGAGCAAGGATCTTGAAGAAGGCTATAAATTTTATTATCATTTGAAAACCTATTTACTATATTTTGTAAACAATGGAACCAACTGGGACCTCATTTTTGTAAACTCTGATATTTATATAAATCGAATGATAAATCCTTTTTAAACGACTCCTTTAGAGATCGTTTTCTATTGTTATGACTGTTGTGCCATGAAGTAACACCCAGTTTGAATTTCGCTGCGTATCATGAAATTGGGGGTGTTACAGATTGGTATCAGAGCCTTAATTATAGAGAAACGGGTCTAATTATGACCTAAACTATAACTACTTTTACAAACAAAAATATTTTATAGCCTTCCGTTCTTCGTGCCTTCCATCCTCCTGACGATTATGTGACTTTTGAACATTTTAAGCTACAAAAACATACTAGTATATTGACATATATACTAGTCATATTTTCAATTATTTTAGCTAAACGATAGACTAAACATATCTGCGTATGCCTATTCTAAGGCATTACGGCACAATCATATTTTTCCTAATCTCCCAATCATACATCTAGTCATGCATTTTAGGATTACGAAACTTCCTCCAAGACATTGTAACTGACTACAATGTTCTTTCCTACTTCCCAGACATTGTGAGATACAATGGTCTCATTCATTTTTCAAGGCGTGAGATCACTGGTCTCTATTACATTCTCGCACACGTAAATCCTACAGTGGTCTCATTCATTTCTCAAGACATTGTGAGTTACACAATGATCTCTTCATCATTTCTCAAGACATTGTGGGTTACACAATGATCTCTCTATCATTTCTCAAGACATTGTGGGTTACACAATGGTCTCTTCATTATTTCTCAGACATTGTGAGTTGCACAATGGTCTCAACTATTCCTCAGATATTGTAAGTTATACAATAGTCTCTAAAAATTATCTTATAAGCATTATATGATATTGTTTTACATGAAACACATCACATCTATCAATTTCCCTAATGGAAATACAAGAAATGGGATTTCTAAAAGATAAACTGACTTATCATCTACAAAAGCTGAAGTTCAGCAACTTTCTCTACATTCATCAAAATTCTCTTTTGAAACCTTCATTGTTAAATGTCCGTGAATCTTAGAATTACTTAAGATTTCCTTTCCACACGTATCTACCCATACTATCTTCTATGCAATGGAATGTGAAAACATAGGTTACAAGTCTTTTATGGCCAGGACTTGCAGCTGAATAGTTTGATATCGCCTTTGCTTAGTAGACAATTTCTCAAAAGCTATGAACATATCACAAGTATACCTAATTTAGGTATTTGAAAATTTTATCGAAGCTCGGCTAAATATAGCCTAATCACCTATATTTAACCTTGGGATAATGGATCATAGTCGATTAACTATGTTCGACTTAAATTTTTCAAACACTGAGAATAGTTATACAAGGGTTATATTCAGGTTAACTTCCTACTTAAACTCGATAAACCACCAGAATTCATTAAAAATAGAGACACGATAGTGTCTTACCACTTAGCAAAATCTTAACATCTTATTTATACTACCAAAATTTATTCTTGAAAGTTTTCATTTATGAGATAATCCGAACTACTATCTTGGGATAGTCGTTAAATCTTCTCGTCATTCCTTAGAAGTACTAGCCTGATTAGATTTCAAGGATATCATTCCGTCATTCACTTTTGATTTTAAAACAAACTTAACATCTCTACCTAAGAAAATGGTAAACAACGCTACACTCTTCTAATCGTCAACATATCAGATCATTATCTGAACCCCATTGAAATTCAATTTGTAAAACTTCACAGTACCACGTTTCTTTCAAACACTAGTAGACATAAACACTATACGATATAGCCTTCACCCCGAAACCACCTAAGACATGATCAAATTTGGAAATGGTTTGGATAACCACTTGCCTCTAGCAATACTTTCCTACAACATCATTATAAACTATTTCATATCAACAATATCTTACACCTTTGATTAACAAAAGTTACCCTAACAACAACAAAACTATTCCATTTTGAGGCACTATATAGACGAAAGTGTTAGTTACCATTTGCTGAACTAAGGTGTCAGAGATCACCCACGAAACAACTAAGGAAACCATACAAATACAAATTAGGCTCCTTGCCGCACACTATCACCAAAAACTCCATGTTAGAAATTAAGGTTTTATTGATAGCCTCGATACAATAAGATATGATTCGTTTTGAGAATCGGGAAAGCCAAACTTTAGGTATATTGGACTCTATAAGATTTTAACAAAACCCTTTAGGTTATCAACTTAAGCCACATGGTACATAATACATTCTATGACTAGAAACTTGAGAACACAAATATTAGAATTTGGCGTATACATCGACATTTCCCTAGACAATTCAACATCGGGTAACACACTGAATTAGAGACGGAATTCCCATTAAGGGGGTGAGACTGTAACCACCCGCATTTTTATGTTACTTTTCATTTTCGAGAATTTACTATTCACTTTACTATTCACATTACTATTCACTTTCACTATTCATCCCGTAAAATTTTTAATCCACATTCTCGTAAAATAAATTATTTTAGTATTAACCTGAGAGTTTGACTATCGTTAGATCATTTTCGCAAAAGTTATTAAGTAAACATCGTTTTAAAGTTTCGTTTTAGACGGTCCACCGTTTAAACATCACACACATAACGAAAATCAACCCTGGCAATTTTCCTCGCATCAGATAAATTTTTAGATCACTCATGATTAATTTGAGAATTTTTAAGATTCATTATTTTTAATATTACCAAATAAGCCCAGAACAAAACTAAACTTACGTTTTAAACAATTCTACTTACATCCAGACTTAACGATTCCTGCCTTTGTGTTTCTAATATGTTTTTGACACTTTACATTTTTTGGAAAAGTCAAACATATTTCCCTCCTCCTTTGACCATAAAGGAATTAACCTGTATGCGTTCTACATTTTACTTAAATCAGCGTAACTTTTAAACTTCACAAATAACTGTAAAGTTATCCCGCGTATGACGAAAACCAAAGTTTGACATCTCATATCACTTTTAGACTAATTTTAGTCTACTCTAAATAAATTCACGGTCGTTTCCTTGAAATTTCGTTCTTTTATGATAAACTGCGAATTACTAGCGTTTTGACCCGTATTTCCGGCTTTAAGCGATGTTTTGCACCCAATGAGACTTATCACCCATTTTATATTTTTAGATGGAGTATAATGATGAGTCTCATCATTCCTACAAGTTTCGTATTTTTACGATAACCGGTTTTACGTTTTATGGCTTAACGACTTACGGTTGGCATTTAACGGAACCAAAACTTACTCTAAACTCAAGATAAGATCAAAAATAACCACCTAAGTCATCTTATCATGTCTTGGCTGACTTAGGGAGGGGGAGTCATCATTTTGGTGGCATCATCCTAACCATGGTTCATTTAGATCTTTACAAGTGTCCTAACCTAACCATGGTTAATAATTAACCCAATATATGGTTAACCAAACTTACCCTCCTATAAATAGCAAGTGATATGCATCCTAAGAACCCTCACAATCTGTTTTGGGTCGTTCATATCACAAATCATACATATCTTCCATCATTTGATCCATAAACTCCAAGTTTATGCAAGGAAGTTCCAAAGATCAAGCTTCTACATCAAATCTTTAGCAAGTTTAAGTGATCTTCTTGAATTTAAATCCACTCAAGTCACTTAGTACTTCATCACCAACTCTTCAAGTTTGCAAGGGTGCCAAGGTGTGGAAAGCTAGCTCAATCCAAAGTCTTAAGCGATCAATCAAAGTTCGATCCTTACTAAGTTACTCCTTTCTTATTGAAAGCCAAAAGTTGTAAGCAACTTATCACCACCATCATCTCATCTTTATTATTCATAATCTTAACTATTTCATGCTATATATATAGTTACTATGTTGATTCATGATGTACATATACTCAACCACTTGTTTTAATTCACATATTGTCATAAAGGTAACAAACTAGTAAACTAGTCATATTCTACACATGTGAGACCATTAAAACAGTAACATAAGGACTTTCTAACTTACATAATATGGTAGACAAGATAAAAAGGTAAACATAGCAATTTGAATCACCCGAAACGGACAAACAAGTCAAAAGTTATAAGTAAAAGAAGTTAGTGAAACCTAAACGCCAAAACTACCATGTACAAGCTGTTTTCAGTTCTGTCTTTTTAAAAGTGGTACTTCTGGTCCGAATCATCAAAAAGTTAAAGAATGAAAGTTGTCCGGAACGACGTTTTCCTTCAATAACAAAGAAGCTCGGGCCTTGAAAATACATAAATAGGCCAAAATCTTTCAAAAACAGAAACTGCCGTAAATATAGTCTCACAACTATACTTTTGTCACAACTAAAAGCAAACCAAGAGGCCTAATGGCCATAAGCCAAGACCACGGCTACGGCTAAGGTCAAGGTTGAGTCTCAAGACCATGGTAGTCAAGACCAAAGTCACGGCGAGGCCATGGCTAAAGCCTCAAGGCTTGTTTGCCCAAGACCGTTAACTAAGGTAATCATATTTATGAAACGACGAGAACTTGTAAGAACATGATAAACTTATTTATATAACAATCTTCACTCAAAACATATATTATATCTACTAAGTGCTACAATAGTAGGGAGCTTCATGTGAGGGATTTCATTTGAGTAAAACGTATCGACGAGTTGCTGGATTTACGATTTAAAGTGTCCTAGCTCCTCGAACGTTTGCTGCATGACCTCTGAATTATGATGGCCCGAACGGTAGCACGATATCTATAAACTAAATACGTTTTCACAACTAGACCATTTCTATAAATGACATACACAAATACCATGTACTACATCATGATCAACATAGAGACGTATATAGGATGGTTTATGTTTTCCTAAACATTGTTCCAAACCTAAGTCGCAACATCCTATTTTAGGTTGCTCGTAGAAGTTCTCACGGCATATCCATCATGCTCATTATACATTTGATATCATTTACTCTGAGGTGAGTTCATAGCCCCACTTTCTATTACTAAATTGTTTTACAAACCCTTGGGGGAGATACATGCTTTATTTTAAATCGAACACATTGCTTTCAAACTGTATGCTTATCTGAATGTATTACTTGCACTAAGTACCACTATTGCCAATCTTAAGTCCCTATTATCATGAACCATTAATCACTTGCGAGTGAACGCGAATAATGTGGATAGATCTATCGGGAATGACAAATCCCGTTTGTGTTGACCGGGTAGGCAAACAAACGCACTCTATTTGAACATCTATAGGTTTATTGGCAAATTACCTATTAGGGCATCGTTTACTATTTTATGACAAGTTGTTAAAGTTTTCGTATCATGAGCTTAGTGCAATAATATCTCTTTTGGTTTTCAAACCATTGGTGTGAATTTATAACTCACACTACAAACATTATGTGTTCAACTGATTTCCAAAACTCTATGAATTTCACTCAACCTTTGTGTTGACAGTTTTAAGCATGTATTTTAGGTCCATAATGTCGGCGGCACGAAGAGCAAGGATACTGAAGAAGGCTATAAATTTTATTATCATTCGAAAACCTATTTACTATATTTTGTAAACAATGGAACCAACCGGGACCTCATTTTTGTAAACTCTGATATTTATATAAATCGAATGATAAATCCTTTTTAAACGACTCCTTTAGATATCGTTTTCTATTATTATATGTTGGCCATGTAAGTTAACACCCGGTTGAATTTTTCGCGTATCATGAAATTGGGGGTGTTACAGGGGCGGATCTATCTAAGTTTTGTGTTAGGGTTGAGAAATGAGCTAAGGCAGGTCAAAAGGGTTTTATATCAAAAGGGAATCGGGTTGTCGGGCTTATGTCGGGATTATTTCGGTTTTCGACCCGACCCGACCCGATACCGATAAAATGGGATTTATCCAACCGAGTCCCGACCCGTTTGATAGTCGGTCGGGTATACGGGCTTGTCGGGTCGGTCGGTTTGTCGGGGTAATCGGGTTTCGCGGTTTCTTTGCCCTACATAACACATTCTTATTTTTTATTTTTTTGCCGTACAAATGGGTAAAAGTCAAAAATGACTAAGAGTAAACTGCAAAAATCATCCATGTGGTTTGTGTATTTTCGCAAGAATCATCCCTATCTCAAACGTTCAGCATTAAACATCCCCAAGTCCACAAACCTTTAGCATTAATCATCCCTGAGCACTAACGTCGTTAGTTTTACCCGTTAAGTGTTAAATAATATTTGTCCGTTAATCACTCCGTTAATACTTTTTGCACCGTTAGTCCTCATTTTACGTTTTCGTATGTTTTTTACGTTTTTGTCTGTTTTTACTCGTTTTCGTCCGTTTTTATATGTTTTGTCCGCTTTTTATCCACTTTTGTCCGTTTTTTATATGTACTAGTCCGTTTTTTTACGTTTTCGTCCGTTTTTCGTTTTCGTCCGGCCCGTTTTTGTCCGTTTTTATATGTTTCGTCCGCTTTTTATCCGTTTTCGTCCACTTTTTATCCGTTTCGTCCGTTTTTTATATGTATCCATCCAGGTTTTTTTACTTTTTGTATGATGCGTTTTGTCGTTTTTTACCGTTTTGTCCGTTTTTTCGTTTTAAATCGTTTTACGTTTTCGTCCGTTCTTTTACGTTTTTGTCCGTTTTTTTCCGTTCGTTTTTTTTTTTTTTTTTCAATTTTTATGTTTATGTCCGTTTTATTTCCGCGTTATGTTTTAGTCGCTATCTATCCGTTTCAAAGTTTTCGTCCATATTTTACGTTACTCGTTTTTACGCTTTATTTTTCCTTTTTTAATATGTTCGTCCGCTTTTATCCATTTTCGTCCTAAAAAACGTAAAAAAGCACGGACGAATACATATAAAAAACGGACGAAAACGAATAAAACGGACGGCATATAAAGCGACGAAAAAGGGTAAAACGGACGAAACGTAAAAAAACAGACGAAAACATAAAAACCGGACGAAAAAAAAGACAAAAGCGTATAAAAACGGACGAAAACGTAAAAAAAACGGACGGAACGTAACGAAATGGACAAAAACGAAAAAGCGGACAAAACGTATATAAGCGGACGACAACGTAAAAAACGCATAAAATGAAACAAATAAAACGGGCTAAAAAAAAAGGCGAAAACGGTAACAAAACGAACAAAAAAAGCGTCGCGAAAAACCGGAACGTAAAAAAACGAACGAAAATAAAACGTAAAAAAAAGCGTAAAAGACGGACGAATACATATAAAAAGCAAAGCGGATAAAAGCGACCTAAAAACGGATAAAAAATGGACGAAACATATAAAAACGGATAAAAGCGAGTAAAACGGACAAAAACATAAAAAAACGGACGAATACGTAAAAAAATTGAAGAAAACGAAAAAAACAGACGTGAACGTAAAAAACGTAAAAAAAGGGACTAATACATATAAAAAAGGGACAAAAGCGGATAAAAAGCGGACGAAACATATAAAAGCAGGAAAAACGAGTAAAAACGGACAAAAACGTAAAAAAACAAACGAAAACGTAAACTGAGGACTAACTGTGCAAAAAGTATTAACGGAGGGATTAACGGGCAAGTATTATTTAACACTTAACGAGTAAAACTAACGATGTTAGTGCTCAAGGATGATTAATGCAAAAGGTTTGTGGACTTGGGGATGTTTAATGTTGAACGTTTGAGATAGGGATGATTCTTGCGAAAATACACAAACCACAGGGATGATTTTTGCAGTTTACTCAATGACTAATGTACTTTTTGATTTGTGCTAATATGACTAACATATTTTTAAAAGCTTCACTATGATTATTCTTCTTTCAAATTTAACAAATATGACTAAACAATTGCATCGTTGGTCCCCAATACATAACCTCATTTACGTTTTTGTTTGTTTTTTTTACGTTTTCTATCTTTTTTAACGTTTTCGTATGTTTTTTTACGTTTTCGTCTATTTTGTTACGTGTTCGTTTGTTTTTTTACGGTTTCGTTCATTTTTTTTACATTTTAGTTCGTTTTCATCTATTATTTTACGCTTTTGTCTCTTTTTTATGTTTTCGTCCAACTTTAACCTTTTCATTTGTTTTTTTACGTTTTCGTCGAATTTTTTACGTTTTAGTCCGTTTTCTTAAGTTTTCATCTGTTGTTTTACGTTTTCGTCTGATTTTTTACGTTTTCGTCCATTTTTTACGTTTTGGTACTCTTTTTTACGTTTTTTACGTTTTCGTCCATTTTTTAACGTTTTCATCCGTTTTTTTTTACTTTTCTACGTTTTTTACATTTTTGACCCTTTTTTAGGTTTGTTTACGTTTTTACGAATTTTTCAACCTTTTTATGTTTTCGTTTGATTTTTTACGTCTTCGTCTTTTTTTTTTACGTTTGATCATTTTTTACGTTTTTTCGTTTATTTACATTCTTATTAAATTTTTCGGTTTTATGTTTTGTCCGTTTTCTTACACGTAAAGACGTATAAAAAGGATGAAAACGTAAAAAAACGATTGAAAAAGTAAAAAAAAAAATTGACAATAACATTAAAAACGGACGAAAACGTAAAAAATGAACGAAAGCATAACAAATTGGACGAAAAAGTAAAAAAATGAACGAAAACATAAAAAAACAGATGAAAACGTAAAAAAAATAGACGCCAACGTAAAAACAACATATGAAAACGTAAAAAAAGCGGATGAAAATGTAAGAAACCAGACTAAAACGTTAATAAATGGATCGAAAACGAAAAAATGACGAAATGTAATAAAAATGCGAAACATAAAAACGGTTAAAACGTAAAACATACAATAACATGAAAAGCGGATCAAAACATAAAAATGGGCGAAATGTAAAAATAGGTTAGGAATGTAAAAAAACAGACGAAAACGTAAAAAAACAGACAATAACATAAAAAAACGGACGAAAACATAAAAAAAAAACTGACGAAAACGTAAAAAACAAACGAACTCTTAAAAACGGACAACACGTAAAAATAGAGACGCAAACCTAAAGAAAGGGTCGAAAACGTAAAAAAATACAGACGAAAGTGTAAAACAACGGATGAAAACGGACTAAAACGTAAAAAAATAACGAAAAAGTAAAAAAAACTGACGACAGCAAGAAAACAACGAATGAAAAGGTAAGAAAACTGACTAAAGCATAAAAAACGGACGAAAACGTAAAAAAATAGACGAAAACGTAAAAAACATACGAAAACGTAACTGAGGTTATGTATTGGGGACCAGCGGTGCAATTGTTTAATGTACTGGGGACTAACGATTAATTATCAAATCAAGTGGTAGTCATATTGGTTAAAGCTTGAAAGTAGAATAGTCATAGTGGACATTTACAAAGTATGCTAGTCATATTAGCACAAATTAAAAAGTACATTAATCATTTTTTACTTTTACACATATTTAATCCATATGTTGAAGTATCTCAATCAATACTCAAAATGTACAAATTATTTCTCATAAAAACATGTTAGAAAATTACTTTTTTAATCAGTTACATCTAAAGTTACATTATCAAAATGTATTTTTTTTTCTCTCTCTCAAAAGTAGCAGTAACAGTTTTTAAACGTTTTTTTTAAGGATTACCTCGATAAAATATATATAATCACAAAAAGTTGAAGTATAATGAAATGTGGTTGATATACCACATTAACCTCAATCTAAGCTTGAACCACCAAAAAACCTCGGTGTGACAGGCCACAAACCGAGAACCACTAGCTAAATACAGTAACTAGAGCACCAATAGGAAAAGACCACTTCAACAAACACGCAACACCAAACAAGGCCACCATCTGTACACTAGGAGTATAATACGCCAGTTGAGATTGTCTCCTTTAAAAACCTTCCCAAGAAAAATTCATTGGGAAAAAACTTAAAGAAGGAAAAAATAGTACATCCCTTAACCGACACTCCACTCTCACCAAATAATCAAACAGACGATCAGAAACAAAGTCCATAGAATCCCAATCCATCCAAGACTCCCACCAAAAAGCGAAGCAATCCTTATCCATCAATGAGACGATTGAATAAGAGACTGCGGCAACTTCCAAAGATTCAAGAGAACTTCCACATTATTCTTCCTTTTAAAAGTGCGTGAAAGAAGCTTGAGACGAACAATAGACTTGATTATATCAGTAACTTTAGCTTCCGTTCTTTTCTGATTCTTGAAAAGCCTATAGTTTTGTTCTTACCAGATAAAATAGCAAGAAGCCGCAAAGACAAGTCTGGAGATAACACTTCTAACATACCTTTTCCTCGACATGGGAAGAAGATAATTCACAATCAGATCCAACGAGGATGGAATATTAGAAACAACTCATAAGTGCTCAACGCTCCTAAATGATACATCATGGAGCGTTGGAAATGAGCATTCCAAAAAAAAATAGATAAAGTTACTTGTTATTTGCCAAACGGACATTAAAGATCACAACACCCAATGTTCAATGCTCACCGCTGCTAATTGCTCCTAAATGCTCCGCGCCAAACATACCTACAATTTGCAATGCCGTTTAGGAGCGAGCTTTTAGTTCAAATGTAATGGTCACTGTACCCACCATCGCCACACTAGCATTCATTTTATTCAACAGACCAACCACCAAACAGCTGTAGTAGTGACAAACATACCAAACACTTACAAATACCCCGTTAAATACAAACATACTTCACAATATACCCCTCACACATAAACTAAAAAGAAGTTTGGTGGTCTGAACATATATCGGGTGCCAGGGCCGGCTTTAGGGGAGTGCAAGAGGTGTGATTGTACATGGCCACTGCTTGACGAGGGCCACCAAATTTCACGCACTTCTATTATATATATGAACACAATATGAAACTCGAACATAATTAATTCATGCACTACTTATAGATATGTATATTATGTGTGTGTTTGACGGCTTCTTTGTGGTAATGGCACGGGGCCACTGAAATCTACGAAACGGACCATGTCGGGTGCCAAAAGTGGTATAACCAAGCGTGGATCAAGGTGGCCCTAATGGCCTTAACGTGCGAACAATTAGAGACTACCGATGGTGGTGGTGGTAGTAGTAGCCATTACGAATAATCTTAGGATTTCTTAGAAGACTAAATGGCTTGGTTACATCTATAGATAATCTCAACAATTCAAAACAAATACTCCTTTATAATAATTTGTTATCTGGTCCTTATCTTTTTTGACAAAAAAATTAACTAGAAAAGAACTATAAAAGAGTATTTGATTAAACAAATTTTATTCAAATTCATTAGCTCAGCCCAAACATATAACTTACCAAAAATATAAGCCTGTCGAAAACCAAAACTTGAAACTATTTTAACAATTATCACTATCCGCTACTATATAGTATGCATCGGGTTAGTGTTAGTTGAACTGAAATTTTGTTTTTGGTTAGATAAAGTTTGTCAAGTTCTTTTCAAGATGATATATTTTCATTTTTAAAAACAAGTTTGCGACATTTTAATTCAAATCATGAAATACAATCGAATTACTTTAAATCAGTCCAATGAGACCTGATCCATTTATGATTTAGCTTGTAACTTCCAATGATTTACATCAAATTCTGCACACCCAACTAACTCAAATTTGTATAAACTTAAACTAGCTGCAACTATACTAAATCAGTTACTCTGCAAAAGCTCGACTCGTTTCCAACTAAACCTACATGGATCTAGATGCAATTCTCCCAAAAATAAAACCTTAAATTGCAATTACCACAACTTACACACCTACTTTCCAATAGAAAAGGACCCACCCACCGAATAATTCTTCTTTTCATAACACCTAAAAATATATAATAAAAAATAACCTTTATTTTCTTGTTCTTCATCCTCAACTGCTATTTTTTTCATTACTTTATAAAATCAATTAAATCCAATTCTAAACAAAACCCATTTGACAAAAACTGATTTTAAGACAACCCTTTTTTTTTATTTTTCTAAGAACCATTTTTTATATAAAAATTTGTGATTTTTTTTAACAAAAAAAATTATATAAAAAATGGTGTCAGCAAATAGGGAAATGGTGGTGTATTGTTTTGATACATTAGTGGCTCATTATAATGATGAGCAAGTTCCTCCACCTGCTTTTGATGAGGGTCAACAGTAATTATCTTTTTATTTATATGTTTTTTCTGATAAAAGTTTTATAAAGTTTTGATCTTTTTATGTTTTGGAATTTAAATAATTGGTTTGTATTGTTTGTATATGTATTCTGTTTAGTTTTTTTATTAGTCAGTGATTAATTTGTATGTAAAGAATAATAAACTTATGATCTTTAAGACTTTAATGTTATGGAATTTAAAGTTTTTGCATGTGTATTGTAATCAGTTATGGATTAGTTTCGATAAGTGAGGATAGTTTGGATACTTATCGAAACTGTTTTGCTAATGTTGGTTAATGAGTATTGTAATATTAGTATTTTAAGGGGTGTTTAGATGTGCTTGTAAAGTGATTATTGCAGATTAAAGTACTATTTGTTGGTTTTTAGTTGTTAGGAAACAAAAATTGTATCAATGAGTTTTTGTAAAATCGAAGTTGGAAAAACAGGGAAGGAGTTGTTATAAGAAAAGTGTTTTTATCAAGTTAACTATGTTTGGCTTTAGGGATGTTTGGCATTTGGTTTTGAAATGACTCGTCTCATATTGAATATTTAGAATCGTAAAGTTTGGATCTTTGGATGTGCTTATGCTGTTTATGCATTGAAGTTGTGATAGTTACTTTCGAGTGACTGTGATTATTAAATGGTTTGCTTGTAAAATGACACCTAAATAAATAATTAGTAGTACAATTTTGTTGCAGCTAGTGTAAATGTGCATCCAAACACCCCTAGGGTGTGTTTGGCGCAGAGCTTTTAGGAGCATTTAGGAGCGGTGAGGGTTGTGATTTTTAATGCTCGTTTGGCAAGCAGCAAGTAGCTTTATCTATTTTTACGGAATTTATATGTGTTTTGTGATGAAAGTTTTATAAAGTTTTGATCTTTTTATGTTTTGGAATTTGAAGAATTGATTTTTATATAGTTTGTATATGTATTCTGTTTAGGGCATCCACTATGATAAACCTTTGAAAAGGTTTATACAATTAATACATCATCAAGTTATAAACTTTTTCATATTATAAACCTATTTCTACTATGGATAAACCTATTCATAAAGCTTTTCATATCATAAAACACAACCAACATTTTCAAAATAAAAAATAAAAAAGAAATTATAAAATAGTTTAGACGTCTTCAAGATCTTAGACCTTTTCATTCCATGTAGGATTGAAATGGCTTCTCAATATGGTTCACAAAATTATAGACCTCTTTAAAAGATTTTTGACCTTTTTATAAACAACCATAGTGGATGCTAGTACATGATTAATTTGTGCATAAAGAATAATAAAGTTATGATCTTTAAGACTTTAATGTTATGGAATTTTAAGTTTTTTTTCTTGCATATGTATTGTATTTTGTTATGGCTTAGTTTCGATATTTATCAAAACTGTTTTCTTACTTTTGATTAATGGGTATTGTGATTTTAAGGGGTGTTTGGATGTGCTTGTAAAGTGATTATTGCAGATTAAAGTATTATTTGTTGGTTTTGAGTTGTTAGGAAACAGAATTGAATTTATGTGTTTTTGAAAAATCAAAGCTGGAAAAACAAGGAAGGAGTTGTTATAAGAAAAGTGTTTATCAAGTTAACTATGTCTGGCTTTAGGAATGTGTGGCATTTTGCTTTGAAATGACTCGTCTCGTATTGAATACTCAGAATCGTAAAGTTTGGATCTTTCGATGTGCTTATGTTGTTTGAACTTTGAAGTTGTGATAGTTACTTTCGAGTGACTATGATTATTAAATGGTTTCCTTGTAAAATGACGCCTGAATAATTAGTACAATTTTGTTGCAGCTACTGTAAATGTGGATCCAAACACCCCTATTGTACCCTGATTCTATGTTTTTATTTCTTTATATATATGCTGAAACAAGTACTCTGAATTTGCTTATAGTATTTTTGATGCTTTTATGCAATCTATTTGTTTAGGTAAATCAATGCATTAGAATTTCGGATATAATCAAAGTCATTGGACTATTTGAATGGGTCTATAAGAAAATTCCGTTTAAACTAGTACCATGCATCTGATTTAGTACATTTAGTTATCGTTGTTGTGAATTATCTGCACGTTAACTACTAATCATATGCTGTTTTTTGGTGCGGTGAGTTAAGTTTATGACTTTCTTATGTTGTAAATGTTATATCTGTATAATTTCAGCCCGTTATTTGTGACTTGGAAGAAAGTGGTGAATGGTTATGAACCTCGTTTACGTGGATGCATAGGGAGTCTTTCTCCTCGTGGCATTGTAAATGGTTTCAAGGATTATGCTCTAACTAGGTTGGTTCTTTATCCAACACTTTTTCTGAATATGTTTTTCTTTACCGAGTTGTATGGATCTTTCCTTAATGCAGTGCTTTAAGGGATCATCGATTCCCTCCAATACAAGCTAAAGAGTTGCCCAGCTTGCAATGTACAGTTTCAATTCTTACCAATTTTGAAGATGCCGCTAACCATCTTGATTGGGAGGTACTTCCGTTTATATTTTGAACAAGCCTATGGTCTTTACTTTTATTTGGATGGCTATGCTCTTTACTTCTGGCGGGCTCCTGATCATGAGCCACATCAGGGCTCGAGCTCGGTTAAGTCAGCTGTGGCTTAGAGCTTTATCTCTCTTTTCTGAAACTATTTTATCTTTTAGGTGGGAAAGCATGGCATAATTATTGAGTTCACTGATCCCGACTATAATACAAAGCGAAGTGCCACATACTTACCTGATGTTGCTGCTCAAGAAGGTTTGTTTTCAATACTTGTGTTTTTTACATGTTAAATGTGCATTATTATTTTATTTGCTTAAATGGCTCGATTTGGGTTATGAGTTATCAGAAATGGGTCAAAGAATCGTTTATTCCCAAAACAAAAACGGAAATGAGAGTCAATCCAGCCCGACCAATATTTGCACTAAAAAAATTACCCGACCACTTACCCAACCTGCCCATTCTGGTTGCGTATAAAAACATGTTTTGATTGGTTACCTTGGTTTCTCAGGTTGGACAGTGATTGAAGCTATCGACTCTTTGATGAGGAAAGCCGGCTACAATGGCACCATAAATGACTCGGTGAGGAATCGTGTTCGACTCACTCGCTACCAGAGCACATTGTTCACTATGGACTACAACGAGTACGTGAACTTTGTGAAAACAACAAGGGGTGCTGCCCCGTCTGTTGTTGGCCTCAAAGCCCATTAACTTATTCAACATTTCATCTTATTTGGCACCATAAACTTGTTTTGGTTCCATGGTTAATTGAATGAAATTGGGTGTAGTTGGGATGTCTCTATTTGTACACTCCCATTCATCCTTATTTGCTTTAGTTGCTAAGACATTGTATCTAAATTGTTTCTTTAGTTTGATTCAATAACAGTTCTGATTAAGGTGAGCTTGCCAAGTTGGGAAAGCCTCACGTTGATGTTTGTCATGTATGCACTTATCCAACTTGATGCTAGTCTTTTCTTTCTAGAAACACAATATCCACACCCTGATATTGTCTCGATTGAGGCTTGAATCCGCAACTTCTTGTTTTATGAGTGACTCACATATCGCTAGGTCAAAGACCTTTTATGTAACAACGTTGGCAAAATCGGCAGCTTACAATGAGTATAGATTAGGATGTACTTTCACTTTGGGTCAAATTTACTTCGTCGTTTGACTCGTCAATACATGATCAGTCATGTTTTGAATATCGTAGTTAAGTGTTTCGTTTATGAAATGAACGAATATTGTTTATTGAGTCAAAATTCCAACTTATAAGTGGTGATGGAAGAAAAATATATGAATGTAAAGTATATAACCCGAAGGAATAGGGAGTAAGTCTTGATTAGTAATTTTTACATTTCTCATTTTATACGATTAGAGAACTTTTGACTTGTCTACACATAAATGTCTGGCTCATTTGATCAGGTTTCTTATATTTAATTTTCATTATTCTACTTATCTGACTCGTTTCCGTATGAATCAACGTCTTTGACAGTAACCTATCTTTGGACAATAACACATTCTCCAAGCTAAAACATATGTAACTTGACCTTAAAGCTCAAACTCTACAAAAATATAAATCACTGTGGTACTAATATGAAAACATGATTGTTGTTAACTGGGATACAAGTTTGAAGAAAACATAACATACAATCCGCCAAGGACTTCAAGTTGTTGATTATGCGTCCAGATCCCTTAGATTCAAGGTAACATACAATTTAACATAGAAAAATTCAGTCAGAATCGTGTCGCCTCTTACCCTTGTCTCTCTTATGCCTCTTGTCATCTGAGTCACGAGCATGTCTTTTCTCTCTTCGTGCATGTTTCCTCTCTTCTCGTCTTTCATGTTTTTCTTGCTTTTTCTCTTCTCGTCTCCTTTTCTTCCGCCTACTTTCGTCTTCTGAATCTTCCTTGGCATCTCTTGCAGGAGATGCAGACACGTTTGTAGTTTTAGGCACGTCTACTGTCATGGTGCCAGGCAGCGAACTCGACTCTTCCCATGCCTTAGGTGCCCTGCAGTAAAAAGTTTCAATAACAGGTTAATTGAGGCCATAAACATCTAAAACAACACTTTATCCTGGAAACCTTAATATATGTTATGCGCTTCACATTAACGAGCCTCTTTTCCGTATAGCTTTTTTTACACTGAAGTCTGCAATTTTCTCCAAATTTGCTCAGTTTTACAGGTAATTTTTTGTTTGCACGAAAGTGTCAAATTCGGCCCATAACCTTATGAATGGGTCGAAACAGGTTCTGTTTTATCTCAAACAGGTTAAACAAAAAAAAAGGCTTTCAAAGAAATAAGCTGAAACTTGAAATTCGCCAAAAGTGCGCATAGAATGCAAATACCTTCTAAATTATTTCATTTACCATTTTTGGAATCATATTTGACACTATCCATTAAAATGAATTGCTAAGAAAGTATCTTGGGTAACCCCAATCTGATATGACCCGTTTCAACCCATATGACCACATCAAAGATATCCCCGTTTTGACCCATCCAACCTGCCCATTTTGCCACACTTAAAACAAAATTTATCGTGTCCCACGTATATAACTAACAGAAACTAATATTAGCAAGAACCTTACTTGGCAAAACCGAGACCCTTAACATGAGCCGCCTCAGCATGTCCTGCTCCCAAGTCTTCTGCAGTCGAACCTCGTTTGATAAGTTCAGAGAACTCATGTTTATCAAGTTTACTACCTTGAGGTTTTGCAGCACGCTTAGGAGCTAAACCTAAAGCCTCTCTCATAGCTTGTTCCTCTTCTTCCTTAATCCTTCGTATCTCTTCTTTAGCAGCCTCCATGTCCGCATCCTTAGATTTTTTATCTTTGGCATACCAGTGTAGATCCTTCCCTGTTCAATTTCATACTGTATTAATTAAAACCCTATAGAGATTGAAAAAAACCAAAATAGTGTAAATACAAGGGAAGAAGCTAAGAAAGATCGATTGAGCAATTACTCAGATTGAACTACTCTATAAATCAGTTGACAATAAGCTGGCCAAAAACTAGTAATTCGTTGTGTATTAACTGCAATTTCATATTTTTGGTAAATTTCAAGCAAAACTCGTCTAATTTTAAAATTGCTTCAGTCAGAATGAGTCCCCTGGACATTGGCTTCCGCCAACATTGTTGTCCATTTTTCATCATTACATATGTTGGTGGGATAGAACCTGATCATCTATGTTGTCTTGTTTTGTCAGTAAGAAAAAATAATTTAGTAATTTAATGCAACACTTTCATGAAACCTTACAAATTTCTGAAAAATATTAGATATTCGATTGGTGTGGAAGAGACTAACCTTTCTGCCATCTTCCCACAGGAGCCTTAAGACTGTGACCAAGATAGTTTTCTCGATATTTATCAACCTTCACATCATCCCAGCTAAACTCTGCACACCAGTAACATATGATATGTCAATATATAGTTTAAGTGCTTCTAAAAACGAGAACACACTTCAGCTAATAAAAAATAGTTTAGAAATCAAACGCACTTCGTAATGTAGATAAGTTAAAACAAAACAGTTGCATACTCATACAGTCATACAAGGCAGGAGACAACATATTACAAAATAAAACAAGTAATGGTTAAAAAACCAAATTCAGAGTCAACCTTAGATACACAGCTACGGCCACAAAGAACCCGTTACTTGGTAGTTGGTACCCTTGGTTTTTTGTACAAGCGATTTTTTCATTGTTGAAAATAGGTAATTTGACTCCTCCAAAATGGATGTACATGTTTAATCGTTGTAAGGAGTATTCATAATTCAGGTAAGCAGAATAAACTGCCCGATCTATTTATCACCCGTATTTGGGGCTTGTGATACATCATATATCTTATAAGTTGCCGAGTTGAAGTTTGGGAAATGTTACTTCCACGTATAATATGTGGCACCCAGCCGGGTCCTGAATTAATGCTACCAAGGATAACACGATTACAAAGAGAAAGAGGTTTGGTGAAAAACCTACAAGAAATGGGTGGCGAGACAACCGAAATATCATTCATCTGGTGGTGTTGCAATGTTCTAATCCATTAACACATTCATGCCTATTATCATTTAACTCAAGAAGAAAGTAGATATATTTTTTATGCTTGAGTGAGCCGAAACTGATAAAACCTGGTTCAATTATTGCCTTTGAGACCAAAAGTAATTCCAACTGAGAACTTTCTACAAATGGCAGTGTCTAGGTGTAAGCAATCCGAGCTCGGCTGGGTGCCTAAGTTATTCCTAAAGCTCGATCTCAACTTGGGCTCGATGAGTAATATTTATTTATTTGTACTTTTTTTAAAAGGTAAAATACAAAAAGTGTTTAGCATAGAATTCTATCTATTTCATGCACTTTAAAGAGAAGAGCCTTATTTGATAAAACAAGGTATCTCAAAAACTATATGATACATAATTATACTATAATTATATATTATATATGTAAAAGCTCGTTTAGGCTAATCGAGCTCGGTTATTAAACAAGGTTTATGTTAAGCTTGAGCCAACCTCAAGTAGCTCACGGCTCCCCAAGCCATGTCAGTCTCAATCAAGTATGAAGCTATTGGATAGTCCAGCTTCATAAAGACTCATGGTAAATAAATCCTTAAAAAAAAGAAACAACAACGTTAATAATAAACTAAATGAATTCCATCCTTGTAGAAATGATGATCACAATCCAATGCAAAGCTTAGATATACAATCACCTTACGCTATAAAAGGATTACTTTCTATGCGACTTCATTCTTATTTTCAAGAGACAATACTTTTAAACTAGGATACACAATACATGAGCTAGTTACATAGTTAATAAATACACATACATTAGCTATATCAATTTACACACATAAACCTAAATTGCAAATATTGACCTAAAAAACAAAATAAATAAAATTCAATCAATTAACTATCAAGTTACGCAAAGTTAACAGATATAGAACATAAATTCATCATTAACTGATTAAAAGATAGAAACCCTAGAAGAAATAATTTAAAAGATGACTTACGATCACGGCCACCGCGTACACCGCCTCTTGATGGATGATACATTATTTTTTTTATTTTATGCTTATCAAGATTGAATTAGTGAATTTGGTTATTGATTATACTAATAATTTTATAAAATTAATTTGGGATGTAGTAATCGATTCGTCCCTGTGGTACTCGTATTATATAGTAAAGGTCCTTCAAGATTTGTTTTTTCAAATACTCGACAACTTTAAATTTTCTTTGACCCTTCCTCAAGCGTCTAGCACAAAGACGTATTTTAGTGATTTTTAGCGGCGAGTTAAGATTGAACTCATAACATATTTATCTAAAAATTCTCTTTCACCTGTCAACTCAATATTCCAATGGAGTGATATTAGAGAACTTAAGAGCACCACTAACGCCACTCTCACGTCGCTTGAGCTAAAGCCAAGCCACCATACCCCCTTCCCCGGCGCCAAAACACGATTGATGCCAGTGACTTGCGCCATTGGGTGGTTTTTTTTATTGGTTTTTGTGATGAGTTTGTGATTTAATTGGGTATGATGTGTCTTAAAATTGGATGTTTGACTTGATTGACTATAGAGGGGGTTTTGAAGTGGCATACAGTGGCACCCTTTTTAGGTTTTGGCTTGATGACTACACCTGATGCTCTAAAATGCTATTTTCACTTTTTTTTTTTATTTGAAAAATGTGATTTATGATGTGTTGAAGTAAAAATCTGCTTCCCGGTCTTGTATGTAGATCTTTTCGGACTGAGCTAGTTAACATCCTTCAAGTACCTACACACACGAAAACACGCTTTAGCCTCGCCTTGGGTGTGACCTCAAGACCAAGCTCGAGCGTTGGAATAAGTATTTGTGATAGGCCCGAGGGCACGACAATAAATATGAGAGTAAATGTTTGTGTGTTGGTCGAAAATGTCATAAATGAGGTAGGGTATTTATACTACCCCAACCTCGTTATTTGTCTTGTCTCTAGAATGAATACGCCGGTCTATACCTAGTCTACATGACAGGTGTTAGATCATGTAGGGGACGCAATCCCATGAAATCTGAGATCGGCGGCGCATGTGTGGTTTACCTTATAATCCAATGGTTAAAAGAGGTGTCCTAGATAAAGGGAAGAACTCTTTCACACCTAGACATCCGTTGCGTATTCCTTAAGAGTTAGCCCTTCGGACACATGGACATTCTCCGGTTCGGCAAGCGTCGTTCGAACACATATGCAAACAAAATAGTACTGTGGACATCGTTCGGTTCCGCAAGCGTCGTTCGTGATAAATCTTCGGGGATGTTCTTATCTCAGCGTAAGTACACTGCTGAGATTCTTGAAGGGCTCATGTGGCTGCTTGCAACCCCAGTTGGACTCATGTGGTTACTGAGTCTAAACTGGGTGATGATGATGATCCGGTTTATTATCCGACATTATATAGGAGTCTTGCGGGTGCTCTTTAGTATCTTACATTCACTCGTCTAGATATTTCTTATGCAGTTCAGCAGGTTTGTCTACAAATACTTAATCCTCGGGAGCCTCATTTCTCTGCTTTTACTCGGATTTTGAGATATGTTTGTGGTACTTCAGATCAAGGACTACAGTTGCTCTCGTCATTTACTACATCCAGGGTTGCAAAATCGCTAGGCGGTAGCTGGGCGGCCGAGTACCGCCTAGCGATTAATCGGTTATGCGGGGATTAATCATATTGGACTTTTTATATATTAATTATAAAATTTTGAAACTATATGCTTGATTTGGCCGATTTATCCTTTTTTTTTTCCGATTAGGCCAATTTATGCATGATTTGGCTGATTTCTATCCGTAAACGAGTTGGCTGATTTATCCGATTTGGCCGATTTTTATCCTATTAATCGGTATATTGACTGATTTTTGACCAAATCGATTAATAAGGCCGATTAGTGAAGATAGGGGCGGTTAAAATCCCCGCCTAGCGATTAATCGACCGCCTAGGCCGATTTTTACAACACTTACTACATCTTTGGTTGCTTATTCGGATACGGATTGGGCGGGTTGCCATACTACTCGGAGATCGAATCTGGGTTATTTTGTATTTCTTGGCAACAACTTACTCTTTTGATCCTCTAAGCGTCAGCCTACGCTTTCTTGTTCTGGGGCTGAGGCAGAGTATCGTGGTGTTGCCAACGCGGTTGCTGAGACTTGCTGGTTACGGAATCTACTTCGTGAGTTGCATACTCCTTTGTCTTTCGCTACGCTTGTTTACTGTGTTAATGTTAGTGTTGTGTATCTGTCCTCCAATTCGGTTCAGCATCAACGTACAAAACATATTGAGATGGATATTCATTTTGTTCGAGATTTAGTTGCTGATGGTCAGGTTCGGGTTCTTCATGTTCTGTCTCGTTATCAATTTGCGAATATCTTCACTAAAGGCCTACCTTCCGTTTTGTTTGAGGAGTTTCGTACCAGTTTGAGTGTCCGGTGTCCTCCCGCTCAAACTGTGGGGAAGTGTTAGTTAGTATTTTGTATTGGGCTCAAACCTATATTCTATATTATTATGTATAACCCTTTATATGTACATTACGGTTTAATTAATGAGATATACAACAATATACGCTTGCAAGCACGACACCAATAATAAGACCAAAGTGATCGAACCATATTTTTCCTTAACACATAACACTTAAAAGTAGACCCAGTAAAACAAACTCAAAACACACACATACACACCTTAACGCACTTACAAGCAGTGTTGTTCAAATGACGCTATCAACAGAGATAGACTTAGAAGTGTTGCACAATTTTTTTTATGATTATAGATACTTAGTTGCACCATAAAGATTTTATTTGCTAAAATCAGCGGTTGCACATTTCAAGAAAAGACATATTTCAAAAACAATTGACACTTCATGACTTAAAATCGGGTGGATCGTGTCTGCCAATAACGCCAACTATGAGAGTAAAGGCGGCAATTTATGCCGAAAAAAATGTGCTAATTTGAGCAATTTTGTAAAAGATTTGGGCACATTTAGTCCTCTTGTTTTTTTGAAATGGGCATATATCGTCAACTTAAAAGTCAAATGGGTACAAACGGAGACATATATTTCTTTCAATTGGAGAACATTACAATTGTTTTTAAAGAAAATTTTATAGATATAATATATTTAATTTTTTTAATATAAATGAAATGTTACGTTTGAGAAATGTTTTTCGTCGTTTTGAGTCTATTCTAAAGCGATTCGTATAACATGCGTCTGTTTGGCCCATGCCCATTTAGCCCGTAGCTTGTTTGAACCGTGGCCCTTGTCCACCCGTTTTGCCACCTCTTGCCCAATGATGTGATACCGTATGCTGCAAATGAAAGTTATGACAAAGTTGAGGCCACTTTTTGCAAACTTAAGAAGTCAAGTCAAAATGAATAACAATTAGTCGGTTGGTTAGGGCAGCAGCGTATAAATTCACATTTGTAGCCGCTGCAAAACACAAACATCTTTCTTGTTTCAAAATGGAAAACAACGGAAACCACAAAGAAGTCCCTGATAACGCTAATGAACGTATGCTTATTATTTATTATATTCACTCACTTACTTTTTTTTTATGTTGATATTTGACTTAGTTAATTTATTTATTTGGTTTTTCGGATTTGCAGATTGCCCAGGGACAGAATCAGAGGATGCGGGGAAGTCGGACGCTTGTGCGGGCTGTCCGAATCAAGAAGCTTGTGCTACTGCTCCCAAAGGCCCTGACCCAGGTCTTGTTTTTTATATTTTCGACCTTGGTTTTTGTCAAATTAATGGTTTCTTATCATATTTGAGGTTAAAGTAATATACTAGGACATGTTAAGCTGTTTGTCTGACCTTATTTGAAGGGCTTATCAGCTTATTGAATTTGTGGGCTTATATCTACTTGGCTTATGATGTTCATAAGCTCAATTGAAAAACTTGTAAGCCCCAAAAGCTGAGCTTATTAGCTTATCAAATTTTCAATGAGCTGATAAGCCCATCAAATAAGCTTTGCATAAACACCGCCTAAGTAAGGTGATAAGCTGTTTGAGCATAACATACTCAAACTGGGTAAAGATCTTCCTTTTCAGAAACTCAGAAAGTTGGTGTCGCCACTTTAGGCTTGTTTGCACCTAGCAGGAAATGAACTTGAGACCTCGAACATATTAGTGATCATAGTCACAAGCCTTTTGCTACCAGGTTACCCCTGCGTGATTAGAACTTATAACTGCTTGTTCAAATAGCTTTAACGGGTGTTTGTCTAACCTTATTTGAAGGGCTTATCAGCTTTTTGAAAATTTGATAAACTCATAACCTAATTTTTGTGGGCTTATCTACTTGGGCTTATGAAGCTCATAAGCTCAAGTGAATAAGCTTATTAGCTCATCAACTTTTCAACAAGCTCGTAAGCCCATCAAATAAGCTTAGACAAACACCCCCTAAGTAAGCTGATAAGCTGTTGGGGTCTGTTATAAACAGAATCTTTTTATTACCTTTATTATGGGTCTTGCTTGTTTTGTCAAATTTGTGGTTTGTTATCATATTTGGTCAATATAGTCTTGCGATTGCGATATTAAGGGGGGTGTTTGTTTAGTTTATTTTGGGCTTATGTGGTATCAGCTTATGTTTCATGAGCTCGGCTTATTTCAAAACATGTGAGCTTATATAAGTTATTAAGAGCTTATAAGTTTTAAAATAAGCTAAAAGAATGAGCTTAAGAAACATAAGCCGAAGACACATAAGCCAAAAATAAGC
The DNA here is from genome assembly GCA_910596185.1 of Chrysanthemum makinoi. Classification (NCBI taxonomy): domain Eukaryota; kingdom Viridiplantae; phylum Streptophyta; class Magnoliopsida; order Asterales; family Asteraceae; genus Chrysanthemum; species Chrysanthemum makinoi. The sequence continues at coordinate 39,913,271 of OU343220.1, read as the reverse complement.
TTAAAAAACACCCCCTAAGTTGCTTGAAGCTTTTTGATCGCACGATGTGCAACTACTTGTTCAAATAGCTTAAGTAAGCTGATAAGCTTTTGGGGTCTGTGATCAACAGATTCCGTTTTACTATTGTTATTTAGCCGGTGTTTGGGATTGCTTAGGAAGTGTTTGGGAATGCTAGTTGTGATATTATATAGAAACAGTAACTTGCCAACTTATATGCCATGTTAAAACTATACTGGAATTGGTGCTTGGATCGAATTATCATCTTATTTTTAAAATTGCGATACAAAACAACCAAAATAAGCTAACTAGCTTATTAGAAGGGCTTATTTCCTTTTGATGCATGCTTTTTAGTGTTTCAGTAGAAACAAGCTGGTTATATAGTATACTTGAGGGTGATATAAAATAAGCAGTTTTGGAGGTGTATTTACAGAAACGGTGAACTAAAATTAGCTTACATGCGATATCAAAACAATACCGTAGATATGTTTTGGATTGAATCATTAAGGTTTACTAATAGCTGTTTATATACTTTTTGTTTGTTTTTTTCAACATAGATAAGCAGTTGGGTGACAAAAATAGTCTGTTTATTCTAGAGTGACATAAGCAGTTTGTGACTTGCTTATTAAGCGAATAGGTAGTTGTAAATAGCTCCTAGAGCTATCCTCTTAGAGCATTTACATTAGTAACTCAAGTTATACTATAACACCAGCCACGCCACATCAGCTTTAACATTTCACCTTAACATCCCCAAAAAACATCCACATCAATAACATCCCTCTAACATCCCTTTAACATTAGCTAATGATTTTTTTTTTTTTTTTTTTAATAGCCTTTAACGGGCGTTATTGGAATAACGCGTAGGGACTAACGGTGAAATAACGCGTATGCTCCAAGGGCTATAACGGCCATAACGCCGTTAAATGAGCCATAACGGGCGTTATGGCGTTACTGATGCGCATGCTCTTAGGAGTTGCTTATTTGAACTAACTTATTTGATTCTGCTTATTTTTACCTTTTAGATTCTTAAAATAAGCCAAAGCGCAAAACATAGCAAATACAAAGAGTATCTTTTGCATTCTGTTTTGTTACATATGATCATACACTTCTGTTTTGTTTCAAAAAGCATAAGCAGTTTTAGTAAGCAATTGGCGTAATCATTGATGTTTGATAAATAAGCAGTCAGGCCTAAATTGTTACTTTATCGGTGTTCTGCCTAGTGTATTCTTACATGTTTGATTATTTTATCAAATGGAATGCTATTATTGACACTTTGCTGACACGTTTCATTTTCGATGTTGGAATTCTACTATCGATTAATGTTATTTGCCTTTGGCATCGTGAGTAGTGTTGATTTATGTTTCAAAGTTACTTACATAATTGGTACATTTTGTAATTAATTGTAGTTAGATGTCTCATAATGTTCAAACCATTCTTCAAACAACGTGTTTAGTCAAACACTCAAAACAGAAGTAAATCATCTCTTTCTCGTTAATTGGTCGGGTTGTATGTGTTGCACCTTTTGGGTTGTTACTTGTTAGTGTACGTGAGCGAGCGATTTTTACAGAGAAAGAATATGTGGCAAATTCGGTCCATTTGTTTATAAATGCGTATGTGTGAGTTATGCTTATCTTTGGCTGGTCGATCAGATGGGTGGAACAAAAAATAGCTTTGAAGGAAATGTGTCATTCTTAAAACGGGTATTTTTAATGCATAAATTCCAAGTAAAGTTATTCAATTTTGTATATTTATGACACACAAAAAAATAAAAAAATAAGAGAAATTATTGGGACAAAACGTGTTACATGCAAACCCAACCCAGCCTGTTTTGACCCCTGCAATAGTTACCCGTTTTGACGCATACTCTTTCACACCGTTGCCAGATAGTCTTTTCTCATATCTTGTTTTCTTTTTGGACAGATCTAGTTCAAATTGCAGAAAGAATGGCTACAGTTAAGCATAAGATACTAATTCTTTCCGGTAAAGGTGGGGTTGGCAAGAGCACATTTTCAGCCCAACTCTCATTCGCCCTAGCTGCAATGGACCATCAAGTCGGTCTACTCGACATCGACATATGTGGGCCAAGCATCCCTAAAATGCTCGGTTTAGAAGGCCAAGAAATCCACCAGTCCAACCTAGGCTGGTCCCGTATTTACATCGATTCTATAGGAGTCATGTCAATCGGGTTCATGCTCCCTGACCCAGATGATGCAGTCATCTGGCGTGGTCCACGAAAAAATGGCATCATCAAACAGTTTCTCAAAGATGTCTATTGGGGTGAGCTTGATTTCCTAGTAGTGGATGCTCCACCAGGAACATCAGATGAGCACATCTCAATCGTGCAATTTCTCAAAGAAACGGGAATTGACGGTGCAATCATCGTCACCACCCCGCAGCAAGTTTCTTTAATAGACGTGAGGAAAGAAGTGAGCTTTTGTAAGAAAGTCGGAATTCAAGTTCTGGGCGTCGTTGAGAATATGAGCGGGTTATCACTACCTATTTCTGATTTTAAGTACATGAAACGATCCACGAACGGTGAAGAACCAGAGGATGTTACAAAGTGGTTTATGGACATAATGAAACAAAAAGCACCTGAATTGTTGGATGTGATAGCGTGTAGTGAAGTGTTTGATAGTAGCGGTGGAGGTGCAGCTAGAATGTGTGCTGAAATGGGGGTCCCGTTTCTGGGAAAAGTACCGTTGGATCCAAAGTTATGTAAAGCTGCTGAAGAAGGCAAATCTTGTTTCACGGGTGATGATTGTGGAGTGAGTGCATCTGCCCTTTCCGTCATAATTAACAAGTTGTTGAAGAATAACACATTGGCTTGAGCGTGAAGTTATGTTAGTGGTTTCAGTATTTTGGTTGTGTGATTCATGTTTTGGCTGGAGATGTGTAAACTTTAATGCATAGTGTCAAGATTTACCAAAACTGGCATTATTGAATGTATTTACCTAATTTGAATTTTGATATCTTTGTTTTACAGAAGATCTTCACTCCCTATCTGTGTTTGATGTGGTGCATATATATGTTTTAAATTGCTAGTAATTAGATGCGCCCAGATGAGCAGGTCATTTAAGCTTGTGAAACGGGTAGAAACCAGAGCTTTCCCAGGATCCCAAAACATACAAAATGACCCACTTGCTTTCTTAGTAGTATAAGTATAGATTAAGCTTTTATGGGTTTATGAGCTTACCAAAAAAAATTCAAAGCCAATAAGCTTATTTTGTGGCTCACAAGTTTATAATTGGACTTCCAGCCATCAATGGAGCATTAGTCCAATGGTTGGAGCACTGTGCTTGAGTCAATTGACCCAGGTTCAAGTCTCATCTTTGGCATTTGCTTCATATAGGTACCCACCTCCGCAAAACCTATGGTGGAGACTTTGTGGAATAAGAGCTCAGGGGTCAGAGTCTTGGCTCGTGTCCCACTAGCCAGGGAGGGAGCTATTCCTTGTGGGGTGGACAATGGTTGGTGCCAAAAGACACCTGGGGTCAGGGTGTTCCCGCTAATCTACATTTTTTTTTGGAATAATTGGACTTATAGCCTAGTTGAGTTCATATGCTAAAGAAAAAAATGTTATTGTTCAAACTTAAAAGAAAGCAATTTCAGGTGCGACTTAGCTTAGCAATGACCATAAAAAAAAACTCAGACTTTCAGGTGCGAGACTATTAATAAAGCTCAGACAATTCTAAAGGTGGATGTCTATTTGCGGGACTTTGTACACGGGCGTCTTTATGTTGCACTGTCTAGAGGTATATCACCAAAAACCGTATTAGTAAAGCTTTTTCTAGAAGTTAAGTAAAAAAGGTATCTACACCTCAAATGTCGTGTAGCAAGAAATTTTACGTGATGAATAACGTGCATCGGTAGGTAATACAAAAGGGTTTAAAAATTTCAGTTTGACCAAATTGTATATATCTATACTACATATAATAGAAAAACGGTCAAACCTTGAAAAGTGAAAAGTTAAAAGTCAAAGGTGAGAGAAATATATTGTGTAATTAATACTCTTATTAAAACACTCAATTACTTAAAAGTACAATAATTTATTCACATTGTACAAAAATTAAAAGTATATCTACCAAATTAAAAACAACCAATTAAACACCCCTTACTAAAAAGTACAATAAAATTTTTACAATGTACAATTTAAACAAGCTACAACATAATTCTAAATATAAAATAATTAAGCATACTAAATAATGTTATTTTTAAAACACCCTAAAATGAAAAGTGCATGTTATTATATATAAATTAATAAAACATACAAAGCTTCATACAAGCTAACAAGTTGATGGTACATATAGTTTTGAAAATCGGACCGGACCAACGGGTTCAACCGGAAACCGATGTCGCCGGTTCGGCTAACCAATAACAGCCATCCGCAAATGAACTATAGAGGACCCGTTGAAACCGATACAAACTGGTGAATCATGTCTCATCGACATCTATTTCTCCGGTTAATCGTCACATGGTACCCTCCAACGCAACGCGCGGGTACCCTGCTATACTATATATAAAGGAAAAACTAAAAAGTAAAAAGTGATAATTTGAAACTATTAATACATATCGAAAACCTGTCGGGTTGACTCGGTTTAAATCGACCCGTTTTTCGACGGGAACGGTTCAACCGGTTGAACCACCCGGGTCGAACCGGGTTTCAAAACATTATGTTTAATCTCCAAATCTTCAAACTTTTATTATTTTTCGTTTAGAACCCATAAACTTTTTTTAACACAAAACGATCTGTCGCTATATAAATATATTATATATATATATATATATATATATATATATATAAGTTTTTCTTCAAAAACGATTATAATGTTTTACAATTAAGAGAAAATATGTGCCCGTTAGTGCACATTTAACTTTTCAGTAGGCTAAATACGCTCATTTAAAAAAAAATGAGGCTAAATGTGCCCAAATCTTTTACAAAATAGCCCAAATTATCCCATTTTTATATTTTTTTTATTTTAGGCTAATCACATTCATGCTAATTTTGGTACTTGTGTTCTTCTTAGCAACGGCACCATTAATCCCATCCTTGTTAGTTTTTACGCGACAAGTAACGTGTGTTGTTAGTTTTTATCTGATAACTGATGCAATATTTACTTTCATTTTCATTAAATGTTTTTATATATTGTTTGATAGATGTTAAGAATTTTGTCTAGACTTTAGTTATCGTATAGTACAACTGTTTGCAATTGAATTTTCATCGGTTCACGTTCTATTTTAAACGCTACACAAAACACTCACCACAATATCACAAATCATTAATTATCTGACGCTAAAAACCGATGCAGCTATGCGCGGGTACTCCCCTAGTATACAATATGTGTAGGACAGAAGGCGTTTTAGGCAAAAGGAAAATTAAGTTTCAAAACACCCTCTTGAACTATAGGACAAACTACGAAAATTATTTTGTGCTTTTAGTTATTTATAATTTTTTTTCTTATATAATAAACTTTATTTGTCAAATAGTTAACAAATATCTAATGATATAAAATATACTGATTAAAAGGTTTCTAAATTGCGAAGAAAATGAACCAAATATTGCAAGACTTTTGACTAGCGTATGATTTTATAAAAATTGTTTAAGTTTAATATATGTTTTTTACAGAAATAAAATATAATTCAAATCATACCTTTAAACTATCTAACATTTTACAAAAACTACTCTGAACTTTATTTTCCTTACATTTATATAAATGTAATAAACAAATTTCAAAACATAACTCTAAACTATGAGACAATTTACGAAAACTACCTTAACTTTTTTACTTTTTAAAATATATTTTGTATAACATATTTTAATTTTCGAATAATAAATATTTAGCAGTTTTTCTATAAAAAAATATACTTATAAAAAAAGTTTTTAAATCTCGAATAAAGTGAGCCAAATATTGTAATGCCTAGATCTACATACAATTTTATTATAAAAATATAGGGAATAAAATTTTAAAATTAACTTTTTATTCTTCTGGTAATAGGCCGAAAGTCAGCACTTTTGCTATAAAAATATGACAAAAATGGTATTTAATTTCGAATAAAACTAGCCTAATATTGTAGTGTTTTTGACTTTCGTATAAATTTATAAAAAATAGTGGTAAAGATTTTAGAAAAAAACTTTTGGTGAAAATAAATAATTTTTTTTTAATGATATATATAGTAATAGATTAAAATATGAATTGCATTACACAACAGTTATATGAAAACGCATGAAATCAAATTATATAGACATATACCAATTTTTTTGTGCAAAAAAGCTAAAGTAATTAAACGATTATAGTGTCACACACGCCGCCACAACGTGCGAGCATTTTATTTCTCGTTAATACAAGATGAAAAGTTTGCACACAAACTCCTTTTAAGCAAATAGAAAAATCCGTGTGTTCCTCAAATCAATTAACGAAGTTAAAGAAATAAAAAAGTTTGTTCGTTGTTAGATGAATAAGAAAGTTTAAAAAAATGAGGGAAACAGACACCACGAATCATGGGGCAATGCAGGTAAATGTATCCGCGTTTTCCAAATCCCACATTACAAAAATAAAATGCTTTGAAGCTATATACTAACATTCATTTTCACCTTGCTTCTATGTGGGACATGAAAATCACATCATAGACAACTAGTTATAATACCTGTGCTCGCACAGGATTTTGACAAAAAAAATTACTTTGTATCAATGCTGAATATTGTGTCTTTAAAAGTAATTACATATAATTATATACTTATGCACGAGTTTTTCATTATCCATTAATATCCATTAGAATTTTGTAAAATCAAATTTTGTAAAAAAAAATTTGTTAGATAACTCAAGATTAAACTATATTTAGCTTATATAGATGTTGATGTTCCTATCTAAATTTCATTATTGATATTATGATGTACACAAAATGCGAGTTTAGTTGCACATAATAAAGGTTTATAAAGTTAAAATATGCTCCTTAAAATTTTTTAAAAATGTTTTTCTACTTATCTTTATATAAATAAATAAAAATTACATGAGTAGTTGTTATAAGTACAATCACGTTTATTTTTCTTCATATTACAAAGAAATTCTTCTACAATTTGATAATTATATTAGTTTTAATAATTTAGCCGTATTTAATATTGAATCGTATCACATTTAATCATACTTTTAATATGAAATAAATGAGTCTTTATTAGACATATATAGTAAAAAAAATTATATTTATAATCTTATGTATATTTATATGTTAGAGTTTCAAAATAACATATATATATTGTATTTTTAAGTTATAAAGTATAGGGGATATAAAGTATAAGGGGGTATTTGTTTAATTTTCAAAGTTATTAAAAAATATGGAAACTTGTAATATTACACTTAACTCTATAAAATTTTTAAAAATTTAACCACTAAAGTTTTATAAATCACCCCTCTTTTTAAGTTTTGTTTTCACAAATTTGGTATAGTTTTATGTGTTTTTCTTACCAAATTTCCACCAAATTAATTAAAGGTTTACCAAAATCAATTTAATTTTGACTTTTATTAACCAATCACATCCACGATTTTCTACGTGACAAAATCAAGCTCTCCTATTGGCTCAATTTTTTTTTCAATAAGAATGAATTGACAAAATAACTCCGAAATGATGTAATTCCTTTATTATATAAAAGATATACATACAAGTGTTTCTAACAAATTTGAACACATAGCTAATAAACCAATTAATCATTACCGCACATTGCGTTTGAAGATGAAAACACATTGTTTAACATCAGTTTCACATCACAAGAATCACAACGCTCATGTTCATATATATGAGAGGTTCCATTCATCACATTAAGAAAATATGATTCTCTTGAGGTTCGGGTGTATCACATTAGGTTTGGGAGTGGAGTGATTCTTTCTTCACAGTAAACGCACTTAAGGTGTAAACCGGAAAGTTAAGGCCACGAGCTCAACACTGACAAAAGGGACGAGAAACCATAACTGGAGTAAACTCTATGCTTCGGCTTAGTCAAGTCCGCCCCGTGGTACTTGAGGTTGGGTGATTGGTCATGTCAATCAAAAACCAAACTAATTAATGAGTCTCTCGAGCTGGATTACTTAAAAGAATTTCAGCAGCTAAGTTTTGGACACACCAAAAGAGAATATGAGCGGGGATTCAAGTTCTGGGTGTTGTTGAGAATATGAGCGATCCATGAATGGTGAAGAACCGGAGGATGTTACAAAGAGGGCACTGGAAATTATGAAAGAAAAAGCTCCTGAATTGTAGGAGTATTTTGCGTGTAGTGAAGTGTTTGATAGTAGCGGCGGAGGTGCAGCTAGAATGTGTGCTGAAGTGGGGGTCCCATTTCTTGGAAAAGCACCATTGGATCCAAAGTTATGTAAAGCTGCTGAAGAAGGCAAATCTTGTTTCACGGGCGATGATTGTGGAGTGAGTGCATCTGCTCTTTCTGTGATAATTAACAAGTTGTTGAAGAATTTGGCGTGAACGTGATGTTATGTAGGTTAGTGGTTGGTTTTTAGTATTTTGGTGTGAACGTGAACGTGATGTTATCTATGTTATACTAACGGCAACAACACATATCATGTTCACAGATATTATATATAAACACTAAAGCTGAAGCCAAAACAGCATATAGAATTAGCACGTATATATGTTATTGATTTCAGCCATAGGCCAAGGCCAGCTCACGCACACCCTCTCGAGTAGGAGAGCTGCTATTGATGATACTAGGTACAGTTCAAATTAAATTTATTATCACCAAGAACAGATGTTTCGGCCAAACACTTCATGTTCGGAGTTTAGAACACCCATTCTCACAAAGATTAAGTTACAGTGGAACGCGTTACGTGTACATAAAGATGTTTTAGGACCCTCTAGACATTATGTTTTCACGGGTGGTCTATGGAGTCTGAGGCAACACCAAAGGTGTCTGGGATGGGGTTTCCCTCGTACCAAAAAAGAAAAAGAAAAAAAGACATCATGTTTCGGCCCTTTTCACAACTAAGACGACTTGATCATATTGCTACCTCTTAGTAGAATCCACTCTAAGAACATCCACATTGAATTTATCATATAAAAACACAGAGAAAGGTTAAAAAAATGACTCACTAACACATCATTACAAGGAAAGACAGTCAAAAAGGTTAAAAAGTGGAGTAATAAACTAACCAAAAACACTTGCGAAATTTATGTAAAAGACAATGAAAATAAACATAAATTCCTAGAGAAAACCTAGCTAAAATCCTTGATGACTAACATTGTATATTCCTGAACATTATTCCTAAATCCCGTCTTAACACCTTGTAAAAATCAAAACCCTACTTCTATAAATTTGAGCTAAAGAAAATTCTATAAACGGTTGAATTTTAAGATGATTTTGAAGTCAGAAATAACATGTCTGGTTTTCGTGTTTGCTATGCTTAGCATAGCAAATGCTGGAGACCCTGATATACTCACGGATTTTGTGGCCCCAAACAATACCATAGACGCCAACTACTTCACCTTCACAGGCATGCGTCAACTAGTGGGAGGCGAGTACCCACCAACTTTTACAGCGTTGAAAGTGAGCATGAATGAGTTTCCGGCACTTAATGGTCTAGGTGTTTCATATGCAGTCCTTGAGTTCCCTATCGGGTCAGTTAATCCGGTCCATATCCATCCTAGGGCTTCAGAACTTATGTTTCTCGTGTCGGGATCTCTTGAAGTAGGATTTGTGGATACTACTAATAAGCTTTTCAATCAAACCTTGCAAATGGGTGATATTTTCGTGTTTCCTAAAGGACTTGTACACTTTCAATATAATAATAATAGCACTAAAGAACCAGCGTTGGCTATTTCCGCCTTTGGAAGTGCAAACGCTGGCACTCAGTCTATTCCTACAAGTGTATTTAACTCTAGTATCTTTGAGGGCATTTTGGATGAATCCTTTCATGCTAAGAGGGCTACTATCCGAAAGATCGAAGATGGCCTCAAGGCGTAATCCAGCATACATGTTACAGTTTACTCTATTTGGGTTGTTTTCAGCAAAATAAGACTTTGGTTAGGACATGTATTTTTCTGTATTCACCATCTATGTATTTGTGCTGTACGTTTTCTTGATGATTTACTGTGTGCAAAACTTCTATATGGATTAGAAAGATACTATATGGATTTATTCTTTTATTGTCGAAATGAGTTCATCATATATGATGATTGATAACATTGTAACACTGATACTTGTTACTGTATGGTCTGTATTTATTAAACTAAACTAATAAGAGGGTGTTACGTGATGGGATCTAACTTTCCTTAGTTAATTAGTTGACAATGATGTATAAGCACTAATAAAATTACAATTTTTTTTTACTATTTCAGACTCTGCATAGTTGGGTGAGTGTTAAGTATGACAAAGTAGCATGTTCAATGACTCAATCAGCAATAGAGAATGTAATCACTTATAATGGCTAATTGGCTATACATGGTCATCATGTTCAGATCCGACTCATTCTTTGCAGTCAATCATGAGTCGCAGGCACAACATCGACAACATTGTGATAGAGGAAGAAATTATTAAAGCTCAACTCTTGCCGTGTATGTGTTTGTAACTCTGTCGTGTACGTACTTATAAATCTACGTAACGAGACTCTAAAAATAATCTTTGAAAAGCCTATTCTTCGACACCATCTAGTGTCATTAACACAGGCACGTATGCAACTGTATGCACGCGGCAACTTTACGAAGAAAATAAGCAAAAAAAATTACACTTGTTAAGCAGCATGACAAGACGTTGGGTTTTTGGCAAGGTAGCGTAATGAAAACAAAAGATGGTATTGCGCGTGGAAATGACTTGTGTAATAAAAGCAAACCGTCGACATTGAAAACGACATTAAACAAAATCTAACAGTAATTAGAGAAGTTTAATTAATCCAACAACTAAAGCATAGAAAATGAACAACTACCAAATCTTGAAGCACTTGTAAGGGAAGAAAAAGAAGGTCTGATAGTGAATGGTAAAATGAGCCAAACATGGTTCACTTTCACAAGTCAAGGACTTATCCTAAATGGTCCAATGTGAACATCAACATCATTTTATCTTCCTATGTTTCATACTCTTTGTTATTGACACCTTAATAAATAATCAACAACCAATCAACTCGAAATCTTTGTTTAGAAGTTCTTAAGCTCGAATCACATTAATGTTAACGACGTTTTATGGTCGGCGTTTACTAGATGGGGAGCTTTCAACACCACAATTAATCACTAAACTCTATCAGAACTCTACAAGTCATTCATGTGAACAATTACACGCCATATCTCATCACAACATGCGTTGTTCATGTATTTCATCACCAACGCAATTATTTCCATCAAAACTATGTAATAACTCAAACACGCGAAATTACATATGTCTCGAAATCTAAAACTTTATCTCAATTATAATCCTTAAAATATCAACGATCACTTTGAAATTACATATCCAAACACACTAACCACTATCTAAATCTCATATGTCTCGAAATCTAAAACTTTACAAATTTTGGTAGTTGGTTGTTAATTTGGAGGGTATACTACTAAATTTACCATAATCTTATCTACACTAAGCATGTAGTAATATATACACATCAAAGTGCTAATTTGTACTTCTACATAGGGTAACCATACCCCATTTGTGTCGCTCCTCCTTGGAAATTCGCGGGTGGCGGTGGCGGCACCGCCACTGTGTCGGTTGTGGTAGTGATGTCATGGATGCTTGACCTTTTCCTCTCTTTTTTCATTGAATTCTGCCGGAGAAAATACTTTTGAGCATGACTTGCAACTTGCGTAGGTGTCCTTGAAACCACCACGTTTCGTGAAATGCTCCTCCAATCTCCCTTACCATACCGTTGCAATCCGATCAAAAATAACCTGTTAAAAGCAATTACCAAGTTATTCACCACAATTGAATGTATTATGATCAAATTTGGTACTCTAATTTTGACTACAAATATATAACCATATATAAGTGAAACTGCTACATATTGGATACCACTATATAGAAACTTGTTCAACCGATTAAAACTACCATTTAATCCATCATTTTGAAACAAATGTAATCATTAAACTTTAAACCTATGTCGTTTTAGTCTTTAAGAAACTTTTTGACCAGCTAAAATTTCAAAGTGGACACTTAATATAAAACGAACACTGTATACAAATACAAAAATAAAACTATAAACCTAAGTCATTTTAGTCCTTAAACTATTTTTGACCGGCTAAAACTTGAAAGTGAACACTTATTATGACAATTACACGACATTTAAAAAAGTACGTTGCTATTTTATACCTGTGTTCCTCCTCGGTCCACGGGGTCCCTTTCTTCCTCTCCCCCTCCTTATTTTTCACCCCACCAAACGAAATCTGACTCGTTCTAAGCTCATTATCCCAGCTCACATACATCTCATCATTTTCACCAACACCATCATCAGCATAACTCGGTAACTCAACCCGACCCGAATCAATCAAAACCAAATCATGAACAAGTAATTCATAATGATTCCTCACTTCTTCAGCTGTTTTACCAGGAACTGAAGCCGCGATCTTCTGCCAACGACCAATTACATCTTCTGGATACATAACTAACGCGTCTTCGAATAACTTGTCTTCGTATCTTGACCATGTTGAATCGTTTTGATACATTGAGTGGATTAAAATTGGGGCTTTTTGGGTTTTTAGGATTGGAATTGGGTGAATTGAAATGGGTTGGTTTTAGATTTTGAAAAGATTGATTGTGGAGTGTGAATTTTGGGTGTGGAGTTTTTAGGGTTTTTGGGTGATTTCTTTTGATTTTGGTGATGAAAATTGGGGGTTTTTGGGTTTTTAGAATTGGGATGAGGTGAATTGAAATGGGTTGGATTTTGATTTTGATTATTTTGATTGTGGATTGTTGAATTTATGAATTGATGGATTCGTTGTTGGGTTGGTGAATCCGTGCGCGTATTTATATGTGTGTTGGCAGCCGTAAATGTTATTTTATTATTGTGCTTTTTGTTTTTTTTAATTAAAATATTTAAATTTATATAATACTCTTTCTTTTGTTAATTAAAATTAAAATATTTCTTCCTGTCACAAAATTATTGTCGACAAACAAAAAAAACACAAATTAATAAAAAAATGAGATCTCTACACTACTCAACTAATCGAATATCATCATCATTCACTAAATACTTTTTGACTGGTCAAAATTAAGGGTGAGCATCGGTCCCGGACCGAATTAGCCAAAACTTAGACCGAAAACAGAACCGAATGTGGTCGGTCCGGTCCAACAAGGCCAAAATAGTCCTTTTGTGGTCCGGACCGGACCGGACCGAACGGACCGAAGGCCGAATTAGCCCAAAAGCCTAGACCGAGGACCGAACCGAATGTGGTCGGTCCGGTCAGGTCTCGGTCGGTTCGGTTCGTTCAAGTCATTTGCTCACCCCTAGTCAAAATAAAAAGTAAACAATTATTTTGAGCAACCCAAAATATAAAGAGAAACAGTAATTTTGAGACAAATAGATGTGTTATACTCCTTTCGTCCCAAAATATAATTAGAGTTTAACTTTTTTTTTAACTTTGACATTAATTTTTTTTATTATTTTCTTTAATAATACTTGATACAAATATATAAATAGATTGTGTTTTAAATGTTTTTTCATTGATATACTTTTCATCAAGTATTATATAATACGCAAAAAAAAAGTAAAGTCACACTTGAGAACAAAAAGTCAAACCGGACTTATATTTTGAGACCGAAAGAATAACAAATGTTAACTTTATGTTTCAATCAATCAAAAGTGATTTTATTGAGTAGTACTAGTATTTAATTGGTATATCGTATAGTTTGTGAGATCTTTTAATTTTTTTTTTTTTTAAATATGAAACATATTTTGAAATAATGAAAGTAGAAAATAGGCTTTTTAGGTTGCTTGTTGGATGAGTTAAAGTTAAGTATAAATAAATTTAAATAGTAGTTGAGAAGCTATTATTGAGGACTTTCTTAACTGGTAAAATGAAATATGAGCTAAATAGGAAGTAGTTTAGGATTTTTGTAAGTGATATAAAGTAGTTAATAGTTGAGAATGCTATATAGCTATTTAAGAGTAGTAAAACGTTTTTTACAAAACAGTTGGTTTTGATGGGTAATTTTAATATAAAATCTATATTTTGGTGAGACTCGGTCATTTATTTCAGTTTGGCCGGAGGTTTTTTGAAAGTAGTTTCTCTACTTTCAGATTTATTTTGAGTGTAATGGTAACTTGGTAAGATTTGTCTACGTTTTATTTTTCTCATATTCCGCTTTGACGAGATTAAGTATGTTGTTGTTGTAATATTTACCTCTTCTCCATAAAGACATTTTTTGGGGGGAATCGGTACCCTGAGACTAATTTAAAAGTTAGGGAAAAAAAACATCAAAGTTGCCACATTTTCCTTTTCTGGGCATTGATTTTTTTTCCCTATAGTAGCACTAAACTTGCCTAATTTTCCTTTTGTGACACAATATCACACTTATAGTGTAATTAACCTTCTTAATCCCACTAAACCCGTTTTAAGTGTGTTTTTGTATCACAAAAGGAAAATTAGGCAAGTTTAGTGCTACTATAGGAAGAAAAAATTGATGCCCGAAAAAATAATGGCAACTTCGATGCCTTTTTTTATCATTTTCCCTAAAAGGTTAATTACACTATAAGTGTGATTTTGTGTCACAAAAGGAAAAATATGCAAGTTTAGTGCTACTATAGGAAAAAAAAAGTTTGATGCCCAGAAAAGGAAAAAGGTGGCAACTTCGATGTTTTTTTTTCCTATAGTAGCATTAAACTTGCATAATTTTCCTTTTGTGACACAAAATCACACTTAAAACGGGTTTAGTTGGATTAAGAAGGTTAATTACACTATAAGCGTGATTTTGTGTCACAAAAGAAAAATTAGGCAAGTTTAGTGCTACTATAGGGAAAAAAAAAGTTCGATGCCCAAAAAAGAAGAAGGTGGCAACGTTCGATGCCTTTTTTTATCATTTTCCCTAAAAGTTATTATCTACTTTTTCAATGTCCATCATTCTATTTCGAGTTGTTTCAAATAACGTGTTTCCTTTGTGTTTGAACTAATCAAAAGAGATTTTAGTGGGTATGTTGGTATTTGATTGGTGAAAAGCGTAATTAGTGAGAAAGTCTAAAACTATGTGTAATATAAAAGTGGACAATATTTTGAGACGGGAAGAGTATAAGATATGAACTTGAGACATCAGCTGAAAAATCTCAAACACTAGTCACTAAACTATAAGAGAAATTTTTTTAAATAAACATTTTACCTCCCTCTTTATCGAAATGAACAATCTAAATCCATTTTACTAAAATCGACACTTTGGGCAAGCAAACATAAGGCGAGCAAGCATTTGCTTTTCATGTTCTTTGTCTTGTAGCTTTAGAAATCAGAGGGAAAATGAACAATATATTTATCATATTCAAGTAAACAATTATTACAAAACATTATATAGAAAATAACTAACCTACCTCTAGCAACTAAACGAGCCTAAACAAGTGGGTCGGACTTAAAGGCCTTATTAACTAACAGTAGCGAGGCACAGAGCAATTGGGAGTGAGAGCAAATCATTTGCTCTCCATGTTGTCTTGTAGCGAGGATATGTGCGTGAAATGAATTAAAGAGTAAATAGTTTGCTCGCTCAAAGTGTCGATTTTGGTAAACTTTTTTAGAAATGTTTATTTTTGTAATTGAATATGAGAAGTGATTGTTGTGGTAATTTCCAACTTCACTAGAAAATTCTTAGTCTTATAGTTGTACAAAGATGTACTCCCCCCGTCCATAAATAAATATCCACTATTGACTTATAAAGTATTTTCTTTTTAACTTTGACCTTAAATTATTTCATTTGTGTTATGTAATATTTGATGAAAATTATACCAATGAATATACATTTAAAACTCAATCCGTTAATATATTTTGAATCAAGTATTACATAACACAAATAAAATAATTGAAGGTCAAAGTTAAAAAAGAAATACTTTAAAAGTCAATAGTGGACAATTATTTATGAACGGATTGAGTATAAAATATTATGTTTGTTAGGCTGCATGCAGTAGTGGAAATCGTCACTCGATCGAGGGCTTCCAGCGATCGATTCATGTCGATCTTGCTGCTGTGGAGCCAGTCGATCGCCCAAACATTTGGTCCAGTTGGTCGCGAGGCCGATCGAGTTATAAAGCTTTTATTTTAAAAAATTACCGTTTAAATGCAACGGTTTAAAAAATAAATAAATAAATAAATAAATAAATAAAAATAAAAATTAACCTCTATAAATACACAATACAAACACACTTCAATCCACAAATCTATTTCACATAATTCAAACTCAAAATACTTCTCAACAAAAGATTTAATATGGCTTGTCGTCTCCCCCATTCCGTTGAAGATATGCAAGTGTACGTTCAAAATCAATGCAATAACGACAATGAGGCTCGAAAAAACGCTATTATAAGCGTCATCGAATTGTTTGACCATGCGAAGGCGGAGAAGGAACAGATGAGAGAAAACTACAAGAGTTGCAACGACATTACGCCGAACGAAAAATGATCGACAAATTTTTGAAAGATCAAGCCCGCAAAGATCGCGAGGTTGCTGACAAGTTGTGGTGGTGTGTTCAGAAGATAACGAACAACGTCAGCACAAAATCAATTGGATTTATCGGAGAACAAAAACGATGGTGTAGGTGCATCAACTTCGACTACCAACTTCGAGCTACAGGGGGAACCTCTGCTAGACGAGGAAGATTTGGCTCACTTCGAGGGATTTGCGGTTCTGTACTCTCCTCGTATGACTCTGCATGCGGGGAGCATTCAGATTAGATTTATGATTTATATATTTCGTATCGTTTTTATATTTAATATATTATTGTTTATGTATTTCGTATCGTTTTTATTTATGTAACGTTTTAATTATTAATGAAATTTTATTTTTTGTTAAAAACGTTTTATTTTTTATTTTTAAAAAGAATGAACTTGGTCGTCTTTACTGGGGCACGTAATCGCCTGAAGGTCGCTGGATAGAGAAAGCTGACGTGGCAGGGAAAATGAAGGAGATTGGGGCTTCTTACGGGGGCAATCTTATAAAAATGCAAGGAATCAAATTGTTATGTTTCTCGGTCATTTACCAAATTCTTTGTCTATGCATTTTTGGATTTCGAGTTGTACACAGTTCATTTTGAAAGTTAGTGAGGCACAAAATTATATTTCTTCATTTAAAACGTGCCAAAAAAGTTTTTGGATAAACCATTATAAGCCATCGTAATTTTTTATTGATCGGTGCCTCGGTGGAACAGAATTATCCAACTTAAAATTTCTAATGGTCCACTTCACGCTATTATCCATACGTCCCAAAATATATGCTTATTTTCTCATTTGAGATGACGCAAAATTATATGTTCCATTTTGCATTTAATCAATAAAAAAGAGTCTAATTCGTGGTTATGATATTTGATTAATGAAAAGAATGGTTAGCAAAAAGTTTTAAAACTTTATATGAAACGAACATTTATTTCGAGGCAAATAGAGTATATCGTTTGTTATGTTTAGCTTCATTTTGCATACATGTTACTCCTTCCATCTCATATTGACTGTTTAGGTATTTCATTTTTAACTTTAACTTTAAATATTTTTAATTATGTTATATAATAATTGATGCAAAATATATGAATAGATTAAGTTTTAAATGTATTTTTTATTGGTATAATTTTTATTAAATATTATATAACACAAATAAAAATATTTAAGGTCAAAATTAAGAATAAAAGAAATAAAAAGTCAAAACAGGACAATTAATATGAGACGAATGTAGTATTATTTATGGTTGTAGTTCTAAAATATTAAATTTCATAACTCATAATGTAAAGCTACACACTTAAAAAGTTGAAAATATTTTGAATCATCACAAGTTCTTTTTAAAAATAGTCTCTTTATCCTTATGGAAGAAAATAATGTTTATATTTTATATTCACATGTTTTGGTTAGTGAAATTGAGTAATGTCGATATCGATGTTATATTTTAGGCGCATGTAGAAAAACCTACTTAACACCCGTCTTATAAACTTCGCTATTAATATTATGGTTTCTAAAACTGAATAAGAGGTTGAACCGTTTTTTTTAACGTGTTCGGATTTTTTTGATTCAACTTGTCGTATCGGCCAGTCCAATTCTCTCATAAACCAAGCGATCTAGTCTAGTTTTCGAAAGAGCGCTTAGATCATTCGTAATGGATGGTTATGGTCATGGTCATGGATCAAACACGACGCGTTCCAACACCTTAACACCACTCGGTCATGGCCGTGGTCATGGATCAAACAAGCAAAGGACTCGGTCGTATACTCGACCGAGTTGTTGTGTGTGAGGGTGTTTTTATTAAATGATTCTTGTGGGGTATATTATGTTTAAATGAGATATGTTTTTTGTGATGACAGCGGTCGTTTTATTACACTAAGTTAATTATAAAGAAAATTGTAAAAAAATAAAATTGAGTTGACATTAATATGGCAGTGATGGCCACGATCATGTGTAATCACCATTACACATAGCCTTAATAGTCCTAAGAAAAACTAAATGACAAGATGAATCTACTAATGCCACACAATCTTTGACATTTCACCAACTAAATGATAAACTCATGTCGATAAGACAAATAGTCGCACACAAAACACTATGATTACATAAAATGTTACTTTAGTGGTACAAAACATTTAACCACTCATTTTTTACACTTGTAAAAAATATGATGAAGTCATGACGATCTATCGATCACACAATACTAAATCTAGAAACAAAAATAAAAAAATAAAAAAAATACTAGTTTGTGGACTATCTTTGCAAAAGATGATCATTTGTGAAAATGCTTTAAAAATAAATGTTTATATTTTACATTCACATGTTTTGGTTAGTGAAATTGAGTATTATCGACATCGATATTATATTTTAGACACGTGTAGGAAAGCCAGCTTGACACCCGTCTTATAAATTGCGCTATTAATATTATGGGTTTTAAAACATAGTCAGAGGTTGAACCGTTTTTTTTTCCCGGTTCTTTGTCTTTTCTGGTTGAACCTATTCGATTTTTTTTTATTCAACCGGTCACACGAGGCAGTCTGATTCTCGGTTAAATCAGACGGTCGAGTCTAGTTTTCAAAACAGCGCTTAATAGTTCTTAGAAAGACTAAATGACAAAATTAATCTAATCATGCTACACTATCTTTTGACATTTCACCAACTATGATAAACTCATGTCGGTAAGACGAAGCCACCAATGCACATGCTTAACTTTTTTTTTGAACTTAATGCACATGCTTAACTACTAAAACCAAATATTTAAGTTTAGAGAAATGATAAATGGACTTAAAGTTAGGTCTAAATTTAGATTTAAAACCAAGTGCCATCATCTTAATGGGTTGTAATATAAGTGGGTCTCTGTCTGTAGCCATCAGGATGATGCCACTTGATTTTTGATCTAAGTTTAGGTCTCTCTATCATTTCCCTTAAGTTAAAGTAAAACCAATTATTATTAGAGAAAAGTAAAAAAATAAGCCAAAATCTTTTTTGAAATCCCCTTTGTGGTCACTTTTTAACTCAATGTCCAAAATGGTCATGCGCAACCACTCGACTTCAGCATTCCACCCAAAATTTCCATTACCATTTTCCGCAGTTTGACCACCCAAAAATTCGTCACGTGTCCAAGTGAAAGTACAAAAAGTACAAATAATAAAAAAAAGTACAAAAAGTGTACTTTCATTTAGACATGTGGCGAATTTTGGGTGGAGCTGCGGAGTTGAGTGGTTGCTCATTACCATTTTAGACATTGGGTTAAAACTTGACCATAAAAGGGACTTAAAAAAGATTTTGACTTATTTTTTTACTTTTCTTTTATTATTATTTAATCAACGGTTCAAAGTATCTAACTGTTAAAGTACTAAATTAGTTATTCCATTTAGAACAATCCACGTAGTAGAAAGAGAAATGGCTTCTGTTAATGACATTGACTTCATGGAGATTATATTAGTTTTGACTTGGTCACTATTAATTTGTCAAAATTTATATTATCCCACTCTTTCATTATTGCGCTTACTAGAACTCTTGATACATCTTTTTACTATTTGTCAAAAGAAAAATAAATTGCATTGCTAAAACTAAAACCTAAATTTATATTTAAATATGTGATTGATTTATTTGAAAATTTTTGATGAAAAATGATGATAAAGATTAAATATATGACAATTGTCATGAAATGAACAGATTAGATCTATTAAAAATATATAAATGTATCGACATAAAACAGTAACGAGTCAAAGTTACATGATATAAGTCATGTAACTCGTTGTCATATACTCCATATGTGTCATATTAAATACTCCATATGTCTCATATTAAATGTCTTAACTATATTAAGATATATCAAAACAAGTGTTTATTTTATATTTTAATCAATGAAAAGATGTTTTAATGAAGAAAATGAAATTTGATTGATAAAGAGTGTAGTTAGTACGATTTTCTATAACTTTTTACATTTGAAAGTGAACACTTATCATAGGACGAATGGAGTAACTCATTTAGGTGTTCAAAAGTTACGGTTGTTTTAGTGTAAACTTCTTTAAATCGTATTTTTTAGGTATATTTGGCGCACAACATTTAGAAAAGTTTTAGAGGAAACTAGCGTTTAGCATATAAATATGAAGCTTACACAGGCAGCATAACATTTTGAATTTGTATAAATGCCCGTAAACGCTAATTTTACGGAGTGCTACTCAAAGAAGCATTGTAATGTATATATAAAGGGAGCTGATTTGCACACTCTAAAAGATGATTGGAACACTCAAATTTTGAATGCTTGGACATTTATACCCTTACAGGGTAAACATAACTAAAAATAATGCGAGAGTATAAATGTCCAAACACTCAAAATGTAAGTGTCCTAATCATTTTTTAGAGTGTGCAAATCGCCTCCCATATATAAATGTTACTACTTCCCGCTAACTCGTCTATTTTCATAGTTTTTTTTTTTTTTTTTTTTTTGGCCAACAAATAGCGTTTGATAGTCAATGATACAAACATGAATTTGGTAATTCGCTTTCCGTACCCAACACATTTGACGAGTTTAAACAAGCCCAAATCTGCTAGTATTACTCTCATTTCCGAAGTTAGACGTATCAACCAAACAATGAAATGCCTATAGTGAATCGAGCTCATCTTCCCATTCTTGTACATTTTAATAAAACACATCATGCTATATTTACAAGTTAGTAATTGTAACCAACAGTGCAAAAACTCATCGTTCATTAAGGCTGGCCCCAAAAGAGAATGACGATCGATTGGGAGGATCGATCCCCACTCGATCATGTTATTGTGGGAGGTGTCGATCGGTTGTTTTTTTTTATCAACTCAATCGTATATATGATCGAAACAAACACACACATAAAAACAACACTCTCACATTTTAATTAATTTTATTAAAGGTCGTCTTTACTGAGGCACCCAATCACCTGAAAATCACTGGAGAAAGAAAGCTGACGTGACAGGGAAAATAGGGAGGATTGAGTCCCTTTACTCGAACCAGCCTAAAATCGGAGACAACTTCCGAGTTAGCAACTATACCAATAGTGCAAAACATGATGGCTCATTAACAACCAAAGACTCAATATTCAAAAATTTATTTTAAAATAAAATTTGAACCTAATTTGATCAATTATTATCTAGCTTTAAACACTCAATTAAGATCCAAAATAAAAGAGGCTTCAACCTATCTCGTCACACTAAAACTTGGGTTTTAGTTCACAAACGAGTGACTCATCAATTAAAAGTTTGTACTTTAATATCTATATTATTTATAATAGATGAATGAATCTCTCTGCTCATGGTCTTAAAATTAAGACTTACAACATACAAAGCCTATGTACAATACACAATGCACTATTAATGATCTTTTTCATCAATCTTAATTTTAAGACTTACAAGTCTTAAAACTTAATGTACAAAAGACAAAGCAATATTAATGTGGTCAAGATATTTAACATAGTCAATTAATTAACTTGTCAATAAATACAATTAATGTAGTTATTAAAACACCCCTTACACAAGAAATACAAATTATCAAGCATATTGTACAACTAACTTAAACACAATTCATGCATTAAATGTCACTAATACAAATAATAAATCACATTATACAAATATTCAAGCCCGAACAGGAACCGGGCTAAATAAGCCTGAGCCCGAACGATTACGGTCCAAACGGGGTCGAGCCCGAACGGGCACGGGCCAAACGGGGTCGAGCCCAAACGGGCACATGCCAAACTGGCTCGAGCCCAAACGGGCACTGGTTAAACAAAATTCTTGATATCCGTAAATTTATTGTCAAAAAAAACATAATAAATTAAAATACATGATTCACCGAAAACTTTTACTTCAGGATACCCGCTGCTGCAACGCGCGGGTACCCTGCTAGTTATTTACAACATAGGGTTGTGTTCGGCACAAGGTTTATAAGGGGGGAGGGAGTGGAAGTTTTGAAGCCTAATACCCTAAGGGTGCCACGTCACCTCTATCCAATAAAAACCTTCCACTCAAACTAATACTACCCTAACACTACCCTAACAAGTGGGAGTGGTACCCTAGTACCCGAATTCCATTTTTTTTTTTTTTTTTTTTTTTAAATACATAAAATCACATAAAATATTTAAAATAAAAACATACCATTTCATTAAAAAAAAAAAAAAAAAAAAAAAAAAAATTACATAATACTTAAAAAAACTACAACTTAAAAATTGAAACTACAACTTAAAAAAAAAAAAAAAAAAAAAAACATTACATAAGTTGAAATTAAAATTACTTGAAACTACAATTTAAAAATGCAAGCCATCCGTGTTTGGCCGCAAGTTCACGTTTCTGGGTAAGAATTAATTCCAACATAGCGGGATCGTGAATGTGATCATGCGGCTCCAAAAAAAACTTCAACTCCCGTTGTGCATTCTTGAACTTCGCCCCCTCGAGTTGTGTAGCCAACAATTGTTTCGCCATCTCGCGTTTTTCTTCTAAATATTGTGTCTTCTTTTTGTGTATGCAGCGTTGATTTCATCCAACGCTTGAGATAGACGAGGAGGATGCAACTTGCTTCTTCTTCATTTTTCTTGATTCAATTGGAGGGGTGGGGTCTTCATTCATGTCGGGAATGGTGTTGCTTGCAGCGTCATACTCCCCCGACCTCCTTTTTGAAGAATTGCTTGCAGACAAGGCAATATCTTGAAAACATTCTGCTCCGTCCATTTCATGTAATTGACGACAACCTCCCACGCCTGGTATGAAGAAAATGTTTTTTTCTTGTGTAGAAATCCATTCACTTGCCTCACCACGTCCAAGTCGTTGCACCCACTAAGCCTATAGCACGTTTCTACATTATATACAAAATAATTTAATTGTAAATAAAAACTGCGGATTACGCAAAATAAAAAAGTATAGCTAAAACAAAATAATGTAATTGTAAAAAATAAAGTATAGAGTATGTACCGCTTGGAGGTAGTAGCCGTTGAAAATACCCATGGCCGTGTTCATTGTTCTCCACTTGGTATTCAACGCATGAAATGTTCGGGAACTCGAACCCACGATTTGCCTCGTAATGCTTTCGAGAATCCGTTTCAAAAACCGTCGGACTTTTGTTCATTACCGACAACACCACAAGTGGAGATTTGTACCCATGCTTTAAGCAACGCTTCCTCTTGTGCGCGTCCAAACTTCACGGGGCCTCCTCCGGTGAAAGCTTTTCTTCCCTCTAGGATCGACTTCTTGAACTTCCTCATCTTCGTCTTTTTCATTTGGTAGTGGTTGTGTTTGGTCGTACTCTACGTCTTCACTAAGGTTTTCGAACGGGGAAAACTCGCTTGTAGCTGTGATGTTGTAGTGTTGTGGATTCAATTGAGGAGGACCCATATTATATGGGAAAAATTGTGGAGATTGGGGTTGTGGAACATAAAATTGATTCGGGGATGGTTGAGAATAAAATTGGCTAAATCCTAACGGAGTTTGTTTTGGTTGATTCAGAGATTGTTGAGACCGACCTTGACGCGAGGTGAAAGTTTTTTTAGCTCTCTTTGGATCCATAGTTTAGTGTTTTTGAAAGATTATTGTGTGTTGTGGGTTATTATTTTGAAAATAGAAGTGAAATATTAGTTTAAATAGAGTGAATTTTTTTTTATTTGGGTTTTAGCGTTGTTAAACGGCTCTTTGATACTAACGGTCGAATTTTTCCAACGTTCTCAAGCGGCCGAGCTCGCAAAAACAACTCGCAAGGCCGAACCCGAGGTGGCGGGCTTGTTACCGGGTTCATGAACCCGCTGCCCAACCCGATGCCCACTCCGTTAGGCCTAAGAGCTTATAAGGTTTATGTTTTAAGCTTGATTTGTTGTACAATTTTATAAAAGCTTTTATAAGCAATAAGCTCAAGCTCATTGAAAAAGGTTTATAGGAGCTTATAGCTAGTCAAATTACTTAAATACTCTTCAAAATTAATAGATTATCATGTAAAAGCTGAAAATATATCTTAAATTAATTTGATATATTTTTATAACTTTTTGTCTTCGGCCAAAAACTTTTTCCGTTGGTCAACCTTTCGACAAAAAAGCGAAATGTACATTAATAAACTTCAACTCCATCTAATTAGTCAAACTGCTTTATAAAATGCAGGATTCAGCTTTTAGTTTATAATATAATCTTCAACCCCAACCATAGTCTCAGCTTCAGCTTCAACTTCAGCTCCAGCTCTAGCTCTAGCTCCAGCTTTAATTTCAGCTTCAGCTCCAACTTATTTCGCCAAACATACATTAGTTACAAAGTTAAGTTTATAGTAAGTGTATAAACATTTGAAAACTTTCATCTTTTTTACTTTCTACATTACCATAATATTAAAATTTAGGGATAAGTGTTTCTAAATGTATCCAAGTTACCCTGTTTTACTAAGTTGTGTATCAAAAAATTAATCCTCCTAAACAATGTAACGAATTTACTAATCATACTATTATATACATAATTTAACATTTGTTAAGAGATATTTACGTAAATCGTCCTTGTGGCAAGGAACAAATTGCATTGAAGGTCCTTACTCTCAGGTAAAATTAATTACATGAATCGTCCTTTTCGTAGGTCGGTCAACGTCAGCGGGTCGGTCGCCACGTGTCACAACCTAAGTGGTGCCACGTGTCATCGGGTCGGTCGAGGTTGCCACGTGGACCAATAAGGTGGTGACACGTGGCAAAGAGTATTAATACTCTTGCTTGGCATGCAGGATTGAACCAGGGTTATTTGTGTGGGAAGCAAAGGATGCACCATCTGTATGGCCGTGCATACCTTCATTATTATCATGTGCAGATTTGTATTTAACCACGTTTGGCCTCAGTTATAACAAAGGTTCAATTATGTTTTTTGGTCTATCAATTTAAAAGGTTATATGGACTGTCAAAAAATATATAAATATCCGTCGGATTCGTTTTTGTGCTCTTTCCAATGGTATGCTCGGGGAATTTTTTCGACTTCGTTTGAACCTCGAAAAATGCAAAAACGTCATCGAAAAATGTGAAAACGTCCTTTTCCGAGGTTCAAAGGAAGTGAAAAAATTCCCGAGAATACCATTGGAAAGAGCACGAAAAAGCGAGTCCGACGGTATGCTCGGGGAATTTTTCGACTTAGTTGGACCTCTAAAATGCAAAAACAAAGAAAAAATGGTGATTTTGCATTTTCTAGGTTCAAACCTAGTCAAAAATTCCCGATAATACCATTGGAAAGAGCACAAAAAAACGAGTTCGACGGTATATTTATTTATTTTTTGATAGTCAATATTCCCCTTAAACGAAGTCGCATTTTCGCGTTTTTTCTATGTTTTAAGCATTTTTGAGGTTCAAACGAAGTCGAAAAAATTCCCCGAGCATACCATTGGAAAGAGCACAAAAAAACGAGTTCGACGGTATGCTCGGGGAATTTTTTCGACTTCCTTTGCAACTCGGAAAAGGACGTTTTCGCATTTTTCGACGACGTTTTCGCATTTTTCGATGTTCTAACGAAGTCGAAAAAATTCCCCGAGCATACCATTGGAAAGAGCACGAAAAAACGAGTCCGATGGTATATATTTTTTTTTTTTACAGTCCATATAACCTCTTAAATTGATAGGCCAAAAACTAAATTGAACCTTTTAGTATTATTGAATTGGGTCTTTAAATTTTAGGAAGGGTTATGTAATTGATTTAGGGGTAATATTATTGAAGCTATGCTTAGCCGTTGGCTGAAGCTTGGCTTCCCACACAAATAACCCGGGTTCGAATCCTAGGCCAACCATAAGTGTGGTATATTTTACCATGCACGTGGCACCACCTCATTGGTCCACGTGGCAACATCCCGTTACGAATCGACCCGCCCCGTCAAGTATCCGACCCGACCCGCTATGACCTGCCCCATTTCCAAGTGATGACCGTGTGTTGATTCTGACCGGGATAACCACAAGGACGAATTATGTAAATTACTATAAGGACTGTGATTGCAATTTGTTCCTAGCCACAGGACGATTTACGTAAATATCTCTTAACAAATGTTAAATTATGTATATAATAGTATGATTAGTAAATTCGTTACATTGTTTAGGAGGATTAATTTTTTGATAGACAACTTAGTAAAACAGGGTAACTTGGATACATTTAGAAACACTTATCCCTAAAATTTATAAAATAACAAGATTATCCATTAGAAAATATGGGCAGGCAGGAGGCAGCAGACAGTTGGGAGGAATCCGAGTTGGAAAATAGAAACAAGCAGTTGCTGTTGAGTTTATGGCTGGCGACTGTAGGTGAAGCTAAAGTGACAGCTGATACGTCGGCAACCGCCTTTGTTGACATGACAGCTCATCTTTTGGAGTTTCTTTTTGTAACGCCTTGTCACTAACCTACCTGTCACTCTAACCACACACCCGTCTCTGCCAATCCTACTTATATTTATTCTACTAGTTTCTTTTGCTTTTTGTTAATTTGTTAATGCATTCAAAGGTAAAACTATACAATGGTTGACGTTTGGGTTTTCTTAGAGAGGAGGGAGTGGTCTACTAATACCCTAGGTGCCACATCACCTCTATCCAATAAAAATCTTCCAACTCAAAACTACCCAATTTTACTATCATCTCTTAAGTGGAGGGAGTGACTGATCCTACCCAATTCTACCCTAACCCCATAAAAACACATACACTCACACAAACAACCCTTCATCAAGCTTCGGCCATTATACCAAAATTGCTACCCAATTTTGCTACCCTAGGTGGTGGCGGCGGTGTTACCGCTCGGGTAAGGGTGTATGTTTTTATAGTATAGTAGTAGTATAGAAGCTTGGGTTGTTGGGTGTATGTTTTTAGGCCGCCTCCGGTAAGAGGATTCAATCCATTTATTTTTCACTGCTACGTCAGCTTTCTCTTTCAAACGACCTTCAGGCGATTAGGTGCCCTAGTAAGGGCGACCAAGTTCATTTTATTATTTAAAAAAAAAACATTTTTAACACAAAATAAAATTTCATTAATAATTAAAACGTTACAATACTAACTAAAAACAATAATATATTAAATATAAAAACAATACGAAATACATAAATCATAAATATAATCTGAATGCTCCCCGCATGCAGAGTCATACGAGAATCACGAGAACCGGAAAATCCCTCGAAGTGAGCCAAATCTTCCTCGTCTAGTAGAGGTTCCCCGCTTCGAAGTTGGTAGTCGAAGTTGATGCACTACACCATCGTTTTTGTTCTCCCGATAGCTCCATTGATTTTATTGGCGTTGTCCGTTATCTTTGAACACGCGCCACAACTTGCAAGATCTCGCGATCTTTGCGGGCTTGATCTTTCAAAATTTGTCGATCCGCGCTTTTCGTTCATGCGTAATGTCGTTGCAACTCTTGTAGTTTTCTCTCATCTGTTCCTTCTCCGCCTTCGCCTAGTCAAACAATTCGATGACGCTTATAATAGCGTTTTTTCGAGCCTCATCGTCGTTATTGCATTGATTTTGAACGTACGCTTGCATATCTTCAACTGAATGGGGGAGACGACAAGCCATATTAAATCTTGTGTTGAGAAGTATTTTGAGTTTGAATTGTGTGAAATAGATTTGTGGATTGAAGTGTGCTTGTATTGTGTATTTATAAAGGTAATTTTTTTTTAACCCGTTGCATATAACGGTAAGTTTTTGACATTTAAACGTTTGAAATACTCGATCGCGAGGGCGACCAAGTTGTGTGAAATACATTGGACGATCGATCCCTCACATCAAGGACGATCGATTCTTGCATCCCTCGATCGACCTATTGCTTGCAGCCTTAGCTTTATTTTCTTAGAGCTCATGGTTAAGCTCTCCTTTTCATTTGGGGGCCACGCGTGCCACATTACTTTCACATCATCATAACAAACCTCCACAACTAATTATAACTAACCCCCTCTCATTCACAACAAACCTCAACATTTTTATTTGGGGTCCACCACTACAATTTTTTTTTTCATATTTCAAAATAAACTAAATTTATTTCATTAATAATTAAAATACATTAACAACACAATAATAATAAAAAATAAATACGATACGTAAAAAAAAAGATACGGGGAAAAAGAAAAATACAACACATACTAATAAATACATTTTACTAGTCATCTCTTCCGGCATATTTTTTCATTATTCTTTCTTGCCTTTTTCGGATGATCTCTGCTTTTGCCAGGTCAGAAGTCAAATTGTGATCTAGCATGAGAAACTTCATCTCTTTCATCTCTAACGCAACAATTTCCTTCTCCCGCCTCGCCTCGTAACAAGCCATTTGAACGTCGGATTTTTGAGCATATTTTTCGGATAATTGTCCCGAAAAAGCTCGATTGACTCCCACCGGAGCTCGCAGCGCTCGACGTTAAAGTCGACTTTTGTTTCTTTGCGGCTCGACTCTTTCTGCCGCTATTTCTTTCAAGACGAGGTCGTTTGTCCGGGCCGAATATATCCTCGAGACATGTAATGTCAATCGGATCTTCGGCATCCCGCTTCGAGTAATTTTTCAAAATCTCCCAAGCGTGAACATACCCGAACTCCTTCCCACCAAAGCGTTGCTCAAAGTTCAGTTTCGAATTCTGGAGATGATCGTTGTCATTTTCACCACTTCGACGCTGCAAATGTTTGTAAATAACGTTGAATTTTTGACAATCACCGTTAATCATCGACCATTTACCCCTGATCATATTTTTGGTACGATGGTTATCGGTAGTCTGATCATTGAACATCTCCATAATGTCGTTCCAAAAGAAATATTCGGAACGGTCATTTCCCATATCTCGATCTTGCGAAATTTCTATCCAAATTTGCGCAAGCAACCTTTCTTCAACCTTGTTCCACTTCCTCCTTTCTGCCTGGCCTACGACTTCCACATCTTCGTCATCGTCTACGTCCAAATCCACAGCTTGTTTTGATTTTTTTGCCTTCATCTTTTTCCCTTTACCTTTGGCCGGTTCACGTGCTTTTGGTACTTTAAATTGTGAACCGGACGGTTGTGATTCAATTTGGGGAAACGTTGGAGGTTGTGACGGGTTAAAAGCTGTGGAGGTTGTGACGGGTTAAAAAAATCCTTGTTGAAACGCATATTGCTGGTTAAGAAAAATTTCTTGGGGAGATGGGTTGAAATTTTGCGAGGAGGGGGTAGACGGGTTTGAAGAATCCCCGTATTGTGGTGGGTTTGAATTTAGTAGGTTCGTGAAATACCCTCCGTCATTCGGGTTTTGAGATATTGTTTTTTTTTTGAACTAGAGATATAGAAAGTATATAAAAGTTGGTTGAATTGTTGTGAGAAAAATGATGATTTATGGTTTGTTATTTATAGGGGTGTAAAGTTTTTTATTTTTATTTAAAAAAAAATTTTTAAAAAGTAAAAACTATTTGTTAAAAAACGGATAGATTTTTTCAATATTTATTTATCCGTTTGGTTTTGTGGCTTTTGTAAGACAATACTCTTTGTTGTGCAGACGACGAGAGGCTCTACGGCGAAGGACGGCGAGGCAAGGCGGTGTGGCAGCGAGGGACGGCGAGGCCGTCCACCGTGGCGGCGAGGAGGACGGCGAGGACAACACCTTGTGCTCTTAAGGACATTAGTTAGTACTAAATATAATAACCACGTGTAAATGGCTGAGTGGTAAAGTTCTTAGGGGTGCTTGGTTCGGGGTAATGTGAGGTGGGGAATGGGAAAAGTAATGATTAAACATATATGGTTAGGAGTAGGGAATGCAATCATTGTTTAGTATTGGGTAATGGGGCATTACCCAGTAAATTGAGAGGTATGGTAATGATTACCCACCACCACTAGCAGCCACCACCATTAGCAGCCACGACAACTAGTAGCCACCACTACTAGCAACCACCACCACCACCAGCAGCCACCACCACCACTACCACCAGCCGCCACCGCCACTACCACTTTGGAGGTTAATGTGTTTTTCTTAAACCAAGCACTATCAAAGATAATGATAATCTCCATTCAATTCCTTTGCATTCCCTTTGCATTTCCCTTTCCCATTCCCCATTTTGAACCAAGCGCACCTTTAGTTTTTTTATAAAATGTCAAGGCTTCAAACATTACTAAATATTTACATTTAAAGATAGTTAGAGAAAAGTTGAAAACGGTCACCTGTTTAACCCAGTGAAATCGCATACATCTGAGCTTGTCTTCCTTTGATAACATAAACAGAAAAACACTCATTTGTTTATCTGTTTATACTATATCAAATAAGAATTCAAAAAAATAATTTGGATTAAAAGAAAAACGTTAAAACTATCATAACTTTAGATGTTACAGTGAGCAGGCATAACAAGTTTTTTTATTTATTTTTTTTTTAAACAAACAATGGTTCTATCTACACGACCTTAAAAATGTAACAATTTTAGGTGCTAATCGAATAACCGAATGAAAAAACTTGTCATCCAAACTCAAATGCGTACTTAATACCGATCACCGTGTAGAAAGTATGAAAACAAGTAAAAAACTGACAATTGGATAAACCTCGTCAGATCTTTAACCAAACACTTCCGGTTACACAATTATAACGAGTGGTGACACAAGGAGATGTTGGGGCTAAGTTGTTGGAGAAATATACAGAACCACCACGATAGTAATGGTATCATTGGTAAACAATTATGATGGTCAGATGGTGTTATTCTTTTGAAATCTTGGCTTGTTCTCATGTGACACTTTTTAGCTTTTCTTTGTAGGCTTTTTCTCATTGCAAGTTTGTTTATTTCTTCGGGTCCGCTCTCTCTTAATTATCATATTTAATTGAGGCGGGATGCCTTGTATTGTATTTTTCTGAGGTTTTTAATTTTATGTTGCCTTTTTAAAGAAAGAAACAGAACCACCACGCGTTAAAACAACCTTGACCTTTGTCGAGTCAAAATTCTTGCTAAAACAACCTTCCAACTATCCCCGATCCGAACCACAACACTGCTTATCTAAACCACACGAGCACCAATCTGAAATACGACACCTTTGGTGTGTTATACAGAATAATAATGGACATAAAGTATCCAAATAGTAGTAATAGTTTTTGGGTCATGTTACACAAACCTCCCTTATGGGTCAACCATACAAACTGCAAATCACATAATATAACACCGCAATTTATACAATATAACACTTCAATGCGTGCAATGATTGAAAACTCCCCTTATATGAGGGGTCCGTATAAACTGCCCCATAATTTTTACACTTCCGAATAATCCAAATAATAATTGCTGCGCGCAACAACTCATCACATCCAATAATTACTTACATGAAATTCTCATAATGTTATTCCCTATCCACATAATTGAATGCTAATCAAAGAATCTACGATATAATTTATGTTACGTGACCGTAAGCTTAAACTATTGTTTTCAGCTACATATTAAAGAACTTATACTTTACAAATCAACACGGAGAATAAAACGTCATTAAAACTACAAAAATGGTTTTAGGAAGAACCTCTATGTTATTGTTTGAACTTGGGAAAAAAAATAGTTCAAAGTATTCTAAACGGGTGTAACTTAAACTTACTTTTCTAAGAAATAACCTAAGCTACTTTAAAAGTGGATTTGTTTGATCAACAAATACTATGAGAGACTTTCAGAAATATTATCTCTCATAACTTCAAAAATTTCATATACTTCAAATAAAGTATGAAAACTTAAATTTATTTTCAATTTCGTTTACTGTTCCAGCTGCGGGTTTTACGTTAATTTTGCTAGACATGGGTGTGTCTAAGAGTCTTCGGTATAATAACATGAAGAGGGGTGTTATGCCCACGTGGCTCGCGTTAAGGCCAAGTACCATACCATGAACTAGCGTTAAGGCCAAGCGTTAGTCTAGGCGTTGCTTTGGCAACGCAGTTAAGGTTGAATCAAATAAAAAAAATGCACTTTTGGCCAATAACGGCTAGTTTATTCAAAGGTTCAACTTTTTTTTTTTTTTTTTTTTTTTTTTAAATACAGTTTTGGCCTCTTTAACCCAAATGCGGTGTCGTCATCTTCAACACAAACGTGGGGTCGTCATCTTGAACCTCATGGGTTACTCCTACAACACGTCCTTGTACAAGCGTTAGTATAGGCGTTGCTCCTGCTCTTGAACCTCATGGGGTGGAATAACCCAAACACGGGGTCGTCATCTTCAAACCCCTCTTCAACACAAATCCCTTTGCATAACCCACTCGGCTTGCAGGCCGAAGAACTTTACCAACAACATCAACAATTTATAATATGGCAACGAAACCAACAAATGCTAAATGCCAATTTCCAAAATCTACAATTCGAACAACCATCTCAATCTTCACTTACACAAATCGAAAAAAATGATGTATCTGAAGCACCTATGTCTCCACGAAAATTCACAAGTCGTGGTAAACGTAAGGCAAAAAAAAACCCAAAGAACCCGAACCAATTTCTGACCAAAATCCAGACGTGACCGATACTACATTACGTTGGCAAAGAAGTGAGGAAAAACTACTTGCATCGTGTTACGTTGCCGTTACCAAGGATGAAAAAGTCGGTCGTTCACAACCGGGCGCACGTTTTGGAAACATGTTATAAACAAGTTCAATAAACACAATTTTCAACAACGCAACAAGGATATGCTAACAAGCAAGTGAAAAACGTTGAACCGTGATTGTCAAAAGTTCAACTCGTTTTACAAACGTGCAAAACATTTGGAAACAAATGGGGAAAATGAGTTGGATAACATGAGACATGCTAGACAAATGTAGAGTGACGAGCATAGAGGAGCGCCGCTTAATAACGACGATGACCTAAGCCAAACAAACGAAGCGCTATTCGGTCATGATGCTCAACCACGTTCGATGGGCAAAAAACTTGCTTTGAAGAAAGCCAAATCCGAGAGCACGACGAGTACCGGGGGAGCGACTACCGGGGGAACGGGCTCCTCAAGCCAATTTGGGGACGTTATGACATCCGAGTATTGTATCAAACGGGAAACCGCCCAAGAGGCGTATCAGACGACTAAAGAAAAAGATCTAACGATTATGAGGTTGGAAGAGATGAAATCTCTCGGTACTGTCACTTCCAAAATGGATCCAAACACTGTGTATTGGATCGAGATGGAAAAGGATAGAATCATCAAAAAATATAATTTGCAACCTCCACAGTAGATTTATTTGTATTTCGTAATTTCCTTATGTTGTAGTTTCCTTTATGTCATTTTTTATTTTATACTTATTTTTTTTATTTTTTTAAGTGAGGCCCAAAATATGGTGTTATGGTTGAGTTATGATAAGAGATGTTTTTTTTTGTTAAGGTTGAAATGTTAAAGCTGATGTGGCGCTGACGTGACGCAAGGTTAACTTATAACTTGAGGTTACCACACCAAGTGCTCTAACGCAAATCGTTTAAAGTATTTTGGAGCATTTAAAAACGATGAGTAGTGAATGCTTATTTGACAAGCATTAGTTAGCTTTATCTTTTCTTCTCATTTTCGAACACTCTATTGAGTAGCATTTTGGAACGTTAAGCATTTATCAGTTGTTTTACACATTATGATCATACAAACATCTATTTTATTATATATTTTATAGAAAGACAAAAAACAACTACTTCTTATAGCTATTAGGCTAAAGTAGTAAAGTTAGTGGTCACCTTCCCTCACCTTTATCCCATTTTTTTTGAGTTAATTGAGAAAATCGTCCTTAAGGTTTGGTCAAATTGCAGGTTTCGTCTCAAATAGTTTGAAAGTGCATAGATCGTCCCCAAATCAAACCTTTTTGAAAATTTTGGTCCCTGGCTTTAACGAGCGTTAAGTGAATTTCATTAGAATTTACACGTTAGCCTTATTGGGCAACAACTCTTGCAGCGTTCATCCTTTTAACTAACGGTCGTTATAATAAAAATAAAACCGGTTTTTATACGTTAGTAAGGTCCGTTTCATACGTTTTCGTCAATTTTATACGTTTTTAATCGTTTTCATCCATTTCGATACAATTTTGTCAGTTTTTTTCCCGTTTTGTCCGTTTTTATACGTTTTTGTCTGTTTTCATCCGTTTTAATACGCTTTCGTCTGTTTTTATACGTTTTTATCCTTTTTCATCCGGTTTTCTCCGCTTTTATACATTTTCATTTGTTTTTTTGTGTTTTTGTCCGTTTTTATGCGTTTTCATTCGCTTTCATCAATTTTTATCACATTTCCATACGTTTTTATCCGTTTTAATACGCGTTAGTCCGTTTTCATACGTTATTATCCGTTTTCATCCGTTTTAATACGCTTTCATCCATTTTCTTATGTTTTTATACGTTTTTATCCTTCATTATACGTTTTAATACGCGTTCGTCCGTTTTTTTTACGTTTCCAATCGCTTTTATCCGTTTTCATCCGTTTTTTACCCTTTTTTTACATTTTCATCCATTTTATACGCTTTCGTCCATTTTTCTTACGTTTTATACGTTTTCGCCCGTTTGTATACGTTTACGTCCGTTTTTATACGTTTTCATCTGTTTTAATACGTTTTCGGCCATTTTTATATGTTTTCGTCCGTTTTTATATGTTTTCGTCCGTTTTTGTCGGTTTTAATAATGACAAACATATAACTTGTAATGCATACTTACATCAACATCTCTTGACGTCTCAAGTGTGCTTCAAAACAGTCACAGATTTCCATTCCGAAGTGAATCACTCAAGGTATGATTTTTTTTAAACTTGACGTATTTTCAAAGTTCACATTTTTATAAAAACATATAAATACAGTCGAAACGTATAAAAATGAACGAACGAAAGAGTATAAAGAACGAAACGTAAAAAACATATGAAAACGGATGAAACGGGTAAAGATGGATAAACGGATACAAACGTAAGAAAAACGAACGAAAGCGTATTAAACGGATGAAAACAGATAAAGACGAATAAAAACATATGAAAACATAAGAAAAACGGACGAAAGCGTATAAAACGGATGAAAACACATAAAAACAGATAAAAACGTATAAAAACGCATAAAAACGGACGAAAGCGTATAAAAACGGATGAAAGCGTATAAAAACGGATGAAAACCTAAGAAAAATGGACGAAAGCATAGAAACGGATGAAAATGGATAAAGATGTATAAAAACGTAAGAAAATCTGACGAAAGCGTATTAATACGGATGAAAATGGACAAAGACGGAAGAAAAACAAACAAAACGCATAAAAACGGATAAAAATGGATGAAAGCGTATAATAACGGATGAAGACGTATAACAACGGACAAAAATGGATGAATAAGGATAAAGACGGATAAAAACGTAAGAAAAATGGACGAACGCGTGTTAAAACGGATGAAAACGTGTAAAAACGGACGAAAATGCATAAAAACGTATGAAAACGGACGAAAACGTATTAAAACGGACCTTACTAACGTATAAAAACCCAAAATTTTTTATTATAAACGGCCGTTAGTTAAAAGGATGAACGCTGCAAGAGTTGTTAGCTAAAAGGGCTAACGTGCAACTTATAACGGAATCGATTTAACGCCGGTTAAAGCCAAGGACCAAAATTTGGGACGAAACCTGCAATTTGGCCAAACCTTATAGACAATTTATGCAATTAACTCCATTTTTTTAATTTAAATACTTGTATTCATAAACTAAAAACGCAAAAGTGAACGTAAACGTACGAAATTAAAAAAATTTATTCATAAATTAAAAATATTACATAGACTTCGAATATTAGGAATATTACATAAATTATTAAAAACGTAAACGTACAGAATTAAAAATAATGCATGGATAAATAAAAAACGTAAACTAAATAGGCAAATCCCACTTCGCCTTTATCCCCGCCCTTATCTCTTCCATCTGCCCGGGTGCTACTTCAGTCAAGTGATCATATGGCTGCACATAGAACATTATGTCTTTTTGGCGTTGTTTATATTGCTGCATCGCCAACTCTTGTTCACGAACTTCCAACTCCCTCTTTCTGATCTCCAAAAAAGCAACGTGTTCTTCTTTCTTCATTGCCATGGAACGTTCGTTGTGTCTTGGATACTCGAAAACCATCAACCTAGCCAATGCATCCTCATTCATTTCTCGTTCGGGCGCACCATCTTCCATTTTTCGTTCACCATATCGTATGTTCGACGATTGGTTGCCTCTGTTTTGCTCTCCACGTACCCTACAACCTCATTACAAAATCCACTCTCCCTCTTCGTGTTATCAAGGACGCTCTTTTCGGATACATGAACCCAACCTTTGCACAACGCAATTTCTTTCTCAGTGGTCCATGGAAGGCATCGGGGTGCGTCCTCTTTTGGAACCGTCCTATTTTGGCATCTTTTAGACGGCTTCGTTGTGGCCGGTGCCGGTGATGGGGTAGCGACTTCGACGAGAGAGTCTTCACGAGTGGTGTTTTGATAAGTGTGCGGAAATTGTGGTTCGTACATATCTTCATAAGAAATAGGGGAATGCGAGACATGGGTTACTGTGTATTTTGTTGTGACAATGAACCACCCCTATGGGTTTGTGAGCCGTAGTTGGGGTTGTCGAATGAGAACGCGTTTGGTTGTAAGGAGAATTGGTTAAATGCGTTTGTTTGTGAGTATTGGCTAAAAGCGTTTTGTTGTGGGTATGGGTTTAGGTATGGTTGGTTTAGGTAAAGTTGGTTATAATAGTATGATGGTGGTCGTAAGTTCATTTGTTGGTTTGATGGTGGAGTATTTTCGAGAGTAAACGTTTCTTCGGGTGTCGGGGGAGTGCTTCAAGTAGTATTTTGTTGCTGACTCTTGGTGGTTCGAAGAATGATTTGTTGAGACATTTTTATAACTAAAATGAGAAGTAAAAGTGTTGAGACATTTCACGGTGTTTTTTTTTGTTGTGTCGCGCGTGAGTGTCGTGATGGTTATGGGGTGGCGCATGAGTGAGGAATGAAAGGTGAGAGATCACCTATCACTCTATCCAGCCTTAGTCACTACTACTATTTACTACCACTGATCATTACTATTGTTACTTTTGATCGACAAACACACTCATACTTTAATGAGTTAAATGAATAGATACCAAGTAAAATAAAAAAAAGATATATTATATAATCTCTGGCGATTATTTTTCAAGAAAAAGTATTTATTCTTTTATGGATATGTTTGACATACAAGATTGAGAGATTATGTTTACTTTTACAAAAAATAAGCCATTTAAAAAATAATTTTTGTATTGACAGACATAACTTATAAGAGATTATAAAAAAATAATCTCTTATAATCTCTTAAAACCAAATGCTACTTCATATAGCTTATAAAAATAATTTATTTTTATAATCTTCATATCCAAAGACCATCTGCAGTTCCAACAATAATTACTTTTGTCAAAAATATATGCATCTCTCGCGTCAAATTATGTTAAACCTTTGAGATTTGCTACACCCAAAAGATTTGCTAAACCTTTTTAATATATTATAAGATAGTTGTTGGTATTTCTTTATTTTAACAAGATTAAATAGCTTTTATATGAAATAAAAAATAAAAAAAAAATTGTTCATAAAGACTTATAAAGGGTTTTTGACATAACATTATGTGACTGTCTTATTCAAAAGTGATTACATATTTACAGTTTTGAATAGTTTTAGGAAACTATGTATTTTTAAAGTGAAAACAACTTTTGAATTTTCCAGCCAAGTGGTTTTAACTTTTTAATGTTGAATAAAAAACTTAAGGCACTTTCCAAGTTTCCATACGCATTCAACTGGTTATTGTAAAATAAATTTGTCAACAAGAAAAACTTTAAAAGTTTGAGAATGTAACAAATGTTTTTACACCTCAAAAGCTCAAACCGACCAAATTGAAAAGTTACAAAAAGTTTAATCCATACTCATGGCTTATGTGTATGGTTGTTACTTGTTGACCAAATAAATGAAGGTTAAAATCCATAGGTCTCAAAGAAAGTGCCGTCAACGCGGTTGTAGAAGGAACGTGGCTTTCAAATTCAGCGACACGTGGCACTACCGAAAGATATTGTGGTTTTGGATAAGGTGATTAACACGTCATACTATGCTATGGAACTAAAACTCACATGATTCATTTCTCACCCATATAAAAGTTGTACTTTTATCATATTAGAATCAAACTTTGTTAAATTAATAGTAGTTGATAAATTAATAAAATTTGATAAAATTAATAATTTATTCAG
Organism: Chrysanthemum makinoi; assembly: GCA_910596185.1. NCBI lineage: Eukaryota > Viridiplantae > Streptophyta > Magnoliopsida > Asterales > Asteraceae > Chrysanthemum > Chrysanthemum makinoi. Next base: position 39,874,592 of record OU343220.1, on the reverse strand, counting down.
TTTTATTTTGAATCAGTATAAATTTAGAACGCAATCAATAAAATAATAAAATAATAAATTTGGATTCCAATCATTATTTGAGATACAATCGCGATTATTGGCTGCATTATAGTAGATATCCAACTGTTATTAAAGGATACGATGATGCAAACTGGATATCTGATATAAAGGATTCCACATCGATTAGTGGATATGTGTTTACACTAGGAGGGGCAGCTATATCTTGAAAGTCTTCCAAGCAAACAATTATAGCTCGGTCCACGATGGAATTAGAATTTATTGCGTTAGATAAATGCGGAGAAGAGGCGGAATGTCTATGTCAGTTCGTAGAGGACATACCAAGGTGGCATGAACCGATAACGGCCATTAGTAAGTCAATCGAAAATTGGCAGAGTTCATATCATAATATATAATGAAAGGTCTAGACATATCTGTCGTCGACATAATTCGGTGCGACAACTACTTGTCACACCCCCAATTTACCTGTTTTGCGTGAATGGAATTCACGGGGATTATTTGTCATAGCACAGTTATATTGACGACCTAAAGTGTCGTTTAAAAACATCGTTGGATATTTCATAAAAACAATCAGTACAACATCGGTCCCAAAAGGTTTACACGGTTTTGGGAAATACAAATATGTTACAATTCCAAACGATGTTTTGAAATAAAGTGCCATAATGTACATAATGTAAGTCGACGCCGTGACTCAAAATGTAGGTCCCTAAACCATGTCATGATGATAATGCCTGTTACAGCGAAAATACATTGCTAAAAGCGGTCAACAATAATGTTGGTGAGAAATCATAGGTTTATGTAAATGTTTTATACGACTACACAAGTATAGACCATGCATGACAATCAAGTCACGTAAAATTAATGTTACAATTGCTCTAAGCCCATGACCGAAACTAGCTGTTCAATAATGTATGCCCTGCGAGTGTTTGCGGACAACTTCGTAATGTTATCAAATGAAATGCATCCGTTTGCTGGTTGGGATTCACCAACCGGATGGGCGTCACCCTCGATAGATCTATCCACTCATCCTCGCTTCAAAGATTAACGGTTCATGTTCAAGTAATGGGGACTTTCAAATTGGCAAATGCGGTAACTTAAGCAATGTAAATGAATGTAACATACTTGGTATCATTACAAAAATGTAGTGCAATGTATTCTCCCCGTGGGTTTGAAAATAATCGAAAGCATGTAAAACGGGGCTATGAAAACTCACTTGGATAAACTGGAATAACGGCAAAGTGAGTACAGGAGGTTTAATGTGATCGTCAACGGGACCTATTACAATGATATGATATGTCATGAGTTGCAATGTAATGTTATGCATGCATTACGTATGTTATTTATACCATTTACGAGTTTTGAAAATATTACACATCGTCAAAAAAATACTCTTTTGACGTCTTGACCAATCAAAAATCACTTTACATGTTTTTACGTCAAAATGTCATCCTATAATGGTTTAATAATGATTTGTGGTGAAATTTCCACTTTTCGTAAAACAATGTAGATGGAAAAATTTATAAAAGTAACAAAATGGCTTGAAAAACTAGTCGTAAAATGGTGTACGCGTCGATCGTTAGAGAACGAACTCGAATGTTTTGGAAAGTTTGTATCGATATCTAAAAGTTTCAGTTCAGGAGTTTTCGTCCAAAAGGTCTCGAACATAAAGATATTAAGGGTTAAAGATAGTTATTTTGGCTAATTGTGTGCGTAAAATGAGTTTCGGCCAAGTTTATGAAAAAGTGCATATCTTTGTCGTTTCAAATCCGCTTTCTACGTTTATCGTCCTTAGCCGTATCAAAGTATACTAATATATTTTTGACAAGTCGAAATAATTTGTGAAGCTTAAGGCTCATTTTTGACTCGGACAAAATAAATATAGTATGCTGAAATTTCTGAAAATAATATATTTCGTCGTCAAACTTTAAAATCCATAACTTCTTCGTTATAAGTCCGTTTTATTCCGTTCAAGCGACCACGGATTCGTTTTAAAGTATATTTTCTAAATATCATGGCCAAAAGTCGTGCCTACTGTCGGATTTTCCAGAAAATCAAAACAAGGACAGAACACAATATAAACTTATCGAAAATAGTTTTTCTCGGACAAAACCTATTCTAATCCCTTCAAATCAACTCCAAAACTAATCTAATCCTACCATACACCTTCTTAGGGTGTCATGGGTTCCTAGACATCATCAAGACCAACCAATACCAAGGGAATATTTATAGGATGACCATAGTATATAAATAACTCTAAAATCATGAAATAAAATGGTATAAATCACATATCATGCATACTTGCTTCAAAAATGAAAAGAAACATATGAAATGATAAGGAAACAAGAAAATGAAAGAAATATGCTTACTAATGAAAATGATGAGGTGTATGTAACAAGGATAATCCTAAATACTCTTGGTTTTTATTTCAAAACCTAATAAAGAGTATAAACTAGATTGTTATAAACACTTGATCTTGAGAAAAATTTTAGGTGATGATCCCTTTGAGAGCCTCTATATGGCCGGTTCTTTGAGAGAGGAAACAAGAGAGAAAAGCTTTTTACTAACACTTGAATAATGAGATGGAATGAGTGAATAAGTGAACTTGGAGTATAAACATATGCATTCAAAGAATTTCTACTAACTCTAATAAATGCCAACCCCTCCCCCAACCGGTTTTTGGGGGATATGTTTTCTAAGATAATTTTTTTTTTTTTTTTTTTTTTATAAAGTATATACTTGTGTATGATTATTGTAATAAGTGTAGGAAATGTATAAGTAAAATGTAACTTGTAAGGTAAATGGTAACTTTTTGGTACAAGTAAATTTTTAATAGATCAAAATAGAGTATAATGATTTTATAAAAATTGTAAAAATACATTCCTTGTGAAATTTGAGTGATATAAAAATTATCGAGTAGTTTTTAAGAAAAGTGTCGTAATAATTTAACTTTAACGATTTATGTACCAAATAAATTCAAAACACTAGGTAAACTAAAATATAGTTTTTATAAACTAAATGTAAGTTTAAAAATACATCGGGATCATTTTTTGAAAGTAACGGATTAAATATTCAAAATAATAACTCACGCGATAACGATTATTAAATATAAAAATTACGCGTTGAATGTGAAATGAAATGTCGTGAATGAACTAATGAGATGCAAATGATGTCAATGAAATGTAGACTAATCTTAGTCCATATGAAATGTACGTGATGTTATGATCATGAATTCGCCGCTAAACCTTAAAGGTTACGCGAATTTGAAACAAGTAAACCAAGTTTACTATAAATGTTGAAATAAGGAGACATGAATTGTGTAGAAATGACCGAAAGTACGGGTTGTCACATTAAGCCCATCCAAAAGGAATTCATCCCTGAATTCAATCGTTATTAGGTCTAACGATTGTCGGTGAAAAGATGAGGATACTTGCGTCGTGCACGGTCTTCCGTTCCCAAGTAAACTCAGGACCTCGTCGAGAATTCCAACAAACTTTCACAATAGGAATACGACTCTGTTTCAACTGCTTGACCTCGCGGTCCATGATTTCTATAGGTTCTTCCACAAAGTTGAGTTTGTCGTCGAAATTTGAACCGTCCAATGGAATAAGCGATTCGTCCGAAAGACACTTCTTCAAGTTTGAAAGCGTGAAAGCGTGTTGTGCACATGACTAAGTTACGGTGGAAGATCAAGTCGATAAGCTACCGGACCAACTCTGCTCAAAATCTTGAATGGTCCAATGTATCTCGGGTTCAATTTCCCACGCTTTCCAAATCGTACCGCGCCCTTCCAAGGCGATACTTTCAACATAACTTTGTCACCTACTTGAAATTCCAAATCCTTGCGTCTAACATCCGCATAACTTGTCTGTCGACTCCTTGCGTTCGAGGTCTATCACGCAATTTGAACAATCTTCTGGTTTCCGGTACCATTTCGGACCGATAAGTTGTCGCGTCTCCTACCTCGGCCCAACAAACGGTGATCGGCACTTACGACCATACGATTGCCTCGAATGGTGCCATCTTTATATTGGTGTGATAACTATTGTTGTACGAGAATTCTATCAATGGCAAATGGTTAGCCCAACCATTTCCAAAATCAATAACACATGCCCTCAGCATATCTTCTAACGTTTGAATTGTCCTTTCACTTTGACCGTTGGTTTGTGGGTGATATCTTTGTGCTCATCTCTAATCGGTTCGAATGAATCTTGCAATGATTTCCAAAAGTTTGAAGTGAATCGACTATCTCTGTCGGAAATGATGGAAATTGGTGCACCGTGCCTCGTGACTATTTCCTTGACATAAAGTCTAGTGAGTTGATCCATGGAATAAGTCTCTCTAATCGGTATGAAATGGGCTGACTTGGTAAGGCGATCAACAATTACCCAAATAGCGTCGTAACCTCCCGATGTCTTAGGAAGTTTAGTAACAAAGTCCATTGTAATGCGTTCCCATTTCCATTGAGGAATTTCTGGTTGTTGGAGTAAACACGAAGGCTTCGATATTGACTTTTACCTTAGAGCGGGTAAGGCATTTGCTAACGTACGTGGCAATCTCCGCTTTCATGTTCGGCCACCAATAAAGTTTCTTAAGATCTTGATACATCTTATCCGATCCTGGATGAATAGAATACTTCGACTTATGCGACTCATGCATAATCAATTCTCGTATTCCGCCATATAATGGAACCCACATTCTATCCTTGAAACATAATACTCCATCTGCTCTCTTTACAAAACCATTTGTGCTTTCGGGCATACCATAAAGCTTTTCACTTGGTCGGTTTTCCTCCTTAAGTGCTTCGACTTGTGCTTCGTGGATTTTCGATGGTAAAGGAGAAATAATCGTCATTCCCAATGATCGAACTCTTAAAGGTTTAGGCCTCTCTTTCCGACTAAGAGCATCAGCCACAACATTGGCTTTTCTCGGGTGATACTTGATTTCACAATCATAGTCGCTGAGTAACTCCAACCAACGGCGTTGCCTCATATTAAGCTCCTTTTGATCAAGAATATATTGCAAACTCTTGTGGTCGGTAAACACTGTGCACTTTGTACCGTAGAGGTAGTGTCTCCAAATCGTGAGCGCAAAAACTACTGACTCCTAACTTCGAGATCATGAGTTGTGTAATTCTTCTCATGAGTCTTAAGTTGTCGAAGCATCGCTATCACTTTCGTTTTGCATTAAAACAGCCCCAAGTCCTTTATGCGAAGCGTCGCAATATACAACAAAGTTCTCAATTCCTTCGGGTAGTGCTAAAATTGGCGCCGCATAGCTTTTGCTTCAACAACTGAAAAGCAACTTCTTGTTTCTTTTCCCACTCGTACTTCTTGTTTTTCTGTGTCAACTTGGTCAAAGGTCTCGCTATCTTCGAAAAAACTTCGATGAACCTTCGGTAATACCCGGCTAGTCCTAGAAATTGTCGAATTTTCGTAGGATTTGTTGGAGTAGCCCAATCTTTTACGGCTTCAATCTTTGCGGGATCAACTTGTAGTCCATGACTATCAATGACATGACCAAGAAATTGCACTTTGTGATTCCAAAATCACACTTGAAAATTTGGCATACAACTTCTCATTCTTGAGTAGCCTTAAAATCAGCCTTAAATGCTCTTCGTGCTCTTCTTTGCTCTTGGAGTAGATCAAGATGTCGTCAATGAACACTATAACAAACTTGTCCAAATACGACTTACAAACTCTATTCATGAGATCCATGAATACCGAGTGCATTAGTCAATCAAACGGCATTACTTGAAACTTCGTAATGACCGTAACGTGTTCTAAACGCCGTTTTGAATATCCTCTTCCGAACTTCGAAGGCGATGATAACCGACCGAAGATCAATCTTGGAATAAATACTAGAACCTTGTAATTGATCGAACAAGTCATCAATTCTGGGGAGTGGGTAGCGATTCTTCACCGTTAACTTGTTCAACTCTCTATAATCTATGCACATTCGGAAGGATCCATCCTTCTTCTTCACGAATAAGACCGGTGCTCCCCGGGAGAGAACTCGGCCTAATGAATCCCTTGTCTAAAAGTTCTTGAAATTGATTAGACAACTCTTGCATTTCGGATGGTGCTAAACGGATGCGGTGCTCGCGCTTGTCGGTGCACTCAGGGCACTAAGTCAATATGAAATTCTACTTGACGTGCCGGTGGAAGTCCCGGTAAATCCTCGGAAATACTTGAGAAAATTCGCGACAATAGGAACATCTTCAAGTCGCTTCTCCTCCGCTTTCTCGGTTACATGGGCTAAGAAAGCAAGACAACCTTTCTTAATGTACTTCTCCGTTTTGATGCTCGATATGATACTAATTCTAGTTCCACTTCGTTCCCCACGAATAATCAAAGTTTAGTTGTAGGGAAGATGAACAACTTTCTCATCACAAATGATCTTTTGCGATGCTTAGATAACCAGTCCATGCCGATGACGACGTCAAAGCTACCAAGCTCTACGGGCATGAGGTCTATGTTGAAGGGATGATTAAGAAAATTGAATGTGCAACCGCGGACAATGGTGTTGGTGCTAACTAAATTACCATTAGCTAATTCGACAATGTATGATGTATCTAAGGTGGTTGGCTTAATGTTGAGCAAAGGTGCAAATGCATTGGACACAAAACTTTTATCGGCAACCGAATCAAATAAAACTGAAGCGTAACGATTATTGAGAAGAAACGTACCCGTTATGACATTCGGGACCTCCCTATCTTCTCCGCCTCCAATGACGTAAACCCTTCCCGGTGCCAAACCTCCTTGATTCGGATTTGCTTGATTCTTTCCTTTCTTACAATCCCCCTTGTAGTGTCCAGGTTTCCCCAACCAAAACATGTAACTTGTGGCCACTTGCAATCCCTAGTACGGTGACCAACTTTCTTGCAATTCTCACACGGATCGGGACATCGACCCGGATTGTGATGACTCAAACACTTATTACACCGCAAAACCCGAATATCCTTTTCCTTCCTTTGACCCGGCATAAACCTTAGCAACCTCTTGCCTCTTGGGCGGTTGTTGAGTAGCATTTCTACCCTTGTGTTGTCCCACTTGCGCTTGTTGTTGTTGCTATTGTTGTTGTAGTTGCCTCGGTTATTGTTGAAACGTTGTTGGGGTTGTTGTTGTTTCGGTTGGTGGTGGTGTACTTACCTCGCTTCACCACTTGTGCCATCAACTTCTGAGTCACTCGAATAGCTTCCTCAATTGTTTGTGGATCAAATGATATCACATCTCCTTGAATAACTTCGAAGTCCCCGATGAAAGCCTCTAGCAACTTTTCATTATCCGATACCATCGACGGGCATAAGCGGCTAATTCGGAAATCTCGAATGTATGTGTCGATATCATACCCAATGGTTACTAGTTCATAGAACTCCGTCTCCAACTTTTTCACTTCCGTTCGAGGACAAAACTTCTTAGTCACCAATCCCTTAAATTCCTCCCACGTAAGCTTAAAAGCATTCTCCATCCCAATCGGTTGAGCATATGAATTCCACCATGACAACGCTCCATCGAGTAATGTACTCGTAGCAAATTTAACCTTCTTGTCATCCGGACAGTTACAAAGCAAAAACACCGATTCTAACTTCTCAAACCATCGAACCATGGCTGTGGCACCCTCGGTACCTCTAAACTTAGTGGGTTCACCACTCTTGAAATCCTTGTACAAACATTTCTTAACCCCGGATCCTCAGGCATTACCGATAGCGATAGCTAGCCTAGCGGCTTCAAAGCGGCCGGCCTCGGCGGCGGCCCACCTTCCTTTCGACTCTTATAGCATTAGCAATGCTATCATTCACCAACTTTTGAATTCTTGCTTGGTCATTTCCGGTGTAGCTTTCTTAGGCCATAACTCTTCAAAATCACAAGATGAAACAATCATGAGAACTCGTAAGTAGAAACAACCATCATACAAATATATCCACAACCACATCATGCATAAAGTAAATGAAATCACAACGGAACAATAGCGAAATATCACAAATATAATCACAACACACGTGGATAATATACATGAAAATTTCGCCTACATGGACCGATATCATAGATAATAATAACCATTCCTACATAGTAGAGTCAATACTTGATACATTTGTTTGTACAACAACCAAAATACAACAAGTTCTTTAAACTACGTCACACACCTTGTGACTAGGATAATAATGGTCAAAACTATACATGACAAAAGTCTACATATGGCACCTCATGGTGCTCATGACCCTATCCCGAAGATCGCGAACCGAGTCGTCAAACTATCCACCAAACTCCTCAACTCATCAATCGACCCGCAAAGAAGCAATACTCTCCCCTGTCCTCTAGCGCCTATGCGAATACTCGATGTGACAAATCAATAGAAACCGCCTAACACTAGGCCACCGACCTCCTCCTCGAATGGGCTCAATCCTATCTACCGAGTTCCTCCAAGCGTCGTGACAACCTATCAATCGGATCTGTTGATCATCAATACGGGCTCTAATGCCTCGGTAGAAAGGTCGTCGAGCAGTGCAGCCTTAGAGCTCTCGCTAACTTCGAACCTAACGGTGTCTCGGGTTGTCAGAGATGGTGGTGTAGGGATATCAAAGCGAAGCACGCTTTTTGGGCGGCAAGTCATGCGTAGTAAAGGATCTCTAAGAAAATATGATGAAGATGGTGATGATGGTGGTGATGGTGCTAGTAGTGGTGATGGTGGTAGGTGTATCTGGTTATGAGCTGGGCTAATGTGAGGAGTGGGTGCGACTTCGCCCTCCTCGAAGGGTTCAGTCTCAGTGTCGGTCATGATCAGTGGGAAAGCTGGAGTAGATCCAATGGAAGATACGATCTCAGTGGAGTGTGATGAAACCTCATCCATGATGGGGTTAGCTGGGACATCATCCGAGCTAGAGTCCGATGATATGGGGATGGGATGTGAATCACGAAGACATGTGCGTGACAACCGATGTGAAATAAAAGTAAATAACCTCGAATAAAATGTAAGTGAATCCGCATGAAAAGTGAATATGCACTATGATGAAATGATGAGATGCTATGATAATGTAGCTATAGTCTAGGGTCAATGATGCTACCTAGTTCTCTATAAGCGTAGCTCGTACCAATCTGTCACACCCCAATTTACTGTTTTGCGGTGAATGGAATTCCGGGGATTGACTGTCATAGCACCACATCACAGTTATATTGAACGACCTAAAGTGTCGTTTAAAAACACATCGTTGGATATTTCATAAAACAATCAGTACAACATCGGTCCCAAAAGGTTTACAAAGTTTGCGGAAATACAAATATGTTACAATTCCAAACGATGTTTTGAAATAAAGTGCCATAATGTACATAATGTAAGTCGACGCCACGACTCAAAATGTAGGTCCCTAAACCATGTCATGATGATAATGCCTCGATTACGAAAATACATTGCTAAAAGCGGTCAACAATAATGTTGGTGAGAAATCATAGGTTTATGTAAATGTTTTATACGACTACACAAGTATATATCAGGCATGACAATCAAGTAACGTAAAAATAATGTTACAATTGCTCTAAGCCCATGACCCCGAAACTAGACTGTTCAATAATGTATGTCCCTGCAGAGTGTTTGCCACAACTCGTAATGTTATCAAATGAAATGCATCCGTTTGCACGGTTGGGATTCACCAACCCGGATGGAGGCGTCATCCTCGATAGATCTATCCACTCATCCTCGCTTCAAAGATTAACGGTTCATGTTCAAGTAATGGGGACTTTCAAATTGGCAAATGCGGTAACTTAAGCAATGTAAATGAATTTAACATACTTGGTATCATACAAAGAAAAATGTAGTGCAATGTATTCTCCCCTTGGGTTTGAAAATAATCGAAAGCATGTAAAAGCGGGCTATGAAAACTCACTTGTAAACCTGGAATAATGGCAAAAGTGAGTACACCGAGGTTTAATGTGATGCGTCAACGGGACCTATTACAATGATATGATATGTCATGAGTTGCAATGTAATGTTATGCATGCATTTGATATGTTATTTATACCATTTACGAGTTTTGAAAATATTACACATCGTCAAAAAAAATACTCTTTTGACGTCTTGACCAATCAAAAATCACTTTACATGTTTTTACGTCAAAATGTCATCCTATAATGGTTTAATAATGATTTGTGGTGAAATTTCCACTTTTCGTCGTAAAACAATGTCGTCGGAAAATTTATAAAAGTAACAAAAATGGCTTCGAAAAACTAGTCGTAAAATGGTGTACGTCGATCGTTAGAGAACGAACTCGACTGTTTTGGAAAGTTTGTATCGATATCTAAAAGTTTCAGTTCAGGAGTTTTCGTCCAAAAGGTCTCGAACATAAAGATATTAAGGGTTAAAGATAGTGATTTTGGCTAATTGTGTGCAGAAAATGAGTTTCGGCCAAGTTTATGAAAAAGTGCATATCTTTGTCGTTTCAAATCCGCTTTCTACGTTTAATACGTCCTTAGCTTCGTATCAAAGTATACTAATATATTTTTGACAAGTCGAAATAATTTGTGAAGCTTAAGGCTCATTTTTGACTCGGACAAAATAAATATAGTATGCTGAAATTTCTGAAAATAATATATTTCATCGTCAAACTTTAAAAATCCATAACTTCTTCGTTATAAGTCCGTTTTATTCCGTTCAAGCGGCCACGGATTCGTTTTAAAGTATATTTTCTAAATATCATGGCCAAAAAGTCGTGCCTACTGTCGGATTTTCCAGAAAATCAAAACAAGGACAGAACACAATATATACTTATCGAAAATAGTTTTTCTCGGACAAAACCTATTCTAATCCCTTCAAATCAACTCCAAAACTAATCTAATCCTACCATACACCTTCTTAGGGTGTCATGGGTTCCTAGACATCATCAAGACCAACCAATACCAAGGGAATATTTATAGGATGACCATAGTATATAAATAACTCTAAAATCATGAAATAAAATGGTATAAATCACATATCATGCATACTTGCTTCAAAAATGAAAAGAAACATATGAAATGATAAGGAAACAAGAAAATGAAAGAAATATGCTTACTAATGAAAATGATGAGGTGTATGTAACAAGGATAATCCTAAATACTCTTGGTTTTTATTTCAAAACCTTATAAAGAGTATACACTAGATTGTTATAAACACTTGATCTTGAGAAAATTTTTAGATGATGATCCCTTTGAGAGCCTCTATATGGCCGGTTCTTTGAGAGAGGAAACAAGAGAGAAAAGCTTTTTACTAACACTTGAATAATGAGATGAAATGAGTGAATAAGTGAACTTGGAGTATAAACATATACATTCAAAGAATTTCTACTAACTCTAATAAATGCCAACCCCTCCCCCAACCGGTTTTTGGGGGATATGTTTTCTAAGATAAATTTTTTTTTTCTTTCTTTTATAAAGTATATACTTGTGTATGATTATTGTAATAAGTGTAGGAAATGTATAAGTAAAATGTAACTTGTAAGATAATGGTAAATTTTGGACAAGTAAGTTTTTAATAGGTCACAATAGAATGTAATGAGATAATAAAAATTGTAAAAATACATTCCTTGTGAAATTTGAGTGATATAAAAATTATCGAGTAGTTTTTAAGAAAAAACGTCGTAATAATTTAACTTTAACGATTTATGTACCAAATAAATTCAAAACACTAGGAAAACTAAAAATATAGTTTTTATAAACTAAATGTAAGTTTAAAAATACATCGGGATCATTTTTGAAAGTAATGGATTAAATATTCAAAATAATAACTCACGCGATAAAGATTATTAAATATAAAAATTACGCGTTGAATGTGAAATAAAATGTCATGAATGAACTAATGAGATGCAAATGATGTCAATGAAATGTAGACTAATCTTAGTCCATATGAAATGTACGTGATGTTATGATCATGAATTCGCCGCTAAACCTTAAAGGTTACGCGAATTTGAAACAAGTAAACCAAGTTTACTATAAATGTTGAAATAATGAGACATGAATTGTGTCGAGAAATGACCTGAAAGTACGGGTTGTCACACTACTCTCAACAGGAGTTATCTCAACTGACTATATGAAGTCAAAGGATAACATTGCTGACCCGCTTACGAAAGGCTTAAGCAAATAGTTAGCTAGTAAGTCGTCTAAAGTAATGAGACTAAAACCTTTACAGGAATGTGTTTATATGAAGGAAAACTGTTAGGTCACCATAATATGAACACAAGTATGTAGATGATAGAAACAAGAGATAAGAAGGGATGATTGATAAATAGTTAGCTAGTAAGTCGTCTAAAGTAATGAGACTAAAACCTTTACAGGAATGTGTTTATATGAAGGAAAACTGTTAGGTCACCATAATATGAACACAAGTATGTAGATGATAGAAACAAGAGATAAGAAGGGATGATTGATTCAATCACACATATGGAATAAGGATATGTTTATGTGTATTATGAAAGAGATCAACCCCTCTCAAATGAGAGGTAACAATGTTTTTATAGGCAAGGGAGCTAGGGCAACAAGTCTAGTCCCTTCCCTTGGCCTTTTGGGCCCATGCATAGGCTTATGAGCTTTCTACATAAGTCTAGCTCTAATTACTAACATAAAAGCCATAATTAAGCAACCTATTACAATGAAATGACTAACACTTGATAATACTAGTTACAAGTGATTCCAACAAAAACATAACCTAGTTGACTGGAGATGCCAATATATGGGTTCAATAAGACAACCTAATGATATAAATGTGGAGGAAGTCACGTTAATGTGGGGGAGTTACTTATATATTGTAACTTTCTAGTCTATTTCTATAACAAATGTGACTTGTTGAGAGATTTAACATATGGCTTTAAGGACTCAAGATGAAATCACAAAGCATAATGATTCAAGATGAAATCACAAAACATATATTTTAATGATTCATTCATGATGAAATCACCTATGTGAGAGAGGAGTGAGGTCGCTTCGAATAGAATTGTGGGGGGAAGGGGGCACAAATTCTAAGAGCTCTTGCTGAACCAGTCTAATGTTCATGACCATAACGAACATGACTATGAACTCATGCAAGCCCGCGTGACCTGCAGACACGAATGCAACTTTAAAAATTCGCCTGTGCGCGTAACTTTTTGCTACAGATTAGGGTTCTTAGTTTCCAAATTATGTATCAATCTATTTAGGAATAGATATAAACTTAGTGAATAAGTTAATATAAAATCGTTTTGTGCAATTAAAAGATATGTAAATCCGGTTTAATAAATAACATATTTGAATAATTATGGCTCTTATTTAGTCTTTGAGAACAAGAAAAATTTTAGTATAAATAAAGTCACAACTCTCATTCAGTAGACACAGCAAAAAACGTAATCCTCCATACATTGTTTTACCAGCATCTTCGATCAGAAACGCGCATTGCTTCTGTGATCTTTCAGCCAAGTTTGTCACGTCCGGCTGTATATCAGCTTTGACCGTTGTACCCCAGGAAACAGATGACGAATCTGTTTTAAAGGAATCGTGTTTAACACAAGCCTCATGCCTTGACCGAATTTTACTGCTTTATTTTATATATCTTTTCAATATGATTCTGTCTTCTGCTTCTTCTCCATTTTGCCTGTTATTTAATTCTCTGTCATTTATTTTATGTTAATTATTTATTGATTATAATCTGATTTATTCTAATAAAAGTGTACATGTTTTCTTACAGAATAATTTTATTTCCAGCCTATCTATGTATATGAACCAAGAGTTAGGATCAAATGACAAAATAAAATTAGAATGAGAAGAATAATAAGAAATCACAATAACACATTTCGGATGCACTTATAAAAATAGATACATCTCGTTTAATTTCTACCTCTTTATTTGAATTGTCTGGCTATAAATCTTTCTCATACTTTCCATATTATTTTTCTTTTTCTCATACTTTCCATATTATTTTTCTTATTACTTGATCCAACCCTATGAACCAAACCAATATGTGATATTGTCGTTAAAAAAAGTAGTCGTTTAATGGTTACAATAGGGTATTCAAAAATATTATGTATGTGTAGCACAAAATAAGCTTTACTACATAAATTATATATAGAAGTTAACAAAGTTACTTCGAGTCTTCGTGTTTGTGAATTTAAACGTCATTAAAACATGAACACATAAAACTAGTAAATGCTTAACTACTTGGGCTAAACTATTTTTTAAAGTGAAGTGGGCATGCATTATTATTGGGCCTTCTAACTTGTTTTCATTCGAATTTCCAGTTAGTCTGATGAGCAAATGCATATATAGCACAAAACAATATATAAACTCATTGACATTTATTAGAATTTCTACATCACAAGGCCAATCCATACATGGCCCACAAATCTTAAATCCGCTCTTGAATGGGTATGTGTGTATATGATGAAAAAGATGGATAGTGCTCGGGGTGCAAACGAGTCGAGCTTTTATCGAGTAACTCGAGCTCGATGAAGATGTACCATAGAAAAGTTGATCGGGTGCAATAGTGGAGAAGTAAAATACCGAGGCACCAATGTGATGGCATTGTAGACATTAATGAGTCATGCATATCTGATGCTAAAATGTTCAAAGAAGCACCCAGTTCTTGGAAGAAAATTGCGGAATGATCTTGAATTAATGGTCAATTTAGTTTTATAACTCGGAAAATAACGCAGACTGTTTTCTGCAAACATTACGGTAAAGTATTTTATGTGCATTTGGAACCTTTAGATTAGATGGATCATGATATCTCATTTCAGCTGATAGAAATGTATATTAATGGGAGGCAAGAAGGCCTTATGTATCTAACCATCTAATTACTTGTGTGCGCGCATGCTTTATTTGTTACTGTATTTTGTTCGTTTCTTTCTCTTCTTTACTTATAAGGACTAGGCTTAAATTGATCTGGCTCGTGAACTTTTAGAGAAAACTTCGTGAGACATGACTCTATTGAAGCGTAAGTTATATAAAAGTTGTTATTTATAGATGAAAAAGGTCCTAGGCCAATTCATGGTACCATCGGTCGTGGAAAAAGAAAATCAATGTTGTAATGCTAGGTCAAAGGACGCTAAATTTCGTCATGTTTGATTCAGCGTCATGTTAATGTTCAGTTTCACTCACAAAACAACTCAAATATGTAGCAGAAATACAAGAAAACTATTTTCAAAGTTACTTCACTTCACAAGAAGGCTAGTATAGTAGTGTGAAAAGGTAATATGGTAAGTCGTAAGTTTTTTCTATTAAAACAAACTATTTTTGGAGTCATGTAGACTGAAATGAGTTTAATTGTGGAAATTGTAATGATGATTTTAAGAGCATCTTAAATGATAAATCTTTTAAAAAAGTTTATATAAAATTCACGTCGTATCATAATAAGTGACTTTTAAATTTTTTATCTTATAAACCTATAAATGAGTTACATGTATTAGTTACAATGAAAAGGGCCATAAATTTTGATTTATTTCATTTATATTATAATAAACCTAATCTCACTATAGTGACTCAATTAATAATAATTATAAACCACATTTCATTATAACAACTCAATTTATAAACATCTTCAAATTTTATAAACTTTCCATTGTAGATGCTCTAACATCACAAATACAAAAAACGTCTCTCAATGTATTTGTAAAGAAACACAAGAGTTAGGTCTTCCTTAGTTTATTAGCTAATATGTTAGTAAAGCTAAACTTTTTATTAAACGCAACACCCCTAAATGCTGCAACTCAACATCATCATTTACTGAACTTTTAAATTAATTAATTAATTAAAAACTTTGTTTTTCTATAGTTAATACAAGGACAAAAGCCCGCTGCGTTGCAGCGGGTATTATTTATATTTTTTTTGAATTTGTGGTACGCATGACAAAATAAGTATTACATTTTCGATCTTGAACAAATACATGCAGTAACATCTAAAAACTGTATGGCAATAGAAACTTAACACACCAATTGTTAAAAGTGGTATAAGACATAACCACTGATGTATGAGAGGCGTCGCCGCTGAAGGCAGTGTGTCGTTCCACATAATCACGTGGCTGTCGAACGGCGTCTTTCGTGATGCGAGTCACAACACCTCCAACAAAGTAAATATTTTGTGGTGCAGACGTGTGCACCAACGTAAAGTCACTTCCTTCACATCTGTTGAGTAGAGAAACTGAGTTACCATACCTGTGCGGCTTTGTAACTGCACATACATAACAACAAATAGAAATTAGCAAGCATAATAGTAAATGATTATACATAAATGAAAGATATTCTATTATTCTGGTTCGAAAGATTTTGAGGACGCGCTCGTATTTGGTCTTAGCTCCAAGCATGATTTGGCATAACAACTATCAATCGGTATATGCACCCTAATAAGCCTAATTCAAAATGAATACTATCATCTCATCTATATACTTTTCTACAAAAGACTAACACCGCCATGACAAAACAACCAATCAGTAAGCATATTTTCTATCATACTTAAAGTGAATACTGAAAACCAAAGTATTAAGATTGACTAAATTTTCTAACATGCCTATATTTAGAGTTTGGCTCATCTGAATGCTTCTTCAACCTGTACTGAAAGAGACCGATGTAAAAATTTGTTAACTTACTAACTACTTACAATAACCATGATTCCGAAAATCTTCATGCTTGGATTACTTATTTTCTTCTCATATTTTGATCCAGCAAAGCAAACTGGTTGGATCTTATTTCTTTTATTGTTATTATTATTATTATTCCAAGTTTACTTAAAAATGCAAATACGACCACATTTACCTGTTATACGCAGACTTTTGAAAAAAGCGGTTCAAGCCAACAGAGCCGGAATTCTTTGACCCATAGCCAATCCATTCACTAGACTGTAACAACACGAAACTATTAAAATTTGATTTTAAACATCCGTAAGATAAGTAACAGGCAAAAATCATAAAGTTAAATATGGCTATAAACATCTAACACCAAAAAAACAGACAGCCAAAAGTTACAGAAGACAAAGATTGCAGTCTTTAATCTGCCACATTAAATAAACGTCGTCATTTTAGGAAGCAAACCTTAACTTGATTTCATGGCAACATTAGCTAAGATCTGGACCCTTTAACTCCAACGCCATTTGATCATTTTCCAATTTCATCCTCTCGTTTTCCTTCCTCATCATCTCCAATTCAGTGGTCTTTTTCCTACAATACCTTTTCCACTTCAACCGTTCTTTCTCCAATTCCAAAGATTTGTGCTTGTATTTGAATCTTCTGCTTTCATCCATTGATCCTGTAAATGATTTGCTTTCACCCCTTCTTGATTCATATATGCTTGCACATTTTTCGCTTGAGAACCCTCATTTTATTTTAACCCTTTTGAAGATGCATCACCGACACCAAATACTCTGCTTTGATCCAAATTTAAATGGCATGTCACACTTGCCATTGATAATGTAGAAACTCATGAGCAATTCATAATTTGATTTCTACTTTACATTATATGAGTTATTTTTAAAATTTTTATGTACCTACCATTTTACAGGTTTCTTTTAAAGAGTGGGTCACCGAAAATATGCACTTACTTTGCGTGGCAGCTTCATTTTACAACCAACCCTTTGTCGATCAACCCCTCCATGCAACTACGTCCGCTATATGACTCGGACCCCAAGGTTACTTCAAGCTGTCTTGCCTTCCCCTTTCCTATTTCAGGTCTGCAAAACGAAAAATGTTGCCTTTACAAAACCAAAAGAGATCAGACCTTGATTCCAAAACATGTAACAACCAAACTCGTAAAGTATACATAGAAAAATTCGAACCATGTATCCCCATAAGCAGCTACACGCGCGAGAAAGTAGGCTTTTAATTCATTTCCTTTCATGGCCGCCAAATCCTACAATGACATAAATAAAAGGAAATTCGATTGGACATCCGATAAAACTTCAGATTCACTAAATTTAAGCCAAGGATGTATCGATAATCTTCCCCGCATATATGAGCCACCAAAGACCTTTATAGAGATACTCAACATAAACCTGCTACAGTGTTACGAAATTACGCTCGCCTAATACGCTGGCGAAGACCAAAAAATCCAACCTCAAACCACTCATTAGAGGAGGCATGTACCCTTTCCACATATTTGAAACTTAAACATATAAGTTAGGTAAAAAAAAACACGCGTGATAAATTTTTTCAACACGTTCATAAACTTGGAAATCCTTTCGTTACTACATCAGTATCAAAATCACCAAGCTGTTATTTAAGATAGAAATAATTTTTTTTTCATAATTCAAATCCATTATAGATAGCTTTACTCCATCGTTGATTTCCTTTTAATCGTTGGCCTATTTTTCACAAATAAGTAAATGTGAAGTATTTTATGACATAAAGTACTTGTGAAAGTATGCACCGTACTTGGAAGTTAACCGATGCCTCACATACGCAAAGGCGTTTCGTAGATTCGTTAGCCTGCAACGAACAAATACATAATGAGAATCAAAAAGCATTCCAAAAAAACGCGTTAACCAACTGTAAGTAATGGAAAAAAGGGTGTGCAGGCTAAGAAAACCTAGTAATTCTGGGCCACCCTACCCCACGAAAGTGTCAACACACCGTTTTGGTGACAATGGCTCACTTAACAAACTCACACCATCAGGTTTGTCAGAATAATCCGTCATAACTCTTTACCTTCAACAGAAGTTGGACAACTCTTGTTGCAGTTGATGTATATCACGCGAACCTTGTGTGAGAGCTTATCAACCGCAGTTCTGACATTCAAGACTGCACCATGGGCTTTTACACTATCATGAGTGTTTCTCTTGTCGAAAAGCTTTCTTTCTTTGCTAGAAGGATCCTCCATCAAGATTACTTTTGACGTGTCCTTTACACCAGCCATATCTAAACGTTCATCGTCCCCTTTTTCTTTCCCTTTAAACAGTAGTCTCTGATCCTTGGCTTCTAAATTCGTCTCACGGGCAAGAATCTTCTTGAGATCACCTTCAATATATGACTATGTTTACTATTCATATGAGCACATTAAATTATCTAAAGGCTAATTGTATATGAAACCATATATCAGAACTTGAAGTTTAGATGTAAAAACGAAAAATGATAACTTTCAACGGATTCTCGATACTAACTAATCTGATATAGATTCAAAGAAAGAAAATTAATACAGTATGGATGAAGCAAGTAGCAAAGTTATACCTAAACATAATTGGATAAAGATTAAAAGACTAATGAATGATCTAAAATGTCAATCAGTCAACATGTAACACCCCGCCTTAACAGACCACAATATTGTCCGCTTTGCCCGCATGCTCACGGCTTTGTTTTTGTGGCCTCATTTGAAGACTTCCCGAGTCACCCGAAGCCACTACTCTCACATGAGCGCGGCTTAATTGCGGTTCCTAAGAACTCCACCGCGATGAGACCCACAAAGCAGCGTTGTGTCACCGTGAAGGCGAATGTTATCTTATAAGCCCAGGATCTCTCCAGGCCACAACCGATGTGGGATTTGCCTAGGGTGTTACAATCACCCCCCTTAGGGACTCATCATCCTCGATGAAGTTTGCCCACCATCCCAACGGCTCGGAGTGGCTCGATACCACTTGTAACACCCCGCCTAATGCAGACCACAATATTCTCCGCCGAGCTCACGGCTTTGTTTTGTGGCCTCATTTGAAGACTTCCCGGCAGGTCACCCAAGCCAGTACTACTCTCAAATGAGCATTCTTAACTGCCAGTTCCTAAGAACTCCACCCGCAATAGACCACAAAACGCGTTGTGTCATTGTAATGCGAATGTTATCTTATGAGCCTAGGATCTCTCCAGGCCACAGCCGATGTGGGATTTGCCTAGGGTGTTACACAACATAACTACACTTCTAGAACATGAAGCATATAAGCACATATTCAAGATTTCTAGAGTAACTTCTGGAAACGAATACGATGAATGTTTACAGCTATTAAAGAAACATGTGTACTATGCAACACTTAAAGCATACACGTATGTATAGAAACAAAGGTCAACTAAACATCAAAACATACAAAATGGAGAAAAAGTGTGATTAATGATTAAAGACAAACATCAACAACCCTCACTAAAGATTCTTTAAAGATTGCAATTTTTATTCTGAAATAACATAAAAAATCCATGATCAAAATACAATGAAAATCAAACAATATCTTTATTTAAAAAAAAATGTGAAAAGTAGACTTACCTTCATGAGTCGTTTCATTATGAAAAATAAAGGATCTAAGATGTTTCAAGGCTCCATCTAGTCGTATTTGTTACAGCTCTAGGATCATGTGTGTGCCTACAATGATGTAAATTTTATATAAAAAAAAACACATTTGTAGCAACTCGCATTCAACTTTGATTGTAACTCCTACTTTTAACTGCCGAACTAAAATTCGTCAAATATTGTACCTGTCTTAGCGGAGTTGCATCTGTTAACTCAAGTTCCTGCAAAAAAATGCTTCTATTACATGTCTTTTTCATATATAACAATAATGTAAAAGAAGGAAAGATGAAAGTTACGGCACAATATACACCAGAATGATAGTGAACCATAAAGCGTTTCACTCTTGAAAAGCTATACCTTGAAATAACTATCAAAATTTATCTTATTGATGACAATTCTCATATCCACTGTCTTCTTTGTCCCTTACATGAACCACTCTTTATTCTCTCTTTCCCTGCAAACCAAATCGTTTTCATAGCACACTTTGAAAAATTGCTACTTTGACACCAAATTAACACCACCCTTGAAATAAAATACTCAAGCTATAAACTTTTGATTTTATCTAAAAAGAAAAGAAAAAAAATTAACCTCAACCTCGTCATCATCATCCGGTTCATCACAGGTTCGCCATCGCATATCTTCAAAATCTGTCGAGGTTTTTTTTCTTCTTACGGCTGATTTTAGATTGAGAAAATATAATTTTCAGAGAATAACTTTGTGAAGATGTGTGTGATGGGAGGCGGTGCGAAAAGGATTAAGATGAAACTTTGAGAGGATAAGTTTATCACTGTCTGTGGGAGGCGGTGCAAGAAACAAAACAACCTTTCACATTCAGATGGACCCAAAAACGGGCTAAGGACCAAAAAACGGGCCAAGATGAAAAGCAGGCCAAAACGCCGGAAGCCCAAAAAAAAGGAATATTCCCTTAGATTCCTTTGTGTTTTAGTATATAGATACAATTAAAAATGTTAATAATACCATAAATAAGAAAGAAAAAGAGACAAAAAATATTTTAGACTAAACACATATAGAAATAGAAACACACATATCAATAGTCGAATATGTAAAGAATATCGAGAGAAATCCGTCGTTTATTGCTTATCCTAAATCCCACCAAGAGGAGGATAAGTTTTGAAGAAGGCACAATGACGTTCAAAAGGAAGACACCTTAAACAAACTGCATTCATGTGAAAAAAAAAGTTATTTTAAATGACTTGAGGTGAAGGACGAGAAGCATATCATACAGGTTGTTGTAGTAGAATTTTTTACTATATGCAGTTTTATAGAAAGTATATAGTCTATGCTTGATTTAGATTTGTGATTGACAACTATACTCTGTTGAACTTACGTTCGACTACTTTATATTAAATAGAGCACGTACTATGTTTGGATAGTTCTTTGTAACCTGTTTAGATGTCAAATAATTGAAAGGTTTTAGTCTGTTTTTTTCTTATCAACTCGTCGACATGATTCATTTGAGCATTTACATCGATACTGTTTGTATAAGGTCTTAACCATATCACTCGGAAAACAAGAAGGCCTTATGTTTTCTGACCATCTAATTACTTGTGTGTGCGTGTGCTTTATTTATTACCGTAATTTGTTCATTTCTTTATCTTCTTTACTCATAAGGATTAGGCTTAAATTGATCTAGCTCGATAAATTTTAGAGAAAACTTTGTGAGACATGATTCTTCTGAAGCGTAAGCTATATAAAAGTTGTAATTTATATATGAACAAGGTCTTTGGCGATGGTCGTGGAAGAAGAAAATCAATGCTATTATGCTAGGACAAAGATTGCTAATTTGCACCATTTTAAACTCAGTTAATTTTTAAGTTACACTAACTACAAGGATAACCACTATCGGAGACGGCCAATTTTTACCGATGAATCATTCCGTTTCTATAAGTTGAATAATGTTAAATCATGTGCTAATGAGCACTCATTTTCTGTTAATGAAATTGCAACTGCACCAGGTTCATTCAAGTTCCTACACTAATCACTCCTCACCTCAACCTACCCCAACTCGAAGAACCCACACACAAAGATTACTAATTCGAGGCGGTTACTACTTCCGATACAAAACTGCTAAAACTGGGCACCCGTATTCAACCTGACCAATCAACAATTGGGCCATCTACCAGTTGCTCCTCAACCCAGCTCTCGCCCAAACAACCCCAAATGCTCCAACTCAACACCGCTATTACCCAACCGAACCTATTTAATGACGTCAAACACTACTTCATTTACTCCTTCCCATTTCCTAGCCCAAACA
This sequence comes from Chrysanthemum makinoi, assembly GCA_910596185.1. Classification (NCBI taxonomy): domain Eukaryota; kingdom Viridiplantae; phylum Streptophyta; class Magnoliopsida; order Asterales; family Asteraceae; genus Chrysanthemum; species Chrysanthemum makinoi. The sequence goes on along the minus strand of OU343220.1, from coordinate 39,852,120 downwards.
ACCCTAAGAGCTCAAGAAAACACAACAACCTTCGATCATCTTCGTTTTTTGTTTATCCTAGATCCCCGTTAATAGGAGCATAAGGTTTGAAGAAGGCACGGTGCCCTCCAAAAGGAAGGCACTTTAAACAAACTGCATTCATGTGAAAAAAAGCTCTCTTTCATGACTTGCGGTGAAGGACGTGAATCATATCATACATGTTGTTATAATCGATTTTTTTTAGTATATGCAGTTTTATGGAACGTATGTAGTCTATGCTTGGTTTAGTATTTTAATTGACAACTATACTTTGTTGAACTTATGGTTTGACTATTTTGTATTGAATATACCACTTATTTTGTTTTGATAATTCTTTTAACTTGATTAGATGTTAAATAGTTGAAAGGTTTTAATCTCTTTTTCTTACCAACTCGTCGGGAGAATTTATTTGAGCATTATACATTTGTACTGCTTTTATAAGGTCATAATATTGATAAGTTGTATAACAACTTTTTCAAACTTAAAAACTAAGAAAGCATAGCACTTTGAGTCTACCAAGTTTGAAAAAAGAATTATATGTTGAGGGACATTGTTGCCTTTTATTGTTTAGCCCACAACTAGCATATTAATGTTTGAAATAATGATCTAAGTTGCACATTTTTTGAGTATGTTTAGTCTTTTGAGCATACCTCGCAGGGCCGTTTTTGAGGGTGTGCAAGTAGGCTGACCACTCAGGGCCTCAAAATTGTCACGTTAACAATTATATGCATGCATACACACAGTTTTCATGAAGAAATACAGTATTTAGATGAGAGAATATCTTAAATGCGTAATATGTTAAACATTCAGATAACGAATTGCATCATATCTTATCATCGGTAACACTTCATATATAACATTCATTTTCGAAAGGCCTCATTATGTAGTTTTCGCCCAGGCCCTCAAAACTTTCAAAAATTTAGGGACAGCTCTGATACCTCGCAATTGAAACCTTGTTGTTGGCTCCTTGCATTAAACCATGTGTTCAATAGCTTCGGCCAATAAAAACAAAATAAATGAAAACTCTAAGGGTGCGTTTGGTTGTAGGGATTGAAATATAGGAATCACTTTCATTCCCAACACATTATGTTTGGTTAGTATGTTTATTACTAAAAAGTGGGTATGAAACCCACAAATATAGGTATCTTCTAAACCCACCAAGTAAGGTGGGTATCAAATCCCATTCCCATTCCCATTACCATAGTGATTCCCTTTAACAACCAAACACCCCCTAAAAATCATTTCAAATATTATAAAAAAATATGTTTTACCGTCCGGGGGATGAAAACCTCATATTTCAAGTTAAACTGAGTTAGCAAGATTAAAGAAGAGTTATCTACTCTTAAATCAAACATCTTACAATTAAGTGAAAGTTTATTCTTCATTTCTTTTTGGCCTCCATCAACATTTATAATCTGACGCAACAACAATAACATTCTCGCTCATGTTGTATCTCCAATTGTTTTCTTATATTAGAGGGAGTTGTCACACTCCGTCACCTTTCATATCAGTGCCACTTAATCTTTCTCTCTCCTCTCACTCTCTATCACCTTTCACCCGTAGTGGTCACACCACCCACCACGTTTTATTAAAATACTCATTTTATATAAATATACACCGCTAAATACCTCACATATACTCATAAACAAAATAAAAAACAATAAAATACACAGAGCTAGCACGAGAACCAAGAGGTGACCGGCTCACCTCTGTCATCTCTTTTTTCCTCCTCTCACACGTAAGATGTGTGTGTGGGAATAGAGCGGCAAGTGAAGGAGGCCCTCACTCGTGACCTCTCACCCACCACTCCCTTCACTCTTAGGGGGTGTTTGTGATTGCTTATTTAAAATAAATTATGCGTTTTGAAAAATAATAATCAGTTATTACAAAAAGTGATTTTAAAATGTAGTGTTTGGCCATTTTCCTTTCTTTTCTTGGAAAATCTAGATTATAGGGTTTTTCCACAATTATATCCCAAGTCCTGCGACATGTTTTCTTCCCACAAAATATTTACAATACATAACTTGAGGTAATCAGATAATTGATAATCAGTTGGAAATCCCTATCCCAATCACTCCCTAAAAGTGTCAAAGGAGGCAACAATAAACATAATAATATCAAACATCGACGATGAAACAACCCCAAAGAAACCAAAAAGAACCCATTTCCAATCATCATCAACTATTGTTTTCATCATCGATGACCAACCAAAGACACCACATTCTTTGGTGGGACCTACTCTTCCAATTGTTAGATGTTGTAATAAAACTACTCCTTTACGTTTGTTTTAAGGGTGCGCTTTCATGTGGAAAATTTTCTATCCAATTTCAATTTGCACCAAAACTTTTTACTTTTTTAAAACCGGTGGAATTTGAATGTGGACATTTATTTTGGAGTTTTGCAATTTTTGTTTTATCAAAGTGTAGAAAAGTACAAATCATGCTTGCTTTTCCACAACATACTTATAAGGGCCCATTTGGTTTCGAGGTTTACCTTGGGGTTTGGGTTAAGAAATTAAATAAGTTGTTTGTTTGTGTTTTTGGGATTTGGGTTTAGGGATTTAATCTAAATATTTGGGGTTTGTGCAAAAGATGGTGGGTGTAAGGGTTTTATGACATAAGTGGGATCACATGTTTTTTTTTTACTCTTGTCTTTTGTTTTTTTCCTTTAATATTAATATAAATTCTTTTTAATTCATATTTTAATACTATGTATATAATATATCTTTGAATATTATTTTCTCTTTTCTACCTTAAATCCAAATTCAAATCCTATACCAAATTTAAATCAATAACTAAATCATAAGCATAAACCCATTTAAAAACCAAACGAACCCTAAATTTGAAATAGAAAAGTTTTCTAGAAAAGAAGCTCATTTTTCTACAACTAAATACACCCTATAGAAACAGACCCCCTGAAATATAGAATAAATGCTACACCAATTCAAGTAAGCACATTTGCTTGTGAAACTGCCCCAAAACAAGTACATGTCTAAACACTCCAAACTACATACTATTATGTGCTTAAAAAATAATCAATCCCAACTACCCTTTATTCATTCCACATTTTTCACTTTGTTTTTTTTAAAACTATTTATACATTGTGAGTAGTGAATATATTGCGAATATTAGAAACACTTTGACCAATCACTCATATTGGATTTGAACCTTGGAATTGTAGTTGGTCTAACATTGTCCTTTTCTCTTCTGTCATACCTGAAACACCTTGTTCGGTGGTTGTACACAAATCTTATGTTCCATTTGTCACATGTAATAACGGTTCATCATCTCCTATTTCTAAGCCATCAGGTTTGTTTTTGTTATTGTTTGTTGGGTTATAAAGGAAAATGGAAATGTTGTTTGATGGTAGCAATTGTTTGAATTGTTAAAAAAAATTGTTTATATGATAGCAAATGAGATGCCGTATATTTCTCAAAAGTTAGAAAATGAGTTTAGGTGGCATTGTATTTTTCGTTTTAGAAGTGTAAGTGTGGAAAAGTACAAATCATGCCATTTCAAATCTTTGTTTTATGTTTGAAAAGTGTGTTTTCAATCTCCCACAAATTTTTTCTTTCAAAAAAACAATTTTTTTTGTATTTTAAGAACGACAACTAACTATCTCACGAAATACATATCTCACATGTCCTAAGCATGAGTTGAACCCACAACCATTTGGTTGGGGAGCTTCTTACACAACAAGTGGTACAATTGGGACCCAGTCCCTTTCTTAATTAATTCAATTCTTTACTTCATTTCATTTCTCTCAATTTCTCTCTACCAAACGTGCCCTTAGTGTTTTCTGCAACGCCATAGATAACTAGTACTCGATGATAAATTGTTTGATATTTTGAAGCAATGGCATATATATTTTTGGATATGTTAAACGTGTATTTGATTGTTTGAATTGGCTTACACCTCTAGTTTTTCTTGGTTATTTTTTCTTGAAGCTTTATATGCATTACTAATTTTTAAAATATTGCTCTATAGGATTGATATGTTTGGAATCTGATGAGGAATCCGAAGGGTTTGGGAGCATTTCTTAAAGATTAAGTGAGCCAAAACCAATTTAGAATTGGAAGACAATTTGGAAGCCTTCTACATGTTCAGAATCCTCAATGTTACAGGGTTAGTTTTGATTTGCGTTTTCTTATCTCTTTGGTAGCTTGCATTCGAAAGAACTTATACAAAATGTTCGATAAGTGACGCAATTATAAATGAGTGAGACGTATTATGAATTCTTGTTGTTATTTAGCTTTTCAAATTTTTTTCGTGACATTTGTTTGCTTTGTAAGCCTTTGTCGAAATATCACGCTTTTGCACTCAATCTCATGTTACCTTACGATTGGTTTGGGACATAACTCAATATTTAGATTCAACACCCAAGATGGCTTCATTAAGATTCAACAAACAACTATGCCTATGACACTCATAAATTAGTCCAAAGATCTGAGCATCACATCCCGAAGGTTATAGCTACCAAAGAATATAAATCGCTATGACTAACCACACTGTTATTTGGCGTAAAATTTTCCGTATTGTCCACATATTTTTACACACATATCTAGATTCTATGGATGATGGTTATTCCTAGTTCTTCACACTCATAGACAACACCAATTGAACTCAAGTCTCGTCTATCTATATCTTGCATGCTATATGACTTGATTTGCAGTAGAAACAAAATAACTTTGTCAATATATACTATAAAACACACTATATTTTTCGAAAAATGAAGAAAATTTGAGTTCTTAAAATCATGGTCTCTCGGAAGGGAAGTATAGAAACAAAGTGGTGAAATGGTTTATTTGTTACAAACACTTTTTGCCAAGATAACCGATGTGACAAACTATAGACTTCAAGAGTTAATTTTATTTCAATAATATTTAAAAATCTGATTTTGAAGGTTTTAACTTAAGTAATTTACTCGCACTTTGGGCGACTTTGAACCTAGGGGTGGCAATTTCTGACCCGACACGAAACCCGACCTGAAACCGACACGAAAATTAACAGGTTCGAGTTGTGCTAAATAGATTTCGGGTCAGGTTTGGGTCGACTTATCTAACCCGTTTATTAAGCGAGGTGGTTGGGTTGGGAATAATTAAGCGGGTCGATCAACCCGTTTAAGATTTTTTCATAAACTCAAAATTATTTATATGTTATTATGCGGGTTAAATGTGTTTTCACAACGTTTAACCTTTTTAACTCGTATGATGTGCTAAATTTTGTATATAAAAAGGGTTAAATGTGTCAACCCGAAACCCGCTTAACCGATTCAACCCGTTTAACATATTCAACCCGTGTATCATATTTAACCCGCCAACCCAAGTATATATACGGGTTAAACGGGTTAGGTTCGGGTTATGTCTAAACAGGTTAGGGTTGACATGGCTGACATGATTTAAATGGGAGTTTGGGTTGGGATTTTCGACATGACGACAACCCGACCCGAATTGCCACCCCTATTTGAACCCATTTGACCTTTTTTAATTTAAGCATTTTCCCCTATTTTACATGTTGGAGATAAAAGATAATCCTAGATAACGCATTCATAAGTAAATGGGCGGAAATGCTACCTTCAATCTCGTGGATAATTTGGGACATACAGTTTTGCTGACATTTCTTTTAGTCAATGGAAAGGCAACAGTTGCAGAAGCCGATTACAATGATGACCCGATTAACGTTGAATAAGAGGAAATAGATGATGACTTTGTTAATACTGAATGGAACAACTTAGGTAAGCTGCCGACATGGTGGATTGTATAATGTTATAATATTATCCATTGTATTATGAATAACCATTGAACAAGGGTGTTTGGATTATGAATGAATATGGGTAATTTTGAAAAGATATCAAAAATTTGTAACATTTTTGAATAGAGGTGTTCGGATTATGAATGAATAACAAGTGTGTTATTGAAAATTATTGAACATGGGTGTTTGGTTATGTATCAAAGACTCTATTTATAAGAAACATATTGAAAATTTTATATGTTATTTAGTTATTTGTTAGTCTGCAACTAATTGCTTTATTTAACAACAGGTTAATGTATACATTTCAGGTTTAAGAAGAAGTGGAAGGAAGAAAGGAAAAGCTAATGCTGGACAAGAGGGAAAAGGAACTTCGGGTAGCAATGGTAAGTAGTTGTGAATAGATGTACATGGTTGTTTATAATATGTAAAAGATTAAATGAATTAGTATGAAGATCTGGTCACTAAAATATATTGAATGTTTGCGGAAATGTTTCTGTATGTCCATATATGTTTGTAAAATGTGTTAGTGTTCAAGAAATGTATGCATATCTGGTTTTGGTAGTGCGCAAATAAAATATATATGTATAAAATATGTGAAATACGGCCTTTATGCATATTTGTTTCTGGAAGAGGAAGGTATGAAATGTAGCGTATATCTTACTGGAAGTGCATAGAAGGAATTGCAAAGATGAAAAACTTTAAACACACTTGTATTTATAAAGTGTGTATTAAGAGCGTTCTTTATGTGATGTATGTGACAGGTGAAAATGCATCGTCAAGAATGAAAGGGTTGCGGTAGCGAAAAGAAAGAATGTTGATAAGGATGGTAAGTGCAAATTATAATATTAATGATAAACATTAACTAATATATTTAAATTATAAGTGTACTAAACTTATATTTATTAATCATAGGTGATGAAAAGGAAATTGTTCATAAAGTTAAGAGGAAGAAAGGTGAAAGTTCGAAAGGAGAAGGGAGTCCGGCTTATATGTTCCAGACTAGAACTAGCCCAAAAGTATTCTTCAATGCTATACAGACACTAAGGCCAATTCAGAAAGCATGTCTGGAGCGAATTGGGTTTAGAGGTTTACTGTATTTGAAAATAGATGGAATTCCGTCTAAGCTAGGATTTTATGTGGTTGACAAATTTAATCTGGAAAGGATGGAAATCAAGCTCAGTAAATCTTCTATTGTGATCACTAAGGATTTAATTGGAGAGATGCTAGGTATAAGGAATGAGGGGACAGATATAATGGCACAAGAGATCGAGAAAGATGATGAGATGATTTGTTAGGATTTAGTAAATCCAGTTATTAAAGTGTCGGTCACCTCAAGTATATGTAATCGTTAGAAAGCTCGTAGTCGTAGTTATTTAATGTTAAGTAGTATTTAGTTTAGTAACACCGTGGAGGACGGACGGGTCTTTACCCACTGTATGCCTGATCCACAGCCCGTAAGTGGCGTTTTTATGTAAGACTATAAATACCCTCTACCTCCCAAGGTAGAGGGTTGGACCTTATAATAATACTTTCATTTTCTCTCACTAAGTTCCCAAACCTCTAACTATTTCTCTCTCTAAAACCTTGAGTTATACACCCCATTTGATCATGATTTGATGTGTTTGTGAAATCCAATATGTTACAAATGGTATCAAGAGCCATGGTTTGATCATCTCTCTTACATATCCTTGGATTTCTAGTGGTTTTATATGGTTTTTAGGTTTGAAAAAGTTTAGTGGTTTTTGCATCATTTGGATCATTTCTTGTGTTAAAGTTTGAATTTTGAGTGTACTTTTGTGTTTAGAATCATTGTAAGTGCTTGGGTTTTGATTTGGAAAGCTTGAATCACTGTGGTTGAGCTTGTTTTGGATTGAAAAGTTTGGTTTTGAAGTTTTTCAACTTAGCGACTTGTGTCTCGGAGTGTTTTTCTTCGTAGCGACTTGCTTTAGTAATTTCCAGTGAGTTATAGTTTAAGTCGTAGCGACTTGATCTTAGCGACTTGTCTATTGAGACAAGCCGAAAAAAAGTACAAGTTAGTGGAGGTTCCACTTCGGCTAGCGACTTGGTTGTGTTGGCGACTTGTTTCTATTATTTCTAGCGACTTGGCTTTATAGTTCTTGGCGAGTTGTTCTATTAGCGACTTGTCTACTTAGCGATTTGGTGCAGTAGCGACTTGTGTTCAGTGACTTGATTCTTAGCGACTTGGATACTTAGCGAGTTGTTCTTTAGCGACTTGTCTGCTTAGCGATTTGGTGCTTTAGCGACTTGTGTTCAGCGACTTGGGTCTTAGCGACTTGGTGCTTAGCGACTTGGTTCAAGGGTTATAGCGACTTGGTTAATATTTGTTTCTAATACGGTTTTCTCTTGATTTACTAAAATCCCGTGAAAGAATCTATTTCCCGGTTTAATCATAGAGTTATAAATCCCGTGAAATCTGTAAACATGTCTACCAACGTTCCTACAATCATCTCTCTTGTGTGAGGGCGTTCAAGCAATGGTTGGTTGGACACTTCGCCCACCCATGCTTGACGAGCCCGACTATGACTCATGGGCTCAACGAATTAGGTTGTATTGTGCAGGAAAGGAAAATGGAGTCAACATTCTCAAGTCAATTGATGAAGGACCTTATCAGATTGAGACTACAAGAGATATAATTGATACTGCTGCAGATGGAACAATTATATTTGGATTGGATAGACCAAAGACATATGATGAGCTCAGTGATAAGGAGAAAAAGAGATTCGATGTGATATCGAGGCTTCAAACATTATCTTCGTAGGGGTCTTCCAAAAGATATCTACAAGCTTATCAATCACAACACTGAAGCCAAGGCGGTTTGGGATAATGTCAAGATGCTTCTCTCGGGTTATGAATTAACTAAGGAAGACAGAGAATCACAACTGTATGATGAATTCGAGCACTTTAAGATGAAACCAGAAGAAAGTGTCTATGAATATTACGTAAGATTCCACAAGCTTGTGAATGATATGAGGAATATCAAAATGACAATGCCAAATATTCAACTGAACTCAAAGTTTGTGAACAACATGAATCCCGAATGGCACAAATTTGTCACCTCTGTGAAGCTAGCCAAACGATTGAAGAACACCAACTATGAGCAACTGTATGCCTTCCTTCTTCAGAATGAGACATGCTATGTTTGAACGAAGGATTCTTGAACAGTTCAAATCTAAGCAGGGAGAAACTAGTTCGTCAAATGACTCAACAGCCTTCCACACCAATGTTGGAATTACCACCAAAGCCGCTCAAGTCATACCTACTGGAAACGGTAATCACAAACTCATTCCCGATCCGATGTTCAAGCAACTGCGTGCGGACATGGAACACTTCATCAATCAACTGGCTCTTATGGTTAAACAAAACTTGACCCTTACTCCACATAGTAACAGTCTTCACACAAACAACGAAATCGAATCGCATCCAATCTACACAATCATGCTATTGTCGAGATGGAAAGGTTATGGTGCAACCGATTCAAGGAAGGCATTATGAACAAGGAAGAGGTGGAGTTGGTGGAGGTATGTGGCTAATCGTAATCGTGGAAGGAATGCAATTCAAGGACGAGCAAAGAAAATCAAGTGTTACAACTGTGGTGGTGATGGACACATTGCAAGGAACTGCACATCTCCAAAACGCCCTCAAAATGCATAGTACTTGTGGACAAGATCTTTGCTTTGGTACAAGCTCGGGGACGATGGAGCGCTTTGGATGAAGAAGAATTGTTGTTTCTTCTTTGAGGAAATGCTAATACCTATGATGCGGATGTAGATGAGCGACCAATTCAGAAATAGGTCAAAATCATCAAAATGCCTTTCAAGTAGCGAGATCGTGATGCATTTGACTCGATGTCGATGATGAACCTATCGCCTGACAATCTTCATGGCTAGCATCTCACCTATGGTCTCTCCAAAGGTCCCTTCACCACAACAGGCTGGTCAATCAAAAGATTCAAACATTTCAGAGGTATTAAAACTATACGATGTAGTTGATGAGCAAAAGATGCATAATGAAGTACAATCTCTTGAAACTTATGAATCAGATATTGATAATGAAGGTAATAGCAATATTGTCCCATATAATCAATATGTGAAGCAAAGTGAAAGTGAGATTGTACCAAGTGAAGCATCTTCTGTAGTCAATAATGACTATGTTTTTATGAATATAATCGCTGCGTGTGCCCTCGATGATTCATTATCTCTGAACAATGCCTATAAAGAACAAGTTGCTATTTATGAACAACGTGCTAAGTTTGAGTTAACTAGCCGTGAGCAGGAAATGGATGACCAAATGCTTACAATTATTAGAAAAAGTAATTTTAGAGAAGAAGTTTTAAAACAAGAGTTAAACTCCTTACAAGAAAAACTTTCTAAAAGCTCGTTAGGCAAAAGCAAGAGCTTCAAGATAATGTTAAAGTGCTTAAACAAGAATTCAATGCTAAGGAATCAAAACTTTTGAATGATTTTTCTAATCTAAAAACGTTGAAAAACAAGCTTGAAAATAAGTTGTACGTACAAGGGAACACCATTCAGACTGCTCACATGATCACTAAGCATAGAGTCTTAAGCGATAAGCATAGTATTCCCATTGTTGATGAACCAAATCCCGAGGTAGGTAAAAAGGCTAGAGCTGCTCATAAGGTACTATATGATGGTAATGAGATTCTTAAGCCTAGGCAAACACCATCATGTATTAGAAGCACGAAAGAGGATAGAAAATTAGATGATGCATCTAGGGAGAAAATGGATAAGAAGCTCAACAATCCTGCGTGTAAAAAGAATAACATAACTATCAAACCCCATGATTACACTAAGGAAAATTGGATCTCCCTGAACAAGTTTACGCCTCAAACTCAATTAACCCCAGAACATATTTTTTGGAAGAAAGATACGGATAAACAAAAAGTTAATGTACTTGTTGAAACAAACACTCCCTTTAGGAAAATGCCTCACTCATCGTGTATCCTCCAAATACACCAATGCACTTAGTTCCTAGAACTATTGCTACGAATAGCAAGACCTTATTCACATATGTTGTTTATCAACTATTCGTTGATTTTGAGAAGACATGTAAGAAGAGAAATCACACCTACTGAGGGATAAGCGAAGGGGAAAGGGGTTTTGAGCAAACTAAAGAATGTTATTTAACCGAGGTCATGCCTTTCTTTAAACAATTAAAAGGTCAATTTGAGAGTCTTCAAAGGGAATTAACTTCGGATATCAAAGAAATGGAAAAGGAATTTGATGCAATGATTATTGAGGTAAATGATTATGAACCGGAACTCAAATATAATGAAATTGAAAGGAAGAACTTGCATATCTTAAATGAGAACTTAGTATTAAGTTGTGTGGCTCAAGATGTGTTTTACACTGTTACTAAGCATTTTATTATCGCTTCTCAATTTCATGAATTAATCTGTTCTTGAAAGTTTCCCATGACCGTGTCATTGAGCTTGAAATCAAAACTTCAACTGAATGAGAAAATTGACGGGATGATCACGATAATTTGGTAAAACAGTTTTCTAAACTAGAAGTTGAACATTTTAATTTGCAACTAAAATATCAACATCTTAAAGAAAATGTCAAAATCTCAAACATCAAGACATCCTCAAATGTTCCAGAGTTTAATGCACTTTTTGAAATAAACCAAACGTGACGAACAGATTCAAGCTCATTGTAACACGATCAGAAAGTTGAAAGCCCAAATTTCACAATTAAAGGGTGAAAAGAACAACGTGGCTGGCTCCCAAATGCCTCCTCCTTTAGATTCTCGGTGTTCTCAAACTTTTCATCTTCAAAACTTGGTTAATGTTTTACAAAAGAAAATGAGAGTTTTCTAGAAGAAAATGAAAAGGTTAAACGACACTTTAAAGAGTTATATGATTCAATGAAAGTCACTCGTGACAAGAACAACGAAAAATAACATCTTTACAAAAGGAAATTGAGAATCGAGGAGTCGGAAAAGGGAAAATGCCACTTGTCTTTAATGAGAATGTTGCATCAAAGTCATCTTGCAAATATATTGTGACTATTAAATACATTCCTCCTCATCTTAGAAATAATGAACTTGTGTTTCATAACTATTTTGCTCACCTTAAGGATAGTCTAGAATGTCTCCGTGAGATTGTAGAAGAGGATTTCATAAATAAGCCACTTGATAGAGAGATTAGGTTTGTTTGCATTCAAACGATCTCAAGAGTTGCTAGAATGTTTAAGAGCGACATGTCCTAAATCCTTAGGTGCAAAAGATTGTGATGTCTTGTTCTATGCCTAGTGCCAATTATGCAACCCATTCTATGCCCAGTATTAAGAAAGTGAACTCTAAAGTGCCTACAAGTAGTTTTGATTCATGCACGTCTAGTTCGGGAATGCAAAAGTAGCCCAACCAACTAATGTTCCCATAATTTCCTCTACAGAGTAATCGGTGACATAAAAGCAAGCGGGTCAAAGCCTCCAGGCAATACAAAGCAAGATAGGACCTCGAAAGCTAAGAATGTGCATTGGAAGAGAGTAGAAGACCACCCTAGGAACACTAAGTTTGAGTTGAATAAAACGAATCGTGTTGATTCTAGTATTAGCTATAAGCGTATTGTAATTAATTTGAATTACTACTATCTGCAAACCTTGTAATGATATCGTTTGATTTCATTCTTGATCATGAATGTGGTGTGAATGTTTTGCTTAATCTTTGTTAAATGCCAGTTAAAGTTGTTAATGTCAAAAATCAAGCTAAGAAAGCTAAATGGCAAAAGCGAAAGAAAGTTAGAAAACATTGGAAACCCACATGAAGAAAATTTAGTAATATTGGTTATCAATGGATACCTAATGGCCGTAAGTTTAATCTTAATGAGTCTTGCCCTAAATTTGCTAAGTCAACGCCCATTAGAAAATGGATGCCTATTGGTAGAACTATTCCTTTAAGAAGTGAACATACTTTGAATAGGTCAAATACACTAGAGTCTGCATCTATTCCCGATGATTCCATTGTGTCTACTTCCGATGTGGGTGTTCCAATCATCTTACTAACCAAATGGAACCCATTCTTGCATGGGGATCCCAATTATCCAATTATCCATTCTTTTCTGTGTTCAACTGCGCATATCGTTCAAATCGTTTCTGGTACCGGACTCGGTGTTCCAAGCATATGTTTGGAGATCGCCGCTCATGAACTTCGTGAGTAAATTCATCGGGACTGTTAGATTCGGAACGACCATTTTGGAGCAATTATGGGTTATGGAGACTATGTTGTTGGCAAAAGTGTAATCTCCAAGGTATATTATGTTGAAGGTCTTGGTCATAACTTGTTTTTTTGTTGGTCAATTATGATTCGATCTAGAAGTGGCATTTAGAAAACATACTTGTTTCGTTAGAGAATTCGATGGTGTGGAACTGTTAAGAGGAACTCGAGGTTCAAATCTATACACCATCTCTATCGAAGACATGATGAAGTCTTCTCCAATTTGCTTGTTGTCAAAGGCTTCAAAAACAAAATCATGGTTATGGCATCGTCGTCTCAATCACTTGAACTTCGGCACCATCAATAATCTTTCCAGAAATGATCTTGTAAGAGGCTTACCAGGATTAAAGTATGAAAAAGATCATCTTTGTTCAGCATGCCAATTGGGAAAAAGCAAGAAATATGGCCACAAACCAAAACCCACAAGCCAAAACCCACAAACTCAGTAATGGAAGTTCTGCATACCCTTCATATGGACTTGTGCGGACCAATGAGAGTGCAAATGATTAATGGGAAGAAATATATTTTAGTCATTGTTGATGACTACTCTCGATTTACTTGGGTAAAGTTTTTGAGGACAAAGGATGAAACTCCAGATGTCATAATCAAACTTATCAAGCAGCTTCAGGTTCAACTTAACAATACGGTTATAATTGTTCGAGCACGACAATGGCACGAGTTCGTTAACAAAGACTTAAGTCAATTTTATGAAAGTGTTGGAATCAGTCATCAAAGAAGTGATCCACGCACTCCTCAACAGAACGGTGTAGTTGAAAGACGTAATCGAACTCTTGTGGAAGCCGCAAGAACAATGCTAATTTATTCAAAGGTTCCAATGTTTCTCTGGGCTGAAGCCATTGCCACTGCTTGCTACACCCAAAATCGTTCCTCATACACACATCTCATGGAAAAACTCCATACGAACTTGTCCATAAACGAAAACCTGATCTTTCCTACCTTCGTGTGTTTGGTGCGTTGTGCTATCCAACGAATGACGGTCGAGATTTAGGTAAATTAAGAGCTAAGGCGGACATTGAAGTTTTTGTAGGTTATGCATCAAACAAGAAGGGTTACCGAATCTACAACAAAAGAACTCGAGATATCATGGAAACTATTCACATCACGTTCGATGAGCTGTCCGGGCAAATGGCTCCAGGACAATCCGATTCTGGACCCGCATCTCAACCTTCATCAAGTAGTCCTATCAGTTCTACTCTTGTTCTAAATCCTTCACCAGCAATTCCTTATGTACCTCCTTCAGAAGATGATTTGAAGAAACTGTTTGATCCAATGTTTGATGAACACTATGAGCCAATTGCTAATGATCTGTCAATTCCATCATCAGAGGCTGCTCCTATCCCTGCCAATGAAGTTAACCCTTCAGTCTCTATGTCATTAAGTCAAGAAGCTCCTGCTGCTGATCATTTTGTCTCATCAACAAATCATCAATCATCGAGTGTACATCATGGAATTGTGTCTGGCACCTATGATGGAGATAATCCATTTGCTACTCCCGAAGATGCACCCTTTGAGAACATATTTGCTCCTGAATCATCATCTGAACCATCTTCAAATCAACTCTGCTACTTCGGTTCCTCAACAACAACCACACGAACACCTTAGAAAATGGACACATGATCATCCATTGGATAACATCATTGGAAATCCCTCTCGTCCAGTATCCACTCTCAAACAACTTGCAACTGATGCCTTATGGTGCTTTTTCAATTCCGTGCTATCCAAGATCGAAACAAAAGACGTTAAAACTGCCATGAATGAAGACAGTTGGTTCAATGCCATGCAAGAAGAAATTCATGAGTTTGATCGACTAGATGTATGTGAATTAGTACCTGCTCCTGACTGTGCTATGAGCATTGCTCTAAAGTGGATATTCAAAGTAAAACTTGATGAGCATGGTGATGTATTAAAGAACAAGGCATGATTGGTTGCAAAAGGATACCGTCAAGAGGAGGGTATTGACTTTGAAGAATCATTTGCTCCAGTTGCTCGTATCGAGGCAATCTGAATCTTCTTGGCTAATGCTGCAAGTAAGAACATGGTAGTCATAGATGGATGTAAAGACGGCTTTTCTTAACGGAGATCTTAAAGAAGTCGTATACGTCTGAAGGCTTTGTAAATCCAGAGCATCCTACTCACGTCTATCGTTTGAAGAAGGCTTTTTACGGTTTGAAGCAATCTCTAAAGGAATGGTATGATACGCTATCAAAGTTTCTTTTATCTACTGGATTCAGCAAAGGAGCAGTTGATCCGACATTGTTCACCAGAAAGTCAGGAAAACACCTAATTCACGTTCAAATCTATGTTGATGATATTATTTTTGCCTCGACTGACCCCAATGAATGTGACCATTTTTCAAATGAAATGGGTTCCAAATTTCAAATGTCAATGATGGGACAAATGTCATTTTTCTTGGGATTACAAATTTCATAAAGTCCCGGAGGCATTTTTATAAATCAATCTAAATATGCAAATGAGATTTTAAAGAAATTTGGATTTGATTCTTGTAACCCTGTTGACACTCCCATGATAGAGCGTACTAAAGCTGATGAGGACCACTCGTGGATCATGGTAGACCAAACGAAATATCGTAGTATGATTAGATCCCTGATGTACCTCATAGCCAGTAGACCGGACATTTGTTCATTGTTTGCATGTGTGCTAGATATCAGGCTAAGCCTACCAAAAAGCACCTTGAGCGGTTAAACGGGTCTTTCGGTATCTCCACGGAACCATCAATATGGGACTTTGGTACCCGAAGGACACCGGTATGTCACTAACGCCTATGCAGAGCCGATCATGCAGGATGTCAAGATACACGTCGGCATGCGTCCGGAGGTGCTCGTTTTTGGGCGATAAGCTTGTGAGCTGGTCTTCAAAGAAACAAATGAGTACTTCTATATCCTCTACAGAGGCTGAATACATAGCCATGTCATCTTGTTGTGCTCAAATCCTATGGATGAAATCCCAATTGTCTGACTTTGGCTTTGAATTAAAAAAATCCTCTGCTTGTGATAATAAAGTGCTATTGCTCTCTCATGCAACAACGTTCAACACTCAAGAGCAAAGCACATCGACATTCGACATCATTTCATCAGGTAGCAAGTAGAAAACGGTGTGGTGGAACTTTATTTTGTGTGGGAATACCATTTAGCGACATCTTCACCAAAGCTCTTCCTAGAGAACATTTTGAGTTTATCCTTCCACGACTTGGTCTAAAGAGTCTACAACCGGAGACACTCAAACGTCTTCAAGAGGAAGACGAGGAGTAAAGGTCTTTCTTCATCCATATCTTGTAATTATTTATTCGAAAAGCAAAATACAAAATTACAAAACCAACAAAAAGCAAATAGAAAATATAAAACTTTCAAAAATCCATAAAAATTTGAAAATCTTGAAAAATTTCAAAAAATATTGTCATTTTGTCTTGTTTTTCTCGATTCGATAATATCTACGGTCTTTGTGCTGTCATTCAAAGAATGACAAGGGTCTTTAGATGTTGTTCGAATGTTAATATATATATATATATATATATATATATATAGGGGAGGGTTAATGTGAGATTAAGCTTAAAGTTATAAAAGTAAGACCCAATATGGACCACTAGATCATTGTACTTGTGTTTGATGAGATTAACATTAAATGAGTAACATTATTGTAATTAAATAGGGTTTCAAGGGTATTTTGGAGAATTCAAATATAAAAATCTGGTCAACATTTGGTATACATTAAAATCTTATGTTAAACAACGGTACATCACAAGTACTATGCACTTTACAGTCCACATTTTTACCCGAATCCGGCAACCTATCCAAACGGACAACACAGATTCCGGTACACCGATAACAGGATAAATCCACGATGGTCAATCTTATCTTCCACGTCTTACCTAGAATCAGATACATAAACACACCTATGTACCATCAGATTCACGATGGTCACAGATACACCGGATATCAACTGCTATACCAAATAAGTATACAACATTCTACAAACATCACCTACACCAATAATCTTACAAAACTCTACTACAAAAGAAAAGTCTACTACAAAAAGAATCTGCTATACCAAATGAATATTTTATTCCAAAAAATATATACAAAATAAATTTCCTATTCCAATAATCTTACAACACAAACAGATTTGCTGCGGCGATGTATCCGTATACGGCGACACATGCCACAATATATCCAGTAACTTCTCAATAATGGTGAGATCATAAAAATAGACATACCAAGAAATAGATTGAAAAGTAGCAGATTCCGGACACCGGCGATGTATCCATTGTACCCAAGAACACATGCCACTATATCCGGTGTACGGGTACATCGGAAAACCATGCTTTCAGGCATAACCATCTTATACCCAGATTCCAGTACACCGATTCCACCATCTTGTAACCATAAAAGACAAACTAACGCGACATCAAAACAAAACACCACAAACTACTACCGATTTTCCGTTCAAGTCACGATGACAACAAACACCCATAAAAGATGGTGGCGGTTAGGGTTTCGATCTACACATGCCGGAGTGGTTTTTGCTAGAAAGATGGCACGGTTAGGGTTATGATTTTTATGATTGAAAATCATAACCCTTCTTGTTTATGGTTGGGGATCATAACCCTTATTGAAAAATCATAACCCTTATTGTTGGGGATCTATGTTTTGGTCGATAAACAAGAAGGGATGGAGGTCCGGATAATTGGAAGAGAGGAAACCGATAATTGTTTTGGTTATGCTTTTAGGTGATAATTGAGAAGATGAGAAGGAGAGATCTTTGGATGAATATGAGAGAGAGAGATAAAGTATTGATTATTGTTATGATATACGGCGGTTGTTATGAGATAGGGGTTAGGTTATTTAGTTTTAGATGTACAAAATGCCTATAATGCCCTTTT
The DNA here is from genome assembly GCA_910596185.1 of Chrysanthemum makinoi. Classification (NCBI taxonomy): domain Eukaryota; kingdom Viridiplantae; phylum Streptophyta; class Magnoliopsida; order Asterales; family Asteraceae; genus Chrysanthemum; species Chrysanthemum makinoi. The sequence continues at coordinate 39,834,180 of OU343220.1, read as the reverse complement.
GGCTATGTATTTAATTTTCAGTTTTTTTTAATAAGCAAAATCCACATGCCCTTCTCCTATTGGTCCTTGGATGGATCTTATTTTTATAATTTTAACATTGATCTTATTTGATCTCAAATCTATATATATATATATATATATATATATATATATATATATATATATATTTGGGAGAAAGTGAAACAATGGTTTATTGTCATTTCAGGCAGTAACCTATTTTTCAAATAAAGAACAGAGCCATGCTTTATCTTAAATCTTCAAACCTCATGTTCTGATTCTAAATACAAATGTTTGTCGTTAAAAAGACAAATTTTTCCCTTCAAATATTTTTCCTTCAAATGATTCTTCTGAAAAATATTTGTCATCTAATGAAAACAAAATTGTTTTGAAAATACTTCGGACTCTACTTTTGAAAATCATCCGGGCTTTTTATTTGTCAAAATCTCTATCCTTCAATCAACAACATATGTCAATGATTGAGGGGGAGAATGATTTCAATCAAAAAGAGTATTTTTCAAACAATTGGCACGTAATCGAGAAAGGTCTACTCTTGAATACTCAAAAAGAACAATGTTTTACAATATTGTATACAATTGGTACATTACCTTTGTTATTATTATGTTTTCAAAAGATACTCAAGCATGTTTAATCTTTGGAGTCTAAAGTCTCAAACTTGATCCTTATCGGTTAAATGTTTCTCATAATCAAGTCACATCTCCCCTCAAAAGCTTTCAAAATCAGTTTAAATCTACAGAGATCACAAATCTCAAATGATTTGAAAATTGTGATCGGGGGAGAATTTGTGATTTAAATTGGATTTAATCTGATAATTCGATAAATGGTTTCATAAGTGTTTAGCAAGCTTTCCTCCCCACATGTGCCAAACGATTTTAAATTTTCCATGCACATGTTGAGGGGGAGCATCTTTTTAAACCACAAAGAATTGAAACGTGATTGATTTGTCTCTAAGTGCAGGTTCCTTCTAATATGTGCAAAACTCTTTCAAACCTCAAGGCACATTTTGAGGGGGAGCAAACTTATGAAAACCTCATCTTTCCCCAATATGCTTTATCTACTTGATTTGATTAGGGAAGTGATGTTGATATCTTTTAGAAAATGGTAATCAAAGAAGTTAATCCTTCCTCTTGCCTCCGTGTGCCAAAACGATTTCAAATACATGATGCACATGTTGAGGGGGAGCTCTTTTTTCTAAAAATATTAAAAACAATTCAGCTACAAAATGCTTTGATAATATATCACAAGTATCTGGATTGATTTTCAAATGGTTTTCAATTGGTTCCAATGGCAGATGAACAATACCAAATAGACCGACCAAATTTACTTTATGTATGGTGATATAAGGATGATAAGGTTAGGCATTAGTTCCCATGATCTGCCAGAACCGGAGGGATCTACCCAGGGACAATCCACTAGATAGTGTAGAAGTCCTTAGGTATGATGAAAAAAGGAGAAAAGTGAGATATGGGAAGAGTGCTGACTGAGACATAGCTAGTACTGGAATAAACCCAACAAGGTTCTAGTTAAGAAGTCTCGGTAAGCACTGAAGGGGTTGAAGAATGAAAAAGAAATGAAACGAGAAAAGGGTGAAAAGAAATATCCCTCCAATAATTCAACCTTAGGGCAGAAATCGGGTTCAATTCAAATGCCACTGGTGGTTACTAAGGTAACACTGGTATTGAAGACAAGACATCATGGACCCAGTGATGCACTGCACTACAACTTCCCAAGCCACTCAAGTTCCTCTTAAAAGGGCTTGTTTCATTCTCACAGGGAACCGAGATTATCTATCGACTTTCTCTTAGAGATTGTTGATATTGAAGAAGGAGACCTTCTCCCTAGTCCCCGACATAGGAACCAAATGTGCACAATTGAGTCTAGAGCCACGAGATCATCAAATAAATCTCTTTAGGACACTGTCAATGAAGACTATCTGTTTCACACAATGTGGAAAGAGAGATTATATCTTATGAGTCCTACGCATTATCCTTGTGGTATTGCCAGAACATCTGAGTGATATGCAATCATATTCACAATGAAGATGGAAAGCCTTCTAGAGCCAACATCAAACAAGCTCTTGGTAGCTGGCATGTGAGATATATCTAATAGATCAACCATGTGACAACTGAACAGAAACAATGGGGCGATTCAAAATTATGAATCAATCCAGGTTCAGGTTATGGATTGACGGATACTTTTGAAAAACCGGTCGTTGTGCTTAAAAATTCTTTTCTTTAACACATCGATTGTGTATTAATATTTCAAATATAAAAGGTGTTTATGATTGATAATTGATTTTTCTCAAAAACCCTCGTTGTATTGCAAAAACACTTTATTGAGCAGTACACGATTGTTTTTCAAATCTCTTTTCATCAATCGGTGAATCTCAAATTCTGGTTCACTCACTCCGTGTTGTCTTCTTTGAGACGTTCCGGTTTAAGAACAGCTAGAGCAATTTGAAACCCTGTCAAGGAGATTCTTCAGAATTATACCTGATCACAGGTAGTACTTGTACTGATCAACGGGGAATCGTGGGCCGTGTACCTCAATTCAACGAAAGTGATCAAAGACACTTTCGTGCGCTTTATTGCTAACTGTTGTATGCAGGTACGCCCGACGTTTGCAGTTGACCAGAATGGAGAGGTCAATCCATAGCCGCATGCTCACTCATCACATTCATTTCTAAAGATATCATAATAAGTGCATCAATGACTCTGATATTTTCACTCCATGCTTCGCTACGCTGCAAATATCATGAATCAACTAAAGCTTCCGCTACTATGATGAAAAGATTTCATGATCCAGAATGTGAGCATGTCGGTCCAAAAGTCACAACTTCACATAATGTCAACACCACAATGGAAGAGTCAGAGATTTATGGTAGCTGATGATCCCAATGCTGGCTCAAAACTCATTATCACGTGGATCAGTTAAAGACCTCCACTTGGATTATCCATACATGCTAAAATGAAGAATCAAAGACTACGAGCTTCAGAGCTAAGAACTTTAACAAGAATCCAAGAACAATCCTAATGTAATATCTGTTCATATTCATTGTAATTTGAGGTGACCTCCCTTAGGGGGAGATTGTTAGGATTTAGTAAATCCAGTTATTAAAGTGTCGGTCACCTCAAGTATATGTAATCGTTAGAAAGCTCGTAGTTGTAGTTATTTAATGTTAAGTAGTATTTAGTTTAGTAACACCGTGGAGGACCGACGGGTCTTTACCCACTGTATGCCTGATCCACAGCCCGTAGGTGGCGTTTTTATGTAAGACTATAAATACCCTCTACCTCCCAAGGTAGAGGGTTGGAGCTTATAATAATACTTTCATTTTCTCTCACTAAGTTCCCAAACCTCTAACTATTTCTCACTCTAAAACCTTATTGTATACGCCCCATTTGATCATGATTTGATATGTTTGTGAAATCCAATATGTTACATGATTAAAAGCAAGTCGGGTGAGTTTGATCCATAAAGATGTCACTACAGGTGTGCTTAAGGTTATGATTCGGAAATCGAAGGTTGCGGACATGAACTTTAAACTCAATTTCATTGTCCTATTTACAAATGTTATGGGTGGTGTGAAACAAAAAAGGAGTATGTGATGTTAGTGTGCTGGAGCATTTAAGAACTAAAACAGGTTGTTGTCAATAAACTGGTGTGAATATGTTTGGAGATGTCACCAAACATGCAAAGAAGGATGGAAGAGAGACATGTCTAACAACTATTTCTTGGGCCCAATTATGTTGCTAACTGTAAGTACTTTAGTTGTTTCGTATATGAATTTCAAGTATGCGTTATTTTTTTTTATCATAAATGTTTTATAAATTAAAATTTTGTATGAAACATATGGCATATGTTGATGGAACGGTATGTGATGGGTTCAATGTTCCTCGGATAAGACTAGCAACAAGATTTTGGATAACGAAGTTGTTGAAAGAGAGGGAAACACAAGAAAATAATGCGGGAGAACTGGGCAGGGGTGAACTTCAAGGGCCGTATATTGAAGAAGAAATCGATACAATGCTTGAGGATGAGGAGGTAATCTGGGATAGTTAATCTAATTAGATATTATTCGTTGTGTTTCAAAACATTATGAATCCTTACATGGAATTCATACAGTATGTTACAATCATATTTTAGACATACGCACAACGAATAATATCTGATTGTATTAAATATCCCAAATTACCTCCTCATCCTCAGGCATTGGATCGATATCTTCTTCAATATACGGCCCTTTGAAGTTCACCCCTCCCAGTCCCCTCGCATTATTTTCTTATGTTTTCCTTTCTTTCAACAACTTCATTGTCCAAAAACTTGTTGGTGGTCTTATCCGAGGAACATTGAACCCATCACATACCGTTCTATCAACATACGCCATCTGTTTCATACAAAGTTTTAAATCATGAAACATTTTTGATAAAAAACAGTAACGCATACTTGAAATCATATACGAAAATAGCTGTTAGATATGTCTCCCTTCAATCCTTCTTCGCATGTTTGGAGACAGCTCCAAACATATTCACACCAGTTTATTGTCGACAACTCTATTTCAGTTCTTAAATGCTCCAACACACTAACATCATACACTCCTTTTGGTTTCACACCACTGATAACATTGTAAATTCGATTTCCGAATCATAACCTTAAGCTCACGTGTAGCGAAATCTTTATCTGGATCAAACTGCGCCGACCAATTTTTAATTATCTCATCATATTTCTAGATCTCTTCTGCCATTATATCCCTCCCCCATTCCTTATACCCAACATCTCTCCAATTAAATCCTTAGTGATCACAGTAGAAGATATATTGAGCTTGATTTCCATCCTTTCCAGGTTAAATTTGTCAACCACATAAAATCCTAGCTTAGAAGGAATTCCATCTATTTTCAAATCCAGTAAACCTCCAATCCCAATTCTCTCCAGACTTCTTTTCTGAATTGGCCTTAGTGTCTGTATAGCATTGAAGAATACTTTTGGGCTAGTTTTAGTCTGGAACACATACGCCCGACTCCCTTCTCTTTTCAATCTTTCACTTTTCATCCTATTAACTTTATGAACATTTTCCTTTTTATCACCTATGACTAATAAATATAATTTTTGTACACTTATAATTTAAATATATTAGTTAATCTTTATCATTAATATTATAATTTACACTTACCATCCTTATCAACATTCTTTCTTTTCGTAGTACTGCACCCCTTTCATGCTTGACGATTTTGCTTGCATTTTCACCTGTCACATACATCACCTAAAGAACGCTCTTAATACACACTTCATAAATACAAACGCTCTTAATACACACTTCATAAATACAAGTGTGTTTAAAGTTTTTCATCTTTGCAATTCCCTCTATGCACTTCCAGTAAGATATATGCATACATTTAATACTTTCCTCTTCCAGAAACAAATATGCATAAAGGCCGTATTTCTCATATTTTATACATATATATTTTTTTACGCGCTACAAATATACATACCGGACCGGACCGAAGACCGAAATGAGGAAAAAGGGTGGACCGAGGATCGGACCGAAATATGTTCGGTCCATTCTGGTTTTTCGGTTTGATCCGATCCACGGTCTATAATGCTCACCTCAACTAGGGGTGACCATGTGACGGCTCTTTCAGTGTAACTTACAAAGCCCATCAGCTAAGCCCATTAGGATGAGAAATCTGGCCCAAATTTACTTATTAGTTCAGGAATTTGAGTTATTAGGATGTTAAAGATGTCTAAAACATTTTGCATTTCCTTAGTTATTATAGACTAGGTAAGAAATACCCTATTTGATATGTTAGAATTAATGCCACTAGAATAAAGTAAAGTTTCATCTATTTACAAGAACATGAACACTACCAATGATGAAAAAAAGATATTCATGTAAGCGACAAACAAATGTAAAATTTATGGCATTTACATACATCCTCACCCAAACTTTAATAATTACATATTTTCTCAAAGCATGCTTTAATAGCATTATACATCATGCATTAAAAACTTGTGTTTTGGGGAAATATGTAATTTTTAAAATTTCCTTGGCTATATATGAAATTCTCCCTAAAATTTATAGTACCTAACATAATTGTAGTTACATTTTTATCTTTTTATATACGTTAAACTAGTTGCAAAAAAATATTGTGTCATCATACTTTTTGTAATCTCAATCAAACCAACAAGAAGAATATATTGTTTTGATTGTTATTCCTCAATGGATCGACAAGGAGCATCATTTTTGTACCCCAGGTTATTAAAACGTTAATTTAGATTAAACTCTCAATTGGAGAACCAAAAACTTAAATATTATTGTAATAAAAAAAAACATTATATGCTCTCGATGTATTACTTTATTGTAATAAAAAAACATTATTATTGTAATAATTTTTTTTTTAATATTATTGTAATTAAACTTTATGTTTGGGATGATGTGAAAATTTTGATAATGAATAGTAAATAATATGTCGACGAGATGTGATATAGGGACTTATACGTTAAGTCTTTTTTAGGCTTATTTATTTATTGATTCTAGAGACAAAATATATCTTTTTGTCAAATTTTAATCATGAAATGGACTGCTTTAAGTCTTTAAATTGCATCATTTGGATATCTACATAATGTGTACTTGACCTTCTTTTCAATGTAATGACGTGGTCGAATCTGGTCTGCATTTGCTTCTTTCTGCCATAAAATGATACTACTATAATGGATAAAAAAAATTATTCATTTTTTCTCCAGAAGGGCAAGCCTTTTCTATTCAAATACACGTTGCTTCACCGGATTAATCCTGGAATCGTTTCCGACCATTTTCAAACCGCCTGTAAATATACATATCTAGCGAGGTTTGAACCCATTACGTCTTGTGTGATGAGAACCAAAATCCTTAGATGTTTAGTGATGGTTATAATACAATGTAACGTGTATATATTCAATTAATATTTCCTCATCCCATAAATCCTTGATGAGTGTCTACGTCACATTTTAAAATTTTGTCCATGTGCTTTTTAAATTATGATGTTACGTGACTTTGAGGGTTCTTGCTTGGAGATTATGAAAGGTGAGAAATGAAAAGTGGGGTTTGGCATGTTAGGTTTGGAGTAATAAGAGAGCACAACAACTAATTTAATCATCGTCATATTAGCGATAAATCAACTTTCTCTCTTTACAACAAACTTCATCACTAACTTAGTGTAGTAAGACAATCAATTTCATCAACAAATCATACTTCACTTAAACGCAAATATACCCAACAAAAAATATTTAATAAACACACACAACAAACCTCTCGTAACTTGGTCATATGCACGGCCGAGTTATCTCACTTTTGCATGAAGATGCGTCTAAGGTAGGTGTGTGTAATAGCAAAGCACACGTCTTGCCTTTACCACGAAAGAAAAGCACACGTCTAGCGATGCTTATTACGGGTAGTTTATAATGCAATGCTCCGATTACTTAGTGTAAGGTGATACTCCATTACCCACAAATACGAAGGGAATGGCAAAGTTATCGTCCACATCCCTCCCTTTTACACTTTTAACTATTGCTCCATTATTCCACATCTCCTCCTTTCCCCTGTATCTTTAGCGTTTTTTCTTGTCTTTTTTTTGTTTCTTGCAACGTTTGTTTATTTATGTTTATGTTTTGTTTTTCTACCTATATGTTCTATTTGCTTGTTTTTTTCATGTCCTTTTTCTGGGTTACATGCGGCATTTTTTTATTTATGTTCTTTTAATGGTATTATGCCTATCTGCTATGTATGCTTGTATGCTTGTTTTTTCCTTTTGTCTTGTGTCTGCTTTTCCTTGTTATTACTTTCTTTAACACATCATTATTTTTTAGCACTCTCACCACACAAACCTGCTGGAGGTCTTTTTGGAAGTAGTTTCTTTACTTTTGAGTGTATCCTAAGGTAGGGGTAGGATTTTTCTACATTTTACCTTCCCATACTCCGCCTTTGCGAGATTTGGTATGTTGTTGCACTATGGTTGTGTCTGCACTAATTTTATCTTATGTACGATCATACACCTCATTTCTTTCTTTCAAAGCTTCTAGAATTATGCTTCACAAATCCTATCAAGGTTTCTCAAGTGACTAGTGATTTGCACACTCTAAATTGTGCAATAAGCAGTTGTATATTTATTATATACTACTTCATTAGGTTGTACATTTGTGTGTGCAAATAAAAAATAGTGTGACAATCAATTCTCTTCTCAAATGTGATTCGTATTTGCTAGCTTGGTTTTACATGTCCCACGCTAGATGCCCAATTTGCAAGTTAATTTTTTAGATGCTATGAAATTGTTGTAGAAGATAGTGAATGTACCACAACACCCAAGATTTTTGGTCTAGTGGTATGTGAGTTGCCCACCATCTTAAAGGTAGTGGGTTCAAGCTTCACTAAAAGCATTTGTGAGATACATGGTATAGGTGTGAAAAAATTGACATTCTAAAAAAAATAAGTGAATGTACCAGAACTAATTTTCTTATCACACATTACCATTTAATCATATGTAGAAGATAGTGAATGTACCAAAACGAATAAGTATAAAGCTAAATATAGTTTTTTTTAACGGCGAATTTATATAAAACACTAGCAAAAAGATAGAAAAAAATTACAAAAGAATAAGCATAGGATTTTGTAACCATCCTACCCAATTAATGTTTGCTCTACCTCTAGAATTACACCATTTATAAGATATCGTAACTAAAACATCAAACAATGTCGCATGTTTCGACTGTTTTTAACCGAAAATAATCTCTTTTCAAAATCGCCAAATCTTTCACCACATTACATAGTAGATGCCTTCCAAAACTTGTTTCACTTTAGCACCAAAATGGAGCTCGTTGAACCATCTCAACTAATCTTTATAATTTGAAACATCTGGAAACCCGATAATCCACCATTGAGTTACCTTTTGATGAAGAGCTAAGGCCATGGTACAAGAGAAAAATAGATGGTTTGTAGTTTCAGCTTGAAACCCACAAATGGGACATAAAATACAATTTATGTCTATCCCACGAATAGAAACATTAAACCTTGTAGTCAATTTATCCAAACTATCTTTCCAAGCAAAAAAATTTATTTTTATTGGAATAGACTTTACCCATCATGTTGTCTCAAACACCATAGGTAATCTTTGATCATCCAAACACTTTCGAACTGACGCAAGTGTGAACTCCCCATTACCCATCAATGACCAAATCCATCTATCTTGAATTTGAGACAAAACAACATCCAATAAACTAGAGGCCAAAACTTCAATTTGAGCTCCTGCTATGCCTCCCATAGGCTGACGACTAAATGAATGGGATATATGTTGATGGCTAATCTTATCTACAACCGAGATTCCTTTAATCGATTCCAAAGTATAAAATCTTGGGTATTGAATTTTCAATGGCACGTCTTGTAACACCCCCAAATCTCGGTACAGCGGAAGACTTAATCAAGTTTTCGGGGCGTTACTATTGGATTGGTATCGCACACAAGTATAGTAAAAGATAGTTATTTAACCATTCAAAACCAATCCCAAATTTAAATATTCAAAACATTTAATCCAAAAGTAAAAATATTAGGCCCAAAACATAGTTTAATAAAATAGGTGCCCAAAGTTTATCAGAGTCAGAAATGATCCTTGAACCCCGCCTTCTTGCCAAGCTTCCACAGATCACGTATTCCAAACATCTCTCTAATACCTGAGAAATCATGCTAAAAGGCCGGCTTACGCTGGCGAGTTCATAGGTTTAAGTTCAACAAAATCATAGTGGACCTGTAAGAGTTGATTTGCTATGCAAGACCTAAATAGATAAATACCGTTTCACACACTGATCCTACCCGGATCTCCAATCGTATACTCACATCCCGTATCCAGGGATTACTCGGGCCCCGCGACTCTAGTCCAGCACAGTCGTGGCAACCTCTAGAACAGTTGCCAACCCCGGGCTAGGTCGAGGTAGAGGTCTATTCTTAGCTAGGCAACGGTTTAACCTAGACTAAGGCAACAACTACCGCACATCTATCTACACAGTCAAGCACATAAGCAAATCCAAATAGTTTTCACGGTCCAAAAATAGTAGCATGATTCTCACCCCAATGTAGTTAAAAACGTAGATAAAAGTGGGGCTATGAAACTCACCTCAAGCAATCAACGTACGAATAAACACTAGCAGAAGATAACAGAAATCACGGCACAACAACTATCGACTCGGCACAACCTATTAATGTAGACCAACTTTAATATATATATTCCTCAAAATCAACGTTATCTACCCCAATATATTTCATTTCTTTATTTCCAAAAATGTCTCGTTTCACCGTTTCATCCTAGTGTTTGGTATTCCTCATGTGGGTGTATCGACTCAATATGATGCTATGAATGCACTCAAACAACCAATATATAACTCAATGTGACACAATGAGACCTCTAAACGATAAGCTCCATAGTTCAATAAGTTTCGGAATAAATAGTAGACCTTATCGAATTCGTCAACTCGATAAACTCCTTTATTTATTCGTGTCGCTTATTATCCCATAAATCAATCGTATCCTAAAGAGTCATAAGGATAATTCACCCATTAATAGGGTTACCCAGCGTACCTAGCGGGCTCTTATTAGATTCGTCAACCTAATAAGTCCGCTACCCACGTGGATCAACATTATTAACGTTAGGTTATCCGTAACCCATGCACATAACGTAAGTAAATAAATACTTAACTAATATTAAATGTCCACAATTGACATTTATTGATAAACGTGTACTCGAAACATTAATTACTTATTCATTACAAAACATTTCAAATTTAGTCGTTAGTTTCCGTTTAAAAATAGTAAATAACAAGATAAGTCTTGTTATCGATATTTTTGGTACAAAAGCCCATTTATTATTTACATTTCATAGTTCTATTAGCATTTTCATGTATAAATATATATTTCGTCAAATTCCAATATTAATCTCATATCGTTATTCGTTTCGAGTCCACAAGCACGAGTCATAATTTCTCGGCTTTTAATCAATCAATAGTCCAAATTATACTAAAGTCCATGTTACGGCTTTGTCAGAGTCAACTATTGACTAAAAAGTCAAAGTAACGCCGACGTAGCTCAAAGTCAACAATATATATATCAAGTCCAAATTTAAAAGTCATAATAGCGCAATTCAATCCCAAACCAACTCAAAACAATCTCGCCAACCAATCAATCAACCAAATATACCCGAAACCAATGTTATGACCCTAATGGCCATGACACGGTCACGGTTAAGACCACGTGAACCAAACAAGCTCTAGAAGCTTTTCAGCTCCACGCGTCTCATCCAAACCTCAACTACATCAACCAACAAGCTACCAAATCGACCCGACCCGGACCCGTGGCCCAAGTGGGTCACGTACGCAAGCCAAGGGCCACGTACGTGCCCTTTGTGGCTCGTACACCCTTCCAAACCAATCAAACATCACCCAAATCCATTCCACAATATCCAAATCTAATCATTCAAGCTCCAATCACTAACCAAACACAAAACCCATCATCTAACTTAACCAAAAAAATGAAACTAAACATAAAATGCATAAACCCATCAAATTGATACACCACACATTTACCAAACACTAATTACTTGTTTATTTAGACATTAATTAGACTTAATTCCATGTTTCACCCAAAAGCCCCAAATTTGGACATAGGGTCGAAACCCTAATAATCCATACGTGGGTTTTAAGAGCTTAAACAAGCTCTAATCTTGTTCCATTTACCTTATTCAAGCACCAATTGCAATATTAGATGAAAACCCTAAAAGTACGAATCTTAATCTTTAAATTTGAAGGTGTTATTGAAGGCTTTTGTGGGAGTATTTTATATGGATAGAAAGAGGATGAAACGATCTACAAGATAGTGGTGGAGGTGAGATACCACTTGCCGGAATTTGGCCGGAGGTGGCCGGACAAGGTGGCGGCCAAGGGTGGTGGTGGTGGTTAGGGTTTTTATTTTTTTAAAAGAGAGAGAGAGTGGGTGTGGGTGTGTTTTTAGTGAGAGAAAGTGAAGAGGTGAAATGAGGGGAAGTGGCGTTTATATATTTTGAGGGAGGGACCAAATAATAATAGAGAGGGAGGGGAGGGGCTGTGGTTGCCATTTTTCGTAAAATGTCCCGTTAACCATTCCCGAGCTCACATAATGTCCCCCGAGTGTCCCACAACGTTTATTCAACTTTCCAACATCGTTATTTATGTTTTCCCACAAGTTTTGACTATTTATTTGTTAATTTTCGAGTTACGGTCTAAAAGTTACAATATTTCTCGTTTTAGGCTTTTCTAGTGCCGAATCGAATAGTGTCTACCAAATAGAGTTAAAACTCATACGATAACTCATTTAATAATGAAATAAATCGTAAAAACCAATAGACGATATAAAATCAAGTAATGGTTTATAAAAATAGTGATAAAGGCAAAAGCTCGGTTTAGTTTAACGTAATGCGGTTACCTAAAATAAACTCCCTAAATTGCCAGTTGTCACAGCCTCCCAGCCTCAGAAGAAACCCGTCTCTGGTTTCACTCAGAGTTGCTTGTTGTCATGAAAAGTTTAGGATACTTCCTACGGAAAACGTCCTCACGTTCCCAAGTGAACTCCGGTCCATGTCGGGAGTTCCAACGAACCTTGATAATCGAAATACGACTATTCTTCAGCCTTTTAATATCACGGTCCATAATCTCAATCGGTTCCTCAACAAAATTTAATTTCTCATCAATACGAATGTCTCTTAAAGGCACCACTATGTTTTCCTCCGAAAGACATTTCTTAAGATTACTAACATGAAAGAGATTGTGTACACTACTCAGTTTCGATGGAAGCTCCAGGCGGTATGCTACCGGTCCGATTCTTTCCAAGATTGGAAAAGGACCAATATATCGGGGATTGAGTTTTCCACGCTTTCCAAATCGAATCACTCCTTCCCAAGGAGAAACTTTCAACATAACACGACCTCCAACCTGAAATTCTAATGGTTTACATCTCTTATCGGCATAACTCTTTTGTCTATCACGAGCGGTTTGCAACCGGTTTCTAATATGAACTATCTTCTCAATGGTTTCTAGGACAAGTTCGGGACCTGTAAGTTGACTCTCGCCAACTTCAGCCCAACAAACAGGTGAACGGCATTTTCTACCATATAATGCCTCAAACGGAGCAGCCTTAATGCTAGAATGATAACTATTGTTGTAAGAGAATTCGGCCAAAGGGAGATGTCTCTCCCAGCCTTTGCCAAAATCAATAACACAGGCTCTAAGCATGTCTTCTAAAGTCTGAATGGTTCTCTCGCTTTGACCATCGGTCTGAGGATGGTAAGCAGTACTTATATCCAAATTTGTTCCTAACGCTGTTTGTAACGATCTCCAAAAGTGAGATGTAAAACGGTTATCTCTATCGGAAATGATAGATATCGGTACTCCATGACGCGATACTATCTCCTTAAGATACAATCGAGCAAGCTTATCAAGACTATCGGTTTCACTAATAGCTAAGAAGTGAGCAGACTTAGCTAAACGATCAACTATTACCCAGATAGCGTCATTGCCGCTAACTATTCTCGGTAATTTAGTGATAAAGTCCATGGTTATTCGCTCCTATTTCCATTCCGAGAGTTCGGGTTGAACTAAGAGTCCTGATGGTTTCTGATGTTCGGCCTTAACTTTAGAACAAGTCAGACACCAACTGACATACTGAGCTATATCGTCTTTCATATTAGGCCACCAATAAAGTTTCTTAAGATCCTGATACATCTTATCGGCTCCGGGATGAATAGAGTATTTTGATTTATGCGACTCGTGCATAATCAACTCACGGATTCCACCATGAAATGGTACCCAGCTTCTATCTTTGAAGCATAATGTTCCGTCGGAACGCTTCAAGAAGCCGTTTTCACTTTCTACCATTCCATGAAGATTCTCATAAGGACGGTTCTCTTTCGTCAATGCCTCTGCTTGGGAGGATAAAATTTGAGATGGTAAGGGCAAAACAATGGTCATTCCTAATGATCTAACAAGTAGGGGTGGATTGTCCTCTTTACGACTAAGTGCATCAGCCACAACATTAGCCTTACCAGGATGATAACGAATCTCACAGTCGTAATCACTAAGCAATTCCAACCAACGACGTTGTCTCATGTTCAGTTCCTTCTGATCTAAGATATGCTTCAAACTCTTATGGTCGGTAAATACTACACACTTGGTTCCATGCAAATAATGTCTCCAGATCCTAAGAGCAAACACTACAGCACCTAACTCAAGGTCAAGGGTGGTGTAGTTTTTCTCATGCTTCTTAAGTTGTCGGGATGCATAAGAAATCACCTTCTCACGTTGCATCAAAACAGCACCTAAGCCTTTATGCGAAGCATCGCGATTACAAAATCTTCACTTCCTTCGAGCAAAGCTAGGATGGGCACACTACACAACTTCTCCTTCAGAAGTTGGAATGCTTCTTCTTCCTTTTCTCCCCATTCATACTTAACGTCCTTCTATGTTAGTTTGGTGTGACTTAGCTATCTTACAAAATCCCTCAATGAATCTCCTATAGTAGCCTGCTAACCCTAGAAACTGTCGGATTTCTGATGGGTTCTTAGGAGCTGCCCATTCTTTAATGGCCTTAATCTTAGCTGGGTCAACATGAACACCTCGACTATCTATCACATGACCTAAGAATTGCACGGACGGAATCCAAAATTCACACTTAGAGAATTTGGCATACAGCTTCTCCTCTCTCAACAATCCTAAAATGAGCCTCAAATGCTCTTCGTGCTCCTCACTACTCTTAGAGTATATCAAGATGTCGTCTATGAATACTATCACAAACTTATCCAGGTATGGCTTACACACTCGGTTCATGAGATCCATGAAAATCGCTGGCGCGTTGGTCAAACCAAACGACATCACTTGGAATTCATAGTGTCCATAACGAGTCCTAAACGCAGTCTTAGGGATATCCTCCTCTCGAACTCTAAGCTGGTGATAACCAGATCGTAAATCGATCTTAGAAAAGACACTAGCTCTTTGGAGTTGGTCGAATAGATCATCTATTCTAGGTAACGGATATCGGTTCTTCATTGTTAACTTATTCAATTCCCTATAATCAATACACATCCAAAACGATCCATCCTTCTTCTTCACAAACAACACTGGTGCTCCCCACGGTGACGAACTTGGTCGAATGAATCCCTTCTCTGACAATTCTGCCAACTGTTTAGACAGTTCCTCCAATTCTCTTGGAGCAAGTCGATAAGGTGCCCGGGCTACGGGTGCCGCACCGGGTATCAACTCTATTTGGAATTCCACTTGTCGGACAGGTGGAATCCCTGGCAGATCATCGGGAAACACATCCGGAAATTCTCTAACGACAGGTACATCGTTAAGGTTTCTTTCACTATTCTCCTCACTTTTCTTTTCATAAATTCGAGCCAAGAAAAGACAACCTCCTCTATCGATGTACTTCTGGGCCTTAATACAAGAGATGATGCTCAACCGGGAAGGACTTCCACAGTCTCTCCGATCTCCTTGTATGCTCAGAACTTTTTCGCCATACGGTAAACGCACAATCTTCTCATCACAGATGATGTGTGCACCGTTCTTCGACAACCAATCCATTCCGATAATGACGTCAAAACTTCCTAAGGTAACTGGCAATAGGTCTATACTAAACGGGCGGTCTAGGAAACTTAAGGTACAACCTCGAACTACGGTGTCTATCTTCTCTCTATTCCCATTAGCTAATTCCACGTCGCAACTAAACCCTAGAGGTGTTTGGGAGATTCCTAGTAATGGCATAAAATTGGTGGATACGAAACTCATATCTGCACCAGTATCAAACAGTATGGAAGCATAGCGATTATTGAGAAGGAACGTACCCGTAACTACGTTAGGGTCCTCGCCAGCTTCCTTCCCAATAGCGTAAACACGCGCTGTTCCCATGTCTCTCTGCTGATTCCTAGCACCATGGTTTCCCTGGTTTTCCACAACCTCACGCTTCACAGGGTTTAAGCCATTACCTCCTACACCTCGGTTAGCAAATCCTCTTACATTACCGGGATTTCCTCTCATCCACGGCTCTCGGCACTCATTCTTAAAGTGTCCCTTCTTTCCACATCCAAAACAGGTGACAGTGGCCTTCCAGTCCGCTCCTTGTGTAGTTTGAGCTGCAGCAAGTGGTCGGGACCTACAGTCTTTGGCCAAATGTCCTACCTTAGAGCACTTCCTACACACATTCGGGCACAGTCCATGGTGGTGTCGGTTACAACGACCACACATAGGCCTACTACCTTCATAACCTTTCCTTTCACCATTTCCTATGGCAAACACCCTGGCTGTCTAATGCCGTTTGTTGTCATTCCCTTTAACAACTTCATTCCTCTTCCTCTTATCACTCCTATCATTCTTACTCTTGTCTCCTACTTCTAGCACATAAGAGTTCATCAAACGCTGAGCCACAACAATTGCCTCATGAAAATTAACTGGCTTGGCAGCGATGACATCATTTCGAGTAGCCAAAGGCAATCCATCAGTATACCTCTCAATCTTAAGTTCTTCAGTGCGAACCATTTCAGGGCAAAGCAATGATAACTCTTGGAAACGACGAGTATAAGTCGCCATGTCAGTACCCTTAACCTTATGGTTCCAGAACTCACTCTCTAACTTCTTAACTTCATTCCTAGGACAATAAGTCTTAATCAGAAGAGTCTTAAACTGAGTCCAAGTCATACTATAAGCTACATCAATTCCTACTAATATGTGATAGTTGTTCCACCAGGTCAACGCCTCGTCCTTCAAGGTGAAGGTTGCATACTTAACCTTACAATCCTCATCACAGTTACTCACAGCAAACACCGATTCAGTTTTCTCCAACCACCTAGTTAGGTAAACTACTCCCTCAGTTCCTCCGAACTCAATGGGACCACAGAATCGGAACTCTTTGTAGGTACAACCTCGAGTTTGATTCAGCATTGGGGTCCCACCAGAGGTGTTAGAGATACTAGTCTCGCTAGCGTTGGCGACACGCAAGGCCACTAACTGGTCAACATGGGCCGGGTTCACAGGTGGAGGGTTTTGTGGTACAGGACCATTCTCAGCACGGTCGTTCACATTCGGGTTTCCTACAGCTGGGTTATCAGGATTCGGGTTCTCAACAGGTAGAGTGGTCGGGGCCGGACGACGACCTCGACGAACAGGGGCAACAACAGCAGCAGGAGCTGCTCGGTTGTTCCTAAGCGGGTTTCGTCTTGTTGCCATCATTCTGAAGGCAAGAAGAACAGTTTCATAAGTTCACAATTCACGCTCTAAAGATAGAGTTGGGTTCTAAGGATCACCAAATAACACTCGAATACATAATCAAGGTCAATAAGGATAACGTTATACCAAAGCGAAACAATCAGATACCGAATCATAACTAAAGGATGCACGTTCCAATAACCATAACTCTTAGGTTTCAAAAGTGGAAATACATGGAAGGATACGAAGAAATCAAAAACGATCCTAACGACGAAACCAATAAGGCAACTAGGATAATCCTACATCTCGAACCAAGTACTACTTAGTTTCAAGATGGTACAAAACCGAATCTAATACTATCTAGCCACGATTACGAGCACTCCTAAATGATCTCCAAACATCATCCATCACTCTCCATAGTGACAAAATCCCCAAACGCTGAGAGTCGCAATCCTTCTTAAGATTCACGACCTCCTTCTCCAACCCGTCGACCTTGCGCAGAAGCGCTTGGTCTGCTCCAAGGTCAAGCCGCACTCTGATGCCGGTCTCCCAACCGCCAAAGAGTCCCGACAGACCATCTCTCAAGGCCATCGACTTCTTCTCTATCTTAGTCAAATCTATCCTCAAATCCTCTACACCAGTCCTTGTCACTCCATCTAATCGATCTGACAACCTACTGAGACTAATATTCTGGGATATAATCCTCCTCCAGATCAGACCCATACCTCCATACTCCTCGGGCTCTGAAGCAATCTCCGATGGTATCTCAGATCCTAACGGGCTACCTATATAAGGTGAGTAAGGTGGTGAGTCAATGTCTAAAGGCTGTCCAGGAGACTCAGGCTCACACAAAGGAGAACCTGGTCTGGGAGAATGTGCAGGACTCTACAATGGAGGAGTACCCCCTTTTGGGATATCCTCATCATCCTCCTCCTGAGGATCCTCATCCTCATCAACATACTGCTCCTCAATCTCATGCTCCTCCTCGACCTCATGCTCCTCTTCGCCCTCATCCATAGAGGGAGAGTCCATGAGTCGGAGTCTCTATGCAGGTAAATCCTGAGGTGGTACGCTAGAAGATCTAGGCCTCCAAAGACATGGTAATGCTGGTGGTGATGACAGAAGAGAGTGGGATGCTAAACGGATAGGTGATGATGGTGGTCTCACGGACATGCAGGCAGTGCTATAAGCAAGCCTTGGAGTCTGTGCTCGCGTTAAAACCTGATGTAAAGTGAGCTGCCTAGACGAGCTAGGACGATCTGATGATGATGAACTAGCGTGACGGGCGATCTCATAAGAATCACCCTGCGCAACCGTCATGAGAGTCAATGCTGGCGAACTAGCAACACCAAGGACCTCCTCTGACACATCAAAAGCTAGTGAAGGCATAGTCTGTGACAATGGCATATGGTAGGTATTAGTGTTCGAAACAACTAGTTTTAATAAGCGCATCAACTCAACCAAAACATATATCACATAATGAAAGCTTTAAAAGTAGAGGTACGGCATTACTCAAAACATGCCTTTAAATAAAACACATAAGTTCCGTTCCATCACATAATTCCATATCAATTCAATTGAGTTCAAAACTCCAAAATCACAATATATCGTTTACTCAAAATCATATTCCGTAGTATCTCGATAATCACATCTCATTTACCCAAAATCAATAATCATATCTCCAAATCATAACGTTTCCATAATCAGTTCACAATATCCCTTAACAGATCATCTCATAATTCAAATCGCAGATCATACCATAATCAAATAAGAAGCTTCGACTTGGCAAGCGGGCGTGCGTTGGTAGAGGATCAATTTTCTCAAAAGTGGTTATAGTTTAGGGTTTATAAAATACCTAATTCTCTATAACCTTGAGCTCTGATACCAATCTGTAACACCCCCAAATCTCGGTACATCGGAAGACTTAATCAAGTTTTCGGGGCGTTACTATTGGATTGGTATCGCACACAAGTATAGTAAAAGATAGTCATTTAACCATTCAAAACCAATCCCAAATTTAAATATTCAAAACATTTAATCCAAAAGTAAAAATATTAGGCCCAAAACATAGTTTAATAAAATAGGTCCCCAAAGTTTATCAGAGTCAGAAATGATCCTTGAACCCCGCCTTCTTGCCAAGCTTCCACCGATCACGTATTCCAAACATCTCTCAAATACCTGAGAAATCATGCTAAAAGGTCATCTTACGCTGGCGAGTTCATAGGTTTAAGTTCAACAAAATCATAGTAGACCTGTAAGAGTTGACTTGCTATGCAAGACCTAGATAGATAAATACCGTTTCACACAGTGATCCTACCCGGATCTCCAATCGTATACTCACATCCCGTATCCAGGGATTACTCGGGCCCCGCGACTCTAGTCCAGCACAGTCGTGGCAACCTCTAGAACAGTTTCCAACCCCGGGCTAGGTCGAGGAAGAGGTCTATTCTTAGCTAGGCAACGGTTTAACCTAGACTAAGGCAACAACTACCGCACATCTATCTACACAGTCAAGCACACAAGCAAATCCAAATAGTTTTCACGGTCCAAAAACAGTAGCATGATTCCCACCCCAATGTAGTTAAAAACGTAGATAAAAGTGGGGCTATGAAACTCACCTCAAGCAATCAACGTATGAATAAACACTAGCTGAAGATAACAGAAATCACGGCACAACAACTATCGGCTCGGCACAACCTATTAATGTAGACCAACTTTAATATATATATTCCTCAAAATCAACGTTATCTACCCCAATATATTCCATTTCTTTATTTCTAAAAATGTCTCGTTTCACCGTTTAATCCTAGTGTTTGGTATTCCTCATGTGGGTGTATCGACTCAATATGATACTATGAATGCACTCAAACAACCAATATATAACTCAATGCGACACAATGAGACCTCTAAATGATAAGCTCCACAGTTCAATAAGTTTCAGAATAAATAGTAGACCTTATCGAATTCGTCAACTCGATAAACTCCTTTATTTATTCGTGTCGCTTATTATCCCATAAATCAATCGTATCCTAAAGAGTCATAAGGATAATTCACCCATTAATAGGGTTACCCAGCGTACCTAGCGGGCTCTTATTAGATTCGTCAACCTAATAAGTCCGCTACCCATGTGGATCAACACTATTAACGTTAGGTTATCCGTAACCATGCACATAACGTAAGTAAATAAATACTTAACTAATATTAAATGTCCACAATTGACATTTATTGATAAACGTGTACTCAAAACATTAATTACTTATTAATTACAAAACATTTCTAATTTAGTCGTTAGTTTCCATTTAAAAATAGTAAATAACAAGATAAGTCTTGTTATCGATATTTTTGGTACAAAAGCCCATTTAATATTTTTTCATAGTTCTATTAGCATTTTCATGTATAAATATATATTTCGTCAAATTCCAATATTAATCTCATATTTTTATTCGTTTCGAGTCCACAAGCACGATTCATAACTTCTCGGCTTTTAATCAATCAATAGTCCAAATTATACTAAAGTCCATGTTACGGCTTTTTCGGAGTCAACTATTGACTAAAAAGTCAAAGTAACGCCGACGTAGCTCAAAGTCAACAATATATATATCAAGTCCAAATTTAAAGGTCATAATAGCGCAATTCAATCCCAAACCAACTCAAAACATTCTCGCCAACCAATCAATCAACCAAATATACCCGAAACCAATGTTATGACCCTAATGACCATGAGACGGTCACGGTTAAGACCACGTGAACCAAACAAGCTCTAGAAGCTTTTCGGCTCCACGCGTCTCATCTAAACCTCAACTACATCAACCAACAAGCTACCAAATCGACCCGACCCGGACCCGTGGCCCAAGTGGGTCACGTACGCAAGCCAAGGGCCACGTACGTGCCCTTTGTGGCTCGTACACCCTTCCAAACCAATCAAACATCACCCAAATCCATTCCACAACATCCAAATCCAATCATTCAAGCTCCAATCACTAACCAAACACAAAATCAATCATCTAACTTAACCAAAATTATAAAACTAAACCTAAAATGCATAAACCCATCAAATTGATACACCACACATTTACCAAACACTAATTACTTGTTTATTTAGACATTAATTAGACTTAATTCCATGTTTCACCCAAAAGCCCCAAATTTGGAGATAGGGTCGAAACCCTAATAATACATACGTAGGTTTTAAGAGCTTAAACAAGCTCTAATCTTGTTCCATTTACCTTATTCAAGCACCAATTGCAATATTTGATGAAAACCCTAAAAGTACGAATCTTAATCTTTAAATTTGAATGTGTTATTGAAGACTTTTGTGGGAGTATTTTATATGGATAGAAAGAGGATGAAATGATCTACAAGATAGTGGTGGAGGTGAGATACCACTTGCCGGAATTTGGCCAAAGGTGGCCGGACAAGGTGGCGGCCAAGGGTGGTGGTGGTGGTTAGGGTTTTTATTTTTTTAAGAGAGAGAGATTAGAGAGAGAAAGTGGGTGTGTGTATGTGTTTTTAGTGAGAGAAAGTGAAGAGGTGAAATGAGATGAAGTTGGGTTTATATATTTTGAGGGATGGACCAAATAATAAAAGAGAGGGAGGGGAGGGGGCGCCGGCCTAAGCAAAAGAGAGGGGCCGTGATTGCCATTTTTCGTAAAATGTCCCGTTTACCCATTCCCGAGCTCACATATTGTCCCCCGAGTGTCCCACAACATTTATTCAACTTTCCAACATCGTTATTTATGTTTTCCCACAAGTTTTGACTATTTATTTGTCAATTTTCGAGTTACGGTCTAAAAGTTACAATATTTCTCGTTTTAGGCCTTTCTAGTGCCGAATCGAATAGTGCCTACCAAATAGAGTTAAAACTCATACGATAACTCATTTAATAATGAAATAAATCGTAAAAACCAATAGACGATATATAATCAAGTCATGGTTTATAAAAATAGTGATAAAGGCAAAAGCTCGGTTTAGTTTAACGTAATGCGGTTACCTAAAATAAACTCTCTAAATTGCCAGTTGTCACACGTCTCCCATCCAAATATCGTCCTAGAAACTAGTAGCAACCCCATTACCCACCTTTTTCACACAATAAGCAATAAGATCTATTCCTTGGAGCTTTAGACAATGAACTTCCCAAAATATATCCAGTTAAGCAAATGAACGAGAAGACTTTGGCGAACAATCGATGTAACCATAATATCCTTAAACTGCTTTTATAAACTGAGCCCACATGGAATCTTGAGTTTTAAACCGCCAAATCCACTTAAACATTAAAGCACAATTTAGAGAAAAAAACTAGAAACACCTAAGCCACCTTTATGCTTGGAAGCTAAAAGGTAATCCCATCTAGCTCATGATGATTTCTTTTCTTGGAAGTCATCACCATTGAAGAAATGACTTCGAATAGCTTTCATTTTTTTCAACACTTCCTTTGGAACCTTGAAAATGGACATGTTATAGATAGGAAGGGATCCAAGAACCGATTTTAAAAGCGTTAGACGACCACCAATGGAGAGTGTTTTCAACTTCCATTTAGAAAGGCGAGTCATAATCTTCTGAACTATATCATCCCACGATGTAACCCGAGACATCAAACCGCCGACCTTAACGCCTAAGTATGTGAATGGAGTTTTAAATGTAGTGCAACCTAACTGAGTTGCGGCATTCTCCACTTGTTCTGGGGCTACACATACTCCCATAAACTTGCTCTTCTGCATGTTTATACGAAGACGAGAGGCATGGTAAAAGTATTTCAAAACTTGGACTATATTAGAGAGATTCTGAACATTACATTCACCAACAAAATTGCATCGTCGGCATAAAACAAATGAGATAAATTCATTGAAGTACCAATCAGTAATCCCTTAAATAAACTTGCATTCACCACTCGGTTAAAAGAGACACGAAGGCTTTCCATAATGAAAAGAAAAAGGAAATGAGAAAAAAGATCTCCCTGCTTAAGAACTTTTTTAAATTGGAACTCTTCAGTACGGCTACCATTAACGAGAATTGAACCTCTAGACGATAATAAACAAGCATGAATCCATCCACACCATCGATCACCAAAACCAAATTTCTTCATAACGTCAATCAAATAGTCCTACCGAACCAAGTCACACGCCTTTTCAAAATCCACCTTAAAAATCATGGTTTATTTCTTCCTAGATTTACACCAATTAATGAGCTCGTTTATAATGAACGGACCATCGAGAATCTTCCTATTAGCAACAAATGTCGTTTGAACATTACTCGCAATGTCACCCATAACTAAGCATAACCGATTAGCTAAAATTTTGTACAAACTACCGATTAAACTTATAGGACGAAAATCTTTTACCATTTTAGTGTCATGCTTATTAGGAATTAATGCAATAAAAATCGAGTTAACACCTCTTGGGAATGACCCAACCTGAAAAAAGGAAAATGATAAATGGACCTAACTAAAGAGGTCTAAAAGGAGACCTAATGCATAAATAACTTGTACAGTAATACTGTAATACTTGTACAGTAATACTGTAACTTGTACAGTAATAATATTGTACAAGTTATTTATGCATTAGGTCTCCTTTTAGACCTCTTTAGTTAGGCCTCTATATCAAAGCTCCTGAAAAAGATGTATTCTTGATGTTTACCAAGTACTTGTAATGCTATGGTAACGGTATTCTTGATGTTTACCAAGTACTTGTAATGCTATGGTAACGGTATTCTTGATGTGTCTGTGTATTTTTAGTTAAGGTATTTTTAAAGGGAATATATTAGCTACAATTTTTTGTAGGCAATTGGCTACAATTTTATGTGTGTAAATGTGGGTCTCTGATTCTTTTTGTGGGTCATGGTTATTTTTTGTAAGGCCCTGATTCATTGCTTATGTATTTTATATGAAGAATTATAGCTAATTGGCTATAAAAGTTGTAGCCAAGCTATCCCCATTTTTAAATGGTAAAGATGAGTGATTGTTAGTTGTTACATAAATAAAAGTGATAAAAAGAAAATGAGAAACCCTTTCACCACCTTCTACCATTATGCTTAGGGTGCGTTTGGTATATAAATTGGGTTGGATTTGGATTTGATTTTGAATTTGGATTTGGATTTGATATAGGTTTAAGAGAGAGAAAATTATATTTATTTAATAAATTAATAATGTTATTTAATATTAAATTGTTATTTTAATATTAAAAAATGTATATATGTGTGAGAGAGAAAGAGTGGTGTAAATAATTAGTGTGTGTAAAAGAAGGGTTTTAACAAAAACCAGTGTTAGTGATCTCCTTTTACTTTATGTGGGCCATGTTCACTATTTGGTTGGTAAAGTATGTACCAAACGTTAAACTTTGGTATTTAATCCTAAACCTGGGTAAAAAAGGTGGCTAACAAACGGCCCCTTAGTCTTAATCATTTTGCATTTACACCGACGTTTACTACAGTATTACTTTGAATTCTAATGTTGTTGTTGGCCTTTTGTGATCCTTATAGGCCCATACCGTAGCTCATCAACCACAGAGGTACAGAACATAGTGGCGGCAGTGTTCATTGACATGTCTTTCCACTCTCCATCTGTAGACATTTCAATCTTTTCCAAACCAAAAAGAAAAGTTATTCACCTTTGTTTGGAACAGAAAATCCAAGTTGCAACATTATTGTTTCCCATCAAGCTCTTCACACCAAAGAGAAGAGTGGAAAGGGTAGTATTATTTTAGTACCTCCTTTTTTTTTTTACCCTTTTTTTTACACACTTTATTAATAAATAAGACAGTTATTTTTAGTATTTGTTTTATTTTTTTATTTTTAGCTTATCAATCTTTATATTTTATATTTCGTATTTTTTCGACAGTTTTAACCACTTTATCAACTGGAGAAGATACTTTTTTAAGATTTTTTGTTTTAAATTTTTGTGTTTTACTACTTTTGATTTGTCAAGTTTTATATTTTATGTTTCATACTCTCCGTTCGCAGTTTTATAATTAAAACAAAATTATATTTAAAAAAAAGGAAAAAAAATAGAAAATATTACAATCATTTTAAAGAGACCAATAAGCTATGCCGTGAAAAAAAAAATACATTTGTTTAATTAATTGTTTACCTTCTGAAGCTTGGAGTGGGGTTTTACACGGGTTCGAGTCTCGCAAGAGACAATAAAAATCTGGATTTTCCTCTTACTGCAAAGCCATCAGTTCTACGGGTTTCTCTTTGCAGGTATATCCAAGAGGTTAAGGTCCTGAGGCTTGCCCGTTTGATTGGTTTAACTCGAGAGTCAGATTTCAAGTTTGGTGCCGTTGTAAAAAAAATCCGTCTACGTACCTTATTGTGAATTCTCTAAGAAACTTTTGATCATATAAATAGTCAATAAGGAAATGATAATTACTTTTATTTTTATGCATTACTATTAAAGTAATCATTAGTGTTCTAAAAGGCACGCCAAAGCGTTGTAAAGGCGTCGCCAAGACGTGAGGCGTGGCCTCGCCGCCACGAAATGGACCATGGAGGTTGATCTAGGCATGGCACAAAAAGGCGAGAAAAGGCGAGAAAAGGCACGCCTTTTGTAAGGCGTGGGGCCACTTTTTGAACTAGTTTTTTTTTAACTAGTATTTGGAATTTGGGTTATTTAGTATATGGGCTTGGTAATTATATAGTAAGTTGCAGTCGAAATGTCTAATATACTACGAGTAATATGATCTAAAATTATAAATACATAAATCTATAAATAATTTTTTGCCGTTTTAGTGACGTCTTAAAAAAACGTAAAAGCTCCACCGCGTAAAACTTGAGGCACGGCCATACCGCCACGCAACGCCTCACCCCTTTTATAACCTTCATCATTACACCTCAACTTACTTTATTTCATTATTCAACCATATAAAACACTCCTAAAATCACTACTGGTCACTTGATTATACTTTACAAGTTTTTACCAGATTTTACTACGGATTAGAAAAACTTTTCCTTATAATATTGAACCGACCAAAGTGCTTATGAAGTTATGTCTAAATGCTATCACATGTGTGAAAATGTTCTTCAGACAAATAATTGTGAATTCAGATCCAACTTAATACATTGTGAGATTAATTTGTTGTGTAAATATTGTGAACCGATTACTCAAAAATATGATTGGTTGTCCTGAATTTAGATTATTCAATTATGTGCCCTTATTTTGGTAAAGAAAATCCATTGGCCACATTGTTATTTTGCTTCACGCGGATGGCATGTGATTCATTTTCATAAGTCTAGGTTTCAGGTTTTATAATTAAAAGAAGTCTTGTGAACCTATTTATGGTTTGTTGTAGCCAAACAATCATAATTGATATTTGTGTTAGTTGATATTGCAATACGAATAAATAATCGTGCTAACCGAAATGTATATATCGCTCATGTGATATACAAAAACGAATGCATCGATGGTAGACTAGTGACCCGCTCGATGAGAAGTTATGAATTTGAATTAACAAAGTGTTATTGCCCTCGCATTGCGACACAAATATGTCGATATTATGGTAAATTAGTGAACTAACGATTACATAAAAAAAAGTTATGAACTTGGGGTAATATGGTATTGAGTTTGCTACGGAAAAACAACGGGATACACTATTGGAACCCTCCCTATGGAGTCACATCCATAGGGAATATTCCTTTTGTCCTACCATTTTTTCAGTATAACGCAGTTTTTTGTCATTCCGTTCAGATTTCGATATAAGCTTTATTAAACTTTATATTTACAGTGATTTTGTTTATTTTGATATAAACAAAATTATAAAAATAAAAAAAAATAAAAAAAAAATTAAAAAAACTAGGAGGGATCAATCTAAAAAACTAGGTACCGTCCTAATAACTCAGCCCAAAACGAACCCTTTATACCTAGGTAGGTATAGATACATTGTACAATTGTACATTTGTACATGTATGTGCATGAATTGACCTCAAGGACACAATTATAGTGATTGGAAAATTGACAACAATCTTATCTATCAAAAACTTTGGGGTACTCAACTCTAAAAACCACAAGGTCCCACCATTTGATCTTGTGGATCCAAGTTTTTTTTAAAGATAAGAACAACAAAATGAAATTTAAGGCCCGGTATCGGGTATTGGTGGGTATAGATTGAAATAAATATCAAATAACTCGTATGGTACTCTTTTGATTCTTTGACTCTATCACATTCAATGATAGATGCAATCCTAGCTCTTCCAAGCTCTTTAGGTGATATCACCCAATCACATTTTATCTTATATGATGAGACCGCATACTATTATATACTGGTATTTATTTTATTCTAAAATAGTATTAATAATATCCTACTTACGTTTAAAATAATAATATTTAATTTAATTATATTTTTTTCTCGTCTTAATTTCTTTCAAACATTTCTCAAATCCAAATCTAATTCCAATCACACCTACAAATCAAACGCACCCTAATAAGAAGAAAAACATTCATTATGTTATAAAAAAAATGTTCATTCGGAATTTATAAGGAAATTCTAAATAGTTTATCTTCACACATGTTAAGAACACTCGGTATAGCAACGTTGTCACGGCGTTATGATCGATGTGGCAGGCGTTGCCGGGCGTCGTCCATACCGTTGAGTAGGGCGTTGGCTTGGCGTTGTGGTTTACGTTGGTGTACCAACGTACGTTGGAACGCAAGTGTTGACCACTTTTAGCCCAAACGGTTAATTTTTCAAATTTCAAAACACCCATTTTAGGGTTAACGATAAGTTTAATTAATTTATTTATTTATTTACTTTTTGTAATTTCAAATTTTAACTCTTCTATAAATACAACACTCATTTACCCAATATTTTCACACTTAAAATGATAGGAAAATTCTTGGATAGCCCGGTAAGAATGTGGAGAACTCAAACAATATTAATAATTACAACCCCCGCACATTATGGCTTGTTCTCTCCCCCATAATGTCGAAGAAATGAAAACTTATGTTCAGAAACAATGCGAGCAAGAGGATATGGCTCGCCAGAATGCTATTGTCGAAGTTTTCAAGGTGTTTGAGAACGCAAAGGCGTCGAAGGAACGGTTGAGAAAAAAATACGCGAAGTGCAAAGACATTTCACCAGAAAGACATGCTGTCATCGACAAATTTTTTTTTCGATGAAACCAAGAAAGATTAGGATATTAATGAAACGTTGTGGAAGTATGTTTCATAGATACAAGAAAATATCAGCTACAAAATCCGTTAGAGTTATGAAGAAAACAAAATTGTTGGTTCGGTATTACAACAGCTGCATCAACTTGGACTAGATGCATCAACTTCAACTGATGCGCATGGATTTATTGAGCAACAACATTATCAATTTACGGGTTATGAAGAAGAGGTAGTTGATGAGCATGGATTTACTACGAGACAACATTATGAATTTATGCGAGACGAAGCTTTAAGAGAAGTTGAAGCAGAACAAGCAAGGATTCAAAAAGAGTGGGAGAAGAGACCCACGAAACAAGAAGCAGAAACGGAGGCAGTCATGTTGGAATTTAGGGTTGTATAGGAACCTGAGTATGATTATGCATGCTGGGAGCATTCAGATTAAGCTATGTTTATGTATTTCGTATTGTATTGTATTTCGTATCGTATTTTGTATTGTATTTTATGTAATGCTTATGTTATGTTTTATTCTCGTAACTTTTTCTATGGAAACATATAAACTAAAATTAGTAACCAAAATAAATATATGAAAAAACCTCTAAATAGTTTTAAGACTAAAATACACCGTTGGTCCCTAAACTTGTACCTGCGCATCATGATGGGACAAAACTTGCATTTTTCATCGTCTGTTATTTTCCCCATGTGCCTTGCACATGTGGGCAAAATGGTCATTTCATTGTTTGGTTAATTATTTTGGTGGTACTGGTACAACCTCAGGGACTAACGGTGTATTTAATCAATAAAATTATACCATCACCACCACCACCCTCTCTTTATCTCTTTTTCTTGTTTCTCTCTCTAAATTTCTGCTTCTCTCTTTAAAATTAACACAATCACTATTCTCAAATCTCATAAACTTCTCCACAAAAAAACATAATCTCATTCAAACACCATCACCATTCTCTCTCTAAAATTAACATCATCACCATTTTCAAATCATGTAGGTTAGATTAAAGACCCAAAAATTAACCCCGGAAAAAGTTCTCATTTAAAAACAAACTTGCTAAGAAACCTGAAACCGCCAACATTGTTACTGAAGACGCCTCTATAATGAGGAACGTTAGTCGAGTTATAAGGTCAAGGATTCACCGGGGTTCAGGAGTATATAAAACGAGGTTTTGGTAAAGGAATTTAAAGGTACATAGATTGGAGAATATGTGCTTTCGGATCTAACTAATTGTGAGGTGAGATTGACAGGATGCTTCCGGACTTTGTTTATAAACCGACTGAAAAACTGCATGATTTATGTAGGTCCGGTATTGGGTTCAGTCTTGATTGAAGAAGTGAAAGGGTGTTTGTTTGTGCTGGCATCACATCATATTAGGATTCATCATGCTAAGGGGACTGATTTTTATCTTCGACGTTGGAGTCGGCCTATTATTGAGCAGAGTTCTGGGGTCAGATTTGCACCTTACTGTTTGTGTTATGATGGGATTGAGAATGATCTCAAGGAGTCCAATCTATATGATGACACCGGGAGTTGGGCAAATGTGGATGATTTCCAGTGGTTGCGAGCTGTTCAGTCGCCAAATTGGTCAATTATGCCTGAAAGTCAACGCATTGATACTGTAAAAATTTGAATTTGGAAAGTTTTATAGAAATAAAGTATCTGATTCTATGTATTTCTATCAAACAGGTACGCCTCTTTTTGAAAAATTAGTTTTTGGTCAAAGCAAACATTAAATTATATTTTAGTGTTGTGATTTCCCCTCATTTTATTTGATTGTATATGATTCTTTGGTTTTAGCGAGTTCCTTTCTTTTTATTCGATTGTATATCCGTTTGCTTAATCTTGTGCCCACTCACTATTGATTGAATGGGTCATGACCGATAAAAGACATCTGTAGCATTTAGTTGCAAATTCCTTTCTTTTTATTTGGTTGTTTATCCGTTTGCTTAAGCTTGTTCACACTCACTATTGAAAATGGTGACGATGTTAATTTTAAAGAGAGAATGGTGATGGTGTTTGATTGAGATTATGTTTTTTTGTGGAGAAGTTTATGAGATTTGAGAATAGTGATAGTGTTAATTTTAGAGAGAGAAGCACAAATTTAGAGAGAGAAGCAGGAAAAAGAGATAAAGAGAGGGTGGTGGTGGTGATGGTATAATTTTATTTATTAAATACACCGTTAGTCCCTAAGGTTGTACCAGTACCACCAAAATAATTAACCAAAATAATGAAATGACCATTTTGCCCTCATGTGCAAGGCACATGGGGAAAATAACAGACGTTGACTAACAGAAAATTGGTCAAAGGACTCCCAACGATGAAAAATGCAAGGTTTGTTCCATCATGATGCGCAGGTACAAGTTTAGGGACCAACGGTGTATTTTAGTCTAGTTTTAATATTGAAAATGCATGAAAGATTAGTTAAGGATTTATTTAAGGATTAGAATATTAGTTAAGGGGTTAATTTGTAAATTGTATTTTTTTTTAAAAAGGGTGGGTCTCAAAAAGTGATGTTATTTGGTGTTATGATAAAGGGTATTTGTTAGTGTTAGTTTGGTATTGAAATGATGTGGCGCTGACGTGACGAGGTTTTTGGTGTTAACTCAAGTTATTGTACCGAATGTTCTTAATGCAGAGCTTTTAAGAGCAGTGAGCAGTGAGCAGTGAGCATTTAGCGTTGTGATTTTTAATGTTCGTTTGACAAATAACAAGTAGCGTTATCTATTTTTTCCGGAATGCTCCTTTTAACGCTCAATGAAGTAGCATTTAAGAGCTTTGAGCATCTAAGAGTTTTTTTTACACATTATAATTACAACTACAACTACGTTACCAAATATTTTTATAGAAAAATAGTGATATTGCTCACAGCTACAACTCATTGCTACAACTTATTGGTACTGCTATTTTTGCCAAAAATACCGTATGATCGTTTTAATCACATCTTTTATTTGTTGTCAAATTCATATAGTTCAACTGCTTAATTAGGGATAAAATATCAAAGGGCATGCATACTCTCTCTACCCTAAGTCGACGAACACTTATTTTGGCAAAATGATCAGTTATCAAAAAAAGGAGATCCATTCGATTTAGGTTTTTTCATCGATTTAAACCATTCAAAAACAATAAAAACTAAAATTATGAAAATACAGATATAACGGATGAGCATAGGTCCAGAACCGGTTAGAATCACAACCGAAACCGGTGGATCCGAGAACCAAATTTTTTGAAAAGTAGGAAACGAGAATCGAATTGAATACAGTTTTTGGTTCCGGTTCCGGTTCCAGTTCTTTGGGTCTACCCGGATAAGAACCAATTTTCTGAAGAAAAAAAAATAACCTCATGCGCTAATGAATTAAGCCATTACAAACACATAAAATTGATTTTTTTAAGTACTTGCAACCATTTACGTTTAAACTAATAACAATTAACAACTAAAGTATAAACTTAAATAAACAATCATTCTATAATTTTCCTTGTTTATATTTTTAACAATAAAGTATAACAATTCGGAAAACAAAATAAAATAACTTGAAACTTTGTCCAACAAAATAATTAAGACCGTTTATATACTTCTACAGTTTGTTTCTTTTTGTCTCTTTCGTATAGTTTCTCTAAGTGTTCTTCTGTATCCTTGACAATCTTATCGTCTTTAATAAGATCTTCAACATCATCCCAATTAATTTATTTTCTCGAATTTCTCACTCAATCTTGGGTATAAAGCGATGAGACTCATCTAACGTTTTAGGTTGTTTCTTTCACTAAAAAACTGCACAAGCATG
Source organism: Chrysanthemum makinoi (assembly GCA_910596185.1). Taxonomy (NCBI): domain Eukaryota; kingdom Viridiplantae; phylum Streptophyta; class Magnoliopsida; order Asterales; family Asteraceae; genus Chrysanthemum; species Chrysanthemum makinoi. The sequence goes on along the minus strand of OU343220.1, from coordinate 39,802,040 downwards.
ATCTCGGCATAGAACCACAAAAGATAATTTAGGAAATATACAGTGACTTAGTTAGATGGCTAAATCCTCAAACGAGAAATCCTAAGATAATGTTGAACATGTTATAAGCTAGTATATCGAATGCAAATAAAAATAAAATATAAAATTTACTTCCGTTGTTTTGATAATGATGATAGTTGTTTATATGAGTTTTAAATGTTTAATGATTTTGAAATATTATTAGGTTTAGATTAATTATTGATTTGTGGATGTTTCAATGAGTTAAAGATTAGGGTTTATAGTGTTTAGCTTGATTTTTTTAAACGTAGGTTAGTAGGGTTTTTTGTATGACATTAGTACGTATGATTTGAGATTTTGAGTATGAGAAAAAAATACATGTTTTTATATATTATTGGGTAATTGGTTCCGGAACTGAGAACCGGTGAAACAGAATCGAACCGACCCAAGAACCGAAAAATCTCAAAGTCAAGAACGGAAACTGAAAGTCTGAAACCTTTGATTCTGATTCTAGTTCGGTTCTTCTTGTTTCTGATCCGGTTTTTGGTCCAGTCCAGTTCTTTGGTCCAGTTAGTTATAAATAAAAATATTTATAATGGAGTATTTCTTTTGAGATGTTACTTTCCGTTTTTGAAAAGGGGTGTTCCATTTATTACGAGTGCCCCACAACTAGCACAGTGGAGTCTATCTGTGGCAGACATATCCCATTCACTCCCATCCAATTTGGAAAGAAAATGATGGGGCAAATTAAAAGACGACAAACGCATATGCATAAAATCTGTTGCGTGCTAAATTGTCTTATTTATATAAATGATAAACGATGTTATCTCATTTATGTGCATCACTTGGTTTCCATGTTCTTGTGTTATCACTATATATATCGTCTCGTTGTTTGTTTTATGTTCACAAAATAAAACTGACGAGAGATTCATTGCATAACATCATGATTTTAGAGATAAAAGACTAGATTTGAACCCATGACCTCTGTTTTACGCTGCATGTACCTCATCAACTGCCTACCATTTCCGAAAATGCCGGAGATCCAAACACCCTCATGACCATCGTCTAGTTGCAATGCCTTATAATCGACAAATAGTTAAGATTCTCATATTATCACGCGAGTCTAGCTATCATTTAGACTTCATTCCGCGAATACTAGTAGCATTTTCTCCTTTCGTAACTGATATCATATTGATTTCACAAAATTATTTTTTACTAGCGTAAGCATGCTAATCTTCACTAACAAAACTTGTTATTATCAAAGACAATGTTGTGTCCAATCATCGGTTTGCTTAGTCCTTTGGTGTTAATAGTTTCATCGACATAAGAAAGGTATCTATATTTTTTGTCATTTCAAGTGCTAAGTGCTAATCTACTCTAAGTCATTAAGTTGGTCCGTTAGTGTTAATAGTTTTAACGACTTGACAGAAGGAAGGTATCGACATGTTTATGTCATTTCAATTGTTAATGGAGGCCAAGTTAAACTTTTTACTATTATTTATTTGTGATAAACTGATTATCGATTTCATGACATTGCAAATCTAGGGAATTAGAAGTGTCGACAACTCAACTTTAAGCGAAAATTGTTGTCATATTTAATTTGGAGCTCTATTGCTCCAAACTTAAGTTCACGCAGCGGCATTACATGCATTATGCAAGTCTCATATGGACTTGTGTGATTTTCTCACCATTTCATGAACCGAGGTCGAACATGAAGAATGTATTCCACTACAACTTGGCTACAATGCGACTCTCATATCAATTGTTAGAAATAGCCAAACCTTATAACACGCCCAATATGTATGAGATACATATGTGTAATTGGTCCTCATATATTTCTCAACTAAAGAAGATCTTAACAACCATATCATAAAAAATAAAATAAAATATCACAACTTATGATATCCTCTGTAAATTGTAGAGCCGGTTAGCCGGTGTAGTGAGTTTAGATTTAGTTTGGTCGATTTATTATTTCATTTCCATGTAACTATATTATCTTGCTAGTCTATTAATATATCTTGCCTGTCAAAAATAAAAAAAATCACAACTTAGCAGTAGTATACGTATTTAGAGAAAGTATCATATATATACACACGATAGGGTACATCTCATGTGACCCATTTTCACATTAGTATTTGACCCGCTAGTTGATCCATCATGTCCACTCAATTTGTCATCTTTTAAAAAAGTTACAACAAGGTATTTATATTATGTTTTCATTAAAAAACAACAGTGTGTCCCCTTCAATATAAAGTGATAAACGTGTATTCATAAGACCTCACAAATTTTTATTTGGTATTATAGTATGGATAAAAGCACGAGAAAGACTAGCTTACTCAATAAAACATTTATGTTTTACCCATACACTATGAACTTTGTTCATTTTGTTCCCTCGGTTGAATGAGAGTGATGGATGCGGAATATAAACTCACCAGGTGTATTTAATGAAAACTAAAGCGGAATTGAAAATACAATTTCTTTTGAACCAGGTGCATTACGAAAAATCGAGTTTTTTCTTACATAAATTAACATTATATCGCAAAAATTCATAGGTTTCCCTAGACTCGCCATGGTTTCTTATGTGATTGTACGTGACCTTAAAATTAAAAAAGCCCGAAAACTTATGGCGAGTTATAGAATTGGAGCCTCGAAATTTACTTCCAATCAAAGTTCAAATTCTGATAGGTCCAAACAACCCTAAGTGACAACACTAAGTCGTTGACCTCATGAAAAATGAGTGTTTTACGTGGTTTGAGTCTATGTGACGGTGTGTTCAAACCCCGTGAATTAGTCAACCGAAAGGTCGGAAGTCATTTAGAAAAAAACAACGATTTATGATTTAATGATCTAAAAATTTGTTATCATCAAAGATATTAAATCGTTAAGTTAGAATGTTACGATTTCTTAATACATCCTTACTTGTGATATCTATACTACTTATAATGCATCTTATACCTTTCCCCCTATTAATTTTTTAAGATTTCTTAATATATAACTTTTAGGCAAATACAAGTAAAAAAACGTAAGTTACAACTATTTGAAGCACAAATAAAACTAAAAAAATAGTATTCAACATATACAATTAATACACTATTTAATTTACCCATTCACCAAAATATACAACCATTTAACCATAATGTACAATCTAATCAAGCTACTAAGCCAAACACTTAAAAATAAAGCCATTAGGTTGCCCGCAGTGGTCGGTCGACCGATTCGGTCGCCATTGCGCCGACCGAGTCGCCGCCATTGCAACATGAGGGTCGAACTGGTTCGGTTGGCTCCAAAATTGACGAAGAGTTCATCCCCTCGACCGATAACTCACTCGACTAAAAAACAAAAAAGTGAACCGTTACATTATTGAAAAAACATTTTTAACTTTGTAAGATTTTTTTTTTTTTTTTTTTGTTAGGCTACCCACTGGTCACTCCCTAACTCACAGTAATAACAAAGATCTACCTAGACTCGAAAACGAAAACGAAACTAAACAAGATCTCCGTTATTATTATTTCTAAATTAATTGTTAAAAAAGTATGGCCGCATAACATCACATTACAAGAAAATTCAGTCATAGGGTATTCGCCGCCGCATCGCACGAATACCTTGCTAGTTAAGTTATCATATAAGCTTATTCACATGACCTCCGCTAAATCAAGTACGACCCTGTTTGATGGCACTTTTTATTCAGCTCTATTTGTTGTTTAAACAATTTTAAGACCCTTTGTAGGATCGTAATATTTATTGTGTTTGATGATTCGGGTGGTCTTGGATGATGGAAATACAAGTATGCCATGTTTAGAGAGAGAAAGTAGAGAGATGGGTATTCTTGGTAGAGACTTGGTTTACAAAATATGAAAGGTTATATTGGAAGCACCACCCCTTCCATGGATGGAAGGGGTATTTATAGTTACAAAATACACGACCTCTTGACGGCCTGTGGATCAGGTATGATGGGTAAAGACCCGTCCTTCCTCCACGGTGTTACACTACGCTCAACTAAACTAATAAATAACTAATAAACTGATAAATAACGTAACTAACGATATGTCTACGAGCTAACTTATGCTAGATAATATTTGGGGTGACCGATACTTTACTTATGGAATTTTCAATTCCTAATAATCTCCCCCTAAGGGAGGCCACCCCATGTTTTACATTTCGGATCCTAGCATTCTATTCTTGACTTTGTTCTTGAGCTCGTAGACTTCAATTCTTCAATTCCGCAATCTTTGTGCTTTAGCAGTGACTCTTCATAGTCCGAGTGCTTTGTACTTTCAGTGGAGGCCTTTAAACTGATCAACATCTTTGATGATCTTCGAGATTTCATTGAGATCATCAGCCACAGTAAATCTCTGGATCATCCTTTGTTGTGTTGCCATCATGTGAAGTTTTGACTTTCGGACCGACATGCTCACACTTTAGGGATCATGACATCTTTCCATCAGAGTAGCGGAAGCTTTACTGGTTCATGATATTTGCAGCATCGTAGCAGAAGCATAGTATAGAATATCAGATCCAGGTTATGTAGATATCCACAGGTCATGATTTCTTCAATTAAGTGTGGATGATGTGAGCATGTGGCTTTGGATTGACTCCTCAATTCAGATCAGCTGCAACCGTCCAAATGTACCTGCAAACAACATTTAGCAATAAAACACACGAAAGTGTCTTTGATCACATTCGTTGAATTGAGGTACACGGCCCACGGTTCCCCATTGATCAGTACAAGTACTGCTTGTGATCAGGTAGAATTCCGAAGAATCTCCTTGACAGGGTTTCACAGCTGTTCTAGCCGTTCTCAAACCGGAACGTCTCAAAGAAGACAACACAGAGTGAGTGAACCAGCGAATTGAGATTCACTGATTGATGAAAAATTGATTTGAAAACACAATCGCATATTTCTTAGAAGAAAGAGTTTTGCAATATGACGAAGGTTTTATGAGAAAGATCAATTTTCAATCATAAATACTTTTTGTATTTGAAAAGAGTACACATTCGATGTGTTAGAGAAAAGAAGAGATTTACACATCGAACGGTTTTTCCAAAAGTATTTTTCAATCAGAGATACTTTTTGTGTTTGAAATATGAGTACACATTCGACGTGCTAGAGAAAAGAAGGTTTGCACATCGAACGGTTTTTCCAAAAGTATTCGTCAATTCCAATCCTGGACCAAGGTTGATTCACGAGTGAATCGCCCCATTGTTTCTATCCAGTTGTCACAAGTTTGATCTTTAGAAAAGATCTCACATGTCACCCACCAAGAGCTTGTTTGATGTTGGCTCTAGAAGGATTTCCATCTTCATTGTGAATATTTTTACATATCACTCAGATGTTCTGGCAATACCACAAGGATAATGCGTAGGACTCTTAAATATATATTCTCACTTTCCACATTGTGTGAAATAGTGAGTCTTCATTAATTGTGTCCTAATAAGATATTGTGGACGATCTCTTGGCTCTAGACTCAATTGTGCACATTTGGTTCCTATGCCGGAGACCAGGGAGAGGGTCTCCTTCTTCAATATCAACAATCTCTAAGAGAGAGTCGATAGATAATGTAGGTTCCTCGTGAGAATGAAACAAGCCCTTTTAAGAGGAACTTGAGTAGCTTGGGAAGTTTAGTGCAGTGCGTCACTGGGTCCATGATGTCTTGTCTTCAATACTAGTGTTACCTTAGTAACCACCAGTAGCATATGTATTGAACCCGGTTACTGCCCTAAGGTTGAATTATTGGAGGGCTATTTCTTTTCACCCTTTTTCACATTCATTTCTTTTTCATTCTTCAACCCCTTCAGTGCTTACCGAAACTTCATAACTAGAACCTTGTTGGGTTTATTCCAGTTCTAGCTCTATCTCAGTCCGCACTCTTCCCATATCTCACTTTTCTCCTTTTTTCATCATACCTAAGGACTTCTACACTATCTAGTGGATTGTACCTGGGTAGATCCCTCCGGCTCTGGCGGGATCTTGGGAACGAATACCTAACCTCACCATCCTTATAACTCCATGCATAAAGTAAAATGGTCAGTCTTTTGGTACAGTTCATTCTTCCATAAAACCAATTGAAAAATCATTTGGAAAATCAATCAAGGTACTTGTGATACGAAATCAAAGAATTTTGTACCTTAATAGTTTTGATTATTTTGAAATGCTCCCCTTCAACATGTGCATATGATTTTATAAATTGTTTAGCACATGGAGGCAAGAGTTCTTTTGAAATAAATTCTTGATCACAATTTCTATAGAAAAAGCCATGTGATTTTCTTTGGTAAATTCTTCCCCTCAACATGTGCATAGGATATTAGAAATCATTTTATCACATAGAGGGAAGAGTTCTTTTGAAGCACATCCACGATTGCAATGAAATACAGAAAACCATTAGAAAATCAATCAAGGTACTTTATGATGAAACATAGAAATATTTGTACCTTGATAGTTTATTTTCTTTTGAAATGCTCCCCCTCAATATATGCTTCAAGATTCAAAAGTGTTTAGCACATATGGGAGAGCAGCATGCACTTTTGAATCAAGTCGATCATCATTTATCAGATTTCATTATTAAATCACAAATTCTCCCCCGATCAAAAATATCAAACCCTTTGAGATTTTGGATCCCAAGTGATTTAATAAGGTTTAGAAAACATGGGAGAAAATGTGCCTTGTTTAAATACTCATCTTGTTTTTGGATAAATGCTCCTCCTCAACATGTGCATCGTGTATTTGAAATCGTTTGGCACATGGAGGCAGGAGTGCCTTTATAGGACTAAAACAGATTTGAGATTTAAATCACGATCTCTCCCCCGATCAAAATATCAAACCATTTGAGATTTGTGATCCCAACTGATTTAAATCATTTAGAAAGGTTTGGGGAAAGACGTGGCAAGATTTAATTTTTGAAATAGACTGATAAGGATCAATTTAAAACATTAAAGATTGTTAGTGTCAGGTATGATAGTTTTAAGAGATCTTTAAGTAAAATAAAACAATTTCACAATCAAACAAGAACAGAAAAAATTCCATTTTGAAATACTTTGATTCAAAAGAAAAATCATACCATGACATAGCATTAAATCTTTAGATCACCACTTTATTTCGTACAAACGGACTTGATAGATGAAATATCGATTGAAAATATTTTATTTTAAAGCACTCTCCCCCTCAATCGATGACCGTAGTCGATGATTGAGTGACTTAAGTTTTGATAAATTAAAGTCCGGTGATTTTCAAAATTAAGTCCAATTAATTTTCAAAACAATATTTTCCATTTTCAAAACAATTTAATCAAATTTTTTTCAAAATTGTTTATAAATGGTATCCAATTTCCTGTACAAAGATACCTTAGGTGGTTGAGAAACTTATGTTGTTGCTGTAGGGCTTGGAAGAAAAACCGTCTGCTGATGCAGTGAGACTTCTTACGTTGCATTTTAATGCCAACTGAGGTCTAATTAAGCTCCGTTTCTTCATTTGATGATGAAGAAAATCATCTGCTGACGCAGTGAGACCTCTTACGTTGCATTTTTTCACGCCAACTTTTCATAGAAGTTCGATTAAGCTCCGTTTCTTCATTTGTCAACCCAAGATATAGTTACCCTTTCCTTTCGGCATCCAATCATATTCAATTGTGGGATCCGGATCGGGACCATTATTATATGCCAATATACCTGCATACGTTAGTGAACACATATACAGATATATGGTGGTCGACATCACCCAAACAAAAATCGACTAATAAAAGTCAATTCAACATATCAATCAGATCATAAAGTGTATGGGAATAATGTGTTAATCAATCTATAATTATCTAATCCTAAAAATCACATCCTAGAAACCTAGTCCTTCAACATAGGCAATTATATTTTATCAGATAAGGACGTAGGATGATAAAGAAAGCCCGTTAGAATATGTAGATTTGAAAAACATTCTCCCCCTCAATCAATTACTCACTTTCTGAAAAGTTTAAAAGCGCTGAAGTCATTGATTGAGTTTTCAATTATAACGAAAAACTCTGAAACTGATTGATTTATAAGCAACTCATTTGCCACCATTTTTTAAAACAACAAATATTTTTCTGAAGAATTTTAGACGGAAAAACATTTGTGTAGGAACAGCAGTCCTTCGACATACTTTCCTCAATTTGTATTTAGGATAAGTGCACGAAATATTTGAAAAATGGTTTAGCGCAGCACTTTCCTTCTTTGAAGAACGGGTTGCTATCTGAAATAATAGCAAGCCATAGTTTAAGCACGGGTTACAGTCTGAAGTAACTACAAGCCATTTTTTGAAGCGCGGGTTACAGTCTGAAATAACTGTAAGCCATTTCTTTTTGACATGTTTTGGAAAAAGAATATTTACACCTCTTGCTCGAACTTCATCTATGGTCCCGTGCCATTATTGAATGACATTTCTAAAACCGCAGATGTTATCGATACCAGAAGACATGTATTTGAAAAACAATATTTTCGGTCTTTTTCAAATTTTTCTGATTTTTATGGGTTTTTGTAGATTTTATATTTTTCTATTTTCTTTTTGTTGGTTTTATATTTTTCTATTTTGTTTTTGATAAATATTTACAAAGATAGATTAGATGATATAGTATAAGAAGATGATGATACGAGTACCGAGATAAGGATATCGAGCAACACGTCGTAGAAGATATAATTCGTCATCTCTTAAACTTCCACCACCAAAGCTTCCGAGGCTCCAGAATAGAAGATAGAACATGAGCCTTTGAGAAAGAGAGACTTTGGCAGCTTCCCCCCAAACCGAGAATCCATTAGATGAGCATATTCGAAGCTCTATTTCAAGCTTGCCTTAGCCAAAGTACAGAGAAGCACACCATTATCATAAATCCCCGCTCCTTTTAAGAACGATATTCGAGATTCTTCGTTCGGGGTTATATCATCAACGAGAACAGCAACGTATCATCCCACACATAAATAACTCTTCTCAAATTTCATTACCACCAAGTCTCAAGCAATGCATCCCCAACGAGTTGTCAAGAGACCACTTCCCCCAAGTAGATGAATTGATGCAGTCAGCCTCTTAGACTAGAGCTCACGAACCCGAATACACATACCCGAAGACAAAGAAACTTATACCATCGAAGTAGACGATTAAGTCCAATAGCCAAAGAATAACCCCGATGTATACTTTTCTCTCCCCCTGAAGAAAGTGTATGAAGCTCAAGAACCCGAAGTACCCGAATGCCCAAAGAGAGAATAACCGATAACATTGAAGAAACATGCCGAATCACTGATTATCTCTGCGGATGACAATCTCTGCGGATGTCCACTCCGGAATAAGTGATTGTATCTCTGAATCACTGATTAAGCACTCAAGTGAAATAGCTGAGCGTCCCCAATGTACACAATCTCTCTCCCCTGATGATTGTGATAGCATCGAAATCATCACACACTTGTGTACCTCTTTTATCACCAGAAACTAACTCTTCCATCTCTTCCCCCACATAGTTGGAATAAGAACACTAAACGCCATGAGATAAACATTGAGTTTCTCTGCGGTAATGACCTTCGTCTTCCCGAGATATCTTCAATCACTTAGAAGTATTAAGTTCTTCAAGTTTACTCGCGTTTAGATGCTTGTCTCCTTCCCCCTTGCTGGTTTTGACACTTCAGAATCAGCAACATCTTATAAGCCCGTGTACTAGAAATCCTTTTGAGAAGAACACTTGTAATCTTGTGGGAATCAACTTGCTGAAGTAGAATGTGAGCAAGTCTAATTGGGGATTAAATCAGACATTTCACTCTCCCCCAATTAGTGCTCTCCCCTAAACCGACAACCTGTTTGATAAACACCTTGAGTAAGAAGAAGTCTTTAGATCGTTAAATGCAAATCGTCCTTAGTCTTCTAACATTTAGCAGAAAATGTAGAACCGACTGTAGACTCGACCTTCTTCAAGATTGTCCAGTTGGGGAATTGATAGTTAACATCTTCATCACTCCAAAAAGCATCCCAATTAACTTACATCTTGCAAATCCCCTTAACTCAAATCCCTCCCAATCAAACAAGAACAGAAAGATGTTCATAAAGGAAATCAATGAATCAGCCCGCAACGAACACACGAAATGGTAACTCCAAACTACCAATCACATCAAACAAGAATAGAGAGATTGTTCGGAATCATCATGTTGATGTGTACGTGAAGCATTAACCGGAAACACTTTGTCGATAAACTCATCAGTCTGTATGAAGATGTCAACTAGTGGATCTAAGAAGAGAAACTCCATGTGAAGATGACTCGATAAGAAGAAGCTCGGTTTTTACATGAGTTTGGAGCCGTTTGACCATTTAATCTCAGATGTCAATCAACCATGCAAAATTATCACACTTCTTCTCCCCCTCAAGAATTGCATACGAAGATGCGATTCTTGATTAAACAAGTGATTATCATCCATATGTATTCTATTCACACTTCTCCCCCGCAAAATTAGCACAGGATGTCGCTATCGTCGTTATAGTTGAGCAAGTGGAATAAGAAAACAATCAACAGTAGTTCGGTTCACTTGATGACTGAAGCGCATGGAAAAAGCATGAAGCATGTTGATGAGAATGGTCATAATAAGAAGATTTCTCTTCTTCAGAAGATAAAGCGCACTGAAGCGTACACTTTTTTTCTCTATAGAGAACGAGGCATGAACTGTTGTGTTCATACGTCATAAGAAGATTTCTCTTCTTTTGAAGATAAAGCGCACTGAAACGTACACTTTTCTTTTCTTTAGAGTACGAGGCATGAACTGTTGTGTTCATACGTCATAATCTCTCTCTTTTCAAACTCTCTTGGCAAAACATGTAATCACCCCATTATCATTCAGTAGGCTCTTTGTTGTGACAGCTGATGGAGAAAACCCAATATGATGAATTTGACCCTGAAGTAAACTAACCCGAACTCGTGACTTAAACTTGCACATATGTAACAAAGAGCGGTGCCGAGACTTCATCCTCCATTGAATCTCTAAGTACTCTATACTCTTCATCCAACCAACCATCAAGTAATAGACGTACATTACCTCTTGAAAATCCACAATTGAATGTGACACTGAGAACTACAACGTAACTCCTTAAAGTGATAGTTATTTTGTGGTGGTAAGAGCCCGATTCCCCCAAGTGGTAAAAGAAAAGGTAAAAGACACCCAACAATAACTAGATTTCCAAGTCTTCGTTTTTGATAATAAGCTCGAACAAGGATCTTGAAGAATCTTCATCCAACCATCCCCGATACCTTCAGATACTAAGTACACTCGCCCGTGATATTTCACTTCAACCTCAAATAAATAATAGTGAATTAACCCCGTTGTCACATCTTCTGGTTAAAAGCTCAAATCTAGCCTCCTTTGACGTTTTAAATGAACTATGATAATGGTTTTCATCCCGACCATGGTTAAAAGCACATAACCCCGTAAAACCATGTAATAACCAACCTACCATGACGAATATCCAAACACATCCAATTCATGAAATACACCCTTTTATCCCTTCTTCGAAGCAGAAACCGTGGCACCAGCATCAAGTAAGATCCAGAATTACACTTTCTCTTCTCCAAGATGGTTCCATCATTACGGGATTTTACAACTCTATGGTTTAAACCGAGAAATAGTTTCTTTCGCGGGATTTTACAAAACCAAGAATAAACCGTAAGATAGATCCGGAAATGCACTTTACTATTACCCGGATGTTTCCATTGTCACGGGATTTTACAAGTCTTTGATTTAAACCGAGAAATAGTTTCTTTCGCGGGATTTTACAAAATCAAGACTAAACCGCAAACAATGTCAGGTTGAATGTGTTATGACAGCATTGGTTTCGGTGAATATCTGTTTTAGGGGAACATGCAGCGGTTCATCAATGGTTCATTATCCAACATCAACAATATCATCAACCATCTAACAAACACTTTGGTAAACACATCATTCACACATTCTGTCGGCTAATGTTGTGACCTCCTGGTGAAGTAAATCCGATATACCAAACTTGATAATGAAGTAAAATTCCCCAAATTTGTTACTTAAACTTGTACTAGTCCTTGTGAAGAAGAAACGGTGTACACAATGTACAAAACCTCTTGACATTCTCAACTGAGTGAGACACCGAAGTGATAGTTACGTTGTGGGTTAATCGAGAAAGAATCACAACCGTAATTAAATAGCCAAGTCTTTATCGCCTTCTATAAATTCCCAAACAAGTCATCTTCGCGGAAGGGTAGAAAGAAAGAAGACGAAATAAGTAGACGCGCCCGAAAAACCTCACTTCAAATCCAAACAAGAAATACCGAATACAAACAACCCCGTAGTCAACTTTTTCCATAAACACTTCAAGTCTTGACATAATAATCTCCGAGAAAATGCATAAACCAAAGTACCAAATCGTATAGCTCAACAAATCACAACATTATATCTCATTAAGTCCATTGTCCTTCTAATTAAAGTCGTTTGAACTGTTACTTCAGTACCGAATCAATAATGCCGGACTAAAACCTCAAACATCATTAAAGGTCAATAAATGACACAAGCCGTGGCAATATCCCCCGTGAAATTTGTAACCAAAATACCAATCAATTTTCCAATTAATGTAAGAAAAACGTTGGTTAACAAAATTCACAAATGCCCAATAGATCCACTAATCTGACGACCCATTTCAAAGATACACACACTCATTGACTCGTATTGACTCGTATTTGGTCCAATAACATCATGACATATTTTAGGCCTATTAAACATAATCCCAGCCCATAAGAAACGCAACACTCATTGACTCTTATAACACTACACGGCCCGTCCATATCATACTTACCCTAATTTAGTGGAGTATAAGATACTTCACCCAATATTCATTTAACCCTAAACACTCATTAACCAAACCCTAAAAAGTCTCTCCACTTTCATCCGCCCCCCTCCTAACCATCTTCTCTCAAACCTGCTACTCAAATTAAAAAAATCCTCATCACCATCTCACATAATTAAATCGCATCTCCATCTTAAAATCATATATCAGTCATCTTATATCAGCCTACCACCTTATCACTTTATCATCGTAGAACAAGGCCTCGTCTATTAATGGTCACAATATGCAGCAACAACTTACACAAGGCCTCGCCACAGGGATGGCTCGAGGACCTTTAAACGTACCAAAGATGTATGCCACTGGGATGGTTAAGTTAATAACCGGCTTCAAGATCTTTAGAGGGTCTAAGGTAGGTTTTTTTTGTTGTATTTTAAGTTGATGTCGTCCTTGTGTTTTCTGAAAACGAACAAAGAGAAAGAATGATGCGACACGGATTGTTCTTTCTCAAAATAGTTCGGATATTAAAGCAAGAAGTTTGGTCTTCGAAAATGATCAATGAGGAAAAGGTTCTAATTAAAAAATATTTAAAAGATTATAAGAAATGGAACCAAATCTGAGATAATATGAGTTTTTTTTATTTCGTATTATGTTAGATTGGAGAGAGTTGGGGAGAGATGTGAGAGGGTCCATTGTTGAGTCTAGGTTAGGATGTGGTTGTTGGTATGATTTGAAACTGATTTTTTTATGCTGCTCGTGCTTAACTTTAAAATCCTTGACTGATGATGTATCTAAACTGAGGTCGAGTTGAAGTTTTGGTATTCGGTTTACATGATCTAGTCTTAAAAGTCATATCATCTTCTACCTTTCTGTCTTTGGTACTGTCAAGTCGCTACCTCTTGTTGTCACAAGTCGCTAACTTGTTAAATAACAAGTCGCTAGACATTCTTATGATAAGTCGCCAACAAATCGCAGACTTATAAACATAAGTCGCTATCATTTTTTTTCAAGAACAAGTCGCTATATCTTTTGACTCAATAGTCAAATGAAAACCACAACTCGCTTCCACAAGTCGCTATATATACTAATTGACTCAACTCGCTACACAGGTTAAGGACAAGTCGCCTTTGAGGTTCTTTGAACTTGGACATATTGTGAAGTTAAGTCGCTTTTGACTTGTCAAAAACCACAACTCGCTATCAAATATCAGATGGTAACTCGCGAACAAGAACCTGGTTGACAAGTCGTGTAAAACGTGAATTTCTAAAATTCACAAAAAGACCAAAATACCCCTATGATCAAAAGTATGAATAATTAATTTAAAGAATACCAAACAAGCTATGTAAATTCAGAAAATTTTTAAGAAATATCACATATGATCCAAATAAATTTTAAAGACTTTGTAAAGATTATTTTTATAGTTTATAATTTTATAAAATCAGTTTTGTGTTTTATAAATAGCCGAATATATTTATTTAGTTTTATAAAGAAATAAAATTTATAAAAGCCCAATACAAGTTTATAAAATTAAGATCCCATTTATTTTAAGGCCATTATAATATTAAGCCCACAAGAAAATTAGTAAATCATATATATACACATTATACGGTTTATTCTAATCCCTAATAACCGATTATACTAAAACCTACTCTAAAACCCTAAAATAATTCGACATTCGTTTTTCAAGGCTTAGAGATATTTTTCTTGGACGAGTTTGAAGGTAAAGAAGGTGTTAAAAATCTGGTTCGAGGTCCTAAGGTGCTGGTTTGATCGTGGTTAGTTTCTTGGTCGATTAGGGTTTCGCCGAATAGAGTTTTTGTGTTCTTTTGTTCTAACGTCCAAATCTCATCAAGGGTATGTTTCCAATATTATTTTCAGTCCTACAAGTCATATAGAACCTGTAAAAATTAGTCATGCATATTTAACAAGTTGTATGGAATTGTTTTGAATTAAAACCCTAAAAACGTATAAACTAGAGAACGAGCGTATAATAATTTTTAGGACCATGACCTGATTTTCTGGAAGCTCTTATATGTTATATGACCTGAATAAAATACATGTTCATGAATTCGAAGCTTGTGTGATTTGTTAAGGGTTTGTTTTGTTCGATCGTATATGAAAAAGGAAAGAAAATAAAAGGGACGATTAGGGTTTGCTTGTTATAATTAAGAGTAATTAATGCAGTAATAATGATGAACTAATGATGGGTTAAACTTAGGTTTAGGGTTTGTACTTGAATTATGCATATTTCGGTTCTAAATAAAAGTTTTGGGTTGGTTTTGTAAATTATGAAACTTAAGGGTTACTTCGTAAACAGAAAATACATGTACTAAACGTATAAAATAAATGTGGGGGTTAAACGTGTAATTTTGGATACTTAGAGGGCCATTTGAATTGTTATTAAATTGGAAAGGGTATGTTTTGTAACTTCTAAAACCTTTGGGCTAAAATGGTAAAATCTGATAATATAAGGTTAGATCGTGAAATTAAAGATGTCAAAGGTGTAATTTGTAATTCTGAGTAATTATGGGTTCGACAAGTGTGAGTTGATTTTGTAGAGGCATGCATGAGTTTTGAGATATCTTCGGTTTGTTTATCATATACGTTCTAGGTCAAAGTGGAAATCATTGAAAAAAGTAACATGTGAATTTAATGCGTATTTAGTAATATTAAAGAGTATGGGAAACCCTAGAACCTAAATAGGAAGTTGATTAGGGTTAAAAGCTAAATGTGCAAATTTGTTATTTCATGTAAGTTATCAAGGCTTGTGTAAACTATTTTGAAAGAGAGTCCTAAAATCCGTTCTTGACATTTATAAACCCTATACTATGAATGATGATCATATAAGTCCTCAAATAAGATATTTGTCATATTAAACCCTTCCGTTTATCATTTATCATTTGTAACCCATAAGTTTGGCAAATTAATGATTAATACTCTAAAATGTTGGAATTCCGTCATTACTAAAAATGAGAATATTCTGACAACTCTAAGAATATTAATGAGATTAATCTGTTATAACATTAATGATGCTAATAAGTATTAAATCAATCATAATCCGTGTAGATTCGTTGAAGGAGACGCGACGTTACATCTTCGTATTCCTACATTCGTTTGCTTTCCTCTCATTTGCTTTAAGGTACAGATTTTCTGACCTTTTCAGTAGAAGGTCTCTTATAACGGTTTCTTTCGTTAGCTTTTGTATTAGGATTTCCGATGCCATTGCTATGAACCCTTTCCTGATTGTGTGACCTGTTGCTTATCTGAACTTATGTTTTATTGAATCATGCGATACCTGATTTGAACTTTATGATAGGAAGACTTTGATATGCATAATTGTTGAATCTTAGTATATTTGAGTATGAACCTTATGATATGAGTTATTGATATGTATTTGCTGAACCTTGTGTTTGATTAAGACTTGTGTCATAATTGAAATTCGGTTTGACCTAAGTTAGTTTGACTCCCGAGCCAATTATTAACTAGTCATGGGGTTCCATGTCCGTGTCAGTGATGCACCTTTGACATGACTCTAGGGCAGTAGAGTGAAGTTCGCCACGCCCCTTATTTATTATTTGTTATGAGCTCAATTTATGTTATATTATATTATCAATATATGTTTGTGGGGCGTATGGATGCATCCTAGATCCGATCTGTTGTCCGATATGATTTGTTTAAGTGAATGATGTCGTGTGCAATACGCATCTTCATAAAACTCTGGGAGCTAGCTACTCCGAATTATTTTGAGATTGTTTCTATATAGTTATGATGTTTTTGATATGATATAACAACCCGTAAATTTCCCTACCGATTTTTCGTGACTATATTTTTTTTTCTCTTCGATCTATAATAACACACCAGTTACGGCTAAAATATAAAAAAAAGAACTATCAATATCAACGACGTTATGTTTATATCAGTATTTCGAAGACGCTTCCAAAAATATAATTTTTATATTTTTCGGACACCCGGAGAGTACGTATACGCGAAGACCCGACAACACACGCAGTACAAGTTATACTGTATTAATAATAGGACAAAAACCAAATAAATAAAAACACTCCCTCTCACATGTCCCTCCCCTACTTCTGCTTCTCAATAGCCTGCTTCTCTCTCTTTCATTTTTTCGAAACACAAAAGCAGAGATAGAAAAGATTTGCAAATCCCATCTTCAACCTCTAGCCTTGTAACCCCTAGGTAGGTCGAATCTTCCCAAAGAAGATAACCCAACATAATCATCCAACAAATCCATCTCTCTCATACCAAATTCATAAAAGATTTACTTCTCCAAATCCTCCTTTGATGCGCCTGTTGCAATTCGTACGAAGCCAAGAAGAATCAAGATAAGATCATCCAAGAGAATCATATCTTCACCTCAATCTATCTTGAGCAAGTCCAAGATTCGCCTAAGGTTTTGGAAGCTAACCAAATTCGGCTTCAAAACAAGACATAAGGAAAGAAAGATGGACAAACTCTTCCCAAACTACTTCTATATCTCTAGTAGAGATGCAAAAGCCCCAAACTCAGTTTCTCATCAAATTTCATCAAAAATTAGGGTTTCAGAAATCAAAGGGGTTTTCGAAATTGATTGAGGGGTTTTGCTTAGGGAAGTATAAGGAAGGTTTCCCAAGTGGTTAATTGCTCCAATTCATCTCGAGTCCCTTCCAATTGAGCTTTTGGTGTTCGGTTTTACCCCATTCGACCTACCAACTTATTGTAAGAACTTATTCTTTTGATATTTCATTCTATTGGGTTTGTAATTACATCCGTGTAATTCGAATATATATATATTTTTTTATATTTTTACCGGTTGAATTTTTAATGAATTATAATTGGTAAAATGTTGTTAATATTGTTGTTATGTTGTTGATGTTGTCGTTAAACCCAAGAAGGAAAATACAAGCTACTGATGTTGTTGTTGTTGCATTAGTATGGCAAGAGTCAGAAAAGAAAAAGCCAAAATCTAGTACAATGTTAATCTAGTAATTTACTTGATGAGTAGTAATCGACTAAATTGGTTTTCGTTTTACACTAAGATTTGTTTATATTGGTTAAGTCTCGCAAATGGCTCACAAGTCTTAGACTTGTTCTCGACTTAAACTTACCTATAAAGTTAAGTATAGTTTCTAATCCGTGGTATAAGCCTTCGACTCACATGAAGTGTGTCACGTAATTCCAACGGTCATCTCCTGCCTTCCATTTCCTCTAAATGTCAAAATATTTCAAGTATGTTCTTACCTCATTTACACGAGAAAATGCTTTTTGGTTCATAGAGTGTCAATATTTTTGTAGTATGCCTACTCTATTTTTCCATTATGGTGCGTTTGGTATTTGGACTTGGGTCACAGCCCACCCTGCGTTAAGGGTCCGTTTGAGTTGATTTGAATCTGGGCCAAAGCCCACGAGTGAGGGTCCGTTTGGTGTAACCAAACCAGGCCGCAGCCCCCTCTCTTCCCTTGTTATCATTTAATCTTGTCGTTTCGCCTTATAAACTCGGCTCGTGTCTCGGGCCGCAGCCTGAGCACGACACTCGTTAAAAGTTTTCAAAAAGAAAAATGTAACTCAAGTATATAAATATATACCTATTAGCTACATGAGTAATAAAATTAATAAACCTATGCTTTAAATTAATGTTTCAACTTCGGAAAGTATTTACAAAAACTAATCCACATACATTCCGTCTCCAAAGTTATAAGAATTATTTTGACAAATATAGTTTCGATATGATATTAACTCTAGTATATATATATATAAATGACCTATTAAAAACCAACGAAAGATTTTTATTAAACTTGCACATAAATATATATACATCAACTATAAAACTTTCAAGATAAATATTACTTCGATATCTTTTATAAAACAAGACATGTATTTTTTTGTGAAAGCCGTCATTAACAACCTATATACATATACATATGCGTACCTTTATCAACTAAAATAAATCGACTATATTATAATGCTATTTCATCTAACTTTTCCTAACGATCCAATATTGTATTCTATCCAACTTTTATCACTATCTATTTTTTTAGCCGAAATATACTCTTTCAACGTCATTTCTAAACCCGTTCTTACTAGCCAAATTACATTATTTTGAAATTTATAAACTTAACGACGACAACGACAACAACAACAACAACAACAACGACGACATTTAAAATTTATAAAGTTTCATTAAACTTTATCGAGTCTTAAACATTAATAAAGACTAAGCTGTCGTACTAATCTAGGTTGCGTGTTGGAGCTAATTGTTACTTGATCTCTTTGTGTTTTATTCACCGAGCTGCTAAGGTGAGTTTATAGCCCCACTTTTACTTTTATTACTTGCTTTATAAAACTATTGGGTGAGAAACATGCAAAACTCTTTTCGGACCTGAAACTGAAAACACTATTACGTGAAACAACCTTGAATCCCAACTATGCTACCGTTAGTTCCCTTTGGGGAGGCGCGATTGTTATGAATAGATCTATTGGGGATGACACCCCCGTTCGAGTTTGACCGGATAGGCAAACGTCGAATGTATACCATATCGTAATGATTGAGTGTACTGGAAATACACTTGCTGGGCTTTTATTTATCATGCTTCTAGATGCATGCACACTGTCGTAGTTTCGGTTGCTTGACCTTGGTACTAGCGTAATAGCCTTTTTGCATATAGTGTCATTCACGGAGATACTATATGTACAACTGTGGTCCAACTTGATTTCCTAAACTTAAACCTATGAACTCACCAACCTTTGTGTTGACATTTTAGCATGTTTTTCTCAGGTTTACTTCATGACGTGGGCAATGGCAAAGGCATTTGTTGAAGACTGGCATCCGAAGTGTTTCCAAACATTTTAATACAACTTTTAATGGGACAACAAATATTTTTATGGGCTTTACTTCCGCACTTTGAAACAACAATGTAAAACTGTTTCTTAAATAAATCTATATTTTGAAAATGGAATAGAATTTCCATTCTTTATTACCTTGTGTTATGACTATTGATTTAGTAGCACCCCATGACCCGAACGCTTCCGCTGTGAAATTTTGGGGGTGTTACATATGATATGTTCTGGGCTCGTGGTAGTTAACTAAATCTTTATCTGTTATTTCTATGTTAAGTATTCTGATTATGATTCGGTATGTTCAAGTGTTAATAATTATGTGCTGGGTTTATTATATGTTATTATCTATGTGTATGCTTTTGTATGTTTATGTAACTACTGTCTACTATGCTAGGTTATGATTAATATGTTTTAATATGATTCGCATGCTGTTATCTGATGTCATGTTGGTTTATCGTTATGTGAATTGTTGATCTGTGGGATGAATGTGCTAATGTGAAAGTGAGTATTCTATAAATTTAGTATGTATAATTTGTTCAGTTGATTTTGTGAACTTTGATTATACGTTAATGTTTTATTTGCCTATGTGACCTGCCATGTTTTAACTCTGCTGATGTTAGGATTTGATCTGAGAACTGTTTTAGCTTATGATATCTGTTTTGATAATTGCTAATGGTTATGCTATGTTTTGTCTGGTCTATCTAATTATGGTTTGCTTAATATGTTTTATATTTGCTTGTGAGACTGCCATGATTTGAATGCTGTTTCCGTTGCTGCGATATTGTTTGAGTGTGTTAAGTGAAGGTTAATTAATTTGTTGAATGCCATGTTTATTTTCTAGAAAGTGTTTTCTGTTAGCCTTAGACTTTTCGTTTGGTTTATATGTAATCTATTTATTTTTGATATGCTAAATGATTGGTTGTTCTGATGTGTTTGTGTTTGTGTTTGTGTCATTAATGTGCTATGAGATGTTTTAAATTGTTACGTGGTTGTTTGGATTTCTATATATTTGTGCTTCCGCAGAATCCTAAAATATTCCTCATTATCATTTTATTTTGATTTCGTCATTTGTATATTTTGTTTTGTTTAGCTTTTGTTTCGTTATATCTGTTCACTGAGCTTTGTAAGCTCAGCCGCATTTTCTTTTCCTGCAGCAGGTATTTTAAGCATTCAAGATGAGCTTATGGGATAGCTGATCTGGGTTGAGAGTAGAGGCGATAGCAAGATTCGATTATAGAGACCTTAGATTTATTTTGAAGTTTAGTTATTTATGTTTTCTTTTGAGTATTTTTGTAAGGCTTTCGCTATTGTATATTATTTAGAGTTCTGATATGAAACCGTATTGTGATATCTTTACCCTTGTCGGGTTGGGGTGTTACAATTTATGGTATCAGAGCCAGGTTTTAGGACCCTTAGAGCTTAGGCTATGACCTGTGAGGATTGGGTAGATTTAGGATTTCCCTTCTGAATACTTTCCTTGCGTCCACCATCGTACTTAGACTTTGCTAATAGTTGGTTGTTCTTTTAGATGGTTATTCCTCGTCGCCCTAGTTCATCCGATAGGAGCAAACAAGGACCTGCTAGACAACCTAAGGAGGAAACGAGGTGGGCTGTCGTTATTGCTAAAGGCTGCAAGAGGTTTGGTAGAGTGAAGCGGACCAACAAGAGGATACGAGTTCCGGCCTATATGTGGCCATGCACGATCGAGGAGGAGCTGACCTTGAAGGACGTAGACGGAAAAGTAGTAGAGGAGTACGAAACTAGAGTTGTTGACAACCAAGGTTTCACCACTAAGTATCATGATAGATGTCCAAAGTTCATTGAAGATGGAGGAGTGGGTTGGACTAGGAGTCGCGATTTGTATGCTTTCGTGGACCGTGTGCCGGAAGAGGAGGAGAGGAATCGGAGAAACGATTTTGCTAGCCGCTTATTACCGCAGCGCGAAGGAAATAAGAACGGATGGATAAGTGAGGGAGAAGAGGAGGAAGAAGAAGATGAGGAAGAATACGAGGTGGACTCGGATCTAGAATCTACGGCTTCTAGTAGGTTCAATCCGACACAAGGATAGAAATTGGCGCTCCTGATTAGTTGTCCTCGTTATGAGAAATTTCTGACATTGGATTTTGAGTTAGGTCCTTTTGTTTCATTAGATGATTGAATCTTGGATTATTAAGTTTTATTTTGGGAGTTCATCTTATGACGATTTTGCAAATTTTGTTTGATTAATGGAAATGAAACAAAATTTTGAAGTATAGTTCCTGTTCGTTGTTTTCTTCTGATAAATTCGTTGAGTTTCCGTTAGTCCTCATAAGTTTCGTCTGCTATTTATTTTCTTAATGATGTTGTTTTATTACCGCTTGGATAAGTATGACCATCATGATAGTATACTCATGTGGACCTGGTCTGTTATAGTAGGTTACTCGTTGTCTGTATGTTATCACTATATGGTGTGTTTTGCTATGATATTAGTTATGTGTTTTTGTCATGACCCGAGACCAAATATAGTGACAATAAGAACTTGTTATGTGATGCAAGTATTATGACGCCTGATCAACGTGATAATACCGAGATCATATAATTTGAACTTATTGAAATTATATGACGTCTGGGAAATGCCTGTGTTGATACGTGAATGGAATTTGCCTTGTATCCGTTATTTGGTACTCTTCATATTGGGTTGAAACTCTGTACTTAATTGTGACATTTTCATCGATATCTGTTACATATAAGTTTTGTACCATTGGGATCCGAAATCGTTATGATCCGTGTAAAACCTATAGATTGTTATGTCTGCCTTAGATTTGTATGTCTCCACGTACTTCTACGATTAGTAAGACCGTTAGGATTCGGTCCGTCTATGCATATGATGGTTTTCATCATTAGATACCTGTATAAGTTAGAGTGTGTTTTTGAATTTTCCTTATCTCATCTTTTACTGCTAATACTTTATAAGTATATGATTAGCATTCGATATATATTCCTTGAAGTTCCGAAATCCACATTTGTCGCCGTACTGTCCTGTCTTGTTCAATTTCGAGGATGAAATTTCATTTTAGAGGGGAAGAAATTGTAAAACCTGAATTTCTAAAATTCACAAAAAGACCAAAATACCCCTATGATCAAAAGTATGAATAATTAATTTAAAGAATACCAAACAAGCTATGTAAATTCAGAAAATTTTTAAGAAATATCACATATGATCCAAATAAATTTTAAAGACTTTGTAAAGATTATTTTTA
Source organism: Chrysanthemum makinoi (assembly GCA_910596185.1). Taxonomy (NCBI): domain Eukaryota; kingdom Viridiplantae; phylum Streptophyta; class Magnoliopsida; order Asterales; family Asteraceae; genus Chrysanthemum; species Chrysanthemum makinoi. The sequence continues at coordinate 39,779,174 of OU343220.1, read as the reverse complement.
TAGTTTATAATTTTATAAAATCAGTTTTGTGTTTTATAAATAGCCGAATATATTTATTTAGTTTTATAAAGAAATAAAATTTATAAAAGCCCAATACAAGTTTATAAAATTAAGATCCCATTTATTTCAAGGCCATTATAATATTAACCCCACAAGAAAATTAGTAAATCATATATATACACATTATACGGTTTATTCTAATCCCTAATAACCGATTATACTAAAACCGACTCTAAAACCCTAAAATAATTCGACATTCGTTTTTCAAGGCTTAGAGCTATTTTTATTGGACGAGTTTGAAGGTAAAGAAGGTGTTAAAAATCTGGTTCGAGGTCCTAAGGTGCTGGTTTGATCGTGGTTAGTTTCTTGGTCGATTAGGGTTTCGACGAATAGAGTTTTTGTGTTCTTTTGTTCTAACGTCCAAATCTCATCAAGGGTATGTTTCCAATATTATTTTCAGTCCTAAAAGTCATATAGAACCTGTAAAAATTAGTCATGCATATTTAACAAGTTGTATGGAATTGTTTTGAATTAAAACCCTAAAAACGTATAAACTAGAGAACGAGCATATAATAATTTTTAGGACCATGACCTGATTTTCTGGAAGCTCTTATATGTTATATGACCTGAATAAAATACATGTTCATGAATTCGAAGCTTGTGTGATTTGTTAAGGGTTTGTTTTGTTCGATCGCATATGAAAAAGGAAAGAAAGTAAAAGGGACGATTAGGGTTTGCTTGTTATAATTAAGAGTAATTAATGCAGTAATAATGATGAACTAATGATGGGTTAAACTTAGGTTTAGGGTTTGTACTTGAATTATGCATATTTCGGTTCTAAATAAAAGTTTTGGGTTGGTTTTGTAAATTATGAAACTTAAGGGTTACTTCTGTAAACAGTAAAATACATGTACTAAACGTATAAAATAAATGTGGGGGTTAAACGTGTAATTTTGGATACTTAGAGGGCCATTTGAATTGTTATTAAATTGGAAAGGGTATGTTTTGTAACTTCTAAAACCTTTGGGCTAAAATGGTAAAATCTGATAATATAAGGTTAGATCGTGAAATTAAAGATATCAAAGGTGTAATATGTAATTCTGAGTAATTATGGGTTCGACAAGTGTGAGTTGATTTTGTAGAGGCATGCATGAGTTTTGAGATATCTTCGGTTTGTTTATCATATACGTTCTAGGTCAAAGTGGAAATCATTGAAAGAAGTAACATGTGAATTTAATGCGTATTTAGTAATATTAAAGAGTATGGGAAGCCCTAGAACCTAAATAGGAAGTTGATTAGGGTTAAAAGCTAAATGTGCAAATTCGTTATTTCATGTAAGTTATCAAGGCTTGTGTAAACTATTTTGAAAGAGAGTCCTAAAATCCGTTCTTGACATTTATAAACCTTATACTTTGAATGATGATCATATAAGTCCTCAAATAAGATATTTATCATATTAAACCCTTAAGTTTACCATTTATCATTTGTAACCCATAAGTTTGGCAAATTAATGATTAATACTCTAAAATGTTGGAATTCCGTCTGTCACTAAAAATGAGAATATTCTGACAACTCTAAGAATATTAATGAGATTAATCTGTTATAACATTAATGATGCTAATAAGTATTAAATCAATCATAATCCGTGTAGATTCGTTGAAGGAGACGCGACGTTACATCTTCGTATTCCTACATTCGTTGCTTTCCTCTCATTTGCTTTAAGGTACAGATATTCTGACCTTTTCAGTAAAGGTTTCTTATAACGGTTTCTTTTCGTTAGCTTTTGTATTAGGATTTCTGATGCCATTGCTATGAACCCTTTCCTGATTGTGTGACCTGTTGCTTATCTGAACTTATGTTTTATTGAATCATGCGATACCTGATTTGAACTTTATGATAGGAAGACTTTGATATGCATAATTGTTGAATCTTAGTATATTTGAGTATGAACCTTATGATATGAGTTATTGATATGTATTTGCTGAACCTTGTGTTTGATTAAGACTTGTGTCATAATTGAAATTCGGTTTGACCTAAGTTAGTTTGACACCCGAGCCAATTATTAACTAGTCATGGGGGTTCCATGTCCGTGTCAGTGATGCACCATTGACATGACTCTAGGGCAGTAGAGTGAAGTTCTGCCACGTCCCTTATTTATTATTTGTTATGAGCTCAATTTATGTTATATTATATTATCAATATATGTTTGTGGGGCGTATGGATGCATCCTAGATCTGATCTGTTGTCTGATATGATTTGTTTAAGTGAATGATGTCGTGTGCAATACGCATCTTCATAAAAATCTGGGAGCTAGCTACTCCGAATTATTTTGAGATTGTTTCTATATAGTTATGATGTTTTTGATATGATATGTTCTGGGCTCGTGGTAGTTAACTAGATCTTTATCTGTTATTTCTATGTTAAGTATTCTGATTATGATTCGGTATGTTCAAGTGTTAATAATTATGTGCTGGGTTTATTATATGTTATTATCTATGTGTATGCTTTTGTATGTTTATGTAACTACTGTCTACTATGCTAGGTTATGATTAATATGTTTTAATATGATTCGCATGCTGTTATCTGATGTCATGTTGGTTTATCGTTATGTGAATTGTTGATCTGTGGGATGAATGTGCTAATGTGAAAGTGAGTATTCTATAAATTTAGTATGTATAATTTGTTCAGTTGATTTTGTGAACTTTGATTATACGTTAATGTTTTATTTGCCTATGTGACCTGCCATGTTTTAACTCTGCTGATGTTAGGATTTGATCTAAGAACTGTTTTAGCTTATGATATATGTTTTGATAATTGCTAATGGTTATGCTATGTTTTGTCTGGTCTATCTAATTATGGTTTGCTTAATATGTTTTATATTTGCTTGTGAGACTGCCATGATTTGAATGCTGTTTCCGTTGCTGCGATATTGTTTGAGTGTGTTAAGTGAAGGTTAATTAATTTGTTGAATGCCATGTTTATTTTCTAGAAAGTGTTTTCTGTTAGCCTTAGACTTTTCGTTTGGTTTATATGTAATCTATTTATTTTTGATATGCTAAATGATTGGTTGTTCTGATGTGTTTGTGTTTGTGTTTGTGTCATTAATGTGCTATGAGATGTTTTAAATTGTTACGTGGTTGTTTGGATTTCTGTATATTTGTGCTTCCGCAGAATCCTAAAATATTCCTCATTATCATTTTATTTTGATTTCGTCATTTGTATATTTTGTTTTGTTTAGCTTTTGTTTCGTTATATCTGTTCACTGAGCTTTGTAAGCTCAGCCGCATTTTCTTTTCCTGCGGCAGGTATTTTAAGCATTCAAGATGAGCTTATGGGATAGCTGATCTGGGTTGAGAGTAGAGGCGATAGCAAGATTCGATTATAGAGATCTTAGATTTATTTTGAAGTTTAGTTATTTATGTTTTCTTTTGAGTATTTTTGTAAGGCTTTCGCTATTGTATATTATTTAGAGTTCTGATATGAAACCGTATTGTGATATCTTTACCCTTGTCGGGTTGGGGTGTTACAAGTCGCCATCAAGAACATGGTTATATCTTATTTCAAACAGCAAAATAGAGATTCCATATTAAACCCAGAAACAGCTTAAAAGCTATTCATTTTGACCACAGTATGACCTCGTTAAAATAAGCAGAAATGTCCGGATGACCAACTTAGACAACACGTTTGGTACAACAAAAGGTCACAAAAATACATTGGACAAAAGTGACACAAAGACAGATATGTAAAGATGAATACATGAAGGACAAGATCACTTTTTTTAGACCAAAGCAGACACATGAAGATTTGTTTAAAACTATTGTACCAAAATAATATAAAAACATTTTCCAAACCAAAAACATGGTATAAAACAACTTAAACATGATTCAAGAACCTCAATAAATCAACACAACACAACAACCATGGTACGAAACCACCATAAATCAACACAACACAATAACCTTGGCTCTGATACCAATTGTAGGATCGTAATATTTATTGTGTTTGATGATTCGGGTGGTCTTGGATGATGGAAATACAAGTATGCCATGTTTAGAGAGAGAAAGTAGAGCAATGGGTGTTCTTGGTAGAGACTTGGTTTACAAAATATGAAAGGTTAGATTGGAAGCACTACCCCTTCCATGGATGGAAGGGGTATTTATAGTTACAAAATACACGACCTCCTGACGGCCTGTGGATCAGGTATACAGTGGGTAAGGACCCGTCCTTCCTCCACGGTGTTACACTACGCTAAACTAAACTAATAACTAACTAATAAACTGATAAATAACGTAACTAACGATATGTCTACGAGCTAACTTATGCTAGATAATATTTGGGGTGACCGATACTTTACTTATGGAATTTCCAATTCCTAACACCCTTATATATCATCTAAAACCATATGATATTCGTATAACATGGGCTAAAAGCTTTATAATTATCTCAAGTCTCGACATGCACACATATATACATAGAGCTGTAAACGAACCGGACGAACATGAACAAAGCCTTGTTCATGTTCGTTCATTTAATTTTAACCGGACAAATAAACGGACATAAACGCTTAAACGGATGAATTTTCTTGTTCATGTTCTTTTATTAAGAAAATGAATTGTTCATGTTCGTTTATGTTCATCATTAAAACACTAAACGAACGCTAAACGATCGAACATATAAATGAACATAGACAAACAAACATAAACTTTATTTAATTATGCACAATATATTGTTTTATAAGCGTTGTTTTGTTTAAACAAATTAATTTTAAAATTATACAATTAAAAGATATGATATATGAACATAAATAAATAACTGAACATTAACGAACATTAACGAACGCATAATCGGACGTTCATGAACATAAATAAACGGACGCGACTTTTGTTCTTGTTCGTTCATTTAACTAAACGAACGTAAAATATTGTTCATGTTCGTTCATTTAATAAATAAACGAACATAAACGAACTTTTTACCGAACGGTTTATGAAATGTTCAATGAACGTTCAGTTCATTTACAGCCCTATATATACATACGCACATATACATATGCTTAGGGAGGAAGGAGTGGTTGTAGAATACCCTAATACCCTGGGGGTGCCACATCACCTCTATCCAATAAAAACCTTCCACCTCAAAACTACCCCAATACTACCCTAACACTACCCTAACTAGACGGAGTGGTACCCGATCATACCCTAACACTATATTTCATAAAAAGACAAAAAAAAAAAAGAGAACAAAGCTAAATCACTCGGCTTCCGAACTCGATTTCTTCCAAATTTTCAAGTACCCTAAGGGGTGGGGGCGGTGTAGCCTAATACCCTAACCGAACTCAATGGAGTAACCGACTCCACTCCGTCCACCCTTACATACACAAAGCAAGTTCTTCCCTCAACTAATCATCTTAACAACTGTTGTTGAACCATTTCATTTGGAAAAAGAAATAAACTAGGTTAGCATATACATACCGAGGTCCAAATGTCCGATGCTCAAGTGGTTTTGGGGATTCAAACAAGAGAACTAAAAACATCATTAGTGAATCAAAATCTACAAAGATTTGCTTACAAGAATATTAATCAACTAAGATGACGAAAGACTAAATCATAGAACAACAACCATCTCTATTTAAGGCATCGATTCTGTACTCAAAGGTAGAAGAATAAAAGACCTTAAATAGTATGCATTGGCTTGACTAATAGGAGCTACAAATAGTCGATATTCTCAAGCATATATACATCTGGATGGAAAATGATGGGAGGACTATATATGTGACTAAAATTTTGCTTGAATGGACGTGATAATAATTTATTAGTTTGTGAAGAATTGAGTCCCTGTTATGTCATCAACATGATGATGTCATGTAAGTTTATGCATAATTAGGTCTGCCAATCAATGCTCTATTTGAGATGTGTACACCGAGTAATGAAGATTTCTACTTACTCCTGCCAAGTACAAGTACAAGCATATATCTAGCTATACATTGAACGTTAAACTAAGAGTAAACTCTAAAATACATTCTTGTGGTTTGACAATTTTCACAGTTTACATCACTGTCAAAAAAGTTGATAGATCTACATCCATCCATCAATAAACGCTAGACAAAATATATTTCTAAAGACGAACGATGCAATTTTTTTCCCGTTATCTACTAAAAAGGCAAAAATACGAATAAAGAGCAAAATACATCCCTCTTACAAGTAAAAAGACAAAAATACCCTTCAAGTTAGACCTACGTTAGTAGATAACGAGAAAAAAATTGCATCTTTCATCTCTAGTGATGTACGTTATCTAACGTTTTCTTGACGAAGAGATGTAGATGCCTCAACTTCTTAAATCCATGTTCAAGCTTCTTATTACCCATTATTTTCTGCACTAGAATTTGATTGTCGTTAGAATAGAGCAAATAATGAAAAGGTAAAACGACTTTTAGAATCAATGCCTGACATTGATATGGATGGAGTGTAAGCAACCTTCATTTGTGGTTCTGGTTGTAGCATCACTACGATGACGTACTTAGTGTTCTATTAATGGTTTAATTTCAAAATTTCGTAAAAAGTTGGCAAGACAGCTAAAATCTTCATCGTTATGAGATAAATCTATAAGCTATATATGTACGTGTGTGCACAAGCTAGCTTCTCGAGCTTTGCTTTGAACCATATGATTTGCTGATATACTATATAGTCTAAGTCTTTACTTTCGAATGTCGGTTTCTTTAAATGTATTTGCAGGAATAATGTGTATCAATCTCAATTTGTACATACCAACAATGTGGATGGATACAACATCATAAAAAAAAAAACTATGAGTTGAAGTTCTTTATTCTAAACATACTTTTTAAACCACTTGACAGCAGAACTACACTTGAGTTGCATGTTCAAACCAAAAAGATACATTAAGGTATTCCTCTCAAAGTTTTTTCAATATAGTTTAGAGCATATCCTGTTTCATTTGTAATAGTGTTACATATTTAAGTCGATATATTTAGATGTCACTAGCATAACTACATATATAGTATTCCTAAATTGGTACATAAGTACATTATATGTGGCACTGCATCTGATCCTGTTATAGAAAATCTTTGACTATTATTTTTAGCTTAGCTTGCAAATCGCCTTAGTATCAAAACAATGCCATTTTTTCAAGATTCAAGCAAACAATATTCATCGTTATGAGATAAATCTATAAGCTATATATGTACGTGTGTGCACAAGCTAGCTTCTCGAGCTTTGCTTTGAACCATATGATTTTTTTTGAACGAATTGAACCATATGATTTGCTGATATACTATATAGTCTAAGGGTCCGTTTGGTTTGTTGCTAGGAATGACAATGGGTATCGGATTTGGAATGAGATGGAATGATAATGGGTATGAAAAAATGTATGATTACGATTGTTTATGTTTGGTTGATAAAATATGGTATGAAAAAGTGTATCGATATTTGAATTTTGTAGTGGTAAAAAGATGGCCCCACGGGAATGGATTTCATAGACACCAAATTGGTGTGTAATGAATCTATGACTATGATATACCTATTTCATTACCGAGCCCACAAAACAAAACAAAACAAACACTTGCTATGACTTTGAAAGTCATAGTTTCATTCCCTTTTATGGGAACCAAACGGACCCTAAGTCTTTACTTTCGAATGTCGGTTTCTTTAAATGTATTTGCAGGAATAATGTGTACCAATCTCAATTTGTACATACCAACAATGTGGATGGATACAACATCATAAAAAAAAAAACTATGAGTTGAAGTTCTTTATTCTAAGGGCCTGTTTGGCAGAAGTTTTTTGGGGAGCTGTTAGCTTTTTGTTACAAAAATAATTTTTTAAAAAAATAAGTAGCTCTGTTTGAATACATTAACTTCAAGCTTTTATTTCAAACAAATAGCTCCTAAATGAAAAGATGATTCATGAAGCTTTTTAAACATCTTAGAGCTATTAAAACTTTAAATTACTGATATACCCTTCAAACATTTTTTTAAAATTATAAATATGTCCTTTTATGTCATTTTACATCTTATTATTACGTTTAACAGCTAATTTACCAAATATTGTTATTAAAAAAAAAGATACAGCTTGTAGCGCATGTTAACAGCTTTGCAGTTTATAGCTTACACAGTTAACAGCTTACAAAGATACAGATAGTTTTGCCAAACATACCCTTAAATATACTTTTTAAACCACTTGACAGCAGAACTACACTTGAGTTGCATGTTCAAACCAAAAAGATACATTAAGGTATTCCTTTCAAAGTTTTTTCAATATAGTTTAGAGCATAGTTGTCAGGATCCCGATTCTGATCTTAGGATCTTACGATTTTACGATACTGCATAGCAAAAACGATCCGGATCCTACATAGGATCTTTGCAGGCTTAAGATCTTATAGGATCCTGATCTTTACCATACGATCTTACGATCTAATCCGATCCGATCTTACTTTTCCCATATTACAAACTAAAAAACTACAAATTTATGGGTTGTTTGTTTGTAGAATTCAAAAAACAACATGTTAATCTTTTTAAACATTTTATAATTATAATTTAGGACATCATTTATATGAAACATTCATAGTATTTTATTGTTATAATGTATTAGAATTTGTAAATTTGTATAAAATTACATAAACTATTAAGAATTAACATTCGAGTAGGATCTTACGATCCCGATCCGATCTTACGATCACGATCTTGCAAAGATGAAAACGATCCTGGGTAAGATCCCGATCTTGACAACCTTGGTTTAGAGCATATATAAGTCGATATATATATATATCTTTAGATGTCACTAGCATATAACTACATATATAGTATTCCCTAAATTGGTACATAAGTACATTATATGTGGCAGTGCATCTGATCCTTTTATGGAAAATCTTTGACTATTATTTTTTGGAAAAAAGCTATAAATTCATAAAGTATTTTACAAAAAAACTCATTATGCTCTATCTATTTCACTTATTGTCATAATACATAACCGTTTTCATTTTATTCGTTATTTTGTGCGTTTTATCCGTTTTTGTAAATCGCTCATTTTATCCGTTTTCATTTTAATTTGTCCGGATAAAAACAGATAAAAACGGATAAAAACCGTTTGTATTATCCACGTCAAAATGGATAAAAACTGATAAAAACGGACAGAAAATATTACGGATAAAAACCGTTTTTATTATCCACGTCAAAACGGAAAATAGCGGACAGAAAATAACCGAATAAAATGAAAACGGTTATGTATTATGACAATAAGTGAAGTAGATAGAGCATAATGAGTTTTTTTTTGTAAAGTACGTTATGAATTTATAATTTTTTCCTAATTTTTTTAGCTTGCAAATCGCCTTAGTATCAAAACAATGCCATTTTTTCAAGATTCAAGCAAACAATGGTGGATCATCCGAGTTTAAGCGTCCACAACAAGACTTTGAACATATCAATATGATTCGATCTGCAACGAAGATTACATTTCCTAATTAGGAAACTAAAAGATATAATTTTTTACAGCATAAACTTAATCATCCGAGAAGAACGAAGTTTACTTACTCGGAATTCACACGATTGGCCGGTATATAAAGTCACCATACCAAATATATGTCAAATCACAACTACTAGCTTCTTAGTTGATTCCATGGTGCCTTGTGGGGCGTATATATCATCAACAAAAAAAGGTTCCACCTTTTGGAAATGATGAAAAAGTATGCAATACTAATGCTTATCTAAATGTAAAACATAAAGGACCCACATTACAAAAAGTTGATTTTATAGGGACCGCAAATAAAAAACCTTGACAACTACAATACCATAATACAATGTATGTATATGTTGTTTCTATAATCCTATAAAACCCCCCCTTATATTAGCCATAAATAACACACACACACACTAGCTAGATTAATACCAAAGGTGATGGACCACAATAACTCATCTTTCTCAAGCTTTAAATCATACATGAACGCCCTTTCGGACGTCCATAATAGGCTTATTAGACGTGCTGGATCAGTATCCAGCACGTTTGATGAAACCAGCTGTATCCGCTCCAGATCAGGAGCGGATATGAGGAAGAATCTTCGTTGGTATGATCTTGTATGTTTTGGTATTGGTGGAATGGTTGGGGCTGGTGTTTTTGTTACTAGTGGTACTGCTAGCCATGATAAAGCTGGTCCTGCTGTTATATTATCTTACGCCATTGCTGGTCTTTGTGCTCTCCTTTCGGCTTTTTGTTATACCGAATTCGCGGTCCATATGCCTGTTGCTGGTGGTGCCTTTAGCTACATCCGTGTCACTTTCGGTATGTTTTAGTCTATCTTAAACTGTGTAATTTTTTAAAAATATCTGGCTGTTTTGGTAATTTAGCCCCTAACGAACAGATTTATAATGTAGTTTTCAAAAGTTATCCTATCGACCATAACTTTCTGGCTCCGCCCTGCATTTACATGTAAATATAAATAAATAAATGTAATGTATATGTAACGTACGCTGGTAATAAATATAATGTGTATATGAACAAACGTAAGATCACGGATGTTATTCGAGTAAAAATTTGTCAAATTTTAATGCCATTTAATGGTAAAAAAGTAACACTTAAATATGCAATGTAAAAAAATACTAGTATAAAAGTGCATGAGTTGCATTTAATAAACTTTTTTTTTTTTTTTTTTTTTTTTTTAAATTTATTTTTAAAACGACAACTATTTATCTCATGCAAAGTGTGCATGTGTTTCAGGCGAATTTACGGCATTTTTGGTAGGAGCTAATCTAGTAATGGATTACGTTCTATCAAATGCGGCCGCAGCTCGAAGCTTCACAACTTATCTCGGAACCGCAATAGGCGTTTCCGCAGAATCCAAATGGCGAATAACACTTCCCTCGTTACCTAATGGTTTTAACCAACTAGACGTTATCGCGGTCTTAATAATACTAATTCTCACTATCATCATATGTTACAGGTTAGTTAGTTATAGTCCAATATTTCAAATAATGGTATATGCAGGGACGGAACCAGGGTGGGTCCCGAGAGGTCGAGGACACCCATGAATCTGTATAAAAATACTCTATTTTCGTAAATGCACCTGATGAACTAGTGTTCTGGTTCCGTCCCTGTATATATCCAGGATTTAACAGGGTTTAAGTCAGAAAATAGCGATAATAATATAGTTTTGCATGTTTTTCACAGCACACGAGAAAGTTCGGTATTGAACATGATATTGACATCAGTTCACATTATGTTCATTGTATTTGTTATTATCATGGGGTTTTGGAAAGGTGATGTTAAGAATTTTACTCAGCCATCGGATCCGGGTCGTCCGGGTGGGTTTTTCCCGTATGGAGCTTCGGGTGTGTTTAACGGGGCGGCTCTTGTTTATGTTAGTTACATCGGATATGATGCAGTTTCGACTTTGGCTGAAGAGGTTAAAAACCCGGTTACGGATATACCTATTGGGGTTTCGGGGTCGGTTATACTTGTTACGGTTTTGTATTGTTTGATGGCTGCTTCAATGTCGATGCTACTTCCGTATGACCTGGTATGATTATCTGATTATTGCGATATCTGAAAAACATATTGAAATATTGGAGTAACTTTTTATTGTACCATCATAGTCTATCTTCAAAAGTTGCTATATGTCATTAGATTGCATATCTTATTGTACAATTTTTATTGGTTTATGGTACTTTTGGCCTTTAGGCAAATATTTGTAGATAAAGGCTCTTTTCTAAAGAGAAAAAATGGGTTTTTTTTTGTAAGGACCTTTTGCTACAACTGACTGCTAAAAAGCACATTGTCTTATCTCAACATTTTCTTTTTAGTCAATTTGTTCTATTTGTCTACCTATGAAATAATGCATAGGTTAAGTAGCAAAAGTTTGGTTATTTTTGCAGATAAATCCAGAATCTCCATTTACAGGTGCATTTATGGACAAATCAAATGCATACAATTGGGTAACGAATGTAATCGGCATTGGGGCCAGCTTCGGGATACTAACGTCATTGTTGGTGGCGATGTTGGGTCAGGCTCGATACATTTGTGTGATCGGTAGGTCTGGTGTGGTCCCTGTGTGGTTTGCCAAGGTCCATTCCAAGACATCGACACCTGTAAACGCTTCGGTATTTTTAGGTAACTTTTTTCTCATGTGAAATTTATCATGAACTAATCCAAGGAAATATGACAACTATATGAATAATGATATCATAAGTAGAAGTTATGTGTCTAGAGTATGAATACGATAACATAATATGCAAGTAGAAAATCTATGAGTAGCGGTTTGTATCTTCGTAGCATTGTGTCGGTACCTATTGGAAATTTAGATTACAAAAAATAATTGTATGGTACCTATTGGAAATTGGTCCCATATGATCCGTTTTGGTTGGGGAGCATATGGTCATGTGTTCATACTTAAAAAAGTATTGTGACATAGAGAATTCAAAAACCTTGGAACTCTGTGATCCAAGCTGCATTTTTTAATAGGATAGATGGTTATAACATAAATAGGTTATTAAAAATAGTACATCAAAGGTATTTTCTTGTACTTTGAAACAAAAATAAATCAAATATTATATATGTTCTTGGGATATAGCTAAAAGTGGTCAGATTATGCACAAAGCATTAGGCCACTCCACTGCCCAAAATCTAAACACATTGTTGGTGACAATTTTTGAGCTACATATCTTTACCTTATGTTTCAATCTTGATTGTTTGCATTTGGTATTATTGTTAACACATTCTAATAGTCTATTAGGTACGTCCATGCATGTGCGACGAACAATTATTTGACAAGTTCAAAATTAAGATTTAAGCTTATAACTTTTGCGCTATTATGAAGTATCTCAACCCATTACATATCCTATCAAACTTTAGTGATACCATTTTGTGACTGCGACAATGTATATTACTTTTATTAGTAATCTACAAATGGAGGATAAGCATCTTGAAAAGGAAAGTAAATCTTGATTGGAAGAATCCTCATACATAACTAGTTACCCAAGCATATGCCCTAATTCATGTCACAAGAAGACTTTCTTCAAGAATCATGTTCTAAAGTTGTGTTGTTTTGCATATCTGACCCCATATTTAAATCCTATCCTATCTCCAATCATGTGGGTCTTGTGAATTTTTATTATCTTTTACAACCACTAAATTGCATGGGATCCCAATATTTTTGAATAATTCATATGTTTGACCATGACTCTTCCCATATCTTGATTTCTTATTCCTCACTAGTCAACTTTTTTTTATGACTTTTTGATCCATGGCCTAAATCTATATATGAATATTTTTACATTTCCACATCATCATGTGTTTTCAAATATTTGTTTAGACTATTACACTTGCAAAGCTTGCTTATATCAACTTCATATGGTACTAAAGACATAGTATTTGGAAATGATCTAACTTATTGCCTATGATTTTTAGGGATTTTAACGGCAGCGATAGCCCTTTTCACTGAGCTAAATGTCCTCCTCAACCTTGTTTCCATTGGCACACTCTTTGTGTTTTTGATGGTCTCCAATGCGGTCATTTATAGACGTTATGTCTCAGTAGAGACGACGAGCCCTTGGCCTACATTGTCCTTCTTATTAAGCTTTTCATTCACTTGCATCATGTTCACTCTACTATGGTGGCTTGCACCGCCCGGAAAACCTAAGGGCTTCATGCTTGGTGCTTGCTTTGTGGTCTCTGTGGTGTTGGTTCAACTATTCGATTACATGGTCCCACAAGCGAGGAAACCTGATTTTTGGGGGGTCCCACTTATGCCATGGATACCATGTGTTTCTATCTTTCTCAACATATTCTTATTGGGAAATATCGACTCACCTTCTTATGTTCGGTTTGGAGTTTTTTCCGCGGCTATAGTTCTTGTATATGTTCTATATAGTGTTCATGCTAGCTTTGATGGTGAGGAAAAAGAGAATACTTGTCAAAAGAATGTTGAAATGGTGAAGGAATCAATTGACATAGAGGACCTTACTGTCAAAGTCCAAAGTTGACATTTGGCCTATTTTTTTTTCTTCCAGTTATTATGTTCATAAAGATATGAATAGTAAGAATAGAATTGATCTTGGTGGGCAAGTTGTATAGTGGGTGCTTTAGTTCTATCTTCTATGTAATGTTAGTTCATCAACTTTTGAAGATGGCTCACATCACAAAAAGGGAACAATTTTTAGGCATTGTTTTTGGTCAAACATGACCATCCTTTTAAAGTCAAGTATGTTGTATCTCAACTGGGCAAGCTTTAGAGTTTAAGAACAATTTCAACTGAGCAAGTTAAATCTTCGCTTAAGTTAAATCTTCGCTTAAGTTAAATCTTCGCTTATTGAGGTAGTTGATTCGAATCAAATATGAACGAACCAATTCCAAAAGACTTTCTCGGTCAAAATTGTAATGTTTTTGGGTATTAAAACGCATGTCTTTCCAAGTGCTAATTACAAGGTGTAAACTGCAATCACTATTAAACTTGCAAGCATCCAGGCACACACTGATGCCGCTACAGCACATAAAACTGTCACGGTATAAAGGTCGGGCTTAATGGTGTTATCCCATATACTCGATGAAAAGAGCATAGAAAGTAAGTGCTTGGATGATGGCCAATGGATCTTTGTGCATAACTAGATAAACAAGAGTGCATAGATGAAGTTTTCGAACTAAGAAATATCATAACCAAATTTGTCTCCATTTCATATCTAAACTAAAATGATCATTAAAAACTAAGCAAATAGTAAATATATTACCAGTAAGTTCAGAGGGATCATCTTAGCCAGAACACATACTAGACGGTGACATCAGACTCTCCTCATATTCCATGGCTTCTTGTGTCCCTATTTTGCCGCAACTGGTCAAGGCATTCACCTTCTTATATGATTCATTCAACATGTCATAGATTATGAGTTGGTTTGCCGAGCCCCATATAAGAAGTTTTCCATTATCCAGAATATACAGAATCTTGGATACATGGAAGGGAAATGAATTTAATGTTACTAATCTTATATACAAATCTCTGCCCAGTAACCATCAGATAAAAAGTTTCCAGTCATTTCAAGTCATCACATAAACAAATCAAAAAAGAGCCAAGAACATATTACACAAAGATATAAAAATTAAAAGTATCATGATTAATTGTTTCTGCTGCCAATTAGACCACCAAATCCGGGAATGATCATATCAAAGTAGAACACACATCAGCTGGTGAGATCGAACTCTCTAGATATTCAATGGCTTGTAAGTTATATACATTTAATTGGCCAAGACTTTTCAAGGCGTTCACCTCCTTATATGCTTCTTTAAACATGTCGTAGACTATTAGTTGGTTTGACGGAGACATCAACAAAAGCAATTTTCCATCATCCAAAACACACAATACGCTAGACATCTTGTCATTATCGGAAATGGAAGGATATTTTGCTGAGCATTTTTTTGACCATATATTTCCAAAATCAAGATCATTCAAAATCCATAACTCGATCAAGATCGTTATTTTTAGTGCAGATCATGCAAAGACGTCCATCAAATGTACCTAAACAATTCCATTTACATCCCGATGGAATTAGTATCTCTGAAAATACCATCTTCTTCATATCAAGAGCTAGTATCAATGACCTCAGATGTCCGTCTTTGACAGCAACCCAATACAGAAATCCATTAACAAAAGTACCTGAATACTTTACAAAGTGATAGTCCCCAATTAACTCTGATGGACTGCTCCATGACCCGCTTTTAAGATTGAATATGTCATAAAATCTGGGATCACTAATTGCACGCTTATGAATCATTATTCTAATAATCTTTAAATCATCTAAGGTTGTTCCATAACCAAATCCATACATGTAGTTGATGTGATAATACCTTGGTGGATGAGGAACTATCTTGAATGCTCCTGTGAATGGATTGTATAGGATCATTTCATGCAAACGGCGTACCTTTTTGAGGACTAAAAAAACTATACCATTGAATGACCCGACAATAGTGATATCTTTATCTTCTATTGCATAAGGAAAATGAAGCTTGATCATCGAATGATTCATGTCGTTACCTTGTACAGAGTTGTCTATGGCGTGAAGAGGCAAGACAGAGGGAAGGATCATTCGACGCGATTTTGACTTCATAAAGCTTGGATTTGAAATCACACAGTTCCAATGCTTTGATAAACATTTAAGCTGCAACAATGGTTTGGTGGGCATCCGAAGAAATATGTCGTGAAGAATTTCTTCTGGAAGTATACACTCGTCCGCCATCGATGATAAAAAATAAGGTAGGCAACTGAAACAAGAATTCGAGTTATGAGTAGATGAATCATGCAAAGAGTAAGAGAACCCACATATACAAATGAATCATGCAAAGAGTATACGTAAATTACAATAGAACTCCCTAACTAATGAATTTCTTCCTGATCAACTAGCTTACTAAACAATTTTCTAACGGGACTCTCATATTCTTTTACTTGGCCTTCACGTCCCTGTTCAAAGGTCATTATTTTTTTTTAGGTAAAAGGGTTATCCCCGGTAAAATATGTACTAAAGTATAAGCAACACAAGGTGAACAATAGAACTTTTATTCAAACCTAAGCCACAATAGTCAGCTTAGATTAAGTTTACAATAGTATCCAAAATGTTACAAGGTTAGATTAATGTCAATGAGACAATAATCATGTAAGTACAAAGACAAGACGAGATTAATGAAATGATCAGAAAGAGGAGAAGAGTGTGTAACAATGACTGCACACACAAGTGTTTCTAACCCTAGATTAAGGGACTTATTAAATAGGAGATTAAGTTACACAAAGACCCCTTTAACGGCTATAAATGACTCATCAGCAGAAATGGGTTTAGCTTCAGCAGAAACGAGCATCTTGAAACTTTAAACCTTATATTCTTTGTCCATGATTAACCCCTCAGAGAATCTCTGCAATGAACATAACTTGAAAGCCATTAGCAATTGATAGAATGATATGTTTGCCACAGATTGATACCCCAAAATTTAACATTCCCCCTTAATCTGATGGGCAAATATATCAAACAATATCAATTTTTCACACAAAAATTTATGCTGATAGACAGGGAGGTTTTTAGTGAGTATGTCTGCAGTTTGGTTTGAAGAGCCAATCTTTTTAGCACTTATAACACCTCTAGCAATTTTTTCCCTGATGAAGTGAACATCAATTTCAAAGTGTTTTGATCTTTCATTGAAAACAGGGTTGACAAAGAAGTTGTAAAGCGATTTGTTGTCACAAAAAGATTAACAGGGAGATTAATATCAACTTTTAGATCCTTTAAGATTTTTGAATCCAATGATTTCACAGCAGCAGAGACATAGATCTATACTCGCTTCGTGGAAGATTTTGAAAGAGTGTTTTGTTTTTTACTTTTCCATGAGATTAGACAGTCATTAAAGAAAACACAATACCCTGTGACAGATTTTCTGGTTTTCTTGCATTTGGCCCAATCAGTATCACTATATCCTTCAAGATGATTTTCAGAGTTGCTGAAATTGTACCTTAAACCTTTTCCTGGAGCTCCTTTTAGATATCTCAGTACATTGAGGGCACATTCCGGATGAGATTTCAAGGGAGAATGCATATATTGTGCCAGACAATGAACTGAGTATGAGATGTCTGGTCTTGTATGGGTGAGATAGATAAGTTTCCCAAGTAACTTCGATAACCAAAGTGATGTTGACAAGTAAAGGATCATCTGCAGTGGGAATGTATGGAAGGACAAAGTTGGGTTCCATAGGAGTGGACACAGGTTTGCACCCAAGAAGGCCAAATTCTTTGAGGAGTTCAATACAGTATTTTCTTTGGGAGAGACAAATGTCATTTCCAGTTTTTAAAACCTCAATGCCAAGAAAATATTTTAGATTTCCCAAGTCTTTAATATGAAATTTTGATTTTAGAAACTCTTTGAATATGTTTATCTCATCAATGCAGTTTCCAGTAAGGACAATATCATCCACATAAACAAGCAGAGCAATAAACTTGTTATTCTCTGTTTTGGTGAACAAAGAATGATCATTGACATATTGAACAAAATTATTTTCCTTTAAAATACTGACAAGTTTTTCATTCCATTTCCTGGGAGCTTGTTTTAGGGCATACAGGGACTTGACAAGTTTGCAAACTTTATTTTTATTGTTCTCATTACAGAACCCCTTAGGGATGGTCATATAGATATCTTCATCAAGATCTCCATACAAGAAAGCATTGTTAACATCAAGTTGGAAAATAGGCCATTTGTTTTTCACAGCTAAAGCAATAAGACATCTAACAGAGACATTTTCGAACAGAGAAAAGGTTTCATCATAGTCTATTCCTTCCCTTTGATTATAACCTTTAACAACTAATCTAGCCTTGTATCTATCAACTTCACCATTGGCTTTATATTTGATTTTAAAGATCCATTTGTAACCAATGGGAGTTCTATTAGGTGGGAGATCAGTTATATCCCAAGCATGATTTTCATTTAAGGCCTCAATTTCAGAGTTCATAGCATCAACCCAATTATTATCAAGGATAGCTTCTTCATAGCAGGTAGGTTCAATACTTTTATTAAGACTAGAAGCAAAGCAATAATTATCTTTGTTTAAATTAGAATAATTAACAACCTTTTCAACACCATATTTGACTTTCCCTTCTATAATAAAGTCATTAAGATTATTGGGCAACTTAGAAACTCTGGTTGACCTTCTAACAAGAGTGGCGGCAAGCCTCTTTCTTGTTCAGCAGAATCGGTGATGTATCGCAGAATCGAAGATGCATCGCCAGGATGTGATTCATGTGATATGGTGCCCTCAGGGTGTGTATTATCATCAATAGATGTTGCAACCGGTTCATCAATCCTAGTAGGATGACTTACCATTGTGCCATCATCATAGGATGTCACTCTCCCTTCATCATTGGGACTTATTTGTGAGTCAAAGAAATTTTTGTGATTTAAATCTTTAGGCACATAAGTTTCAACAAAAGGTTTTGACAAAGTATTTTTCATTTTGAAAGGAAAGACAGTTTCATAAAATTTGACATCTCTAGAGTAAAAAATATTTTTTGTTTCTAAGCTCAAGAGTTTGTAACCTTTTTCTCATTTGAATAGCCAATAAAACACTTTTTCGACCTACTACCAAATTTATCAGAGATGTTGAGAATGGTGGCATAGCATAAGCAACCAAAGACTCTAAGGAGAGAGAGTGAAGGGTCATGCCCATACACAAAGGAGAAGGGAGACTTGCCGCAGACAACACGTAAGAGGGTAACCTGTTTATGACATAAGCAGCAGTTAGAACACATTCAGGCCAAAGATATAGAGGTAATTCCCCTGAAACATAAGGGATCTAGCCACATTAAGGAGATGCCTATGTTTCCTTTCTGCAATACCATTTTGTTGAGGTGTGTAAACACAAGAGGTTTGATGTAAAATTCCCTTTTCATGAAAGAAGTGTTGAAGTTTTTTATTGACAAATTCTGTCCGTTATCACTCTGAATATCTTAACATTGTGTTCAAATTGATTTGCTAGCATGTGAGTAAAGTTAACAATGGAAACATAAACATCATCCTTTCCCTTAAGCATGTAAACCCAGACTGCCCTAGAATAGTCATCAACAATGGTAAAAAAATATTTGTAACCATCTCTGCTAGTGACTTTATATGGTCCCCATACATCTAGATGAACAAGTTGACCAATTTTAGTTGATTTATGTTCACTTAAAGGAAATGGTTCCCTGGTTTGTTTAGCTTTATTACAAGTATCACATAGATGGTCAGATTCAGAGGTTCCATCAAGATTAAGTGTGGTCTTAAGTATATGTAGGACTTGGTCGAGGATGACCAAGTCTTTGATGCCAGAGATTTCTAGAAACATGACAAACAGAAATGCAGTTATTAGAAGCAATCTTACATGTGGAATCAATATCAAACATATATAACCCATTACATTGTTTACCAATCCCCACAATCCTTTTTTGATGTAAATCCTGTATATAGCAATTAGATTCATTAAAGCCAACAAATATTTTATTGTCTCTAGCAATCTTATGAACAGACAACAAACTGACATTGTACTTGGGAACAACCGAACATCAAAAGAGTTAGGTCATTATTAACCTTTAAGTCACCAATTTTAGTAATTAAGGCCTGAGTACCATTGGGATGACCAACGGTTAGACCAAGATTTGAAATGTCAACAACATTAATTAAAATTTTTGCAGAAACAGTTATATGCTGATTTGCACCGTAATCAACAATCCAACCAAGACTTATGTTTCCAGATAAGGTTTTAGTGTTGTTGTTAAAGAATTTATCGAAGTTTATGTTAAACTTGACACTGCCATTAAAGAAGGTTCCGAAAAATTTTACCCGCTACATTGGCATTAGCGAAGACACATTGTTGTCATTAAGCGGACTCATAAGTCCGAGAGCATTCATTAGACAAAGAGACGGGATAGTTGCTAGCTCCATTATTAGTGGAAAGATTAGTGTCGCAGAAACATTGTTCAATGTGAAGGGTTTGGAATTAAAATTCCTTTTAACATATCCAGCAGGATAACCAACCAAATCATAACATCTATCAACAGTGTGACCATGTTTTTTGCAGTTAGTACATTTGAGATTCATGTTTGGTCCTCTGTTGTTTGAGCTGTTACCAAAGATTAAAACCGAATTTTAAAATTGTTGTTAAATCCTTTTTGTTATCAAAAATTTTCACCATCGAAGTTTTTGCAGAAAGACTGTAGCATTTGGTTTAGCGAGCTATTCCCAGATGAAACATTTCGTGAGATTCTTCTCCGAAACAACAGAGAAAGCAGTTTTGACATTAGGTAAAGGATCTCTGGTTAAAATATTGCTTCTGATGGGAATATAGGAGTCATCAAGACCCATAAGAAATTGCATTAATTTGATTAACTGATTGTGTTTTTCAAAATGTTTTGCAGCCTCACAAGTGCAAGGAGGCAAGCTAATCATACAATCAAATTATTTCCATAAAGAGTTAAGGTTGTTATAGTAATCAGCAAGAGAGGACCCACTTTGACTAAGAGAGTTTATATTTTTATGTAAATTAAAGATAGCTGAACCATCAACCTTATCATAGGAATCTTTAAGATCATTCCACATTTCATAGGCAGTTTTAGCATATATAGCACCAAAGAAATAGTTCTCGAGAGAGTTAAGGATCCAAGTAACTACAACAGAGTTACAAGTATCCCATTGATTAGCAAGACTAGGGTTCGAATCATCTCTTATGCAAGTACCATCAATAAACCCTAACTTATTATGGTTCCTTAAGGCAAAAGTCATGGCCATATTCCATATTTTGTAATTTTCGTTCCAAGTGAGTTTGATAGTAATAATGGGTGTACCATTTGTGTTATTGGGGTGTAAATACAAAGCATCACCAAAGGATAAGCTTTTCTCAGTGGAAGAACCACCACCCCCAATATTATCATCACCAATAGCCATAGAACAAACAATAAGATAGACAGATATGATAATATAGACAAAAACACAGACAGAAATAAAAGACAAGAGCAGATAGACAGATAAAGAGATAAATAAGACTTTGTATATAAGAAACAACAAGCACCAAGCCTGTGGACTAGGGTAAACCAGAGCAGGTATTCGTACCACTCAAAGGTGGCAGATCAAGATGTTAGTCTACCCGTTTGCACCCACAAAGACTTAAGTACTGTATGTTTGAAGAAGAGATAAGACTTAGACTTACAGAGAAATATGCAGCGGAAGAACAAATCACAATTACCCTAGATTCACTTAGTCTAGGGCTAATTGTAAGTAGAAGATAACCAATGATTACGCCAATAGCAATAACCCCAAACCACCAATTTGTTTCCGAAGAGAATCAATGAGCCTGAAGCTCTGATACCATGTACTAAAGTATAAGCAATACAAGGTGAACAATAGAACCTTTATTCAAACCTAAGCCACAATAGTCAGCTTAGATTAAGTTTACAATAGTATCCAAAATGTTACAAGGTTAGATTAATGTCAATGAGACAATAATCATGTAAGTACAAAGACAAGACGAGATCAATGAAATGATCAGAAAGAGGAGAAGAGTGTGTAACAATGACTGTACACACAAGTGTTTATAACCCTAGATTAAGGGACTTATTAAATAGGAGATTAAGTTACACAAAGACCCCTCTAACGGCTATAAATGACTCATCAGCAGAAATGGGTTTAGCTTCAGCAGAAACGAGCATCTTGGAACTTTAAACCTTATATTCTTTGTCCATGATTAACCCCTGTAGAATCTCTGCAATGAACATAACTTGAAAGCCATTAGCAATTGATAGAATGATATGTTTGCCACAGATTGATACCCCAAAATTTAACAAAATAGTTCAAAGGTCATTATTTTCCACTAAACAATACATTTAGAACGTTAAAGTTAAACTTATAACTGTGCAACAACATTCAAAAAAATCGTTATTTTATAAAGTTCAACTACAAAACGACTTAAGATTCTCATTATTTCAAGCACAATTAATTGGCATGTTAATACCATAACCATGTTAGTATTTTACAAACGTTATATTATTGATTAACATTTTGTACTTGAAGTATTAAAGACTGTAAAAATCATTTAGTAGCTCAATTTTGTCCAAATAACGTTAGCTATTGATAATGCGTTTTATAAATGTTTTAACATAGTCAATACTGTAACCATGTAATTTTTTCTTATAAAAATTTCTCTACTTTTTAAAATAACCGACTCAAAATAATTTATAGATAATCACAATTTACCGAAATTTAAACCTAACTTCCTCTTATTATAGATAGAAGTTTGGTTTTATAACTAAAGCCATTTACAAATGATTCATTATGTATCCGAGTCATATTAATCTCAGTATTCATTTCACACTAAAAGGGCAGTTTTTCAATAGTGAATCTCCGCAAGAGCTAAACACACTATCTTATAGCAAGGGGTGTTTGGCTAACAAGATTATATGTTTCAATCTAAGGGATTATGCTTATTACTATACTTTTAGCGTTATATCCTCTCAAAAAAGCCATAAGCATTTTATAATAAGCTTGCCCTAACATTTTCAAAGTGCTTAATAGCACTCCCAAAACACAATAAGCTACTAAGCACCTAAAAATTACAAGTTTTTAAAAAGTTACAATCCAAAGGATTTTGCTCCTTACTCTACTTTTAGCTTATTTCCTCAAAATAATAAGGCATAAGTCTTTTAAAAATAAGCTCGACCAAACACTTTCAAAGTGCTTAATAGCACTCCTAAAACACAATAAGGTATGAAGGACCTAATAAAAACTTTACCAAAAAACCCCTTAAGCTGTAGTACTTATTTCATCACAGTTTCCCTATGATTAAGCAATATGGGTTTTGTTTTATTAAAAAAAAACTATCAAGAAATTCACAAAACTATAAATATAAACACATATGTAACATTTTATACAAAATTATAAATATATTAAAAGATGATACCTAAAGATTTTACCCAATAAATAATAGTACAAATTTGATCTAACCAATTTGCTTCTTCTTCACAATTGCTCCAATTTTGATTTTTGAGAAACCTTAAAAACAACACAGATAAAGGGCTCGAGATTTATCTTAAATGGCCCAATGACAAAAGTTCAGAACAATAATTATCTAAAGATCAAATCAAGTGATCTCAACCATCCATCTATTTTAAATCTAAAGGTCTAGATTAATCCTCTTTTTAATATATAGAATTATTAAAGGGCACTTTTATAATATCATTTAAAACTAGTCCTCATTTACTCATTTAATTTCTACTCTTCATTTTATCATCACTCCATCCACTCATACTCACCCAAGCGAAAGTCATCATCGTAAAGCAATAAGCAGGTGTCTTATCACTACTTTTAGTTTTAATTGTAGCTTCATTATTATAGTTATTAACAGATGATGATGATGAGTTGTTATTATCAAATATAATATCATAATAAAAATCAGATATAGAAGGAGATGATAAATTATTATTATTATGATGAAATGACGTGGTTGAAGAAGATGATTTTTGATATCATTGCAATTGTGCCGGCGGAGGAGCGAGGAAGGAAGCGGCATCATTTTTCGTCGTGATCCACGTAATCATTTTCCGGCGAAGTGTAGGAGAGTACGGATCAAAATCAGGGGGGTTGTCCTTTGAGAAGCTGCAGTCTGATGACGTTTTGATGGGCGAGAATGATTTCGCAGATTGGGGTGATCATCAACGGATATATGGAGATGGTAAAGATACAGATTTAATTGAAGATTATGATGACAGTTTTGGCCGTACTCTTGGAGATGTTGCTTCATGGGATCAGATCAGAGCAGATTGCAGAAACGAGAAGCATCTTTTAGGTGAAACCTGTAAACCTGAAAAATGGTTAAAATGTGGCATTTTCGATGAAAAAAGTATACTTGATTGTGGAGAATGGAGATTCAAAACTAATAAAGCCTGTAAGGCATGACGCAACTATAGAGTCAAATAGCCTCGGTGGGATTTGTGATATAGTAAAAAATAAATGTCTTCAAAATAGCTCAGATTTGTGTAAATCACATGTGATTTTACCTCAAATCACATGTGATTTAGCGTAAATTAATTTTTTGAAAGAGAATCACATGTGATTTACTCATTTTTATATTAAAACATATGTGTTTCGTTTATAATAGCAAAGACTAAATCACACGTAATTTACATTTTTCATAACAAAGCAAAAATATAAATAACAGAATCACACGTGATTTCAGGAATTTGTTTTATAAAATGAAGGAAAATTTTGATTTGAAATTAAAGA
Source organism: Chrysanthemum makinoi (assembly GCA_910596185.1). NCBI lineage: Eukaryota > Viridiplantae > Streptophyta > Magnoliopsida > Asterales > Asteraceae > Chrysanthemum > Chrysanthemum makinoi. The sequence continues at coordinate 39,754,414 of OU343220.1, read as the reverse complement.
TCACATGTGATTTATAACTCTAAAGATCGAATGTGACATGTAAAATCACATGTGATTTTTTTTTTAGTAAACTGTGTTTCTGACTCGACATTGCGAGCGGCTAAAATCACATGTGATTTTTAAACAGAATCACGTGTGATTTATACCCGAATCACAACAAAAATAGAATCACATGTGATTTTTTTACGAATCACGTGTGATTCTTCTGGACGGAAATTTTGAAAAAAAAATTCGTCGAAAGTATATAAAAGTGCATATCTATAGAAAGAATATTTAATTCTCGTCGCGATGGTGTATTTTTTGTAGTTTGAAGATTTACCGTTTACAAGATATGTTGTTTTTAAAAAAAAGGTGGAAAGTGGGTTTTTTTTATTAAATGTGCTAGAATGACAATTTTGCCCTTCCTTTGTTATTTTTGGGTTTGATCTCTACCCTTGGATGAAATAAAAATGGATGGCTAAGATGTGCTTATTTGTTCTTTTGATTTTCTTTGTTTGTCATTGATCTCACCTCATGGCCCAATATAGTTCTCAGCCCACATCAACAAATTTCATCTCCACTAGGAGTAATATTTCTTTAAGAAAAGCATTAATCGTGGGTGGTTTAATGCTATTGTGGAATTTTACTCCCAAATGGCTATCTCGTTATCATCTTTAGAATCTCCTCCGCCATTGAATCTAGCTGCTCTAGTGGATGACATTCGCTAATGGGCAAAAAATATACATATATCCTTTTCGTGGATTAATCGAGAAAGAAATCAAGTAGCTCAATGGGTTGCCCGTTATGCGGTTTCAAGCACTTTAGGGTTTTGTTAGGATGTCACTTTCGAGGAGTGATATGTATGGATGTTTGTTTTATTTAATGAATGTACAAGTTTAAAAAAAACGCTATATATAATATCATTATGTTATACGTATCATTGAAAAGACTCGAATTCATAACATTTTGGTTGAGATAATTAAGGAGCATCTCACACCATTTTAAGTTGCACTAGATTAAAAATACTTTGATAAAAAACAATTATGAGAACATAATGTTTATTTTCTCAAAAAATAAGCTATTTGAAATATAAGCTTTGTTTGACAGACAAAAACTTATCAAAGATTTCAAAAATACAGTCTTCTTTAATCTCTTAAAATCAAATGCTAAATCATGTAACTTATAAAAGAAATCTCTATTTCCTAGCTCCCTCTAACTACATCTCGAGATTAATTTCACCAAACATACCCGTATTATCAATGTGATTTATGGTAAAGGTTAGTGACTATTACCAAATTAAGTAAAAAGTGCTATACATGGCCTAATCTTTTTCTAAATTGTGAATTTGATCTAAAATAAATATGATTCATCCGAAAACACAACACTTTAATTTCTTAAGATTAGAGTTTATATACTTGATTAGGCGTCATCTTATTCATCAAATACTTTCAAATCTAGTATTATGTTTTAACTTTCTTGAAAAAATAAGCATACCCATATTAACTAGCCTATTGATCAAAACACCATTATTACAAATAGGGACTATATATACAAAACAGAATTCAAAAGCAACAAACAGAGCTCAAAACCAAAAAAGATAACAGGAATTACATAAGCAAACAAATCAAACAGGCTAGAAATCCAAAGAATTCCAAGTAGTACGTCTCGAAGACTAACAGGCAGAAATCCAGGTCTGCAATAATCTATGAATAAACGGGAATATGTCCTCCTCTGTATACTGTTAATAGATTCTGTAGGGGAATCGATCACCTTATTTCTCCATTTCCAAACCGCCCACAGAGCACTTTAAGAACCCCATGGATGTCCTTTTTAAGACGGGTGCAGCCATGAGTAACCAGCTTGCCTAAGGCGATATCCATAACACATACATATTTAAATTCTATTTTGGAGGTGTTTTCATTGCATAACCTGCTCTGTGAAACATCATATTATTTCATAAAATCACAATATGTACTATTTTATTTGCTTGAAGATACTAATACATTAAACGAACATAACACAAACAAGGCTTGGTCATGTTTTTTGATCCATTAATAGCTCTAACTACAACACTCAAATATAAAAATAGCATCGACTCAAGAACCTTTTCGAGGTGCCATTGCAAATAAAAAAACACTCAAAAATATATCCCTTCATTTTACAAGTTTGTTTGACTTGTTAGAGATAAAACATAACCCAAAAAAATGTAGCAATGCTTGTATGATTTAATTTGTTTCCACCACCGTCACTTTTCGCTCATTTAACGGTAATCCCCAATAAAATATTGAAAACCATGGTGCTCTTCCTCTCAACAACAGAACTAGGAACATATTCACTACCAAGATTCTTATAGCGAGCTATCTGAATCCCATCTCCAGTGAGATGCTTATGTCTAAGCATATTGTACTGAGTTTTGGATGGCTTTAAGGTTGAAGTATAGCATATGTGAATAACCTAGATAATAACCACTCAAGGGTGGCCTAGTGGTAAAAGAGCTTGTGACTATCACTCTAAAATGTGTGACGTTTCAAGTTCAATTCCTGCTAGGTGCAAAAAACCTTGAAGTGGCCACGCCAACCTTCTGAAAAGGGAGGGCTTTACCTGGTTTGTGTCTGTGTGGCGGTGGGTTCGAACCCCATGAATTAGTCGGCCAAAATGTCGGAAACCATGGTTAACCAAAACATAACCTAGACAATAGGCTTAATTAAGATACTTGATTTCTATAAAAAGAAACAACACTGGCTGTTTACTCATATTTGATTTGTTTTGTACGCAAGTTCAAAACTTTATTTGTTTCATATCTTCTACCTCAAGCACAAAAATGGAATTCATCCTCTATGGTGTATTACCAAAAAGGCAAAAAGAAAAAACATGAAAAAACAAAGGAAGGAAGCTAACAAGTACTATAAGTATATATAATAGTTTCACCTGATATAACAATGAAATTCAAAGTGACAGTGAGACACAACTCTCCACATATTCGATAGCTTTTAATCCAGAATTATAATGTTGGCTTGTTAAGGTCTGTACCTTCTTATGTGAATCTTTCAACATGTCGTAGATTATAACCTCGCCATTTTTAGCCATAACAATTTTTCCCTCATCCAAAATGCACATCAACATACTCCATGTGTAGAACATCATGATATATTTGTCTTCCCAAAGTGATGTTAACGAACATACTTTCGACCATGATTTCTTCATACCATGTTCGTTTATAACCCATAACTCATATTTAGGACTAGTAGTTTGAAGACAAATCGCGCAAAGGCTTCCTTTAAATGTACCTAAATAACATATTTTGACTTGAGCACATGGAATTTCTATCCCCGAAAATATCATATTCTTAAGATCAAGGGCCAATATTGTTGGTGTGTAACTCCCAGAACAGGGTTAGATAATCAATGTCAGCAGAAACAAATACCACTAGGTGGTTACCGGATATCACTTGGAATCGTGTGATCACTTTCCAAAGTAAACTATTCGACCCTAATGCCTGGGTTACACGAATATCTACTTGGGATAAGACCAAATGCAGTTATAGAATTAGGCACAATTCAATAACCCTTTTGCTTATAAGTGTTAATCGTTTTCTGTCTATTCTTCCATGCATAATCAGATCTCCTATTTATAGGAGATTACTCTTAGCTAGTCCTATGAAATTATGAGTATTAATCGGCCCATTAATAGCCTCATAATTATTCCCATTATAGCCGTTAGTGGTTACATGACCAATTAAACGTGATCATTATGCAGTTGTAACTGCCACTTGAATAGGTCAATGCCCGTTACAAGCAGTACCTTCATCAGTACTTTCATAGCACTAGCAATGGATACACTACTTCAGTGGAAACACTGGTTCAGTGGAAACACTGGTTCAGTGGAAACACTGCTTCAGTGGAAACACTGCTTCAGTGGAAACACTGCTTATCAGTGAAAACCACAAGCAGTACTTTCTACTAGCACTACCAAAATAAACCACTATTAGAGTCAGGGTGTTTAGGGACCTTATGGGTGTACACTCCGTACCTCCTAACCCATTACAAGGTGTGAAATAATCCCACAAGTGCACTAAATTTTTCAACAATCCTCCCCAAATTTAGTTCACTTCCTTCGCATGAAAAATAAACATCAAGCAAAACATGTGCATAAACGAAAATGTCCTGAGGATTGGATTTCCATCTTAGTAAATTATACGTTCAAGTATTCGAGAATCAGGGTGTTCTAAGAATTGAACCCTTCAACCCATTTGAATACCTGAAGATAAAATACACACAAGTTTTCAAACACTTAAAAGCTCCCGACACTATACAAGCCATGTGTCCATATCCAAATTCATAAATGTTGTAAAAGCTAAAAGTCCAAAGCTTCCTCAAGCGGCAAAACTTCAACATTTACATAGGTGGTTCCTCTTTATTCATGCTCTTGCCAAGCACTTTTTCAAAGAAAAATTAACCATTAAGAAGTAAAGACTTCATCCTCCTTTCAGCAGGTTCTGAGCACAACCTTGGGATGTAAATAAAACATGTGCTCTAGTCCACTGAATGTTCAAATTTTCCACATTGAACTCAGCTCCTAAGTTTCCTCAGGATGGAGTTGGGTGTCCTAGCATTCAGTGACTAAGTTGGACTTAAACCCATCCCTTTAGCCGACTTTATAACCAAGTCTCTAGCCAAACCCTTCGTCAAGTGATCAGCTAAATTCTGTTGAGATCTAACAAACTCTATAGATACCACCCCATTCATGATAAGCTCACGAATCATGCTATGCCTGAAACCTAAGTGTCTAGACTTACCATTGTACATTTGGCTATAAGCCTTAGCCAATGTAGCTGCACTATCACAACGGATAGAAATAGGTGCTATAGGTTTAGGCCACAATGGAATCTCAAGAAGCAAGTTTTTCAACCATTCAGCTTCTTTACCAGCAGCTGCTAAAGCCACAAATTCAGATTCCATTGTTGAACTGGTGATGCAAGTTTGTTTCTTGGATGCCCAAGAAATTGCACCTCCACAAAGTAGGAATACCCACCATCGGTAGACTAATTGTCTTCAGTGTTACCGATCCAACTTGCATCGTGTAACCTTCCAACATTAATGGATATCCAAGATATGAGAGACTATAATCCATAGTTCTCTTCAAATACTTCAAGCATTCTCCGAATCGCTTGCCGCTGATGAGCACTAGGATTACTAGTATACCAGCTCAATTTTCCCACTACAAACCCAATATCAGGCCTTGTACAAGTCATGGCATACATCAGGCAGCCAATTACCCTAGAATACTCAAGTTGAGATACCGCCTTGCCATGATTAGGCATCAGCTTCTCACAAGTATCCATAGGTGTACTCACCGGAGTACAATCAAAGTAATTGAATTTCCTCAAGACCTCTCAATATAATGAGACTGAGAGATAGAGATTCTTTTACTTTTATGTTTAATCCTTATACCAAGGATAACATCAGCCTCCCCATGTCCTTCATGGAGAACCTTGATGACAAAAATTCCTTTGTCATGTCAACCTGATTTTGATCAGTGCCAAAGATCAAGATGTCATCAACATATAGACAAATGATGACTCCTTTACCAGATTCATCAAATTTGCTATATACACATTTGTCAACTTGGTTAAGAACATAACCACTAGACAAAATCACTTCATCAAATTTTTGATGCCATTGCTTAGGTGCCTGCTTCAGTCCATAAAGAGACTTAATCAGTTTACACACCTTGTTTTCATTGCCAGGCATGATGAAGCCCTGAGGTTGGTTATCTTCCAATTCACCATTCAAGAAAGATGTCTTCACATCATCTGATGAATAATCAGATTGTGAATAGATGCCAAGGCAATCAGCAGTCTTATGGTACTGATACGAGCCACAGGGGCATAAGTATCGAAGTAGTCAATTCATGACTTTTGTTTAAAGCCCTGAATGACTAGTCTAGCCTTGAACTTTTCAATAGTTCCGTCTACCTTCATTTTCCTTTTGAAAATCCATTTGCAACCCAGAGGCTTGCAACCTGGTGGTAGATCAACCAACACCCAAGTGTTGTTGCCCATGATGGAATCCATCTCATCATTGATTGCTTCTTTCCAGAAAGCAATGTCATGGGACTTCATTGCTTCTTCAAATGTTTTGGGGTCATCCTCAACAATGAAGCAATAGGAGTATTGGTCTGAGACCTCATCCCTGGTTCCTTCAACTAAGTATAGTTGAAACTCAGGTCCAAATTATTTTGGAGTCCTGACCCTTTTGCTCTTCCTGAGCACAGTGTTCAGTTGTTGAACCACAACCTCATCAGGGACCACTGATGGTTCATCATCAGGGACCTTTGATACAACAGTGTCATGAGTTCCATTAGGAATCCTCTGACTTGGTCTAGGGACTGATGTGAATCTATTCTCATCAAAAGTTGCATCCCTTGATTCAATTATTGAGTTAACTAAATCATATTCATTAGGTTCAATAACATAGAACCTAAAAGCCTTGGAATTCTCAAAGATATCCAACAAAGATGCAATCAATGCCTCTTTCACCCAAAGTTTTCAACTTTGGATCGGGAGTCTTACAACAGCCCTACAACCCCGCACTCGAGATAGTTCAGTTGGTTTTTTAGTCCGAGTTCATAAGGGGTAACCTTGTTCCTTTTGTTGGGAACCCTATTTAATAAATAGCAAGCTGTTAACATAGCTTCACCCCGAACCCTTGACTCACCCTGAATAGGACAACATGGAATTAACCATCTCCTTCAAAGACTGCTTTTTCCTTTCGAAATGCCATTTTACCGAGGAGTATAAGGGGCAATCGTTTCATGGATTATTCCAACAGACTGAAAATACAGAGTATCCATGTACTCACCTCCCCTATCAGTCTTTAATCTTTTGATCAAAGACCCAAGTTGTAATTCAACTTCAGTTTTAAACACTTTGAATTTATCTAATGCTTCATCTTTTGTATGCAACAGATAGACATAACAAAACCTAGAAGCATCATCAATAAATGTCACAAAGTACTTCTTATTTCCCAAAGAAGGAGTGGCATGCAAATCACACAGATCACTGTGAATAAGCTCCAAGAGATTAGTCTCACAACTAACACCCTGAAAAGGTTTCTTGGTAATCTTGGTCAACATGCAAGTTTTATACTTTTAAGTGTCCATGTCAAATGCTGGGATCAACCCATCCTTAGACATATCTTGCAACCTTTTATAATGAACATGGCCAAGTCTAGCATGCCACAGGGTAGAGACAGTCTGGTCAGAGGTGGTCACAAAGGCTGAATTAACACTATCATTGGTAATATTAAGCCTGAACATTTGATTACATAAATAACCAAAACCAATAAAAACACCATGCTTAGAAAGCACAAATTTATCAGACTCAATAACTTGTTTATAACCATGATTATTCAAAATACTACTTGAAACCAAGTTCTTCCTGATATCAGGAACATGAATAACATTAAACAAAGTTACAATCTTTCCTGAACTAAACCTAAGGTCTACACAACCACGACCATGCACCAAGGCTATTGACTCATTTCCCATGTGAAGAATAGAACCATCATTCAGTGACTCATAAGTCTTGAACCAGCTTCTATCTTTACACACATGAACTGTTGCACCCGAGTCAACCCACCACGCAACATCATCATCCTGCACATAAAAAGATTCAGATACATATGTAACATAATAAATCTTAAAAGACTTATTAAACATATTCGACCTTTCGTGAGTTGGTGAACCACCATTCCCTGAACCATTAGTGCCTGATCCATTGGCTTTACCACCAAATTTAACACCTTTACAGTCCCTTTTAATGTGACTAGTCTTGCCACATTTCCAACAAGTAGGTGTTGCCTTCTTGTTAGGATCCGCCCTTGTGTTATCATGATATTTGCGTTTGACTTTGTTGTCATTGTACCTGGTGGAGTTGTTATGCTCCACCATAATGACAACAGATGGTCCAAGAGCATTGATACTTTTGGCTTGTCATTATCCCGCACCGAGAGAATCCTCAATGCGCAGATGATCGCCAACTCAACCAGAGTTAGTTCCTCTTTCTTATGTTTCAATATATGCTTGAAATCTTTCCAAGAAGGAGGAAGTTTATCAATAACACAAGAGACTGAAATAGCCTCATCCATGTGCATATTGTGTTGTGTAAACCTTTCAAGTATTCCAAGAAGTTCATTGTATTGTTCCATAACTGGTCTTGAATCAGTCATTTTGTAATTTGTGAAATTACTAACAAGGAACTTCTTACTTGATGCATCCTCAGCCATATATTTGGCATCCAAGGAATCCCACGGTTCTTTGGAAGATTCAGAGTTCTGATAAATATCAAACAGAGAATCAGACATACCATTCAGAATAAGACCTCTGCATATGTAGTCATCATTCTCCCATTTGCTTCTCCTCCTGATCTGCTCAACCGTAGCATCATCCCCATCATCAGGAATTGGAGTAGTCACCTCCTAAAGTCCAACCCTTCAAACTTGTCCAGCTTAGCAAAGTTTGAATCCATGTGTTTCATTGCAGCAGCAGCCATTGATTATCACAAAATAGTTTACTTTGATTGTTGGTGTGTAACTCCTGCAAGGTTAGATAATCAATGTCACAGTAAAACAAATATCAAATCAGCAGAAACAAATACCACTAGGTGGTTACCGGATATCACTTGGAATCGTGTGATCACTTTCCAAAGTAAACTATTCGACCCTAATGCCTGGGTTACACGAATATCTACTTGGGATAAGACCAAATGCAGTTATAGAATTAGGCACAATTCAATAACCCTTTTGCTTATAAGTGTTAATCGTTTTCTGTCTATTCTTCCATGCATAATCAGATCTCCTACTTATAGGAGATTACTCTTAGCTAGTCTCATGGAATTATGAGTATTAATCGGCCCATTAATAGCCACATAATTATTCCCATTATAGCCGTTAGTGGTTACATGACCAATTAAACGTGATCATTATGCAGTTGTAACTGCCACTTGAATATGTCAAAGCCCGTTACAAGCAGTACCTTCATCAGTACTTTCATAGCACTAGCAGTGGATACACTACTTCGTGGAAACACCGCTATCAGTGGAAACACTGCTTATCAGTGGAAACCACAAGCTGTACTTTCTACTAGCACTACCAAAACAAACCACTATTAGAGTCAGGGTGTTCAGGGACCTTATGGGTGTATACTCCGTACCTCCTAACCCATTACAAGGTGTGAACTAATCCCACAAGTGCACTAAATTTTCCAACAAATATCACTCCCCTCCTGCTGCATTCGTGTGCCATCCAGTATAAATATCCCTTCGCAAACATACTACTATTATACTTACCCTCAAAATAATAGAGACTATTCAAGTTGGAGATTGCTTCCCATGACCTAGTTTTAAGACTAAAGAGATCACAAAAATAACTTGTACCGTATGATCCATATCCAACATTTGATCCATGAATCTTAACAATCTTTAAATCATCCGAGGTTGTTCCATAACCAAATCCATAAGCATAAGAATTATGGGAGCAATGATCATGAGACGGAGGAACATGAATATTCTTGACTGCTCCAGTGAATGGATTGTATAAGATTAAATCACCATCAGGGACAGTGAGCATAAGGACTATCCCATTGAATGTTCCAATAATCGTTCGACGTGAATGGATTCTACAAGGCGGATTGACTCTTAAAATAACATTGTCGTTGTCATTCATTTCCTCAAAAGGGTATCTATTGAGAAGAATCATTCGACGTGATTTGGACTTAATAAAGTCTGAAATCAGATGGTGTGAATGCTTTGATACGCATTGGAACCGCAACAAGGGTTTTTTAGGTATTCGATCAAGTATGTTGTAAACAATATCTTCTGGTAAATACTCGTCCAACATTATTTATAATTGAAAGAGACGATGAACAATTGAAACCATAATAAAAGTTGTGAGTTTATGAAGCACAATGAGATTATATTGTAATTCTAATTCTAATGTTTATCTTATAATCTTTTCCTTGTATACATATCTAGTTTTTATATAATTTCACTTTTAACTATTTGATTATATAATATTGAAAGTTTTATTAATAGTTTTACATATGTGCCGTCGAGTTGAGATCAATATAGATCTCATATTTAGCATAGATCCAATAAACCAATTTTAGCTATCAATTTTTAATCAAAGTTAATAAAAAACCATTTTCCACAATTTTTTTGAAAACAACATATCTTACAAACGATAAATCTTCAGACTATAAAAAATACACCATCGCGACAAGAATTAAATTATCTTTCTATTAATATGCACTTTTCTATATTTTCGACAAATTTTTTTTTTCAAAAATTCCGTCCAGAAAAATCATATATGATTTGTAAAATCATATTTGATTTTCCAAAATCATATATGAATTTTAAAAATCGAATCATATATGATTTTCACAAATCATATATGATTTTCACAAATCATATATGATTTTTATAAAACATATATGATTTTCAAAAATCATATATGATTTGTAAAAATCGAATCATATATGAGTAATGAGTTTCACAAATCATATATAATTTTTCTGGGCAGAAATTTTGAAAAACAAAATGGTTAAAAATATATAGTAGTGCATATCTATAGAAAGATAATTTAATTCTCGTCATGATGGTATGATTTTTATCGCGTAACAATTAACGGTTTGTGAGATATTTAATTTTTAAAAAAAGGGTGAAAGTTTATTTTTTTTAAATGAATGGCTATTATTGGTTCATTGGATCTATGGTAAATTTGATATCTATATTGAACTTTTTACATGTACCGTCTATGCCTACTCTAATGAGATTTAGGACGTTTGAAGCCTCTAACACAAGAAGATATTGTTTCATATTTTTCACTTACAAATAAAGGGTAAAAGTAAAAAATGACTAATGTACTTTTTGATTTGTGCTAATATGACTAACATACTTTCAAAAGGTCCACTATGACTATTCTACTTTCAAATTTTAACCAATATGACTAACCACATTGTATCGTAGCCTTGCAGGTGGACTACAGTATCTCACATTTACACGTCCGAATTTGTCTTATGCTGTTCAACAGGTCTGTCTTTATATGCATTATCCACGGGAGCCACACTTTGGTGCTCTCAAGCGTATCTTGCGATACATTCGGGGGACTTTGGATTTTGGCCTGTACCTATATGCGTCTTCTACTACTTCTCTGGTTGGTTATAATGATGCTGATTGGGTAGGTTGCCCATCTGCTCGACGGTTTACCTTTGGTTATTGTGTTTTTCTGGGAGATAATTTACTATCTTGGTTGTCCAAGCGCCAAAGACACGCTATCCCATTCCAGTGCCGAAGCTGAATACCGAGGCGTTGCTAATGTTGTGGCTGAGAATGCATGGCTTCGTAATCTACTTTGTGAGCTACATTCTCCATTATCGACTGCCACTCTTGTCTATTGTGACAACGTGAGTGCCATTTACCTGTCTGCCAATCCTGTTCAACATCAACGGACAAAACATATTGAGATATAAATACATTTCGTATGAGGCATGGTTACTGTTGGTCAGGTGCGTGTTCTACATGTGCCTTCCCGTTATCAGTACACTGACATCTTCACCAAAAGTCTCCCATCCGCATTGTTTGAAGAGTTTAGATCCAGTTTGAGCGCCCGACCTCCTCCCGCTCCAACTGCGGAGACGTATTACTTCATATATATTAGTACATGTATAGTTTATTATGGCCCATGTGTATATTTAAGCCTAGCCCATTACATTGTTTCTCTAGAATTATCTTGTGTATGATAAATATTGATTTGTGATGTAATGAGAATCAAGGAAAATATTAGCCTTCCAATAATCATATGCATATGATCTCCACGGTGGATCAGGAACAATCTCGGATGCTCTTGTGAATGGATTGAATAAGATAAATCTAATAGGCCAGTTTTCCCAACGCGCTAAAAAGACTATCCCATTGCATGTTCCAATAACTCGTACTTTTTTTTGGTAATCATGATTTCCGACCTTTTGGCTGACTAATCCACGGGGTCTCAACCCACCACCACACAAACTCAAATCAGGTAAAGTCCTCCCTTTTCGGAAGGTTGGCGTGACCACTTAAAGTTATTTGCACCTAAATTGAACTTGAGACCTCACACATTTTAAAGTGATAGTCACAATCCTTTTTGCCATTAGGCCACCCTTAAGTGGTTACTCGTAGTACTTTAGGGTTTCCATCAAAAGAATTAACAATCTTGATCATTGAATGAGCCATGTCACTACCTGTTGACGAGTTGTTTAAAACGTGAATAGGATAGGTTGGGAGAATTATCATTCGACATGATCTTAACTTCGTAAAGTAACAATCTGAAATCAAACGGCCCTAATGCTTTGAGACACATTTGCACCGCAACAAAGGCTTTGTAGGCAATCGAGAAAGTATGTGTTGTATAATGTAATCAGGTAGATACACGTCTGCCATCAATAACCAGCTTCTGACTTAAGCAATCTACAAAACATATACCATACTGTGGGAAACGGTGTACACTTTATTAATGAAAACCAGATTACAATCACAATAAATAAATTAACATAAACAAAATAACAGACAGAATGGGGTAGAAGCAGAAGACAGACTCTATAATAATACGTAAAACGAAAGCAAAAAAGGACGTGAACGAGGCTCGTGTTTAACACGATTCCCTTAAAACAGATTCGCCGTCTGCTTCCCGTGGTACAACGCTCAATATTGTTGCACAGTCGGACCTGATAAACTTGCCTGAAAATTGACGGTAGCTTGCGTGTTTCTGATCGAAGAGACTGGTGGAATACTGCACGTAATGAGATGCGTTTTTGGATGTTCAAAACTGAATGAGCTGCGTTTTATTTTATAGGCAATACCTACCTTGTTCAGCAAGACAAAATATACGCCAAAAAATAAAAGATATGCATATCTGTTATATCAAAAACACGATTTGCATATATCTGTTAAGACTTAAGCAGAAAGTCGAAATCTATTCCTCAAATAGATTACAGAATATTCTGGAATATTATCAAATAAGGAACCAAAATTCTCAGAAAAAAGATACCCGCGTAGGCGAGATTTCGGAGCTGCATTCGTGTCCGCAGGTCGCGCGGGCTCGCATGAGTTCAGAAGCTTCGAACTCATTTCAGCCCGGAAATCCCATTTTCTGCACCCCCCCTGCGCGCGCGCACGTAGGAGTGGGAGCATAACCAACCAAAGGAATTTGATAGCCAATATTATGATTTCCTTATAAACTAGTCACCACTTCCTCTTCTAGGCGATGTGGGATAGTTTAGTTTTCCAGATTTTATGTCTCACTTTGAGACACGATATCTCATTCATTTCTACTCCAATTTGGACATACTTTAGCTCGTTGCGAAGCTCTCTTTGAGGAGAACAAAACGCCCCATAATCAACACAAATATATGTAACATATACATACATTAAATGATGTTCAAAATTTGCAAAAGCCACTTTGCAAAACTCATTTTTCCAACAATCCCCCACATGAATGGAGATCGGTCGAAAACACACGAAAGTTTCGGTGAATTTTCTACGGTTAAGTCTTGCATAGGATAGGTAGGTGTAACCCTTTGAACCTTCCCTTGTGAGATGCACTTAGTCTCCTAGATCTGAGTAGACGCGATGTCCTTGAACTCATTATCCATTTATGTAGACGACATTACACTTCACACAAGACTCTTCCTGACAATATCAAGTCCTCATAGTCGTGTCCGTTATGGTCATGAACACTAGCCCTGTTCTGCAAGAGCTCTTAGGAATTATGCGCCCCACATTTTCCTTCGGCGACCCCACTTCTCTCTCACATAGGTGATTTCATCTTGAATCATTAAAAACATATGTTTTGTGATTTCATCTTGAATCATTATGCTTTATGATTTCATCCTGAATCATTAAAGCCATATGTTTAACCTCTCAACAAGTCACATTTGTTATAGGAATGGACTAGGAAAGTTACAATATTTAGTAACTCCCCACATTGACGTGACTTCCCCCACATTTCTATGATTAGGTTGTCCTATTGAACCCGGATCTTGGGATCTCCAGTCAACTGGGTTAGGTTTTCCTTCATAGAAACTCATTCCTTCAAGGGCTTTAGTCTCATTCCTCTAGACGACTTACTTACTAACTCTCTGCTTAAGCCTTTCGTAAGCGGATCCGCGATGTTATCCTTTGACTTCACTTAGTCAATTGAGATAACTCCTGTTGAGAGTAGTTGTCGTATCGAATTATGTCGACGCCGGATATGTCCGACTTTCCATTATACATTATGCTATGAGCTCTGCCAATTGCCGATTGACTATCACAATGTATACTAATGGTCGTTACCGGTTTAGGCCACCTTGGTATGTCCTCTACGAATTGACGTAGCCATTCCGTCTCTTGTCCGCATTTATCTAACGCGATAAATTCTGATTCCATCGTGGACTTAGCTATAACATTTTGCTTGGAAGACTTCCAAGATATAGTCGCTCCTCCTAGTGTAAACACATATCCACTAGTCGATCTAGAATCCTTTATGTGAGATATCCAATTTGCATCATCAGTATCCTTCGATAACACTGGATATCGATCATAATGCAGTCCATAATCGCGATCAGATCTCAAATAGTGAAGTACCCTAGTCATAGCTGCCCAATGTGCATAGCTTGGGTCACTAGTATACCTACTTAGCTCTAACAAAGATATGCTAAGTCGTCGGGCACCTGTCATTAAGTACATTAACATGCCAATAATTCTTGAATACTCTAATTGGGCAACACCTAAGCCTCTATTTTTAGATAGATGCTTACTGGTGTCAATTGGAGTTCTAGCTAGGTCGGAATCCCCCGCATGATGAGTATTAAGAATTTTGTCCACATAATGTGCTTGACTTAACACAAGTCCATTCGAAGTTCAGTATGATCTTTATTCCAAGGATCACATCAGCCAAACCCATATCCTTCATGTCAAACCTTGATTTCAACATGTCTTTAGTAGATTTGATCATCTTGTCGTTACCGCCAACGATAAGCATATCATCAACATATAAACACAAGATTACATATCCACTATTTGTGTCTTTGACATAAACACACTTGTCGCATTCATTAATTTTGAATCCACTCTCTAGCATGGCGTGGTCAAATTTTTGATGCCATTGTTTGGGAGCTTGCTTTAAGCCATATAATGACTTAACAAGCCTACAAACTTTGTTCTCTTGTCCAGGAGCCATGAAACCCTCAGGTTGATTCATGTAGATTTCTTCTTCTAAATCTCCGTTTAGAAATGCCGCTTTCACATCCATTTGGTGAACTTCCAAATTTCTTAAAGCGGCAATAGCAAGTATCATCCTAATCGATGTTATTCGCGTAACAAGCGAATATGTATCAAAGTAATCAAGACCTTCTCGTTGTCTAAATCCTTTGATTACTAATCTTGCTTTATACTTGTCAATGGTGCCATCTGCTTTCATCTTCTTCTTGAAGATCCATTTATAGCCTAGTGGTTTACAACCAGGAGGTAAATCCACGAGCTCCCAAGTATGGTTTTGTAAAATAGAATCTATTTCACTTTTAATGGCTTCTTTCCATTGAGGCCCTTATGAGGAAGTAACCGCCTCTGGTATGAAGTAGGTTCGTTTTCAACCATAAAAGAAACAAAATCGGGTCCAAACGATTTCTCGGTTCTTGCCCTTTTGCTTCTTCTAGGTTCAACCTCTTCTTCCTCAGTTTTATCTTGTCTCTCATCCCGAGATCATTATCATCTCGTTGTCTCTTATCTTGGACAACTTCGTCATCTATTCTAGATGAACTTCCAGTTTCCTTCGTTAAACAAGGAAATATAGTTTCAAAGAATGAAGCATTCCTTGATTCCATTAATGTACCCTTTTGTATATCCGGATTTTTCGGATCATGTACAATGAAACGATAAGCACTGCTATTCTTAGCATATCCGATGAATATACAATCCACTGATTTAGGTCCAATCTTTTGGGCCTTGGGAGTCGGTATAGCTACCTTTGCTAGACACCCCCACACTCGTAAGTACTGATATGATGGCTTTCTTCCCATCCATAATTCATAAGGGGTCTCTTCTTTTCCTTACGAGGTATCTTATTTAAAAGATAAGTAGCCGTTAGAATGGCTTCCCCCCACATGTCCTGGCTTAAACCATAACTTATCAACATGGCATTAACCATTTCTTTCAAGGTACGGTTCTTCCTCTCGGCAATACCGTTCTTCTGAGGTGAATAGGGAGCAGTGAACTCGTGTCTAATTCCATGTTTCGCACATAGGTCAACGAATGGAGACACATATTCACCTCCTCTATCACTTCGGACCACCTTGATTTTCTTACTAAGTTGATTCTCAACTTCGTTTTTATATAAAACAAACTTGTCTATAGCTTCATCTTTACTTTTCAGTAAGTAAACATAGCAATACTTTGTACAATCATCAATAAACGTGATAAAGTACTTATTGCCACCTTTTGTGGGTAGTGATTTCAAATCACATATGTCAGTGTGTATCATATCAAGTGGTTCGGTTTTTCGTTCAACCGATTTGAAAGATGCTCTTGTAAGTTTGGCTTCAACACAAGTTTCACACTTATATTTTGAGTCAATATGGAAATTAGGTATGCAATTAAATTTAATCAAACGTCGCATTGAATTAAAATTTACATGTCCAAGACGGCCATGCCACATATTAGAATACTCAATCAAGTAAGCGTAAGAATTCATATTATTGATATCTTTCTTAACAACCATTACATTGAGTTTAAACATACCATTCAGGGCATATCCCCTACCAACATACACTTGATTCTTAGAAAGAACAAACTTATCAGACTCAAAAACAAGACGAAAGCCAAACTTGTTCAACACCAACTGCAGACACAAGATTCTTACGAATCTCTCGAACATACAAGACATTAGTCAACTTGAGCTCTTTCTCGGATGTCATCTTCAAGATTACATCTCCTTCACCCTTGATTTCAGTAGTTGCAGAGTTGCCCATGTACAGCTTCTCTCCACTATCAACCGCTCTGAAAGAGTGAAACATACTCTTATCAACACACACATGACGGGTAGCCCCATTATCCACCCACCATTCCCTGTTGTTGGAACCTACCAGGTTAACTTCAGAAATCATGGCAATGACATCGACACCATAGCAATCATGTCCACATCTTCATTCACCATATTAGCCTGGCGTGGAGTCACCCGCTTCGACATCTTACAGTTAGCAAGACGGTGACTGGCTGGTCACATTTGAAACACACCCCTTGGAACTTATGTTTCACAATTGCAGCTTTAGGAGCAAGGTAATCAGACTTCCCTTTGCCCTTCTTGTCATTCTTTCCTTTTCCTTTGCCTTTAGCTTTGACATTGGACTTTGAAGATGACGAAACATGCTCAGCCATATTTGCCTTTGCGAATCAGCGTATCGTGTTTTTCGAGCCAGCTTGTTGTCCCTGTTCAATACGAAGACGAACAACCAAGTCTTCAACACTCATCTCCTTTCGCTTATGCTTCAGGTAGTTCTTGAATTCTACCCAACTTGGAGGTAACTTTTCAATAATAGCAAAGAACTTGAAAAGTTTCACTCAAAGTCATTCCCTCAAAGATGAATGTCGTGTAGCAAAACCTGCAGATCTTGAACCTGACTCATCACATTCTTTGAATCATCCATCTTGTAATCCAAAAAAGAGCTACCACGAACTTCTTTGTACCAAAGATCCTCGCTTTGTACTTATGCTCCAATGACTCCCATAATTCTTTGGCGCCTTGGTCTTGCAAGACACGTTGTACAAAGAATCAACCAAACCATTCGTAACATAGTTGTGACACAAAAATCAATGTTTCCATGCTTCCAAGGCTTGAACAACTTGTTGATTAGAGGATTGACCTTCTGCAGGAGGTTCCACGTTAGGTGGGTTTTCTTTTAAGAACCGCGCAAGGTTCAAAGTATAGAAAAACATCTTCGCTACACCTCTTGAAATTCTCGCCCATTGAATTTCTCTGGTTTCTCAAAGATGATTAGCAACCGTGTTAGTAATCGGCGCACCGCCACGCTCACGTGAGTATTCACAGGAGAGTTATTCGTGTTTGTCATCCTGAAAATTCAAACACAAACAATTAAACAAACTGTTTTAAATGGTATCTACTTGTACCAGATCTGATTCAACAAAACTCTAGCTTGGTTTTGATGGATCGAGTAAATCAGCTTAAGAAACTCTATCTTGGTTTCGTTAAAACTGATAATAAACTGCTTAAAAAAACGTTATAGATCTGTTAGACCAAATCTGTATGTTATAACTGTTTAAAAGAAACTGATTTCCAAAGAAACTCAACAAGGTTTCGACAGAAAACAGTTTATAAAACCCGTTAATTATTAATCCGATTTGATAACAAAGTGTTCTAAATTCGGTTAAACCGAATATGTTTTAAGACTGTGGGAAACGGTGTACACTTTATTAATGAAAACCAGATTACAATCACAATAAATAAATTAACAGAAACAAAATAACAGACAGAATGGGGTAGAAGCAGAAGACAGACTCTATAATAATACGTAAAACGAAAGCAGTAAAAGGACGTGAACGAGGCTCGTGTTTAACACGATTCCCTTAAAACAGATTCGCCGTCTGTTTCCCAGGGTACAACGTTCAATATTGTTGCACAGTCGGACCTGATAAACTTGCCTGAAAATTGACGGTAGCTTGCGTGTTTCTGATCGAAGAGACTGGTGGAATACTGCACGTAATGAGATGCGTTTTTGGATGTTCAAAACTGAATGAGCTGCGTTTTATTTTATAGGCAATACCTACCTTGTTCAGCAAGACAAAATATACGCCAGAAAATAAAAGATATGCATATCTGTTATATCAAAAACACGATTTGCATATATCTGTTAAGACTTAAGCAGAAAGTCGAAATCTATTCCTCAAATAGATTACGTAATATTCTCGAATATTATCAAATAAGGAACCAAAATTCTCGAAAAAGATACCCGCTGAGGCGAGATTTCGAGCTGCATTCGTGTCCGCAGGTCGCGGGCTCGCATGAGTTCGAAGCTTCAACTCATTTCACCGAAATCCCATTTTCTGCACCCCCGCACGCCAAGCACGTAGGAGTGGGAGCATAACCAACCAAAGGAATTTGATAGCAAATATTATGATTTCCTTATAAACTAGTCACCACTTCCTCTTCTAGGCGATGTGGGATAGTTTAGTTTTCCAGATTTTATGTCTCACTTTGAGACACGATATCTCATTCATTTCTACTCCAATTTGGACATACTTTAGCTCGTTGCGAAGCTCTCTTTGAGGAGAACAAAACGCCCCATAATCAACACAAATATATGTAACATATACATACATTAAATGATGTCCAAAATTTGCAAAAACCACTTTGCAAAACTCATTTTTCCAACACATACAATAGTTACAAAACAAATAAAATAAAAATAATAATATAACTATACGTTGCGCAATGAAACACTTCAACTTACATATGATAAACCCTAATACATAAATTTTAAAATTTCTTTTTATCTATTTATTAAATCTGTAATATGTTTGAGTAAATATAAGATTAAACACTTGATCTTCATTTTTCATGCTGATGTCATTATTATTAGACAAAAATTGTTTTATATACTAAACTTTTCTCACGGGTTTCATCCTCATCATTCATTTAAAAAGAAATCAATAACTGAGATTAAATTTTTTTAATATGTTACATATTTTTTATAATTTAAATATCTCTTAAACCGTTAATCGTTAAGTGAAAATAATTACACCATCGCGACGATTTTAATTATCTTTCTATAGACAGACACTTTGATATACTTTCGACAATTTTTTTCACGTTTTTCGTCTAATTTTTTTTCTTTTTTCTTCGTTGTTAAAACTTGCATGAGAAATAACATCTTTTATATAATAAAAGAATTAGATCATTTCGAAGTGTTTTTGAAAAACTCATCTCATTGAAAAAAAAATTAAACCAATAGGAGAGCTTGATTTTGCCACGTAAGCAAAATCGTGTGATGTAATTGGTTAATAAAAGTCAAAATTAAATTGATTTTGGTCAACCTTTAATTAATTTGGTGGAGAAATTTGGTTGAGAAAAAAACACATAAAAACATAGGTGTCAAATATGTGAAAACAAAAACTTAAAGAAAAAGGGGGTAATTAATAAAACTTTAGTGGTTAAATTTTAAAAAATTGTATAGAGTTAAGTGTAATATTATAAGATTTCATATTTTTTAATAACTTTAAAAATTAAACAAATACTCCCTTATACTTTATACACCTTATACTTTATAACTTAAAATACAATATATATGTTGTTTTAAAACTCCAACATATAAATATACATAAGATTATAAATATCATTTTTTTACTATATATGTTTACTAATGACTCATTTATTTCATATTAAAAGTATGACAAATGTGGACACGAATTTGTATATTAAATATGGTTAAATTATTGAAAACGGGAATATAATTATCAAACTGAAAGTACGAGCTACTGTAATATGAAAAAAAAAAAAAACGTGATTGTACTTATAACAACTACTCATATAATTTTTATTTATTTATATAAGGATATGTAGAAAGATATTTTTAAAAAACTTTAAGGAGTATATTTTAACATTATCAACGTTTATTATGTGCAACTAAACTCGCATCTTGTGTGTGAAATTTAAATAAGAACATCAACATATATATCAGCTAAATATAGTTGAATCTTAAGTTATCTAACAAATTTTTTTACAAAATTTGATTATACAAAATTTTAATGGATATTAATGGATAATGAAAAACTCGTGTATAAGTATATAATTATATGTAATTACCTTTAAAGACACAATATTCAGAGATTAATATAAAATAATATTTTTTGTCTAAATCCTGTGCGTGCACAGGTATTATAACTAGTGTGATTAAACGCTAATTTGATTATTCCAATCTTTTATATAATAAAGGAATTACATCATTTCGGAGTGATTTTGTCAATTCATTCTTATTGAAAAAATACTTGGGCCAATAGGAGAGCTCGATTTCGCCACGTAAGCAAAATCGTGTGATGTGATTGGTTAATAAATGTCAAAATTAAATTGATTTTGGTTAAACTTTAATAAATTTGGGGGAGAAATTTGGTTGACAAAAAAACACATAAAAATATAGGTGTCAAATTTGTGAAAACAAAAACTTAAAAAAAGAGGAGATAATTAATAAAACTTTAGTGGTTGAATTTTTAAAAATTATATAGAGTTAAGTATAATATTATAAGTCTCCATGTTTTTTTTAATAACTTTGGATTATAAACAAATACCCCTTATACTTTATACCCTTTATAATTTATATCTTAAAAATACAATATATATGTTGTTTTAAAATAACTACATATAAATTTGCATAACATTATAAGTATCAAATTTTTTACTATATACGTTCAATAAGGACTCATTTATTTTCATTTTTAAAAAAGTTTAACCTATGTGGACACGAGTTTACATTTTAAATACGGCTAAATTACTAAAAACGAGAATATAATTATCAAATTGTAAGCACGAGTTACTTTAATATAAAAATAAATATACACGATTGTAATTATAACAATAACTCATGTAATTCTTACTTATTTATATAAGGAATCTAGAAAAATATTTTTAAAAAACTTTAATAAATATACTTTAACTTTATCAATCCTCATTATGTGCTATTAAACTTGCATTATGTGTACAACATAATATAAGTAGTGAAATTTAAATAACAACATCAATATCTTTGTCAGTTAAATAAAATTAAATCTTGAGTTACCTAACAAAAAAATTTAAAAAATATACTACCAAATTATAATGGATATTAATGCATAATGAAAAACTCATGCATAAGTATTAGTTGTACTTATATCGCAATTTTCACAGGCAAATTCTTATGTGTATATACTGAACTAAAATGTTAAAATAAATTTGATTTATGTGTAAGCTTAGTGCGTGCACGAAACTTATAACTATATAAGTATATGCAATTACATTTAAAAAGACAATATTGAGTATTAATACAGAATAATTTTTTTTTGTCAAAAACCCGTGCGTGCACGGGTATTATAACTAGTAATATTAGTGTTAAAACACATATGATATTTACTATCATATGTGATTTAACACTAATATCACATGTGATATTATTATAATATTCAAATTAACGTTTAATCATATATGATTTTTTTATGCAAATTTCAGTAACGAAAAAGAAAAAGTCAAAAAAAATATATATATAAAAAAAATGTCGAAAGTACATTAAAGTGCCTATCTATAGAAAGATAATTAAATGCTTGTCGTAATAGTATATTTTTTTTTTCACTTAACGATTAACGGTTTGAAAGCTATTAATATTTGAAAAAAAAAATGAAAGTGGATGTTTTAAATTGTTGAGATTAATCTCATCCATTAGATCAAATAAAGATAAAGAATGAAGATTAATCACTTGATATGTAAGAAAAGTTTGGTATGTAAATGATCTTTAATCTTATTATTATTATTATTATTATTATTATTATTATTATTATTATTATTATTATTATTATTATTTATTTATTTATTATTATTATTTTTTAAAACCATCACTTCATTAGAAAACCAAAAGGATATTACAAAAAGTTGGTGGAAAGCCGAGACACTAGTTGGGCTCCCACTCCTTTCTGAATACAAAAACTAAGTCTATGGAAAATAAAAACACCGCTTTTGACATTATTCGAGTGGTGACAAAGCAACATCTTGATGCGTGAAAGTGTATCCAAGGCTTCCGCGTCAAGCTCCCCGAAAGTGGAAAAAGCAAAGGGAATGAACTTGTAACCGTTTTCCTCGCATTTGGACACATACTTCTTTTTCTTCTTCTCCACAGTATTATGTAGAGCTACTCTCGGAGCCCACAAATTTGCATCAATGCCCGCAAATGGAGAGATCCTAGTTACATCCAGACATGCGTCCTTACCTTGGATCCAATTGAATAATAGCAGGTCTGCAAGTCGTAGCTCTTTCCCATCTTTTGAAAGAAATCCCAATGGAGCCTCCTTTTTCACCATAATCCCTACCTTGAAACATATGTCGACGAGAATATCGCGCACCAGGTTATGTCTGAACTTTACACCCACTTTGGAACAAAGTGAACTGCGTGGTCTCCCCATTGGTCCATACGATTCGTGTTGCAACTCGGACAAATACTGCCTTCAGAGAACATAGGTATGGAAAGCTCAACACGTAACCGAACGGAATTGGCGATGGTTCATCGTCTGGCCTAACCCATCAATAGGTACAGTGAATAGGAAATCTTGTGCATGCGGGGTGTGAGTACAACTGAGGATAGCCACTTGCCTTGGACTTAACGTATACTTGCAAACAAGATCTTTCTCAACAACACCAAAATAACACTTTGCCAAGGTTTTCATCATATGGGGGGCAGGAGCGTCAGAGGTGACAGAGAGCATGTCCATGTTACAAAACATCCCTTTCATTAAAAACAAAACCATAGGATTACAAGAAATTAGTGGGGAGCCCCGAAACTATCTGGGCTCCCACACCTTTAGCAATACCAAAACTAATCTTACTGAAGATATGAGTAGCCGCACGCGCCCCAATATCTTGAGTTATAGAGAACTCCCGTATCCGTTTTAGTAGGGTCACCGCATCTGCTTCAAGTTCTCCTAGAGAGAAAAATGAGAAATGAATGAACCCATATCCAATATCCGCACATTTGGCTCCGTACTTAACGCGCTTACGCTTTGCGGCATCAATCACCACCCGGCCTGGCACAAAATCAATCATACTGGTTTGTGATTCGCTCCAGACAGTCAGGTTTTTATCACACAAATCAACCACTTGTGAATGGCCAACCGTAATAATCGTCAAACAGTCTGAAAACGAAATGCAATTAAGATCTGGAGAGTACAGTGTTTTCTCAGGTCGTTAAATCCCAACGAGCTGTACGATTAAATCTAAACGTGTAGTGATCGAGTGATATTTGAACAGGAAAAAGGTGATGATTTGGAATAATTATACCTAAAGAGAAAGTTTGTAAATTACAGGGGCTTAAATGCAAATTAAAGAAAATTAAAAGATAAATTATATTAAATAAACGCTATCACTATTTTTAAAATCGATAAACGTTTAAAACCTAAAATGAACGTTTAAATAAAATTACGTTAACGTACTAAATAAAACGTGAAAATAAAGAAGTAAAATACCTATGGATATAGAAAATACATTTTTACAATCCTAATTATACTAGAAAATTATTAGAAAATTAAAATTATTTTTATAACTATTTATTTAATTATTATTAATTAAAAACTATTTTTAACTATTTAATAATACTCTAAAATATAAGAAAATATGAAATAAAGCTAGAAAAGTGAAATTATGACTTAGAAAAATCTAAAATATGATAAAACTAATTTTAAAACTAAAAATATATTTTTTAGACTTTTTATATATTTATTATTAATTTAAAACTATTTAAAACTAATTAAAATTAAGAAAAATAACAAATGAACAGTAAAAATAATGAAACTTTACAGGAAAATCTAAAATATTATTCTTAATCTAGGAAAAATTAAAAATTATTTTTATGAAGCTTTTCTGATTTATTTGTATTAAAAGCTATTTAAAAAGGATTAAAAACTAGTTTAAAATAAGAAAAATATCAAACAGTGCTGGAAAAATATGAAAAATTCAGGAAAAGTCTAAAATAATATTCTAATTCTATAAAAAATATAAAAACTATGGCTTATATGGAAGAATATGAAACTGAAGTGATAAGCAGTTCTAAATAAGCTACTAAAATAAGTTATAAGCTACAAGAATAAGCCAAATGATCAAATAAGCTGAATTATGCTAAAATAAATCTAACTTAACTAATTAACAGTACTCTAAATCACTAAATAAGCTTAAACTAGATTTGAGCTTATGGGATTAATAATGCAAAACAGTTAATAAGGGGGCTACTTTAAGCTAATGAATAAGCTATCCTAATAAGCTAAATGGGAAAACAGAAGTTGGGACCTAGAGATCACCTAGCAGACTACACATGGACCAATTTTTAGACCCTAACTATGTAAACTGAGCCCTATGCAAAGGCTGCAAGATGCCTGGTTCACAACTCAGTATTAGCTGAGTGTGAACAGGGCATATGAGGCCTATTTGTACAGCTTATTTAGAGCTTTTAGAGACTTGGAAAAATTACACAAAAATCAGATTTAAGCTCTTGACCAACTGAACTAGGACATATCCCATTTTCATTAATTTTGGTTCAGAAACAAATCCATGAAAATTCAACAAAGTTTTCCAAAAACTGGTTTTTTCAACTTTTGACTTTTAAAAAAAACATAAATGAAACTTTGACTAAAACGAAATTTGAGCTTAATTTGTTAACTGATTATGATGTATTATGATAAACTAAGACTAATGCAATCTATTTTAAGTATTCCTAAACCTATTTGCAAGATGGAAGCCACTGATTCATACAAATCTGATCACAAGGACAGATTATATGCAATTTTGACTTTCCCTGGTTTAAAATGCAGACTAATGACAGAAATAACTCTTATGTAACCATTTGAGACTTAAGCAACTAATTCCAATCACTGAAATGACCTCAAACTCATATTGACCTTATGATCCAAACACTACTTTCAAAGCTGTTTTGAAGATTTGAACATGCAAATGAGATATTGAGACCATAAAACTGAATTATAAGAACATTTAATGTTATAAAAGACTGATTTAAGCATATAAACACTAATAATAACAACAAAGACCTTTAAATCACTATTATGCAAAATTACTAGTGAAAAATTGAAAACTAAGTAACTAAGGAAATTACTGAGCAAGCTTGCAATATTAAGCAATAGTATCACTAATATACACCAAATAAACAAAAAAAACACAGAGAAACACAAAGTGATAAGTAATTGAACAAGAAAATACTAAAATTTAGAAAATTGGCTTACAAATGAAACATGACTGAGAATAAGGAACCAAGGCTCAGGACACCATCCTATTACTCCCCTTGGAGTTCTTAACCCATAGCAATTCAAAAGATACCTTGCTCCAATGTTTTTCCTTTATTCAACTGATTTTTTTTTTATTTTATAGCTATTTATTTGTATTTTTGATATTTTTAATTAAAATGGTTTTTACTGCTTTAAAAGTATATAAAAGATTATAAATAAGTAAAATGAGCTTGAAGAAACATGAAACTACAACATTAGACAATATTAAGTGAACTTGTCAAATTCACTCAAAATTGCTAAAACTGAATTTAAACTTGTTAACTGAAATTAATACTTGTAATAGGTTTAGATTACATTAAAAACTTTAACAATACAACTTGGAAGCTGAAAAATACACTGGAATTTAAGTTACACTATCTACGACATACTACACTATTCTAAAATTTACTACTACTTATCTTATCTATTACAAAGCTTTATATATACTAAATATTGCTGGGAAACTCCATGTCGACATCCCTAAATCATTCTGCACCCTTGGATTGCTTCAATTTAATCTCAGCCGTTCAAACTGATTTTGGCGACAAAAAGTCTTGTTAGCTGGATTGAGCAGGTTTTTGCAATTAAAGGGTTTTGGGAGGTTGTGGAGGTGGAGGAGAGTTGGTAAACAGGTGGAAAGGTGGAAATGAGGTGGAAATGTGGTGAAAACAGGTGGTGAGTGGTTTCGTAACAGTGGAAAGTGGGAGGGAAGGTGAACAAGAGACGGGTTTAACTTGTTGACCCGTTTTAATTATTAATAGAAGGGGTTCAAAATGGGTAATTTGGCAGGGTTCAATATGATTTTTTGAACTGGCTCAAGGTTCATGGTCCAAGGATTGGGCTTGTGTTGGGCCACAGGATTGGGTGAGTTGGGTTTGTGTTTTGGATTTGATAATAGCAAAGGGCCCGGTTTGGTAGTTAATACACAAGGACTAAACTTGTAATTTCTTCAAAGTTGAAGGTCCTGATTTGACAAGTTTCTAAAGTTAACACAAGGACTAAACCTGCCAAATAGGATAAACCAAGGACCATAAATGTATTTATTTTCCATTTTAAACGTCCAAGGGCCTTTTATGTCATTTTTGAAACTTGAGGGACCAAACATGTAATTTTCCAAAAGTTCACCATAAGGACCAATTATGTCATTTATGAATAGTAAAAGGTTTATTTTTGATTATTTTTCACTTTTTAAATTCACCAAGGACTATTTATGACAATTTTCAAACTTGAAGGACTTTTTCTGCCATTTGACCAAAGATTCATTCAAGGACCATTTTTGACAACTTAGAATATTTCAGGGATCTTGAATGATATTTTTCTTTATTTTGATTTACCAGGGACTGTTTTTGACAACTTTTGAAACTTGGGGGACTAAAACCGCCAATTATGCAAACTTGATATTTTTCACTGTTTTGGTATTTTTGCATTTAAAACACATAAAACACTTATTTGTGATATTTTTATCATTTTGATGCATTTCTGAGTGTTTTAAGATGTTTTTGCAGTCTAGATGGTACAAAATGATGAGTATTTAGACACTCATCAGTTTGCGTGAGGGGAGACGAACCCGTCAGATCGACACATACATCCTGCCCTCCATCCCAAGAATAGAGCAATATATCTGCTGGCCATAAGACTTGCTCCCTTTTCTCCACACAACCCGATGTCAACCTCTTTACGAGCCGAAACCCCAGATCGAGAGCAGATATCAACCAAAGTATCGCGCACCATGTTGTGCCGATGTTTAATACCAATGGTGCCAGCACACGACACAGCATGGTCCCCGTAAATATCCCCCACAAAAACCTTGGAGCAGGCTGAGCACGGCATCTGGACAGGGAAAAGGGGAACGCCTAGCCGATAGCATAATACGCTCCTGTAAGTCCTAGCATTCATAGTCTGTCCCAGCCCATATATTGGAACCACCCTAAGCCAGTCTGAGGTGTGGTCCTCCTTTTGCGAATTCCAGAGTGCCATTTTTCGAGGAGATAAGCAAAATGTGGATGGTAACACGTGTGAAATATATATCTGCCAATTTCTTCATGAGTTTGGGGCAGCGATCTCATCCGGGTTACTGAGAAGGTCAATCTCCATTTTCGAATTAAAAGCACTCAGGGCATCCTCGAAGGAAGGTCCAGAGGTTACGATATCAGATTGTCTGAGGAGCTTAGTCTGAAGTTTGGCAGATTGGAGTCTAGAAGCAAGGAATGCGCAGTTCAAGGCATCCCCTGCTGAATATACACCAAGTCCCCCAAATATAAATGGCAGGGTTGCTAGCCTCCATTTCTAATTGCCAAATCCGGTCCCGAAAGCAGTTTCAAAACGTTCCAGAGAAGAACGCAGTGCTGCATCAAACGCAACGTGAGCACGCTCAAAGACCCTAGGAGAACATGTGCGCATAGAGAAGTATAACTTTGAAATGCCGGCACAGGCACGAAGGAGTAGCAGCTCACATTGGGGATCCCGAAGCTTAGCAACAGCGTCCATGAGCTCAATAGTTTTAGCAACCCTTTTCATAACGATCTCACAACTAAACTCGAAGTCTATGCTAGCTGGCCCGCCTAATAATTTGACCCCATGCAGCGGTCTAGCAATATTGGGTGGGAAAGCACCTGCAATCATGCTTCTGGGGTCTACCTGCGGCCAAAAGACCCCAGTTTTATCAACATTGAGGTGTAGGCCGCACTGTGGTCAAGGTATCTCTAATAATAGTACCATCATCTAAGTACCAAGCTTGAAGGGAGAGACCAAAAGAGTCTCTAATCTTACATATCAAGGGATGTAATACGAGAGCAAAGAGAAGAGGACCAAGTGGATCACTTTGTTGTACTCCCTGGTGCGATCATAACGTGTGTTCCCCATAATATAATCTAGTTGGGCTAGAGTAACAAAATTCCACCCAACGTGAAATGGCAGGGCAATGCAAGCGAACCTCCCGTAGCATGACCTCATGGTCCACCAAGTTGAAGGCGTTTTTGAAATCCACCAATAACATCAATAGCCCTTCCTCGCTACCATGTTCCTCAATAAACCTATTTACAGCATGAAGAATAGCCTCCCCCCTCCAGGGACTCCAACACCAAACTGGAGTTCATTTAAATAACCATCTAAAGAGTAGCCGATCATAGAAGCACCAACCTTAGAGACTAAACGCCTCCAAATAGTCCCCACAAAGAATGGGACGGATACCACCTCCGGGCTTGATCAGTGGTGTGAGCGGAGCACTAGCAATAAACTCACCCAATGCCCTAGGGCATTTACCAGCAAGAAAAATATTCACTACATGGGTGATAGAATCGGTTAAATCATCGGAAATAGCCACAACGGCGCCACTAAAACAATCCAAAAGGTGTTGGGCGCGCAAGCCATCTCGACCACAGGAAGTACCACGGCAGAAAATCTTGATCATATCACAGACCACAGCAGGAGATGCAATGAGGTGATGATCGTCAACAGGTAAATTCGGTAAGGAAGGAGCAGACTTGAAGGGGTGTTTAGCTTTTAAGTCGTCAAGAGTGGTATCATGATACGGAGCAACACCCGAAGAAGAAAGAACTCTGACAGCCGCAGTATAATGACCATCACAAATCTTCCTCTTACATTGCTTGACATTACGTTCACCCAATTCCAGGTTTTCCTCATCATTATTAGACCATGTAGGGGGTGATTCAGCTAAAACCTCTTTAACAAGTTGCAAGCTCCCACCAGGCATACCCCAGGAGTGAATGACGTTAGCGATATATTCTTCTTGGCGCTGGCGTTTAGTGGCAGACCTACACTCCATGTTACTCCTCGGGTAAAAGGTTTTAAGGAGACAAAGAGGCAAGACTAATAGGCTAACCCAACAAGAAATGTCCCCAGGTGTGCAGATCACCTTATCAAGAGCTCCTTTCAATACACGAGAGAATCCAAAATGACACTTGGAGGGGATGGATTTGACAGTATGCAGCCCTTTAGAGAGTAAGGCGTCAAGTAGGTGTAGGTCAAAACCATAATGCTCCGTCGAAATCTGCCCTTCAACACGAGCAATAGAAGAAGGAACGTGCGGTTTAACAAGATCGAACAATACGAATCTAACAACACCATCACCGCAGTCAGGGGGGGCACAAAGTCGGAACCGTGCCTGCACTTGGAACGGAGGGTATGTGTCTTAAAACAAACCCCACATAGCCAGAGACCCATTCGTTTCAAAGTAACTTCGGCTGCCTCAAAAACGACAAAGTTAGTAGCCAGAGAATGTTTGGTGGTAGCTACCGCGTCCTTATTGAAATGACGATCACGAAGATGAGTGATCAACGAAGTTTTGGTGAGGCCATTTCCGCTGCCATCCTGACAGCCACTTAACCCAATGAAAGGACGATGAAAACGCACGATAGCCATAGAAACCAAAATCTGAACACCACAGGCCGAACCACAAAACCGAAGTAAATATCTTTTTTTTTCTTTTTTTTTAGACCGCTAAGACAAAGAGATCCAAAACGCACATAAGAAAAAGTAGTTATTATTATTATTATTATTATTATTATTATTATTATTATTATTATTATTATTATTAAGGGTGAAGATTAATCCCTTAATATGTTAGAAAAGTTTGATATGTAAATAATCTTTAATCTTATTATTATTATCGTTATTATTATTATTATTATTATTATTATTATTATTATTATTATTGTTTGTGTCAATGTTTTTGAAGCAATTAAAAAATGAGCCCAAACTTTCTCTAGAATAAGCTACCTCTAGAACCCGTGCACACATAGAGTTTAGGTAAATAATATAATATATAATAATATTTCACTAACTTTATTTTGAGTTGAATATTGTAACAATTCATAAATTCATGATTCTATGATGTTTAAAGTTTTTCTTTATAGTAAAATTTTAATACTTGTAATAATACTGTGCACACATGAGTAATTACATAATTTTTTTTATATGCTAATATCGATTAATATTTTGTATAACTTTTTGTTACACGAATGATTTGAGTTTGTTTAATTGACATGGTATTTGAGTTGATCTTGTTTAAATTTAATTATTGATATCATATTCTAGAGATTAGTGTGTTTAATAGTACATAATGACCTTGAAAAAAATATGTGTAGTTGCTATATGTGAATCTCGTCTATTTATTTTTATCTCAAAGTAACGTGTGAAGCCGTGCCTTCATTTTGATATTTATATTTCTGTTAAAAATAATTTAAACTGATTCTTAAGCCGGTGCACGGGTTAAACATATATATGGAAATAACATGACTCGTTATTGGTTGCCAGTAGTTAAAAAAATAATGAAAACATATATTTTTTTCTTATAAAATATAAAGTATTTAAATTTATAATTAAGTTATTAAAAAATAGATTCTGATAAGTATATCTTATTTAAAATTTGACAGCTAAAGTTTAATTAATTACCCCTCGTTTTAAAGTTGATTTTATTTTTTATTTTATTATTATTTTTTTTATCATTTTTCCAAAATTTACACTTATATATGTTTTTAGCACATTTTATAAATTATACAAAAATTTAATAATTTGACCAAATTAAACTTTAATTTTGACTTTTATTAGTTAATAACAATGCTCAATTTTGCCACGTGATGAGAATGATGCACTCCCATTGGTGCAAATGCAAATTGTTGTGTTATTTTCCATTTGTAATATTCTCTTATTATATAAGAAATAGGGATGTTCATCATTTTGGTTATTCGGGTAGAATTTTTTTCTGCTATAACTCGAAACCAAAAACAAAAACCGAATTCAAAGTTGATTAAACCGAACCAAAAATTAACCATTTTTATTGATAAACCCTACACGAATTAACCATTTTTTGTACGCAACAGCTATTAACTATACTACATCTTTGACTGCAAGGATTAATGAACTAGAAAGTCAAATGCTTGAAGAGAAATTTGTGCTGGTGGGTGATGATGGAAAGCTGCTAAAATCTTGTAAATCAACACTTCATATGCAAAAGGAGGTTGCTCTGACATTGGTATGTGAACCTAGTACTACTATGGAAAAGTAAGGGGAAGATTCCGATAGTGATGAAATCGAGGATACTAATGATGACATGGTTTGATATATGGCTAACCCGAATCGTGCTGGTGGAGGAGCTAATGATGCAAGTCTCATTGAGTATGGAGATTATGATGGTTACAAGTATGATGTTAATGACTTAACTGAGGAGCAACTTGCTTTTTGTGATGCGTGGGATATCCACATCCGTGATAGAGTTAGAACGCAGTTTTAGCTTTGTTGTTGACCTTTTATTTTGGTAGGTTCATAAGATTGTTTTGTCTCTCTTATGATAGTTTTTGTTTGAAGCACAATATGTGTGTTTCTTTGCCTGTAACGGTTTGAGATTCACCCTCATCTTATGTACTTAATTGTTTTTTGAAGTAATATATATTACTCGAGAAACGCTTAAAAACAAAGGAAATAAAAAGAAAGAAAAAAAACTATATGGTTTGGAAAACTAAGATAATGGGCCAGAGTTTTCTTAAATGATCAATTCAAATTTTCGACAAAGAGCCAAGAATTTGTTTGTGTTAAGAGACCGATTAGAGATGGTCAATCTCCCAAGAAGTAGATTAAAGAGACTGAATGATGAGGCCCTTAGAGCGGGCAATATTCCAAAAAAATAGAGAGGAACTAGACTTTAATATTCTTCTTCATTCATTCATAAAATGCAATGCGTACATATTTATAATAAAAATTGTAACTACTAGTCTAACTGCCAACTATCCTACATACTCGTATATAACTTTCATGGGATGTACATGTATGTGTTGACCACTTCAAATATTAAGTACATGCATATATAACTAAAAAGATAATCTATACTACTATATAAAGCATTTAAGTTGTGGGCTCCACAAATAATTAAGATAAGGAGCTTCAATCATTGAGTGACATGTGTCACTTCTCTAACTAAAAAATAACAAAAATTGAGGAGCTCTAACAAACTGAAATAATGAGCTCCAATAATGGGGTGACACATGTCACTTTTTAACTAATTAATCACATTTATTTTTAAATTTAAATATCTTTTAATTCGTTTAATTTTTTTATGATCTAATTTCACCATATTTTTTAAAATTTTGTGCTCTTTAATTCAACATCCATTTTAATATATTTTTATGAGTTTTTAGTTTTTACATTTTTAGTAGGTTTATTTTATTTTTATTCAAAATTTTATAACTTTAACCTTTATTTTAATAAATACAAACTTTATTTATCAAAATCATTTACTTTTGGGAAAGTGTTTGACGGGTAAGAGATTGTGAAGGTCTTTTTATATGCGGAAGTAATGATGTCACGGGAAAAATACGGAAAACCCAAACAAACACATACAACTAACACATATACATTTGGAGTGTTGTAAAATGAATTCACTAAGCGGGTAGGGAATTGCGAGGAGAGTTGGGTTAGCAATTCATTTACTATATTTATTATATAACTATATTTATCGCCGCCGCTGTGTGCGGGTATCCAACTAGTTAGGTAAAATAGAGGCTGTTTGATAGCCTCTGAATGGGCCTCATTCAAAGAGCAAGTCCTAATCGGTCAGATGGAAGGTGTTTGATAAAAAAAACTGTGCCACTTAACCATTTTTTTAAGCATTGTATCGTTAAGCATATATAACATGCAAATTCGTTCAGTGACAAATGGTCCACCCATTTTAATTTAATTTAATATTTTAATTGTTACAATTGAATAAACCTTTACTGATTTCACTTGCTCCTTTTTAGCACGTGATGTAACTAGTCAAACAAATTTTATTGATCTCTTTTGATTTTTTTCCCAATCTCAAAAAGTTGCATGCTAATCTAATAAATCTTGTAGAGTTATTTACCATAAACGCAATATGCGTTTAAAAGAATAAACATGGCAATAATATGTTTTATCTATGAAAATATGATTAGAAATCGAATAAGAAAATATTGTAGTTAATCACACAAATTATAATGATAATTTTTGCTAAACAACATGTTTTCATTCAGAATCAGTGTGGTTCAGAGCCTTCAATTCATTCAGAGCATTCAACTCATTCAAAGACTAAATCACTTTAAACTATCAAACAACCCCTAAGCTTGGCCACATCTGCATCTTCATCTGGTCAAAATAACGTGCGAGGTAAATTTTATCATGTATCAACGCCCAACGCCTGAAAACGAGCCTTGTCCTCAAGGCTCATGTCTTTGTACCACGTGTGACGTAGCTTCCAAGGTGGTTCGGGTTCAGTTTGAAGAAAAACAAACTTGGGTGGCGGACATTGATGACCTTGTTGAAATGTCTCCTAGCGACGAAATATGGTCAACTTGTCATCAATGAAATTGGCAACACCATAAGTCTCATGAATGCTGGTTTGAGGGAAGATGGCTATATCATGTCGAAGTTTTGGTGTTTTGCGTGTCGGGTTGGCAGGAAAATCGGACAATGGGGAAACAGGAATTTGTGTGACGACCTCGGTTGTGGTCTCGCTGATGTCGGTTTTTGTATTTGAGGTGGGATCGTTGGACTCATTTATAATGATGGTGTTGGTGATGTTGGTTTTGGTATTTGTTGTGGACTCATTTATCAAGGGTGAACTTTTCGGGGGTGAAAGTTTGTCACCGGTTTGTTTCTCAGCCAGTTTCTCCACTGAAAGTGGGAGGGCTGATATTTTAGGGGTGAATTTGGAGGTGTGGGTTCGTGGCAGTGACAATGACGGTAGAACCTTGGTGTTGTACAATGTTGGATTGACTATAGCATCGGTTTGCTTTTCGAGTTGGATAGATAGTGGGACAGATAGTGACTCGGTGATGGGTGTAAAATGATTGGTGGTGACGGGAAGGTGTTTCGAGATGCTATCGGAATGGGAGGCAGTGGAGACGGAAGTGGCAAGGAATTTGGCCATGGTGGCTCGAGTTTGGATATGTTGTCGGCCAAGGTGGCCATGTATTCTTGTAGGGAAGGTTGGTATCGTCTTGGAGGTATCGAGTAAATCGATGAAAGCACCATTGTTAAGAGACCAATTAGAGATGGTCGGTCTCCCAAGAAGTAGAACTAAAAAGACGAAATGATGAGGCCCTTAAAGCAGGCAAGATTCCAAAAAACTAGAGAAGAACTAGACTTTAATATTCTTCTTCATTCATTCATAAAATGCAATGCTTACATATTTATAATAAAAAGAGTTAATTGCGTTTTTGGTCCATGTGGTTTGACCAAATTGCAGGTTTGGTCCCCAAAACTTTGAAAGTGCAATGATAGTCCCCATTTTAAAATTTAGATTGCATTTTTGGTCCCTAGATAAAGTTTAAATGGCTAAAATACCCTTTGTCATCTTCAGAAAATGATAAGGGTAATTTGGTCATTTCACACTGATAAGGACAAAAAATGCAACCCAAATTTCAAATGGGGACTATCGCTGCACTTTCAAAGTTTTAGGGATCAAACCTGCAATTTGGCCAAACCACAAGGACCAAAAATGCAATTAACTCTAATAAAAATTGTAATTACTAGTCTAACTGCTAACTATCCTACATACTCTTATATAACTTCCATGGGATGTGCATGTATGTGTTGACCACTTCTTCAAATATTAAGTACATGCATATATAACTAAAATCTTCATCTGGTCAAAATAACATGCGAGGTACTCATTTGATCACGTATCAGTTTGTGTTGGCTTAATTATATGGACGAGTACATATATCACCATATATCCCATTTCTACATTCGGGTACATGAAGAATGTCCCATTTCATAAGCTTACCCGTCCACGACGTGCAAACATCCACGGTCATATTTTTTATCTCGTCCATCGACCATCAGGAAATTTTCAATTATCAAATTGTTTCAGAACTGTCGTGTTAAAAAGGCTGGGTTTTTCAGAAACTGTCGTGTTAAAAAAGCTGGCTCTTTCAATTATCAAATTGTTTCATCGAATATGGGTATGCCAATATCCATTTAGCTTCAAATTTTCATCTATATCTATATCAACCACACGGATGAAGCGGGTAAATGAACATAAGTGTATACACAATTTTCAAACCATAATGCGTTAAATATAAATATAAATACAATGCACTCAATGATGCTTGCTAGATAGAAGACGAAAGACGGCTAGAAGAGCTTAAGGATACAGATTCATGTGAATTTGACAATACAGAGTTCAACTTACCTTGTTTATAGAAACATTGACAGTCAGCTCAAGTTATTTGGTAAACAAAGAAACACAATAATGCGTTATACAGAAAGATAATAAACTAAAGATACCATGATATATTGTTTCTGCTCCCTTTTTCTATCAAAGTAGAACACATATCATCAGGTGAGATCAAACTCTCTACATATTCGATTGATTGTACGTCCCATACTTGGCTAAAACTTGTCAACGTGTTCACCTCCTTATATGCTTCTTTAAACATGTCGTAGACTATTAGTTGGTTAGACGGAGACATCAACAAAAGCAATTTTCCATCATCCAAAACACACAATATGCTAGACATCTTGTCATTATCGGATATGGAAGGATATTTTGCTGAGCATTTTTTTGACCATATATTTCCAAAATTAAGATCATTCAATATCCATAACTCAAGATCGTTAGTTTTGGTGCAGATCATGCAAAGACGTCCATCAAATGTACCTAAACAATTCCATTTACATCCCGATGGAATTAGTATCTCTGAAAATACCATCTTCTGCATATCAAGAGCTAGTATCAATGGACGCCAATGTCTGTCTTTGGCAGCAACTAAATATAGAAATCCATTTATAAAAGTACCCGAATACTTTAAAAAGTGATAGTCCCCAATTAACTCTGATGGACTGCTCCATGACCCGCTTTTAAGATTGAATATGTCATAAAATCTCGAGCCACAAGACTTATGAACCATTATTCTAATAATCTTTAAATCATCTAAGGTTGTTCCATAACCAAATCCATACACGTAGCTGCTGAGACAATACCTTGGTGGATGAGGAACTATCTTGAATGCTCCTGTGAATGGATTGTATAGGATCATTTCTTGCGGATGGTTTACCTTTTTGAGGACTAAAAAAACTATACCATTGAATGACCCAACAATAGTGATATCTTTATCTTCTAACGTTGCATAAGGAAAATGAAGCTTGATCATCGAATGATTCATGTCGTTTCCTTGTACAGAGTTGTCTATGGCGTGAAGAGGCAAGACAGGGGGAATGATCATTCGGCGTGATCTTGACTTCATAAAGCTTGAATTTGAAATCACACAGTTCCAATGCTTTGATAAACATTTAAGCTGCAACAAAGGTTTGGTGGGCATGCTAAGAAATATCTTGTGAAGAATTTCTTCTGGAAATATACATTCGTCCGCCATTTATGATAAAAATTAAAGTGGGCAACTGAAACAAGAATTCGAGTTATGAGTAGATGAATCATGCAAAAAGTAAGACAATCCACATATACAAAGAATCAAGTTGAAATAATACTCCGTATTAATTAGCTTAGGAAGTCATAATCATAAACTTAACCTAACTAGCTAGTAGATAATTCCTAAATAACAAAACTCGTCCAATAAACATTTATTCTATACTAGTAATAATCAAATAAAACTAATTAGATTACAATAGAACACTCTAACTAATGAAATTCATCCACTAAATTATTCATCTACTAAATTATTTTCTAACGGGACTCTTATATTCTGTTGCATGGCCTTAACGTGCCCCTTAAAAGGCCATTATTTGTCCCTAAACAATACATTCAGAACGTTAAACTTATAACTGTGCAACATTCAACAATCGTTACTTTAACAAGGTTACGTACAAAACGAATAATGATTCATTAATTTTGGTAAAACTAATTATTGTTATCTTCATACTATAACCATGTTAGTATCTTACAAACATTATATTATTGATTAACATGCCAACTGATTACTGCTTGTACTTGAAGTATTAAAGACTGTAAATCATTTAGTAGCTCAATCTATAAGATTATGCTTTTTACTATACTTTTTAGCGCTATTTCCTCCCAAAAAAGCCATAAGCAGTTTTAAATAAGCTTACACAAACATTCTCAAAGTGCTTAACAGCACTCCCAAAACACAATAAGCTATTAAGCACCTAAAATCAGCTTTACTCAAACACCCCGTAAGCTGTACTACTTATTTCATCACACTTTCCATATGAGTAATATGGGTTTTTTTTTCATGAAAAAAATATCAAGAAATTCACTAAACTATCAATATAAACGCATATGTAACATTTTATACAAAAGTATAAATTATAAATATATTAAAAGATGATAGTTAAAGATTTTACCCAATAAATAGTTGTACAGATTTGATCTAACCAATTTGCTTCTTCTTCACGACTGCTCCAATTTTGATTTTTTAGAAACCTTAAAAAAACACATAAATGCGGTTTTTCTTATTTTGTTTATATATAGAGAAACTATAAAAAGTACAAACAGACATGAGGTTAAAAAGCCTAGGTAAATGGCTTGAAATTTGTTGAATGGTTCGTAGTTCTCGGTCCACATGACCAATTCCTATTTCCATTAATTGATCTTATAATCTACCTTAGTTAGTTCTTATTTCGCAATTAATAAACTTAAAGTTTCTTTATATATTCATCTAATTTGTGCCTTTAGTGCACTTGTTAGAGAAACCATGTTAATTTTCTTATTAGAAAACATTTTCCATAAAAGGAAATTACCTTATTTACGTATCATTGGAAAGTGCATTAACACAAATATGACAGCAGTAAGAAGCTGCAAGTCAAATAAGTGCAACTTTCGTGCACAACCCAAAGATCCTATCATCTTGCAGAAGCCCAACTCGATTGGTCAGTTCGCCCACCTAAGATATTGAAATTTTGTTGATCCGACTAATAGTGTAACACCCCAACCCGACAAGGGTAAAGATATCACAATACGGTTTCATATCAGAACTCTAAATAATATACAATAGCGAAAGCCTTACAAAAATACTCAAAAGAAAACATAAATAACTAAACTTCAAAATAAATCTAAGATCTCTATAATCGAATCTTGCTCTCATCTCTACTCTCAACCCAGATCAGCTATCCCATAAGCTCATCTTGAATGCTTAAAATACCTGCCGCAGGAAAAGAAAATGCGGCTGAGCTTACAAAGCTCAGTGAACAGATATAACGAAACAAAAGCTAAACAAAACAAAATATACAAATGACGAAATCAAAATAAAATGATAATGAGGAATCTTTTAGGATTCTGCGGAAGCACAAATATACAGAAATCCAAACAACCACGTAACAATTTAAAACATCTCATAGCACATTAATGACACAAACACAAACACAAACACATCAGAACAACCAATCATTTAGCATATCAAAAATAAATAGATTACATATAAACCAAACGAAAAGTCTAAGGCTAACAGAAAACACTTTCTAGAAAATAAACATGGCATTCAACAAATTAATTAACCTTCACTTAACATACTCAAACAATATCGCAGAGAACGGAAACAAGATTCAAATCATGGCAGTCTCACAAGCAAATATAAAACATATTAAGCAAACCATAATTAGATAGACCAGACAAAACATAGCATAACCATTAGCAATTATCAAAACAGATATCATAAGCTAAAACAGTTCTCAGATCAAATCCTAACATCAGCAGAGTTAAAACATGGTAGGTCACATAGGCAAATAAAACATTAACGTATAATCAAAGTTCACAAAATCAACTGAACAAATTATACATACTAAATTTATAGAATACTCACTTTCACATTAGCACATTCATCCCACAGATCAACAATTCACATAACGATAAACCAACATGACATCGATAACAAAGCATGCGAATCATATTAAAACATATTAATCATAACCTAGCATAGTAGACAGTAGTTACATAAACATACAAAAGCATACACATAGATAGTAACATATAATAAACCCAAGACATAATTATTAACACTTGAACATACCGAATCATAATCAGAATACTTAACATAGAAATAACAGATAAAGATCTAGTTAACTACCACGAGCCCAGAACATATCATATCAAAAACATCATAACTATATAGAAACAATCTCAAAATAATTCGGAGTAGCTAGCTCCTAGAGTTTTATGAAGATGCGTATTGCACACGACATCATTCACTTAAACAAATCATATCGACAACAGATCGATCTAGGATGCATCCATACGCCCCACAAACATATATTGAAAATATAATATAACATAAATTGAGCTCATAACAAATAATAAATAAGGGACGTGGCAGAACTTTACTCTACTGCCCTAGAGTCATGTCAATGGTGCATCACTGACACGGACATGGAACCCCCATGACTAGTTAATAATTGGCTCGGGTGTCAAACTAACTTAGGTCAAACCAATTTCAATTATGACACAAGTCTTAATCAAACACAAGGTTCAACAAATACATATCAATAACTCATATCATAAGGTTCATACTCAAATATACTAAGATTCAACAATTATGCATACCAAAGTCTTCCTATCATAAAGTTCAAATCAGGTATCGCATGATTCAATAAAACATAAGTTCAGATAAGCAACAGGTCATACAATCAGGAAAGGGTTCATAGCAATGGCATCGGAAATCCTAATACAAAAGCTAACGAAAAGAAACCGTTATAAGAAACCTTTACTGAAAAGGTTAGAATATCTGTACCTTAAAGCAAATGAGAGGAAAGCAAACGAATGTAGGAATACGAAGATGTAACGTCGCGTCTCCTTCAACGCATCTACACGGATTATGATTGATTTAATACTTATTAGCATCATTAATGTTATAACAGATTAATCTCATTAATATTCTTAGAGTTGTCAGAATATTCTCATTTTTAGTGACAGACGGAATTCCAACATTTTAGAGTATTAATCATTAATTTGCCAAACTTATGGGTTACAAATGATAAATGGTAAACTTAAGGGTTTAATATGATAAATATCTTATTTGAGGACTTATATGATCATCATTCAAAGTATAAGGTTTATAAATGTAACACCCCAACCCGACAAGGGTAGAAGTGTCACATTCTGGTGTCATATCAGAACATACAATTAAAATCTTTGCAAACGAAAACCTTAGAATGAAGTATCAAATCATAAGAATAGTTGACTGACAAAGAATATACAATAACCAAAATGAAATGAAATATCAAAATGAAAACTCTTCAAAGTAAGTCCAAATAATAAGGTATCTAGGGTTGGTCCACTCAGATAATCCGACTCTCAGCCCATCGAAGCCCATCTTCCAACCTAAAACCTGCCGCAGGAAAAGAAATGCGGCTGAGCTTAAAAAGCCCAGTGAACAGATATAACAAAACGAAAGCTAAATAAAATCAGAAATGCGAAATGAAATAAGGAAGCTGATAACAAGGTCGCAATGAAAAGAGGAAAATGAGTCAATGAGGATCCTGCAGAACACAATTATACAGATATTCAAAGCACATAAACAAAGGAGAACGAAGCCAAGCAAAACATCAAGACAAGCATACAAGCACATACAACCCAGGCATCCAAGACTGAAACATAAGCAATTATAGCAGGCGTCGCATCCACACAACATATATGGCATACAATCAATTCAGGAAATCAAAAGACATACAAACCAAACAGAACTCTTCAAGAAAGCGGAAGCAATTAATTATTAAGTGAGCATAGCAATCATACAGGTCAAAACCCTTAGTTGAAAACATAACCAGTATCATAAACAGCGGAAGTACTAACATCAGTCAACACATGGCAGTCACACGTAATAAGTAGGAATACAGTATAAAGATATAATTAGATGAATTAAAGACATAGCAGGGCAACTAAACAAATTAACAAACCAGACGTCACAAGCTGAACCATCTACCCAATCAAACCGTAGCATAAACCGAAATGTAAACATGGCAGGTCAACAACAAGCAGATAAGGAAACTATCAGATAATCATAGTCCACGAACTTATCTGAACAAATACACATAATAAACAGACAAAACTATCGATTACACATTAGCAGGGTCACCAGATAATTCAGAGGGTCACATAACAGTGAGATCACATATCATCGGTTGAAAACAGGTAACTCAGATAACCACATATTAATCACATCATAGCAGGATAATCAGTAGTCACATAAAACATGAATAGCATAATCACATTCAATAAGCATATAATAACCCGGTACGTGAATGGAACGATAATCAGAATTAACGGAATGAGAGTGTGACAGATCAAAGCAATGTAATATATATATCTTGGTAGTAGAGTGAGTCATATAAGGGTATAGAGAATTAAACAAGTAATACAGATTATGGTGCGTTGGGGAATACGGAAGGTACAATATAGGTTCATCAAAAATGTAAGGGTTATCAGAAATCTACCCGAGCCTAGAAACAATATCATATCATATCATAAGTAGCCATTGTATTCGGAGGGGTGACCTCGGAATACCATACATAATAGGAGGGGAGACCTCAGTAACAAATGGAGTAGCTAGCTCCCAGAATTGTGAAGACGCGGATTGCACCCGACATCATTCACCAAACAAAACTCCAATCAGATTAAATCCCTCGAAACAAATCAAATCTAGGATGCATCCATACGCCCCCCCAAAACATATAATGGCCAAATCATATACATATAGTGAGCTCATAATCATATCAAAATGGGGACGGTGTGGAACATCACTCAACCACACTAAAGTCATGCCATTGGTGCATCAATGACACGGTCAGGTTACCTTCCTGACTAGGAAACAAATTTTGGCTCGGGTATCAAACTGAAGGGTCAAAGCATATTCATATCATATCATAAGGGTT
The DNA here is from genome assembly GCA_910596185.1 of Chrysanthemum makinoi. Taxonomy (NCBI): domain Eukaryota; kingdom Viridiplantae; phylum Streptophyta; class Magnoliopsida; order Asterales; family Asteraceae; genus Chrysanthemum; species Chrysanthemum makinoi. Next base: position 39,711,537 of record OU343220.1, on the reverse strand, counting down.
TATATCAAAGTTCATATCATAGTTCATATCAAAGTTTCATATCAGATGGTTCATAATCATAGGTTCATATCAAAGGTTCATATCAAAGGTTCAGATCAAAGGTTCATATCAAAGGTTCATATCAAAGGTTCATATCAACGGTTCAGATCAAAGGTTCATATCAAAGGTTCATATCAAAGGGAGCATAGCAAAGTCATAGGGAAGCCCTAATCATGAGGCTTAGAGTACAACGAACAGTTCAAGCTAATATCGAAAGATGTATAAGAATCACGAGAAACCTTAAGAGATAAGGTCAGAATATCTGTACCTTATTCGAAGCAAAACACAATGAAAGTAAAATCAAGAAAGAGATCAATCCCGTCGCCCGGAACCTATATGTATTAAATAACGTTCTATAAGAATCAGATTACTCGTTTAAGATGGCTTTCCATTTTAGAACTCTTTCCATTTTAAGTACTTTCTATTTTAGGTAACTTTCTATTTTAGCAACTTTCCATATTTTGCAACTTTCCATAATTAGCAGGTTTCCATATTTAGCAGGTTTCCATATTTAGCATATTTACACAACAAGCCCTTAAGTGTCCAATTTTACATATTACACCCTCATTATCCTTATTTATACGAAATACCCCCAAGTTTCCAGAATTTACCAACAAGCCCCTCTATTTTTACTAATTACATTTCGGTTTACAAATTTACCCCAATTTACAAAATAAACCCCTAAGTCACATATTTTACGAAAAAGGTCCTCATAATACATTTTATACTAACACCCCCTGGTCCAAAGTATATTACAAAAATAATCCCCAAGTTTTATAATTTACGAAATAACCCCTTTTTATTTTGAAAACTCAATCGGTAATACAATAAAATCTTCAAACCCTAACCCTAATTCCCCAAATCAAAATCAATCATTATTCCATCATTATTTCATCATTAAGGTCAGATCTAGACCATAACATAAACCCTAGGTCGATCCTTAATGTTTCCTTATTTTATTTTCCCTTTTCCATAGATAGCGATTAGGATAAATTCATATAACATGATCAAAGCTTCAAAATTCGAAACACCATTTTTCAGAGTTAATACACATTATATAGAGTCCAATAAAAATAGTCTTCATGCCCAGAAAATTTGTTTCTAATTATTTAGGGTTTTAACACGTTTTTAGGGTTTAATTCTCCAATAATTCGTATACCATGCATGGTTCGTTTTTATTATTTTATTTGGAACTTATAGGATGAATATAAGATGAGAAAAATACCATATAAATTTTAGAACGTTTAGAACACGCTGGATGAAATTATTCCTCTCGGTTAGGATAAAACGACTCCAAAATTCCAAAGAATAGAAACGCGACTCCAAAAACCTTGAAATCAATTTTCACAGATCACACATGACGTAAGTAACTCAGGAAAAATGGAAAATGAATTTATGGAGGGTCGTATGAATTATAATGAGTTTTACCTTGCGTATGAACAAAATTCTACAACAAATAGACCAGGCCTTCAAAATTCGAATTGGGAATTTTCTTGGCTTCCTAGCAGTTTAGAGATCACAGGAAAAATACTTTTAGAATTTATGGCGGCTTGTATGATTTTTTTGGAGAGCAAATGTGATAATAGGGTTTTTGAATCTTTTATTTAAGGTAATGTAGAAGATAAATGGAAACTCTTAAAGGCCATGAATGGGCGTGTAACATACTCCTCCAAATCAGGGATTTGGCACTCAAAGGGGGCCAAAATTTTGGAGAGGATCACAATAAAATGACTTTTCTAAAATTCATAATATACTTTTATTTAGTTGTAATTATTTAAATGTGCATACTAATTTTCGGCCAAGTACATTAATAAGAAGTGTGTTTTACAAGTTCATAAGTGAGTCGGACTCATTTAATAATACACGTTGTAGTCCCGTTTCTCGAAGTCTCAAATTGTTTCTCGAGTACGAGTGTTATTACTTGACGATCGTTATGGATTTAAGTTTGATGATATTTATAAGCTAGGTTAAAATTATAATTAATGAGCTCGACATATTATTCGCATTTTATAGGTTTATATAAGAGGGGTAACATGGTCATTTCAGAAGTTTTAGATTTTACGGTTTTACAACTCTTCCCCTCTAAAAAGAAAATTTTCGTCCTCGAAAATTGAAATCGCAGGGGTACACCGAGACGAACGAGTTTAAGGCAGACGTAGCAATTCATAGTCCCACATAGACCATACCGATTTCGATTTCCAAAACGTACCAAACTTATACATAACAGATGTCGATGCGAATTCTCTCAAAGCGGTACGGAATTCAAAACGATCATGAAGAGTGCCAAATAACGGATATAAGCTTTATTCCATTCATGTACCAACCCCAGGCATTTCCCAAGACGTCATATGATTCCAATAAGTTTAAATTATATGATCTCGGTATTATTACGTTGATCAGGCGTCATAATACTTGCATCACATAACAAGCCCTTATTGTCACCATATTCTGTCCCGGGTCATGACAAACCACATAGCTGATATCACACAAAACATATCACATACAGATATCAAGTAACATATCAGAGCAGACCAGATTCACATACATACAGCACATAACACATCAAACCAACTTACCATACCACAATGAAAGAGGCCACCAACTTGCACAAAACGGTTCCTCATGACTCATTACTGACGGTCCAAAAGAATAGCTGAGATATACCAGAATGCTAAACGATAAAACTTCACGATTCAAACCGAGTTCTGAACGAATCAAAGAAAAGTAATGCCGATCAAAATCATGTAGCAAGATATCAAACCGCCTCAAAACGCGTGACAAACGAATCAGAGTAACACAAGTCGCGCCCAAATCACATGAAGTAGATAAACCTTCTCAGACACCGGTTGAATCTTGTCTCCGTCTTTTGCGTCTTTGGTTGGTCCGTCCAGCTTCCTCCAAAGAAGATCCCGATGCCTCCAGAAGCACGACAATCGGGTGTGGCTTCGCTTCACGAACCTCTCCAAATCGAGATCGTTGCAGAACGCAGTTCGGCACCATCATCTTCGGTTCCACGGGTAGGCTCCATCTAACGATCGACAAACGGATGTGCGAAGACAAAATAATAAAATCAAATGTGAAGAGAAGAGACCAAAACAGTGAAGACAAAAGATTATAGAAGTCAAAACTGAACGACAATCAAAAGGAATCGAAATAGATCATAACAGACAGAAGCCTAGTGTCTACCCAAGTCCTCACAGGTCAATCCTAAGGTCAACAAGATGAAACCTGGAGCTCTGATACCATAATTGTAACACCCCAACCCGACAAGGGTAGAAGTGTCACATTCTGGTGTCATATCAGAACATACAATTAAAATCTTTGCAAACGAAAACCTTAGAATGAAGTATCAAATCATAAGAATAGTTGACTGACAAAGAATATACAATAACCAAAATGAAATGAAATATCAAAATGAAAACTCTTCAAAGTAAGTCCAAATAATAAGGTAACTAGGGTTGGTCCACTCAGATAATCCGACTCTCAGCCCATCGAAGCCCATCTTCCAACCTAAAACCTGCCGCAGGAAAAGAAATGCGGCCGAGCTTAAAAAGCCCAGTGAACAGATATAACAAAACGAAAGCTAAATAAAATCAGAAATGCGAAATGAAATAAGGAAGCTGATAACAAGGTCGCAATGAAAAGAGGACAATGAGTCAATGAGGATCCTGCAGAACACAATTATACAGATATTCAAAGCACATAAACAAAGGAGAACGAAGCCAAGCAAAACATCAAGACAAGCATACAAGCACATACAACCCTGGCATCCAAGATCGAAACATAAGCAATTATAGCAAAGGCGATCGCATCCACACAACATATATGGCATACAATCAATTCAGGAAATCAAAAGACATACAAACCAAACAGAACTCTTCAAGAAAGCGGAAGCAATTAATTATTAAGTGAGCATAGCAATCATACAGGTCCAAACCCTTAGTTGAAAACATAACCAGATATCATAAACGGAAGTACTAACATCACCAACACATGGCAGTCACACGTAATAAGTAGGAATACAGTATAAAGATATAATTAGATGAATTAAAGACATAGCAGGGCAACTAAACAAATTAACAAACCGTGACGTCACAAGTGAACCATCTACCCAATCAAACCGTAGCATAAACCGAAATGTAAACATGCCGTGTCAACAACAAGCAGATAAGGAAACTATCAGATAATCATAGTCCACGAACTTATCTGAACAAATACACATAATAAACAGACAAAACTATCGATTACACATTAGCAGGGTCACCAGATAATTCAGAGGGTCACATAACAGTGAGATCACATATCATCGGTTGAAAACAGGTAACTCAGATAACCACATATTAATCACATCATAGCAGGATAATCAGTAGTCACATAAAACATGAATAGCATAATCACATTCAATAAGCATATAATAACCCGGTACGTGAATGGAACGATAATCAGAATTAACGGAATGAGAGTGTGACAGATCAAAGCAATGTAATATATATATCTTGGTAGTAGAGTGAGTCATATAAGGGTATTGAGAATTAAACAAGTAATACAGATTATGGTGCGTTGGGGAATACGGAAGGTACAATATAGGTTCATCAAAAGTGTAAGGGTTATCAGAAATCTACCCGAGCCCAGAAACAATATCATATCATATCATAAGTAGCCATTGTATTCGGAGGGGTGACCTCGGAATACCATACATAATAGGAGGGAAGACCTCAAGTAACAAATGGAGTAGCTAGCTCCCAGAATTGTGAAGACGCGGATTGCACCCGACATCATTCACCAAACAAAACTCCAATCAGATTAAATCCCTCGAAACAAATCAAATCTAGGATGCATCCATACGCCCCCCAAAACATATAATGGCCAAATCATATACATATAGTGAGCTCATAATCATATCAAAATGGGGACGGTGTGGAACATCACTCAACCACACTAAAGTCATGCCATTGGTGCATCAATGACACGGTCAGGTTACCTTCCTGACTAGGAAACAAATTTTGGCTCGGGTATCAAACTGAAGGGTCAAAGCATATTCATATCATATCATAAGGGTTCATATCAAAGTTCATATCAGAGTTCATATCAAAGTTTCATATCAGATGGTTCATAATCATAGGTTCATATCAAAGGTTCATATCAAAGGTTCATATCAAAGGTTCATATCAAAGGTTCATATCAAAGGTTCATATCAAAGGTTCATATCAAAGGTTCATATCAAAGGTTCATATCAAAGGGAGCATAGCAAAGTCATAGGGAAGCCCTAATCATGAGGCTTAGAGTACAACGTAACAGTTCAAGCTAATATCGAAAGATGTATAAGAATCACGAGAAACCTTAAGAGATAAGGTCAGAATATCTGTACCTTATTCGAAGCAAAACACAATGAAAGTAAAATCAAGAAAGAGATCAATCCTGTCGCCCGGAACCTATATGCATTAAATAACGTTCTATAAGAATCAGATTACTCGTTTAAGATGGCTTTCCATTTTAGAACTCTTTCCATTTTAAGTACTTTCTATTTTAGGTAACTTTCTATTTTAGCAACTTTCCATATTTTGCAACTTTCCATAATTAGCAGGTTTCCATATTTAGCAGGTTTCCATATTTAGCATATTTACACAACAAGCCCTTAAGTGTCCAATTTTACATATTACACCCTCATTATCCTTATTTATACGAAATACCCCCAAGTTTCCAGAATTTACCAACAAGCCCCTCTATTTTTACTAATTACATTTCGGTTTACAAATTTACCCGATTTACAAAATAAACCCCTAAGTCACATATTTTAAGAAAAAGGTCCTCATAATACATTTTATACTAACACCCCATGGTCCAAAGTATATTACAAAAATAATCCCCAAGTTTTATAATTTATTTAAATAACCCCTTTTATTTTGAAAACTCAATCGGTAATACAATAAAATCTTCAAACCCTAACCCTAATTCCCCAAATCAAAACCAATCATTATTCCATCATTATTTCATCATTAAGGTCAGATCTAGACCATAACATAAACCCTAGGTCGATCCTTAAGGTTTCCTTATTTTATTTTCCCTTTTCCATAGATAGCGATTAGGATAAATTCATATAACATGATCAAAGCTTCAAAATTCGAAAAACCATTTTTCAGAGTTAATACACATTATATAGAGTCCAAGAAAAATAGTCTTCATGCCCAGAAAATTCGTTTCTAATTATTTAGGGTTTTAACACGTTTTTAGGGTTTAATTCTCCAATAATTCGTATACCATGCATGGTTCGTTTTATTATTTTATTTGGAACTTATAGGATGAATATAAGATGAGAAAAATACCATATAAATTTTAGAACGTTTAGAACACGCTGGATGAAATTATTCCTCTCGGTTAGGATAAAACGACTCCAAAATTCCAAAGAATAGAAAAGCGACTCCAAAAACCTTGAACTCAATTTTCACAGATCACACATGACGTAAGGAACTCAGGAAAAATGGAAAATGAATTTATGGAGGGTCGTATGAATTATAATGAGTTTTACCTTGCGTATGAACAAAATTCGACAACAAATAGACCAGGCCTTCAAAATTCGAAATGGGAATTTTCTTGGCTTCCTAGCAGTTTAGAGATCACAGGAAAAATACTTTTAGAATTTATGGCGGCTTGTATGATTTTTTTGGAGAGCAAATGTGATAATAGGGTTTTTGAATCTTTTATTTAAGGTAATGTAGAAGATAAATGGAAACTCTTAAAGGCCATGAATGGGCGTGTAACATACTCCTCCAAATCAGGGATTTGGCACTCAAAGGGGGCCAAAATTTTGGAGAGGATCACAATAAAATGACTTTTCTAAAATTCATAATATACTTTTATTTAGTTGTAATTATTTAAATGTGCATACTAATTTTCGGCCAAGTACATTAATAAGAAGTGTGTTTTACAAGTTCATAAGTGAGTCGGACTCATTTAATAATACACGTTGTAGTCCCGTTTCTCGAAGTCTCAAATTGTTTCTCGAGTACGAGTGTTATTACTTGACGATCGTTATGGATTTAAGTTTGATGATATTTATAAGCTAGGTTAAAATTATAATTAATGAGCTCGACATATTATTCGCATTTTATAGGTTTATATAAGAGGGGTAACATGGTCATTTCAGAAGTTTTAGATTTTACGGTTTTACAATAAATGTCAAGAACGGATTTTAGGACTCTCTTTCAAAATAGTTTACACAAGCCTTGATAACTTACATGAAATAACGAATTTGCACATTTAGTTTTTAACCCTAATCAACTTCCTATTTAGGTTCTAGGGCTTCCCATACTCTTTAATATTACTAAATACGCATTAAATTCACATGTTACTTCTTTCAATGATTTCCACTTTGACCTAGAACGTATATGATAAACAAACCGAAGATATCTCAAAACTCATGCATGCCTCTACAAAATCAACTCACACTTGTCAAACCCATAATTACTCCGAATTACCTATTACACCTTTGATATCTTTAATTTCACGATCTAACCTTATATTATCAGATTTTACCATTTTAGCCCAAAGGTTTTAGAAGTTACAAAACATACCCTTTCCAATTTAATAACAATTCAAATGGCCCTCTAAGTATCCAAAATTACACGTTTACCCCCCACACTTATTTTATAACTTAGTACATGTATTTTACTGTTTACAGAAATAACCCTTAAGTTTCATAATTTACAAAACCAACCCAAAACTTTTATTTAGAACCGAAATATGCATAATTCAAGTACAAACCCTAAACCTAAGTTTAACCCATCATTAGTTCATCATTATTACTGCATTAATTACTCTTAATTATAACAAGCAAACCCTAATCGTCCCTTTTATTTTCTTTCCTTTTTCATATGCGATCGAACAAAACAAACCCTTAACAAATCACACAAGCTTCGAATTCATGAACATGTATTTTATTCAGGTCATATAACATATAAGAGCTTCCAGAAAATCAGGTCATGGTCCTAAAAATTATTATATGCTCGTTCTCTAGTTTATTCGTTTTTAGGGTTTTAATTCAAAACAATTCCATACAACTTGTTAAATATGCATGACTAATTTTTACAGGTTCTATATGACTTGTAGGACTGAAAATAATATTGGAAACATACCCTTGATGAGATTTGGACGTTAGAACAAAAGAACACAAAAACTTTATTCGGCGGCACCCTAATCGACCAAGAAACTAACCACGATCAAACCATCACCTTAGGACCTCGAACCAGATTTTTATCACCTTCTTTACCTTCAAACTCGTCCAAGAAAAATAGCTTTTAGCCTTGGAAACTGAATGTCGAATTATGTAGGGTTTTCTTAGGTCGGTTTAGTATAATTGGATATTAGGGTTAGAATGAACCGTATAATATGTATTTATATGTTTTACTAATTTTCTTGTGGGCTTAATATTATAATGGCCTTAAAATAAATGGGATCTTAATTTTATAAACTTGTATCGGGCTTTTATAAATTTTATTCTTTTATAAAACTTAATAATTACATATTCGAATATTTATAAAACACAAAATTGATTTTATAAATATTATAAACTATAAAAATAATCTTTACAAAGTCTTTAAAATTTATTTGGATCATATGCGATATTTCTTAAAAATTTTCTGAATTTACATAGCTTGTTTGGTATTCTTTAAATTAATTATTCATACTTTTGATCATAGGGGTATTTTGGTCTTTTTTTGAATTTTAGAAATTCAGGTTTTACAATTTCTTTCCCTCTAAAATGAAATTTCGTCCTCGAAATTGAACAAGACAGACAGACGGCGACAAATGTGGATTTCGGAACTTCAAGGAATATATGACAAATGCTAATCATATACTTATAAAGTATTAGCAGTAAAAGATGAGATAAGGAAAATTCAAAACCACACTCTAACTTATACAGTATCTAATGATGAAAACTATCATATGCATAGACGGACCGAATCCTAACGGTCTTACTAATCGTAGAAGTACGTGGAGACATACAAATCTAAGGCAGACATAACAATCTATAGGTTTTACACGGATCATAACGATTTCGGATCCCAATGGTACAAAACTTATATGTAACAGATATCGATGAAAATGTCACAATTAAGTACAGAGTTTCAACCCAATATGAAGAGTACCAAATAACGGATACAAGGCAAATTCCATTCACATATCAACCACAGGCATTTCCCGGGACGTCATATAATTTCAATAAGTTCAAATTATATGATCTCGGTATTATCACGCTGATCAGGCGTCATAATACTTGCATCACATAACAAGTTCTTATTGTCACTATATTTGGTCTCGGGTCATGACAAAAACACATAACTAATATCATAGCAAAACATACCATATAGTGATAACATACGCACAACGAGTAACCTACTATAACATACCAGGTCCACATGAGTATACTATCATGATGGTCATACTTATCCAAGCGGTAATAAAACAACATCATTAAGAAAATAAATAGCAGACGAAACTTATGAGGACTAACGGGAACTCAACGAATTTATCAAGAAAACAACTAACAGAACTATACTTCAAAATTTTGTTTCATTTCCATTAATCAAACAAAATTTGCAAAATCGTCATAAGATGAACTCCCAAAATAAAACTTAATAATCCAAGATTCAATCATCTAATGAAACAAAAGGACCTAACTCAAAATCCAATGTCAGAAATTTCTCATAAAGAGGACAACTAATCAGAGCCAATTTCTATCCTTGTGTCGGATTGAACCTACTAGAAGCCGTAGATTCTAGATCCGAGTCCACCTCGTATTCTTCCTCATCTTCTTCTTCCTCCTCTTCTCCCTCACTTATCCATCCGTTCTTATTTCCTTCGCGCTGCGGTAATAAGCGGCTAGCAAAATCGTTTCTCCGATTCCTCTCCTCCTCTTCCGGCACACGGTCCACGAAAGTATACAAATCGCAACTCCTAGTCCAACCCACTCCTCCATCTTCAACGAACTTCGGACATCTATCATGATACTTAGTGGTGAAACGTTGGTTGTCAACAACTCTAGTTTCGTACTCCTCTACTACTTTTCCGTCTACGTCCTTCAAGGTCAGCTCCTCCTCGATCGTGCATGGCCACATATAGGCCGGAACTCGTATCCTCTTGTTGGTCCGCTTCACTCTACCAAACCTCTTGCAGCCTTTAGCAATAACGACGGCCCACCTCGTTTCCTCCTTAGGTTGTCTAGCAGGTCCTTGTTTGCTCCTATCGGATAAACTAGGGCGACGAGGAATAACCATCTAAAAGAACAACCAACTATTAGCAAAGTCTAAGTACGATGGTGGACGCAAGGAAAGTATGCAGAAGGGAAATCCTAAATCTACCCAATCCTCACAGGTCATAGCCTAAGCTCTAAGGGTCCTAAAACCTGGCTCTGAAACCATAAATTGTAACACCCCAACCCGACAAGGGTAAAGATATCACAATACGGTTTCATATCAGAACTCTAAATAATATACAATAGCAAAAGCCTTACAAAAATACTCAAAAGAAAACATAAATAACTAAACTTCAAAATAAATCTAAGATCTCTATAATCGAATCTTGCTCTCATCTCTACTCTCAACCCAGATCAGCTATCCCATAAGCTCATCTTGAATGCTTAAAATACCTGCCGCAGAAAAAAAAATGCGGCTGAGCTTACAAAGCTCAGTAAACAGATATAACGAAACAAAAGCTAAACAAAACAAAATATACAAATGACGAAATCAAAATAAAATGATAATGAGGAATCTTTTAGGATTCTGCGGAAGCACAAATATACATAAATCCAAACAACCACGTAACAATTTAAAACATCTCATAGCACATTAATGACACAAACACAAACACAAACACATCAGAACAACCAATCATTTAGCATATCAAAAATAAATAGATTACATATAAACCAAACGAAAAGTCTAAGGCTAACAGAAAACACTTTCTAGAAAATAAACATGGCATTCAACAAATTAATTAACCATCACTTAACACACTCAAACAATATCGCATCAACGGAAACAACATTCAAATCATGGCAGTCTCACAAGCAAATATAAAACATATTAAGCAAACCATAATTAGATAGACCAGACAAAACATAGCATAACCATTAGCAATTATCAAAACAGATATCATAAGCTAAAACAGTTCTCAGATCAAATCCTAACATCTGCAGAGTTAAAACATGGCAGGTCACATAGGCAAATAAAACATTAACGTATAATCAAAGTTCACAAAATCAACTGAACAAATTATACATACTAAATTTATAGAATACTCACTTTCACATTAGCACATTCATCCCACCGATCAACAATTCACATAACGATAAACCAACATGACATCGATAACAAAGACATGTGAATCATATTAAAACATATTAATCATAACCTAGCATAGTAGACAGTAGTTACATAAACATACAAAAGCATACACATAGATAGTAACATATAATAAACCCAGCACATAATTATTAACACTTGAACATACCGAATCATAATCAGAATACTTAACATAGAAATAACAGATAAAGATCTAGTTAACTACCACGAGCCCAGAACATATCATATCAAAAACATCATAACTATATAGAAACAATCTCAAATTAATTCGGAGTAGCTAGCTCCCAGAGTTTTATGAAGATGCGTATTGCACACGACATCATTCACTTAAACAAATCATATCTGACAACAGATCAGATCTAGGATGCATCCATACGCCCCACAAACATATATTGATAATATAATATAACATAAATTGAGCTCATAACAAATAATAAATAAGGGACGTGGCAGAACTTCACTCTACTGCCCTAGAGTCATGTCAATGGTGCATCATCGACACGGACATGGAACCCCATGACTAGTTAATAATTGGCTCGGTGTCAAACTAACTTAGGTCAAACCAATTTCAATTATGACACAAGTCTTAATCAAACACAAGGTTCAAAGAAATACATATCAATAACTCATATCATAAGGTTCATACTCAAATATACTAAGATTCAACAATTATGCATATCAAAGTCTTCCTATCATAAAGTTCAAATCATGTATCGCATGATTCAATAAAACATAAGTTCGATAAGCAAAGTGTCACACAATCGTGAAAGGGTTCATAGCAATGGCATCGGAAATCCTAATACAAAACCTAACGAAAAGAAACCGTTATAAGAAACCTTTACTGAAAAGGTTAGAATATCTGTACCTTAAAGCAAATGAGAGGAAAGCAAACGAATGTAGGAATACGAAGATGTAACGTCGCGTCTCCTTCAACGCATCTACACGGATTATGATTGATTTAATACTTATTAGCATCATTAATGTTATAACAGATTAATCTCATTAATATTCTTAGAGTTTCCAGAATATTCTCATTTTAGTGACGATCTAATTCCAACATTTTAGAGTATTAATCATTAATTAGCCAAACTTATGGGTTACAAATGATAAATGGTAAACTTAAGGGTTTAATATGATAAATATCTTATTTGAGGACTTATATGATCATCATTCAAAGTATAAGGTTTATAAATATCAAGAACGGATTTTAGGACTCTCTTTCAAAATAGTTTACACAAGCCTTGATAACTTACATGAAATAACGAATTTGCACATTTAGCTTTTAACCCTAATCAACTTCCTATTTAGGTTCTAGGGCTTCCCATACTCTTTAATATTACTAAATACGCATTAAATTCACATGTTACTTCTTTCAATGATTTCCACTTTGACCTAGAACGTATATGATAAACAAACCGAAGATATCTCAAAACTCATGCATGCCTCTACAAAATCAACTCACACTTGTCGAACCCATAATTACTCAGAATTACCTATTACACCTTTGATATCTTTAATTTCACGATCTAACCTTATATTATCAAATTTTACCATTTTAGCCCAAAGGTTTTAGAAGTTACAAAACATACCCTTTCCAATTTAATAACAATTCAAATGGCCCTCTAAGTATCCAAAATTACACGTTTAACCCCCACACTTATTTTATACATTTAGTACATGTATTTTATCATGTTTAAATAACCCTTAAGTTTCATAATTTACAAAACCAACCCAAAACTTTTACTTAGTACCGAAATATGCATAATTCAAGTACAAACCCTAAACCTAAGTTTAACCCATCATTAGTTCATCATTATTACTGCATTAATTACTCTTAATTATAACAAGCAAACCCTAATCGTCCCTTTTATTTTCTTTCCTTTTTCATATGCGATCGAACAAATCAAACCCTTAACAAATCACACAAGCTTCGAATTCATGAACATGTATTTTATTCAGGTCATATAACATATAAGAGCTTCCAGAAAATCAGGTCATGGTCCTAAAAATTATTATATGCTCGTTCTCTAGTTTATACGTTTTTAGGGTTTTAATTCAAAACAATTCCATACAACTTGTTAAATATGCATGACTAATTTTTACAGGTTCTATATGACTTGTAGGACTGAAAATAATATTGGAAACATACCCTTGATGAGATTTGGACGTTAGAACAAAAGAACACAAAAACTTTATTCGGCGACACCCTAATCGACCAAGAAACTAACCACGATCAAACCAGCACCTTAGGACCTCGAACCTGATTTTTAACACCTTCTTTACCTTCAAACTCGTCCAAGAAAAATAGCTTTTAGCCTTGGAAACTGAATGTCGAATTATGTAGGGTTTTCTTAGGTCGGTTTAGTATAATTGGATATTAGGGTTAGAATGAACTGTATAATATGTATTTATATGTTTTACTAATTTTCTTGTGGGCTTAATATTATAATGGCCTTAAAATAAATGGGATCTTAATTTTATAAACTTGTATTGGGCTTTTATAAATTTTATTCTTTTATAAAACTTAATAATTACATATTCGGATATTTATAAAACACAAAATTGATTTTATAAATATTATAAACTATAAAAATAATCTTTACAAAGTCTTTAAAATTTATTTGGATCATATGCGATATTTCTTAAAAATTTTCTGAATTTACATAGCTTGTTTGGTATTCTTTAAATTAATTATTCATACTTTTGATCATAGGGGTATTTTGGTCTTTTTGTGAATTTTAGAAATTCAGGTTTTACAAATAGACTTGGTACCTTTCTATTACGGTGTTCCCTTCTACTTGTAACTTAGGTTAAAATGATGAGTTTAAGTTACAGGTTTCATGACTACAGTTTTTCTTAACACATTTTTAGGAAGTGAAAATGCAAACAACGCAAAATAATAACTTTCAATGCATAGTTTTTATTAGAAGGAATCAAAAGAAGTGCAAGGATTAGTGGAATATAGCTAAGCTAAACTATTCCTATTTGGGTGACAATGTGTGATAATTTTCTCATTTGCGCAAAAAAAATCTGTATAGTGAGTGGTTTATTAGAGGTTGCAAAATAAGTGGGCTCGAGCTACGGGTCCAAATAAGCTCGGGTCCGAACGGGCATGGGCTTAAACGGACACAGACTAAACGGACTCATGTTACACAAATCGCTTAAAAAAATACTCAAGACGATGAAAAAAGTTCCCCAAACATTACACCTCATTTATATTCAAATAACTAAATTTATTATGTCTATAAGTTTTTCCTTAAAAATACTATTTAATGCTCTCCAATCGAAAGAAAGCACATGCCATTAATGCCAATTTCACTTTTAAATGTGCCATACATGTTAACTTCTGATAAAGGAGCGGGCTAAATAAATCTTTTACAAATTAGCTCATTGAAACCCAAATATTTTTTTTGGGCCTAAATACTCTAGTGGGATTCTGACATAAGTTCAAAGAGAAGTAAATGTTCTTATGATTGGAGTGTTTTAAGTAAATGTTCTTATGATTGGAGTGTTTTACTGCAACAAGTAAAATTTACTTCTTCAACATTCTATTTTTACAGGCTATATTTGAGGTTGATGAGGGACAAAAGGACATGTCGATCTCTTGACTGGATAAAGACAATTTACATTAAGGCATCTATTCTTGGAAGATGTTCAATTCACCATTAGAGCACTGGGTACAGTGGTGCCAAACTCTCGTGCCGTTCTCGTGCCAAACTGCCACGTCAGCAGTTTTTGAGTTTGACACAAGAAAATGTTTGGCACCACATTTCTGGGGTATCCGTTGGCACCAGAATTTCTGGTGCCAAACTCTTTTTTTTTTTTTTTTTATAAAATGTAAAAAGAATATATTCTAAAATTACTTTATTCATTAAAAAAAAAATTACAATAAAAAAAAACATAAAAAGTTAAAAAGATAAAAATTACAAACTAGTTATAATTTCTCCAAACATGTTCCACAAGGTCATCTCGAAGATCGTTGTGTATTTTGCTATCTCTGAGTTCTTTGTGTTTTCGAACATGTAAATCACATCTTTCGGTCCATTCCCGTGCAATGTCTGGCGTTGGATCAACGAACACATCTCTTAAATTCACTACGTAATTTTCGTCTTCCGATATCATGTTATGCAACATTACACAGCAATTCATGATCCTTGTCAAAGCGTTGATTTCGAAAGCACGTGCGGGTTGTCGTATAATTCCCCAACGACCTTGTAGGACTCGAAAGCTCTTCGATATCCTTTCTAGAACTTTCCTGAATTATTTTAAACCTCAACGTTTTTTCAGACCTTGCAACAGAAAACGTTTTCACAAACACGGACCATGTTGGATAAATGCCATCGGCTAGATAGTAACCTTTGTTGTACACATGCCCATTTACTTCAAACGGGCATTCCGGAGCTGTACCGGCAAGTTCATCATCAAATAACGGAGAACCATATAAAACATTTAGATCATTATTTGCACCAGGAACCCCAAAATAAGCATGCCATATCCATAACCGTTGATCCGCAACCGCTTCTAACATAATAGTTGGGTATTTATGGCCACGCCTTTTGAATTGAGGGGCTAAGGCTTTTGGGCAATTTTTCCAATCCCAATGCATACAATCAATACTCCCGAGCATTCCCGGGAGTCCATGTTTTTGTTTATGCAATTCATATAACATTTCAATATCAGCTAAAGTGGGCTTCCTTAAATACTTCTCAACGTATAAAACATGTATGCATTTTGTAAAGTCGATTAAACATTGTCGTTGAGTTCGTTCGGCAATTTGCAAGTACTCATCAAACGCATCAGGCGCAGTGCTGTACGCTAATTGCCGTTATAGCGTATGTGAACTTCAAAATAGGATCAATACTTTTACGACCGGTAGCATCATAACCATCTCTAAAAAATTGAAAGTATTTGGGAAGGGGCTGGGCATCATAACTTAGAATAGCATTAACTATTTTTTTTAAAAGTGTAGAGCTCATACGATACCTTCGTCGAAAATTCTCTTCTGGATATTTAGGACCAATCTCTGCGTTGCCGAAATAGTCGTCGATTAGACGTTCCGCCGCCGTTTCTCGTTGACGTGGTATATATGCCCTCCTTTTAGGACTCGATCTTGATCCACCGGCTTCTTGATTACACAAATTCATATATTGTTCATACTCTTGATACGAACGAATATATCTCTCTCGGTCGTCTTTAAAAAATCTTCATAATTGTCTAAAGTGCTTCCGCCGAGGGGATGGTTTGGATCCATAATGAAAGAAAAATGAGTGTTTTTTGAGGTGTGAATTAGGTTTGAAGAGTGTGTGAAAATATGGAAGAATAAGGAGGTTTTTATAAAAAAAATTGGGTACAAATTCAAAAAAAACGGCTATATTTGCCACCACCAACGGCTAGTTTTTCAAAAAAAAAAAAAAAAATCTGGCTGTTAAGTTTGGCGCGAGGGAGTTTGGCGCGACAGGGGTAACGGTGCGCCAAGCTTGGCGTCGCGCCAAAGGGTTTGGCACGAGCCAACAGCTCACCGTACCCCCTGCTCTTAGAGAACAATGCTGACAATTGTTCCCTCCTAAATATCTTTTGGATACTTGTATATTTTCTTCAAGTAACCAACCTTTTTTTTTGAACATCGTAAATAGAATATATATAAAAATGATGCAGCTAGCAAGATGCTAGATGCAAAAAAGTACAATTATAAGAAAGCAACAACAACGTAAAAATTCGTAACAACAGATACACCATAAAGAGACACCAAAAGAGAAACACAAACTCTATGGCGCACCGAGACTTTAACTGCTAAGACAAACAAAAGGGATGAAAATACTTATGCCAATTACAGACGAGACATAAGAAAAATCCCCGTCGACAAAGGCCGCGCCCGGTTTTCACTCTTGAAATGTCATTTTTTTTTTTTTTTTTTTTTTTTTTAAGAATATGAGTAGGAGTCAGAGAGTTATTGTCAACACTCTCTAAATCCATCATCTTCTTGGGGGTTTAACTAGGATGTGGAAACGAATTTTGTTAAACCCTAACCCGAAGGTACGAGCATGAAACCTCAAAAGGTATAAAACCCAAATAAAATACGCACTTTTATTTACTAATCAAATGATTAAAAGATATCAATTATACAACTCTAAGCTCTATATATATAGGAGAAAGTTAATTTGCGCAAAAGAAACATAATGAAGTTTTAAAACGTCCTAAACACACCCTTGCACTTTCGTAAATAACGAAAAACATAAAAGGAAAAAAAATCTGGGCTTCTTATGAAACAACCCAAATCTTGTCCTAACCATGGGGAACTCTAATTAATGAAGCCACATCAGTATGTAGAGGTCTTTGTAGAATCTCTCTAAAGGTGACTTCCTCATTTTCTTAACTCATGGACTAATTCTACACTTGAGATGTTTTATGATCACACCCTAGTCAGAGACCATTGAACAATGAATTGGCCCAACACATTTTGTTCTTGCCTTTTTAGAGGAAAGAGAAACAGTGTACATGACTCACAACTAGAGATTTTAATGGATCGGACACACATATATCCACGTCCATATCCATTTAGTTTTGCACCATCTATGTCCATATCCAAACCCATTTAAAGTTGTTTCACCTAGATGAGTCGGGTAATGGATGTCTATTAAATATTTAAAAAAAAAAAAAAAGGTTCTTTAAAGATAATCTCATAGTTTAGGGTATATTTCGTACACATCATCAGTACATGGTTTGTTTATGACATAATTGCATACTATAACAACATAGTCTCAACAAATATAATCAATACACAATCATTAATATTAAAAACAATTCATATCTCATATTATTACACCTCATATTATTACGAAGAGAATAATATGTGACAAATCAAATCAGTATCATTATACATGCAAATAGTTTGCTAGTAGGGATCGGGAAAAACTATCTAAAGATAGCTTTTAGTTAAAAGTATAAACACGTCATATAATTGCTAAACATATGAGAGCAGTTAAATTACTCTTACTAAGTTATCTTTTATATTCTTAGCGTATACATAAAATAATATTGGGTGGTAAATGGATCATCAATGGATGACAAAGCGTCATCCATATCCGATCACTAAACATCCATATTTATATCCGTGTCCAATATTCATCTATTTACTTCATTCATATCCGCTACTAATGGATTAATCGGGTGGATATCCATTGGATCGGATGCCATTGAGACATTGAGTAACACGTTAGATTACAAACACTTTGCTAAAATTTGATTAATGTTATTATTTTTGTTTATTTGGAACGAAGTTGATATATGTAAACCTTTTTAAAGACGTATCACACAACTCTTTGTTATTTTTACAAAGTTAGTAAAAATTGATGTACATGGTACTATACTTGTCAACAATGGCAGTTCTGCGTAGCGAACTAAAAAAATAACTATTTTAGACATTAATGTTGACATTTTTGTCTTTCTTTAAATACTAGTTGGATCGAACTCGAGACCACGGGATTGCACACTTTACGTATGAGAATTAAAGTTAAATAATTAAATATAAACGTTATATTTATTTATTAATTAAAAGAAATAACTAACGGACGTTAAGTAATTAGTGTAATGGACTAACGGGCGTTAACGCTCAGTTCTCGAGTTTTTAGGGAAGGGAAATGGAAGAGAATAGGAAAAGGAAAAGAAATGAAAAAGGAAAGTAAGTGTTAATTGTTATGTTCTTGAGATAGAGGAAAGAAAAAGGAAAGTAATCATAATCATGTTTTTGAGTGAGAGGAAAAGGAAAATAAGTTGGTCAAATTACATATATGCCCTTTAATTATTAATGTCAAATGTTTTAAAAAGGGTATATTACTTATCAAATCTTCCTCTCTATTTCCTTTCCGTTTCCCTTTACACAATATATGATTCCGTTTCCTTTCCCTTTCCTCCCAAAAGTGGGAGGAAGATTTACTTATCAAATCTTCCTCTCTATTTCCTTTCCGTTTCCCTTTCCTCCTTTAAAAAAGACTCAAGAACAAAAAAAAACTTTCTATTTCCTTTACTTTCCTCTTCCTTTTCGACTCGAGAACTGAGCATAAATGTATTTGGAAAAGGACTAGATTGCAAAAGTTGGGAAGGTTCCGGAATCCCTCTTGTGGGATTACAACCGATCGGCCAAGGGGAAAGGGACCCAACCCAACTCAAACTCAAACTTGTTCACCAAGTTTAGATGAGTATATAAACAAGGCTAGGGGTCTTGTGTTTTGCATTCTTGTACTCATAAGCTTAAACCTAAATTGTTTTTGTGTGTTTCTTGCTTCAAACGATCGTACACCCCTTCATAGGTGTCGAACCGCTTCTTTTTCCACAACAAGTTATTTGGTTTAATAAAAATAGCATTACTTTAATTTGGTTTAGTACGTGTGTACAAGAAAGTGGTACTAACACAATATTGTTAGTATTCTTGGATTGAATTACAAAACGGTAAGGGGTAATTCACATAATCCTAATTAAATCAAATTAGGGTTTTACCATTGCTAGTTTGTGGATTTGATTCTTGTTCGGCTAGAATCAAGTAAGGTACACATATTCTTCTTATGTTAATTAATTATTCGTTAATAAATCCTATACACTTCCGCATGTATACTTTGATGGTTTTGTGATTATTCATGTTATCTAATTCCAACAGTGGTTTCAGAGCCAGGTTTTAATGAGTAATTAATTACATAAACGCGTAATAAAACAAATAATTGTATGTTGTTTGATATGGTTAATCTAGGGTTTATGTTTTATTTTTTTTGGTCGATTTAATTTTAATTGGGGCGTACCCCATTATTTTTTTTTAAGTCGACACATTAAAATTTTTTAGGGTTTTGAAAATTGTTTGCTAACCTTATCGAAACCTAGAATTAATATATGTGTTACGTGATTAATTCATGAATAATTGTTATGTGACATGGGATTATTGATATGCGATCTTGTGACTATTTGTATAATTGTTATGATATATCCATGATGATACATGCATGTTTGTCATGGATAGTTGCTTTGATAATTGTTTAATTGTTAAGATATATATATATATTTACGATAAATCTTGAATTGTGGAAGACTCCAATTATATATATTAATAAATCAATTATGTGCAATTTGGTATATTATTAATTATGGGTTTACGCAATCGATTCATCGATGTATGTGGCTCACTTTCAATTGAGAGAGTGAAAGCCCTAATTAATATATACATTAATTTAACCTAGACATTGATTATTAATAGTGTTTTATCGAATAAGTTGCATGTGGCTACTTGTTTACAAATATTAAATTGTTTATTATGTGCGCATTGTTTTTAGTTGTTTATTTTTTATTTGTTTACTTGTTTGTTATTATGTTAGACAGTTTTAAGCAAAGGGTAATTTTGAATAGAAAAATAATACGGACTAAACAATGGTGAAATTTGATTTGTTTTTTAAGAGTTAAGTTTTCAATAGTTTAGTTGATTGATGATTCTGTACTAAATGGTTAGAACGGCTCACCCACTAGAACAAACTATAAAGGGGTTAATAAAGAAGTGCGCACAGTCACACTGAAAGGATGTCTAAGGTTATGCTTTTGCGCTTACCTGGTCCTCTGCCCCCTGTGAGTTCGATTGGAGCTACTTAGTAAGCCATAAATGTACAAACTCATCTTAAGGGCGAATTAGTTTTAATTCCATGCGCCACTTCGGTGGTAATTACCTGAAACACTAAGCGTTTACACTTATGCAAAAGTACGGTATAATGGACGATAATTAACGCTAAATTCCTTGATTGGTGAACCCAATACCTCAATCAAAACCTTGATAATTTGATCTTTATGAATTGGTAATAAAAAGTTTTTTATTAAATTTATGCTACAAGATGAATGCATGACATCCTTGTACATATTTGATTTGACCACATAAAATCAAAACTAGTACCCTTTTAAATTAAGTTATATGCCATCTAATTAAAAGAAACACTTGAAGTTGCAATTTACGTCATGACAGTACTTGGCTAGATTGTGATGGAGAGGTAAATCTCTATGTAAAGTCAGACCTTACATGGATATATTTGTAGTTTTTTAAGTTAGACACTTAAGTTGAATAGCAAGTGAGAACTGGACTCATGGCATAAGATGGGATGAAACATGTTTATATTTGCAATAGCGTTGGAAAATATAAATCCCATAATGATCTAGGAGTTGGAAATTGTTTGCCAATTAATGTTCGACAGATTACCTTATTATATGCTTTTGTTACTAGCAGATCAACTGATGTAATGAACCTATGATAATTTGGATCCTAGTTTTCGAGAAAATTATATGGTTATATGTTTATATTACCGTTGGGTATATTTTATTTTCTTGAAAAGTTGTATTATCGAAAATACTAATACTTGAACTTTTTTTCTGCAGAAATGGCTCAAAATAACGATAACACTAACACTGCACTAAGTTCTGCGTTCAAAAACTTTTTTATCGAGAAAAGTTGACTGGCTCTAAGAATTTCAATGATTGGCACCGCTCTTTGAGAATTGTTTGTAGAGTTGCTGACCGGTTGAAATACCTTTATGAACCTTGTCCTGCTGAACCAACCGGACCTACAGCTACTCAAGCTGAAAAGGACGCTTGGCAAATTGAGTATAAGCGTCATAATGATGTGGCTTGTCTTATGTTGGGAACGATGGAATCTGCTCTTCTAAGCAGTTCAAAAATTATTTCCCATATAATATGCTCAATGAACTTCGAACTATGTTTGAGAAACCAGCTGCTGTCGAGATTTATGACTTGACCGACGCATTACACAGCTGTAGGCAGGGAGAGGGTAAACCCGTAAGTGTTCATGTATTGGAAATGAAAGGTTACATGGACCAATTAAAGGCACTTGGCAAAACTTATGATGATGACATGGCTGTGAATCTGATTAATAGATCCCTTAACAAGGATTTTAATGGTTTTGTTAGAAACTTCAATATGCACTGCGTGGGGAAGACAGTTATTGACCTACACGCATTGCTTATTGATTATGAAAAAGGGTTACCTCAAAAGGTTCCGACTTCCCAAGTACTTGCTATTCAGTGTGGAAGGATAAATAAGCCAAAACCGCAGCGTGCGAATAACAAGAACGTGAAGGGAAAAGGGAAAGTTGATAAGGGTAAACAAGTTATGGCCTATCAACCACAACCCAAGAAGTACCCTACTCCTAGGAAGGAAAATCCTAAAAAGGATCAAGCATGCCACCACTGTAAGAGCGTTGGGCATTGTAAGAGAAACTGTGCTCTCTATCTTGATGAATTACGGGCAAATAAAATGAAGTACGAAGGGTCCTTGGGCGCCGGTTCTTCAGGTAATTTATTTGTCATTGAATTATTTACTCTAAATCATAAAAATTCCTGGGTATATGATACTGGATGTGGTATTCACATTTGTAATACACTGCAGGGGTTTAGAGTGGAAAGGAAGCTGGCCTATGGGGAGCAATATCTGCACGTGGGAAATGGCGCACATGCAGCTGTTGAAGCCATAGGAACATTTAGTTTAGTATTGCCTTCAGGCTTAGTACTGTTATTGAACAATTGTCATTACGCACCTTCTATAATTAGATGTGTTGATTCCTTTTTAGTTTTGTTGGATGATGGTTTTACTCATACTATTTCACGTAATGGAATTTCTGTTTCTTTAAATGGTGTATTTTATTTTAATGCGATTACTGTGAATGGTGTGTTTGAAATTGATGTGATTGGAAATGAATCTAACAAATATAATAATTCGATGTTTAGCATCAATAAGAAGATAAAGTTGGACTTGAATTCTTCTTATCTTTGGCATTGTAGACTTGCTCATATAGGCAAGGCTCGCATGCATAAGCTGCAACAAGAAGGGCTTTTGCAAAATATCAATGATGAATCATTTGATAAATGTGAGTCATGCATATCTGGGAAGATGACGAAGAAACCTTTTCATAGCAATATGGAGAGGGCTTCTGATCTACTTGGTCTTATTCATATTGATGTGTGTGGACCACTTATACATGTGTCAAAGAGAGGTGCTAGCTACTTCTTAACCTTTACTGATGATTTTAGCCGTTATGATTATGTTTATTTACTTAAGCATAAACACGAGGTGTTTGAAACATTTAAGGTTTTTAAAGTGGAAGTAGAACTGCAATTGGGAAAGAAGATTAAAGCTCTTCGATCCGATAGAGGAGGCGAGTATCTAAGCCAAGAGTTTAAAGATTACTTATCTGAGAATGGAATTGTCCAGAATCTCACTTCCCCATATACTCCACAACAAAATGGTGTATCTGAGAGAAGAAATCGTACATTGTTGGACATGATACGATCTATGTTTAATCTTACCACTCTACCTTTATCCTTTTGGGATTATGCTTTAGAATCAGCTGTTCGCATTCTAAATATGGTTCCCACAAAGAAGGTTGATAAGACACCATATGAAATATGGCATGGTAAAGCTCCTAACCTGTCTTATTTAAAGGTCTGGGGTTGCGAGGCGTATGTTAAACGTGACTCAGTAGATAAACTCCAACAAAGATATGTAAAGTGTATCTTCTTAGGATACCCTAAGTAAACTATGGGTTATTACTTCTACTATCCAACTGAAAATAAAGTAATTGTTGCTAGGTTTGGAGATTTTCTTGAAAGAGATCTCGTATCTCAAGAATTTAGTGGGAGAGTTTATGATCTGGAAGATGATCAAGAAGATGCATTACCTTCTGAAAACACTAACGTACTTCCGGTAGAGCCTGATAGTCTGGGTCCTCCACCAGAAGTTGAAGTGATTCGCGTTCGTAGATCCGTAAGGACTACGCGTGCACCTGAACGTCTATCTCTAAACGTAGAGGTTGAGGAAACTATGTTAGGAGATCTTGGAGAGCCTACTAGTTATAAAGTTGCCATGGCAAGTCCTGATAAGGACAAATGGCAAGTTGCAATGAATGGGGAAATGCAATCCATGAGAGAAAATGAAGTCTGGGAAGAGGTCGATTTACCTCCAAACGCCAAGGTGGTTGGAAGTAAGTGGCTCTATAAAATTAAGACTGACATGGATGGAAATATACACGTCTATAAAGCTCGTCTAGTTGCGCAAGGTTTTACTCAAACTTATGGCATAGATTACGAGGAGACCTTTTCTCCTGTAGCGGACATTAGAGGTATTAGAATTCTCATAGCTATAACAACATACTATGACTATGAGATATGGCAAATGGATGTCAAAACCGCCTTCTTAAATGGTCACTTAGATAAAGATATCTATATGAAGCAACCCGAGGGGTTCGTGAATCCACAATTTCCAAACCGTGTATGCAAACTTCAAAGGTCCATTTATGGATTGAAGCAAGCATCAAGGCAATGGAATAAGAGATTTGATGAAGAATTCAAAAGGTATGGATTTATTCAAAATCTTGATGAGCCATGTGTATATCACAAAGTTAGTGGGAGTGATGTAATTTTCCTAATTCTTAATGTCGATGACATATTAATTATGGGAAAAGACATTCCAAGTTTGCAAAGTGTTAAGGCATATCTTGGGAAGTGTTTTTCCATGAAGGATTTAGGAGAAGCTGCATACATTATGGGAATCAAGATCTACCGAGATAGGTCAAAGCGGTTAATTGGTTTAAGTCAAAGAGCTTACATTGATAAAATATTGAAGAGATTCAATATGCAAAATTCCAAGAAAGGATATTTGCCGATGGAAGTAAAGCATGGCTTATGTAGCGATATGTGTGCTTCAACACCTGCTGAGGTGGCACGCATGTAGAAAGTTCCTTATGCTTCGGCAGTAGGATCTATTATGTATGCTATGAGATGCACAAGGCCAGATGTGGCGTTCGCTCAAAACATGACCAGTCGATATCAACAGAATCCGGGTGAACTTCACTGGACTGCTGTTAAACATATTCTAAAGTATCTTAGGAATATGAAAGATATGTTTTTAGTGTATGGTGGAAATCCAGACACAAAGCTTGGTGTTACAGGTTACTGTGATGCGTCCTGGCAGTGTGATAAAGATGATACGAAGTCTCAGACGGGTTATGTCTTTGTCATCAATGGAAGAGCAGTTGACTGGAAGAGCAAGAAACAGAGTACGATTGCGATGTCTGCGACAGAGGCTGAATACATAGCTGCTTCGGAAGCTGCAATGGAGGCTGTTTGGATTAGGAAATTCATTTCAGGGCTTGGTGTTATGCATTCAATTGAATCACCTATTGATATGTATTATGATAATTCTGCTGCAATCATATTTGCCAATGAAC
Organism: Chrysanthemum makinoi; assembly: GCA_910596185.1. Classification (NCBI taxonomy): domain Eukaryota; kingdom Viridiplantae; phylum Streptophyta; class Magnoliopsida; order Asterales; family Asteraceae; genus Chrysanthemum; species Chrysanthemum makinoi. Next base: position 39,685,881 of record OU343220.1, on the reverse strand, counting down.
CTGGAGTCATGAAGGGCACCAGACATTTTCTACGGAAGTATCACTATGTTCGGGAACAAGTCCGTGAAAGGTGAAATTAACCTATTGAAACTTCACATAGATGATAACTTAGCTGATCCATTCACTAAGGCTTTAGCTAAAGACAAGCTTATTGGACTTGCCAATGGAATTGGACTTCGTTTAGCTAATAGTTTCATGCGTAACTGTGATTAGTATTTGGATAAAGGATATTGTAAAACATTTATTATTTTGATGAAATAAAGTTTGGATTATGTTTATTTTCATTTATAATATTGTTGTCCTATATTTGCATGTTTAATCCGTGAGTAACTAAGTTATTCTAAATGTCCATTGTCGATTAATGATATGGGAGTATCATTAATTTAAGACAAATCTGAGAGATGTGGTAGAATATACTTGAAAGTATATTGATGAGAATGCATACCAATTTCGGATGATATTCAATGAATTGAATATAGGACTTATCCCAACTACATAATTTACTTTGTTGATATTGTTATAAGTAAATTATGAATAGTTATCCTCAGACTTGAGATACCAGATAAGTGTCATAAATGTAGTGCATTTCTGTGGAGCAACTTAACACTATACGTAACTGGTAGTTATCAGGGTTGTTTTCAGAAATGTTACAAAGTTTGTGGGTTATTCTTGTAGTCAAGATAAAATTTGTTCCTTCAAATTTATTTGGAGTTTAATACTGTTGGGCCCCTCGTAGGGTTGACAAGATGTTTATGCGGCCGCACCCAAAATCTCCCCTAAATATGTTTAGAAGATTTGGTAATCTTGGTCAATCACTTACAACGAGAAACATAATAGTTTTATAAAGAATGACTTAATTCCATATCTTTTTTTAACGTGGTATTAGAAACAAAAGGATAATAATAATGAAAAATCATTAAAAGGTTTTCCAGGAGCCTTACTCGAGTCGTACTAGAGGCATCGAAGTGTTGCTAGACGCTAACCGATGTGATCACTCTATTAAGATATATCCAAGTGGGAGCTGTTGGTTTTATGGACATAAATTAGTATACGTGAGTTAGGATCGAACTCGAGACCACGGGATTGCACACTTTACGTATGAGAATTAAAGTTAAATAATTAAATATAAACGTCGTATTTATTTATTAATTAAACGAAATAACTAACGGACGTTAAGTAATTAGTGTAATGGACTAACGGGCGTTAAATGTATTTGGAAAAGGACTAGATTGCAAAAGTTGGGAAGGTTCCGGAATCCCTCTTGTGGGATCACAACCGATCGGCCAAGGGGAAAGGGAACCCAACCCAACTCAAACTCAAACTTGTTCACCAAGTTTATATGAGTATATAAACAAGGCTAGGGGTCTTGTGTTTTGCATCTCTTGTACTCATAAGCTTAAACCTAAATTGTTTTTGTGTGTTTCTTGCTTCAAACGATCGTACAACCCTTCATAGGTGTCGATCCACTTCTTTTTCCACAACAAGTTATTTGGTTTAATAAAACTAGCATTACTTTAATTCGGTTAGTACGTGTGTACAAAAAAGTGGTACTAACACAATATTGTTAGTATTCTTAGATTGAATTACAAAACGGTAAGGGGTAATTCACATAATCCTAATTAAATCAAATTAGGGTTCTACCATTGCTAGTTTGTGGATTTGATTCTTGTTCGGCTAGAATCAAGTAAGGTACGCATATTCTTCTTATGTTAATTAATTATTCGTTAATAAATCATATACGCTTCCGCATGTATACTTTGATGGTTTTGTGATTATTTATTGAATGTTATGTTATCTAATTCCAACATAATCGGGTGGATATCCATTGGATCGGATGCCATTGAGACATTGAGTAACACGTTAGATTACAAACACTTTGCTAAAATTTGATTAATGTTATTATTTTTGTTTATTTGGAACGAAGTTGATATATGTAAACCTTTTTAAAGACGTATCACATAACTCTTTGTTATTTTTACAAAGTTAGTAAAAATTGATGTGCATGGCACTATACTTGTCAACAATGGCAGTTCTGAGTAGCGAACTAAAAAAATAACTATTTTAGACATTAATGTTGACATTTTTTTGTCTTTCTTTAAATACTAGTTGGATACCCGCGCACAGCGGCGGCGATAAATATAGTTATATAATAAATATAGTAAATGAATTGCTAACCCAACTCTCCTCGCAATTCCCTACCCGCTTAGTGAATTCATTTCACAACACTCCAAATGTATATGTGTTAGTTGTATGTGTTTGTTTGGGTTTTTCGTATCTTTCCCGTGACATCATTATTCCCGCATATAAAAAGACCTTCACAATCTCTTACCCGTCAAACACTTTCCCAAAAGTAAATGATTTTGATAAATAAAGTTTCTATTGATTGAAATAAAGGTTAAAGTTATAAAATTTTGAATTAAAATAAAATAAACCTACTAAAAATGTAAAAACTAAAAACTCATAAAAATATATCAAAATGGATGTTGAATTAAAGAGCACAAAATTTTAAAAAATATGGTGAAATTAGTTTATAAAAAAATTAAACGAATTAAAAGATATTTAAATTTAAAAATAAAAGTGATTAAATTAGATCATAAGAAGTCACATGTGTCACCCCATTATTGGAGCTCCTTATTTTAGTTTGTTAGAGCTCAACATTTTTTGTTATTTTTTAGTTAGAGAAGTGACACATGTCATTCAATGATTGGAGCTCCTTATCTTAATTTTTTGAGGAACCCACAACTTAAATGTTTTATATAGTAAGTATAGATTATGACCATTTTACCCTTCGAAAAATATTTCAAAAAAAGAGAAATTTGAAAAAAAAAATTCTTAAATTTTTTTAATCTAAAAAATAAAAATAAAAAATCGCATGTCACAAAAAAAATTCTAAAAAAAATTATTTGAGAAAAAAAATTCAAAAAAAAAAGGAATTTCGAAAAAAAATTAAGAAAAAGAAAATTTGGAACAAAAATTTCGAAAGAAAGTATTTCGAAAAAAAATTTCAAAAAAAAATTTTGGAAAAAAAATTTCGAAAAAAATTCAGAAAAGGGTAAAATGGTCATAATATGGTCATAATACATAAAAAAAGATAAAAATGTCAACATTAATGTCTAAAAGAGTTATTTTTTTAGTTCGCTACGCAAAACTGCCATTCTTGACAATATAATGCTTTAAAAGGTTATTGTGAATTTGATCTGAAATAACTCTTATTCATTCAAAACGCAACACTTTATTTCTTAAGATAAAGTTTATATACTTGATTAAACCAAAAAAGATAACAGGAATTACAAAAGCAAACAAATCAAACGGGCTAGAAATCCAGCAATTCCAAGAAGTATGTCTCGAAGACTAACGGGCAGAAATCTAGGTCTGCGATAATCTATGAATAGACGGGAATATGTCCTCCTCTGTATACTGGTAATAGATTCTGTAAGGGAATTGATCACCTTATTTCTCCATTTCCAAACCGCCCACAGAGCATGATCGGTGCAAAACCGTCAAGTTATCTCACGCAAGCTAGCCACTTGTGAATGACCAGCCGTAAGAAACTCAAAACAGTTCACACACCAATACAATTTAAGATCAGGAGAATACAGTGGATTCCCGGGTCGTTAAGTTCCACGGAGACTCAATGGTGTGTAAACACTTGATCAGACGATAGAAGGATCACTAAGGATAATGATCCGAAAGGATTTGAATTGGATATTACACTACTGAAAAAGTTTATAAAATACAGCGACTTAAATGCAAATTAAGAAAATTAAAAAGATAAAATATATTAAATAAACGCTATCACTATTTTTACAATGATGTTTTTGTGATTTTATGAAATAAAATATCTTAAATAAACTATTTTAACAAAAACGTAAACTCAAATTATCTAAAAACGTTACTTAAAACTAAAACGAGCGTTATGTACGAAAATTACGCTGGAGCGCAAGACAAAACGTAAAATTTATGAAATAAAAGGCCTACGAGTGTAAAACTAATTTTTTTACTTACTATATGATAAAAGAAAATTTTAGAAAAAAGCCGGGTATTTTTTTTCGACCTTTGTTTTATTTATTACGAATTAAAAACTAAATTTATCTAATTAATTATTTAAAAATATTAAACTTTTTTAGAAAATTCTGAAAAATTCAGAAAAACTACTTTAAACAACACTAAGTCTGAGAAAAATAAGAAAGAACACAACTGCTTTTTGAATTCAGCATTTAATAAGCTAATAAGGGATAATCTAAAACTGCGTAATGGTCTTTAAATACTAAACAAGGAAAACAATGACAAGTAACAACTAGTAGAGCAGATGGTTGGAAGGTCTGTGCTGTGTGCGTGCACTGCATCCCAAGAGGTACTGGGTTCGATTCCTGCAGGTGACCCTCTTTGTTTTCGCTTTTTTTTTTTTTTTTCTTTTTAGTTTTAGCTTTTAGATTTTTAAGTTACAACCACTTAATCCTATTGATCACTAACTTGGAATCATGAAACACCAATCAAATTCAACCATAGATTCGAGGGACCAGTTGGGGATCTATAGCAGCTATGGACATGAGCAAGCAGTAGCATAAGGAGGGTACTTTCAAGCTAGTCTTAAAACTATCTAAAAGCTAAAATAAAAAATTCACAAAAATGTGAAACAAATAGATCACCAACTAGATAATTAGCATGCAAAGTTTGAGAATCTAACTCCTAACATCAAACCTATGAAAGTTCAAAAACAACTACTGAATGAAGCATCTTGGTATTTTGAAAATAGCTCTTCGGCGGCAGTCCTGATGAGGGGACTTTTGAGCTAGAAAATGAACAAGTAATTAAGCACTAAAATATAAAAAAGAGGAAACAACTAAAAGGCATACTACAAGGGCCCTAAACAAGCAATACTAACAAACTTAATAAGCTCAAATTGCCCTTAAAGGGCTGCTGCAATACTACAGCAAAACAGTCCCAAATGGGCAAGTTTGAGCTTAAAAATAAGTTATCTAATCTAAAAGCTAAAATAAGAAAACCTAAAGGCGTCTAAGCCCACCCACCAAAGAGCTTATACTTCAATTCTTGGCTAACCTGGGCTTGTAATGAGCTTGATAGACAGCTTAATAGAAGGCTACATGGGACAGTAAAAGTGGACAGAGTTGATTTTCTTTTTTAGTCAAAACTTGTATTACTTGGTAAAACGGATTTACTCATGTGAAAACCAACTAAGAACCTTAAAGTGAGTTTGACTTGAGTTGTCAAAGTGGGTAAGAACCACTTTAACCATGGGTCACCCTTGATACCAAACACCCTTTTAGGATACTAAAATGCATTAAAAACTATTTTTAATCATGAAACTTGAATGAATTCTGACCCCAATGGATTTAAGCAAACTACTGGATGGATTTTAGACAGAAAATAAGCAACTAATAAGCTAAAGGATTATCATGACTAATTTTAACTTTTTATGATTTTTATTTATTTGATATGAAAATTAAACATAGATGACAAATTTAAATTGACAAGACATTCAAGTAAAAGAAATTAGGCAATTGAAACAGAATAAGCAGAAATAAGCAAAAGAATAAGCAGTTTGACTAACTTTGACTTTTATAAAAATTGAAGGAAAATACAATACAATTCTGAAATAAAATTGCAATTAAACTAAAATACTCTTAGACTAATTAAAAACAGTGAATTTGATAAGGAAATACAAAGTTGGTAACAATCTCTTAAGACATAGAAATTGGACTAGAACTAGAAAAAAAACTAAAGACTGACTACTTTTTTCTGCCTTCTCTTCCTTCCTTTATATTAGCAAAAAGCTTCCCACTTGTACTCTGATCATTTCCCACTTTCTTTCAGAACCATTGGATGAGTCAAACGTATCCTAGCCTTTGATTTGCAAATTGGCGCCAAAAGTGAACAGTGGCCGCCTGCTTTCTATGATGGTTTTTGGAGTGGAGTGAGGAGGAGGGGGGACAGAGGTGATGGATAAGGTGGACAGGTGGGGGGATAAGGAAGCAAGTGGTGATGGTGGAACTGGTTTGGCTAGAGTATTGGTGGGAAAGGGAGAAAGGTGAAGACAGGGGCGGTTTTATCCTTTTAAACCATGGGTCGGGTTTTGGGCTTGTGTTGGGTTGCTGGGTAAGGATTGGACTGGATTGGATTTTGAGTTATTAATAACCAAGGGTCCATTTGATTAGGCTTATTAACACAAGGACCATTCATGTAACTTCTGAAAATTAAGGGACTGAAATTGTCAACATTTCCAAACTTATCACAAGGGTCAAACCTGCCAAATGTGATTAGTACAAGGATAACATTTGATTATTTTCACTTTTTAAATATCTGAGGACCTTTTATGACAATTTTCAAACTTGAGGGACCAAAGTTGTCATTTTGCAATTTTAAATTTCAAAGACCAATTTTGACAACTCATGAATCCCTAGGGACTTTAAATAACATTTTGCTTTATTTTGATTTACCAGGGACTGTTTTTTGACAACTTTTTAAACTTGGGGAACTAAAACTGCTAATTATGCAAACTTGATACGTTTTTCACCTGATTTTGGTATTTTTGCATTTAAAACACATAAAACACTTATTTGTGATATTTTCATCATTTTGATGTATTTCTGAGTGTTTTCAGATGATTTTGCAGTTTAAAAGGTACAAAAATGATGAGTATTTAGACACTCATCAATCCCCCACACTAAGATATTGCTAGTCCCTAGCAATGATTTGAGAAAACTTTAATGGATTTTAAAAACTCTTTACCAAAAACCATTACTTCTGGAGTAGCCAAATGTTTCAGTTCAAGTAAGAACCTTGGTACACTGATAACCAAATGATTTTGAGCAAATCATAAGCTGTCAACGGATTTGATTTTGTCTTTACCGGAAGCCGTACCCTTCTGGACTAGCCAACTCTTAGATAAATTATCAGAATTATCTTTGGTGAGCTGAATACCAATTATGGTTTTTCCACTGCCTTTACCACAAGCCATAATCTTGCGGGCTAGCCAACTCTTCACTTTTTAGGATATGGTGAGTTGATTACCATACAACTTATAAGCAAGTTGTCAACTAAAAACGGATTTGGAATATCTTTACCAAGAGCCGTTTGCTCCTGGATTAGCCAATCCTTTTGTGTGTTAGACATGGTGGACTGATTACCATTTGTTGTGTTTAGTACATAGTACTTCCACTAAAAAAAAATTTTTAAATTTGGCCATTTTGGGGGAAAAAGGGACTAAAAGGGTACATTTATGATCAAATTCGCCAGAATTTCCCCCCCACACTTAGAAATGAATATTGTCCTCAATATTCAAAGCTAAGTGGGGTAACACAACAATTATTTTATTTTTCTGTATTTACAATTTTCATTCATTTCTAGATCTATATACAACATGTGGGGCATCTCCCCCACACTAAGGTGGAACACACGGGTGAAAACCCATGTTATGCTACTGTTTTTGATTACCGAGTCGCTAGCTTGACTCGATCCCCGCATTCAATGGTTCATGGGGAAAGTAAGTGGAAGAGACAATCTCCATCGGACTTTCATTCAAGATGTTTGTATAAACATTTGAAGCACGTGAAAGTTCCACACCGATGAGATATAGAGAGAACCGGCTCAAAAATGATAAATGAAAATGCCGGGATCAAAAATAGTATCTTCACTCCCGAAGGAGTGAAGAAGAGAAGAAGTCACATCATATGTGAGGAATGGAAGAAAGATGTTGATAACAATCAAGATCCATTCTTCATCCTCAAATGTAGACATATCAGGAGGAAGGGTGAAGGTAGTATTATCAATAAGTAAACTCTTATGATAGAGTACACCTTCCTCCGAGCTAATATCATCCTCAAGATCAAAATAGAAATGATCATATTCCGGAGGAGATATGTCATGAGAGAGTTCACCGGAGAACTCTTCATGAAGAGAATCATTGGAAAAAGCCTCAAGCTCAGGAGATGCTTCGGGCTTGTCTAATGTAGAGTCACTATCCACAACGGGGATAGGAGATGAAGCTGACTTAGCACAAAATGATTCGATCTTAGAAACGAGGAGATTTATATTGAACAATTGTTCACGAAGTATCTCGTCCTCAATTTCAAAATCATCAGAATCTCTAACATCTTCTAAGCTAACTAGCTCAGAAGGTAGCTCCTCGACATAATCGATGTCTCCAAAGGATAAGGAATCGTCAAACGAAGTACAATCGTTGTCAGAATCGGAGAACATCTCGACATGATCATATGGAATGTCAAGAGGAGGAGAAGAATCATCATTAAGAGGCTCATCACACATATTACCGGAGATATCCTCGAACTCACTTGGGATTAGGACAAGGCTCTCAACACTAGACGATTCCATTTCTGGAATAGTGCTAAGAGGCTCGTCCCCCATTATGAGAGAGTCTTTGGGAGCTACGGGTGTGATTTCAGTTGACAAGCTCTCATAATATTCCTTCATCTGAATGGAATCCTCATCATCATCGTCATCATATCGGATTCTGATATTCATCTGCTGAAGCTTACACACCATTCTTTTCATTTGTAGTTTCTTTAGAATGCGTATTTCCTCAGAACTTTGTGGAAGATTACACTCCTCGTAATCATTGAGATGCTGTGAAGGCTCAGAAGTCTGATGACTGATGGAATACTGTGGGGGTTGGAAATTGTCAAAACCGGGAGAATTGGAATTTTGAAAATTTTGATTCATCGGTTGACATTCAAAAGTCACATGAGGACCCCCACAATTCTCACAACAGAGATAATTGGGAAAATAACTTTCACCAAAGTTCTGATTGTAACATGGTTCCGGCTCATAGACAAGCGGGACCCGTGGTAGACAATCAAAACCGTAATGAGAATCATTCCCACAATACTCGCATGAGTAGGATTCGTACTGGGGTTGTGGAGGTAGGTAGGAAAAATCGGGTGTTTCATTATTTGAAGTGGAATCGGGATTACCGACAAACTTGTCTCCGAAACTCACATTGGTACATCGCCGACAATTTCCACCGTTAAATGGACCTCCACACCAGGAACATGTCAAATACCATGACATAGAGAATTAAACGGATAAGAGGGATAAGAGATGAAGAATTAAACGGTTAAGAAGGATAAGAGATGGAGAATTTAAACAGATTAGAGGATAAAGGAAATGTAGAATCAAAAGATGCGAGAGGGTAAAGATGGATATTTTTGGATTTTTGAAAAATAGGCTATAAAAACAAAGAATGAAAATATTTTTGGTGTTGTTAACACTTCAGGAAAAGTGTTAATGAACTTTTTGGAATTTTTGAAAACTTTACAAAAAACTTTTTTTTTTTTAAAAGATGGAATATGTGCAAGAATGGGTCTGAAAAAGGTTTAGAACACGCTAAAGCCTCCCCGGCAGCGGCGCCAAAATTTGATCGGTGCAAAACCGTCAAGTTATCTCACGCAAGCTAGCCACTTGTGAATGACCAGCCGTAAGAAACTCAAAACAGTTCACACACCAATACAATTTAAGATCAGGAGAATACAGTGGATTCCCGGGTCGTTAAGTTCCACGGAGACTCAATGGTGTGTAAACACTTGATCAGACGATAGAAGGATCACTAAGGATAATGATCCGAAAGGATTTGAATTGGATATTACACTACTGAAAAAGTTTATAAAATACAGCGACTTAAATGCAAATTAAGAAAATTAAAAAGATAAAATATATTAAATAAACGCTATCACTATTTTTACAATGATGTTTTTGTGATTTTATGAAATAAAATATCTTAAATAAACTATTTTAACAAAAACGTAAACTCAAATTATCTAAAAACGTTACTTAAAACTAAAACGAGCGTTATGTACGAAAATTACGCTGGAGCGCAAGACAAAACGTAAAATTTATGAAATAAAAGGCCTACGAGTGTAAAACTAATTTTTTTACTTACTATATGATAAAAGAAAATTTTAGAAAAAAGCCGGGTATTTTTTTTCGACCTTTGTTTTATTTATTACGAATTAAAAACTAAATTTATCTAATTAATTATTTAAAAATATTAAACTTTTTTAGAAAATTCTGAAAAATTCAGAAAAACTACTTTAAACAACACTAAGTCTGAGAAAAATAAGAAAGAACACAACTGCTTTTTGAATTCAGCATTTAATAAGCTAATAAGGGATAATCTAAAACTGCGTAATGGTCTTTAAATACTAAACAAGGAAAACAATGACAAGTAACAACTAGTAGAGCAGATGGTTGGAAGGTCTGTGCTGTGTGCGTGCACTGCAGCCCAAGAGGTACTGGGTTCGATTCCTACAGGTGACCCTCTTTGTTTTCGTTTTTTTTTCTTTTTAGTTTTAGCTTTTAGATTTTTAAGTTACAACCACTTAATCCTATTGATCACTAACTTGGAATCATGAAACACCAATCAAATTCAACCATAGATTCGAGGGACCAGTTGGAAATCTATAGCAGCTATGGACATGAGCAAGCAGTAGCATAAGGAGGGTACTTTCAAGCTACTCTTAAAACTATCTAAAAGCTAAAAGAAAAATTCACAAAAATGTGAAACAAATAGATCACCAACTAGATAACTAGCATGCAAAGTTTGAGAATCTAACTCCTAACATCAAACCTATGAAAGTTCAAAAACAACTACTGAATGAAGCATCTTGGTATTTTGAAAATAGCTCTTCGGCGGCAGTCCTGATGAGGGGACTTTTGAGCTAGAAAATGAACAAGTAATTAAGCACTAAAATATAAAAAAGAGGAAACAACTAAAAGGCATACTACAAGGGCCCTAAACAAGCAATACTAACAAACTTAATAAGCTCAAATTGCCCTTAAAGGGCTGCTGCAATACTACAGCAAAACAGTCCCAAATGGGCAAGTTTGAGCTTAAAAATAAGTTATCTAATCTAAAAGCTAAAATAAGAAAACCTAAGGCAGTCTAAGCCCACCCACCAAAGAGCTTATACTTCAATTCTTGGCTAACCTGGGCTTGTAATGAGCTTGATAGACAGCTTAATAGAAGGCTACATGGGACAGTAAAAGTGGACAGAGTTGATTTTCTTTTTTAGTCAAAACTTGTATTACTTGGTAAAACGGATTTACTCATGTGAAAACCAACTAAGAACCTTAAAGTGAGTTTGACTTGAGTTGTCAAAGTGGGTAAGAACCACTTTAACCATGGGTCACCCTTGATACCAAACACCCTTTTAGGATACTAAAATGCATTAAAAACTATTTTTAATCATGAAACTTGAATGAATTCTGACCCCAATGGATTTAAGCAAACTACTGGATGGATTTTAGACAGAAAATAAGCAACTAATAAGCTAAAGGATTATCATGACTAATTTTAACTTTTTATGATTTTTATTTATTTGATATGAAAATTAAACATAGATGACAAATTTAAATTGACAAGACTTTCAAGTAAAAGAAATTAGGCAATTGAAACAGAATAAGCAGAAATAAGCAGTTTGACTAACTTTGACTTTTATAAAAATTGAAGGAAAATACAATACACTTCTGAAATAAAATTGCAATTAAACTAAAATACTCTTAGACTAATTAAAAACAGTGAATTTGATAAGGAAATACAAAGTTGGTAACAATCTCTTAAGACATAGAAATTGGACTAGAACTAGAAAAAAAACTAAAGACTGACTACTTTTTTCTGCCTTCTCTTCCTTCCTTTATATTAGCAAAAAGCTTCCCACTTGTACTCTGATCATTTCCCACTTTCTTTCAGAACCATTGGATGAGTCAAACGTATCCTAGCCTTTGATTTGCAAATTGGCGCCAAAAGTGAACAGTGGCCGCCTGCTTTCTATGATGGTTTTTGGAGTGGAGTGAGGAGGAGGGGGGACAGAGGTGATGGATAAGGTGGACAGGTGGGGGGATAAGGAAGCAAGTGGTGATGGTGGAACTGGTTTGGCTAGAGTATTGGTGGGAAAGGGAGAAAGGTGAAGACAGGGGCGGTTTTATCCTTTTAAACCATGGGTCGGGTTTTGGGCTTGTGTTGGGTTGCTGGGTAAGGATTGGACTGGATTGGATTTTGAGTTATTAATAACCAAGGGTCCATTTGATTAGGCTTATTAACACAAGGACCATTCATGTAACTTCTGAAAATTAAGGGACTGAAATTGTCAACATTTCCAAACTTATCACAAGGGTCAAACCTGCCAAATGTGATTAGTACAAGGATAACATTTGATTATTTTCACTTTTTAAATATCTGAGGACCTTTTATGACAATTTTCAAACTTGAGGGACCAAAGTTGTCATTTTGCAATTTTAAATTTCAAAGACCAATTTTGACAACTCATGAATCCCTAGGGACTTTAAATAACATTTTGCTTTATTTTGATTTACCAGGGACTGTTTTTTGACAACTTTTTAAACTTGGGGAACTAAAACTGCTAATTATGCAAACTTGATACGTTTTTCACCTGATTTTGGTATTTTTGCATTTAAAACACATAAAACACTTATTTGTGATATTTTCATCATTTTGATGTATTTCTGAGTGTTTTCAGATGATTTTGCAGTTTAAAAGGTACAAAAATGATGAGTATTTAGACACTCATCAGAGCACTTTGAAAAACCCCATGGATGAACTTTTTAAAACGGGGGCAGCCATGAGTAACGAGCTTGCCCAAGGCGATATCATAACAGATACATAATTAAATTCTATTTTGGAGGTGTTTTCATTTCATAACCTGCTCTGTGAAACATCATATTATTTCTTGAGATAAAACATAACCCAAAAAAATGTAGCAATGCTTGTAAGATTTCTTACCACGACCCTCACTTTTTGCTCATTTAACGGTTATCCCTCAATATAAGATTGAAAACCATCAGTGCTCTTCCTCTCAACAACAGAACTAGGAACATATTCACTACCAAGATGCTTATATCGAGCTATCTGAATCCCGTCTCCAGGGAGATGCTTATGTCTAAGCATATTGAATAACCTAGACAACACTGACTGTTTACTCATATTTGATTTGTATTTTGTATTGTACAAGTACAAAATTTTCAATGTTTCATATCTTTCACCTCAAGCAAAAAAATGGAATTCAACTTCTATGTTGTATTATATTCGAAAAAGGCAAAAAGGCAAAAAAATAAAAAATAAATAAATAAAAAAAGGTAAGCTAACAAATATAATTATTATAATAGTTTCACCTGATATAACAATGAAATTCAAAGTGACAGTGAGACACAACTCTCCACATATTCGATAGCTTTTAATCTATAATCATAAGGTCGACTCGTTAAGGTCTGTACCTTCTTATGCGAATCTTTCAACATGTCGTAGATGATGACATCGCCATTTTTAACCATAACAAGTTTTCCCTCATCCAAAGTGCACATAAACATAGAGTGTGGATCCTTAGTCCATAAGATAATGTACGTGCTGAAATATTCGTCTTCCAAAAGTGATGTTAACGAACATACTTTCGACCATGATTTCTTCAGACCATGTCCCTTGATAACCCATAACTCATATTTGGTACTAGTAGTTTGAAGACAAATCGCGCAAAGGCTTCCTTTAAATGTACCTAAATAACATGTTTTGACTTGAGCATATGGAATTTCTATCTCTGAAAATATCATATTCTTAAGATCAAGAGCCAATATCACTCCCCTCCTCCTGCAATCGTGTACCATCCAATATAAATATCCGTTCACAAACACACTATCATTATAGTTACCGTCAAAATAATAGACACTATTCAAGTTGGAGATTGTGTCCCATGACCTAGTTTTAAGACTAAAGACATCACAAAAATTAGTTGTACTATATGATCCATATATCCATGTGATGATCCATGAATCATAACAATCTTTAAATTATCCGCGATTGTGCCATAACCAAATCCATACGCATAGAAATTACGGGTATGATCATGACACGATGTATCAGGAATATTCTTGACTGCTCCAGTGAATGGATTGTATAAGATTATATCACCATCAAAGAAAGTGATCATAACGACTATACCATTGAATGTTCCAATAATCCTATTCCTGTCACCATAATATTGCTGGATTCTACAAGGAGGACTTGTTGGAAAATTGGTTGGCAAAAGTGACTTTTGACCAACTTTGGACACAATTATCTATATGTATGTGTCACATATATGAGTAATAGTTTGTAGGTTCGCGTTCTCCTCGAAGAGAGCTTCGCAATAAGCCTTTATGTGTCCAAAATAGAGTTGTTGTGAATGAGATATCGGGTCTCAAAGTTAGGCATTCGGTACCATGCCTAAAGAGGAAAAATAGTTTATTTTCAATCCCACATCGGTGGGATGAGTAAACTTAGAGGGAGTCTATTGTGTATAAATAGAGGCCCTAATTCCACAAGTTTTTCACACATCAAATCAATAATTATTATTGATTTCCAACATATGGAATACGCATCTCTTAAGATGTTGTTTTGGCTGTTGTACCCTGGGAAACAGACGACGAATCTGTTTTAAGGGAAGCGTGTCTAACACGTGCCTCGGCTTTTAGTGCTTCTTTGTTGATCTTTATTTGGTGATCAAGTAAGTCTTTTGACTATTTTATTATTTTATTTAATTATCGTTTATCTGCTTACATTCTGTTTGTATTTAATTTTCTGTTATTTATTTATTGTTAATTTTATTTATTGTAATATAGATTTTATTAATAAAAGTGTTACCGTTTCCCTACAGTCTTAAAACAGATTCTGTGTAACAGAATTAAAACACTTTTTATTAAAATCTGATTTATATAATTAACAGATTTTATACAAACTGTTTTTCTGCTGAAACCAAGATTGAGTTTCTTTGAAAATCAGTTTTATAACTAAACAGAATTTTAATTAACAGATTTGGTATAACAGATTTATAAACGATTTTTAAAACAGTTTATTGAATCAGTTTATATTGAAACCATGATGAGTTTCTTTTCAAACTGATTTATTTAGTTTGTTTATTGCATATGTTATTGTTTAAATATGGATATTGAAACCAAGCTTGTGTTTCTCGGAATCATATTTGGTACAAGTTTACATAAACCATGTTGAGTTTATTAGATACCATATTGTTTTAACAGTTTTAACTGTTTTTGTGTTTAAATATTCACAAGTTAACTGATGGTAACATAATTTGTGACCCTAGTGAATCTTGCGAATGTAATTGGTGCGCCAGTTACTAACATGGTTAAAAATCATGATGAAATCCGATTCATTGAAACCATGTGGAGTTTCTTTGAAACAAATCTCATAAAATACGAGTTGTTATTTTATTAGATTACTAGAACGTGTTTATTGAAACCAAGATGGGTTTGTTTGAAACAAAATCTGATAATATACAAGTTGTTATCATATTTTGTGGAAAAGTTTATTTGACTTGTTTAGCTTATTTAAACCAGGTTGAGTTTAATTATAAACTAAATATAGTTCTTGAAACTTTATGCATTTGATAGTAGATCTATAGAAACCTTGTTGAGTTTCTTTGAAAGAGTAAATCTATTTTGAAACCTTGTCGAGTTTCATTGTAGAATTATACCATGTGATGCAGATCTATTAAGATATTGTTACAAATTTGTTTTTGTTTAAAAACATTATGTAATATGCGATATTGTTTAATTGTTTAATTGAAAGACTTGTTTAAAAGCGGTTTTGTATAATGGATCTTACAAAACAGTAGTGTTTTAAACAAAATTTGATGTTATCGTGTTTGTTAAGAAACACTTTGTGATATAGCAAGTTGTTAATTATTCCAAATTTAGTGTTACACTAATAACGGAATCTCGTATTAACAGAATGTTCAGAATGTCAGGAATGACATCTAAAGGATCTGCTCCCGAACTTGTTGAAAGGGAGACCGATACTCGAGTTATGTGTACGGTAGATGCTTTAAAGCATTCAGATTTTATGTCCCATAACTATGGGTTAAATGGCCTGAATGAAATAAAAATTGTTGCCATGGCGGGATCCAACATTAGAAAATGTTGATTAACACTTGGGCATCATGTCATGAGTATGATGATAAGAGTTTGATTAACTCTTTCAAAGTAGCAGAAAATGAGAGATGCAATTTATGGGCAACTCTATAACTGCTAATAGCAAGGGAAAAGAAATGTGATGTTGAAATTCACATGTGGAAAAGAGCTTAAGTTAACCAACACGTTGTATGTGCCAGAGATTCGTAGGAATCTTGTGTCTGGATGGTTGCTTAATAAATTTGGCTTTATTTTTATCAAGTAACATTGAGTTAACATTGAACAAAATTTTGGTCGGTACGGGTTATGCCCTTCATTAAATGTTTAAGCTGAATCTATTTTTTTTTTGTTGTTTTAATAAAAATGAGTATGAATTCAGCTTATTTGATCCTTTGAATGTATAGCATGGCCATCTCGGACATGTTAATTTTAACTCAATACGTTGTTTAATTAAATAAACAAACACGGATTACAAAAGTAAAACTTATGTTGAAGCCAAATTGACAAGATTGTCTTTTTACTCGGTTGATTGTATATTAACCGAACCCTTGATTCACATAGTTTTATGTGATTTGGAATCGATACCTACTAAGGTAGCAATTAGGTACTTCATCGTAATTGTTGATGGTAGCACAAAATATTGCGACTTTTACTTACTTGAGAGTAAGGATATAGACAAGATTGATCTATACAAATAAGTTAAGAATCAACTTATTATCGAAAACAAGGCGGTTCGAAGTGATATTGGAGGTGAATATGTGTCTCCATTTCATGTATGTTCTAAACATGGAATAAGGCATAAATTTATTGCTCCTTATACACCACAACATAATTGTTGATAGGAAAGAACGGTGCCTTAAAGATATGGTTATGCCATGTTGTTAAAGTCATGGTTTAAGCCATGGCATGTGGGGGAAAGCGGTTTTATTGGCTACTTATCTTTTAGATAAGATCCCCTGTAAGGAAAAGAAGATAGTTTTTATGAACTATGGATGGGAAGAAAACCATCCTATAAGTACTTACGAATTTGGGGGGTGTCTATCTGTATTGACACCCAAGGTTCAAAATATTGGACCTAAAACTGTGGTTTGCATAAGTTTGGATATGCTCATAACAGTAGTGCTTATCATTTCTTTGCATGTGATTCGGAAACGATAAATATACACAAAGATACGATAACCGAATCAAGCAAAACTTTCATTGTATGAAACCGTGTTTCCTTGATTATTAGAGGAGAATGGATGTTCATCTAGGCTTGCCGGTAAAGTTGTCCATGATGAGAGGCAACTAAATGATGAAGTCCTTCATGATGAGAGACATCAAGATGAGAATGTTGTTCGTGATAAGAGACAACAAAGGAGTTGATAATGATCTCCAAGATGAGAGACAAGATCAAACTGAGGAAGAAGAGGTTGAACCTAGAAGAAGCAAAAGGGCAAGAACCGAGAAATCGTTTAGACTCGATTTTGTTTCTTTTATGGTAGAAAATGAACCTACTTCATACCGAGAGGCGGTTACTTCCTCAGAAGGGCCTCAATGGAAAGAAGCCATTAAAAGTGAAATAGATTCTATTTTACAAAATCATACTTGGGAGCTCGTGGATTTACCTCCTGGTTGTAAACCACTAGGCTATAAACTGATCTTCAAGAAGAAGATGAAAGCCGATGGCACCATTGACAAGTATAATACAAGATTAGTAATCAAAGGATTTAGACAACGAGAAGGTCTTGATTACTTTGATACATATTCGCTTGTTACGCGAATAACCTCGATTAGGATGATACTTGCTATTGCCGCTTTAAGAAATTTGGAAGTTCACCAAATGGATGTGAAAACGGCATTTCTAAACAGAGATTTAGAAGAAGAAATCTACATGAACCAACCCAAGGGTTTCATGGCTCCTGGACAAGAGAACAAAGTTTGTAGGCTTGTTAAGTCATTATATGGCTTAAAGCAAGCTCCCAACAATGACATCAATTTTTTTTTCACGTCATGTCGGAACGTGGATTTAAAAATAACGGATGTTTGTGGAAAGAAATAATTGCTGGTATATATGTAATCATGTGTCTATACATAGATGGTATACTTATCACTGAAAGTGATAACAAGATGATCAAATCCACTAATGAAATGTTGGAGTCAAGATTTGACATGAACTACATTAGCTGCTCGATATGGTTCTTGGAACTAAGATCATATGAAACCAAATGGATTTGTTTTGAAGTCAAAAACACTATAAGGACAATATTATTGAGAGGTTCAATGTGGGGGATTCCGGCCTAGCTAGAACTCCAATGACATCTTTTAAATCTATTAATAATAGAGGTAGAGGTGTTGCCTATTTTGAATACTCAGAGAATATTGGACGTCTTATGTGTCTAATGACGTGTGTAAGACTTGATTTAGAAGTTATAATCAAGTTAAGTAAATATACCAGTAATTCAAGTGATGACCATTTGAATAGTATTACACAAGTACTATGATATTTACGATATTGCATTTTGGAAGATATCCAACTGCTATCTAATGATAGAGTAATGCAAATATGGATTCTAACATAAAAGAATCTAGATCTACTAGAGCGGATGTATTGACTCTACGTGGGAAGCTGTGTCTTGGAAATCTTGAAAGTATTTCAAACAGACTTTTATAGCTAAATCTATGATGGAATTTGAATTTATCATTTGAGATAAATTTATAGAATATGCGGATATCTGCGTTAATTCGTAGAGGACATACCAAGATGGCGTAGACCGGTAACGACCATCTATATAAAGTGTGATAGTCAATTGGAAATTGACAGAGCTCATATCACAATGTAAAACGGTAAGTCCAGACATATCCATCATAGACGTTGATTGGTGCGACAACTACTCTCAACTAGAGTTATCATGATTGACTACGTAAAGTCAATAGATAACATCGCGGATCCGCTTACGAAAGGCTTAAGCAGAGAGTTAGTTAGTAAGTCGTCTAAAGGAATGGGACTAAAGCCCTTAAAGGAATGAGTTTATATGAAGGAAAACCTAACCCAGTTGACTGGAGATCCCAAGATCTGGGTTCAATAGGACAACCTAATCATATAAATGTGAGGGAAGTCACGTCAATATGGGGGAGTTGCTTAACATTATAACTTCCTAGTCCATTCCTATAACAATTGTGACTTGTTGAGAGGTTAAACATATGGCTTTAATGATTCAGGATGAAATCACAAAGCATAATGGTTCAAGATGAAATCACAAAACATATGTTTTTAATGATTCAAGATGAAATCACCTATGTGAGAGAGAAGTGGGGTCGCTTTGAAGGGAATTGTGGGGGGCGCAAATCCTAAGATCTCTTGCAGAACCAGGCAAATGTTCAGGACCATAATGAACATGACTATGAGGGCTTAACAATGTTAGGGAGAGTCTTGTGTGAAATGTATTGTCGTCTACATCAACATCAGCTCAGTTCAAAGACATCGCGTCTACTGACAGCTAGGAGGCTAAGTGCATTTCACAAGGGAAGGTTCAAAGGGTCACACCTACCTATCCTTTGCAAGATTCAACTATTGGAATTTCATCGTAAATTTTGTGTATTACGACCGATCTCCATTCATGTGGGGGATTGTTGGAAAATTGGTTGGCAAAAGTGACTTTTGACCAACTTTGGACACAATTATCTATATGTATGTGTCACATATATGAGTAATAGTTTGTAGGTTCGCGTTCTCCTCGAAGAGAGCTTCGCAATAAGCCTTTATGTGTCCAAAATAGAGTTGTTGTGAATGAGATATCGGGTCTCAAAGTTAGGCATTCGGTACCATGCCTAAAGAGGAAAAATAGTTTATTTTCAATCCCACATCGGTGGGATGAGTAAACTTAGAGGGAGTCTATTGTGTATAAATAGAGGCCCTAATTCCACAAGTTTTTCACACATCAAATCAATAATTATTATTGATTTCCAACATATGGAATACGCATCTCTTAAGATGAAATTTGTTTAGTTCACGGTACAACTTCTGTTTTGTTGTACCCTGGGAAACAGACGACGAATCTGTTTTAAGGGAAGCGTGTCTAACACGTGCCTCGGCTTTTAGTGCTTCTTTGTTGATCTTTATTTGGTGATCAAGTAAGTCTTTTGACTATTTTATTATTTTATTTAATTATCGTTTATCTGCTTACATTCTGTTTGTATTTAATTTTCTGTTATTTATTTATTGTTAATTTTATTTATTGTAATATAGATTTTATTAATAAAAGTGTTACCGTTTCCCTACAGGACTGACTGTTAAAATAGCATTGTCGTGTTCATTCATTACCTCAAAAGGGTGTCTATTGAGAAGAATCATTCGACGTGATTTGGACTTAATAAAGTCTGAAATCAGACGGTGTGAATGCTTTGATACACATTGGAACCGCAACAAGGGTTTTTTAGGTATTCAGTCAAGTATGTTGTATACTATATCTTCTGGTAAATATTCATCCAACATTATTGATAATTGATGGAGACGATGAACAATTGAAACCAGAATAAAAGTAGTGACTTTATGAAGCACAATGAGATTATACTGTAATTCTAATTCTAAAGTTTATCTTATAATCTTTTCCTTGTATACATATCTAGTTTTAATATAACGAGATGGAGACGCCCGCCGCGTTGCGGCGGGATTTTACCCAGTTGTTAAAGAACATTAGCAGTAACTATGTTAAAAAAGTTAGCATCAACAACAATTATATAAGCCGAACTCATATAAGTTAGTAAGTCCATATATAAGCCGAAACAAACTCCCTTCAAAAGTTTTTTCTCGGTTCAGTTTACTACATATCTAAATTTGAGTCCCTTAAATAGACACCAATTATTATATGCTACATAAATATATTATAACTTGGTGCTCACACAAATGCTACAACAATCAAGAAAAGCTTAAAAGCTAAAGTTTCTTAAACTATAATTTTTAGAAAAAATAGAAGTAAATAATACAACCTGACCCGTAAGCGCTGTTAATCTTTTTACTTGGATTTGTAACTCGAAATAAAGGCTTGGGCTTCAGATGTCGATGGTAGCGCTGGAATGGCTCCTTTCTTGGTTGTACAAATCGCTCCACAACCATTTGCTAGTTTTTGTGCCTCCTTCAGTTTCCCTTCGCCCTGACATAGTACGAACTAAATGTTAGATCGAGGGTGAGAGGATCTTGATCCGAAAAGAAAACACATTAAACGGGTCATAATCATCAAGTCATTCAAATTGAAAAAGATACATACAACCTCGTTGCCCTTTATTACACAATGTGCTTGACCCAGAGAATTGTATTTGCCATACTATATTATTAAGTTCGAAGATGAGAGAACTATCTAACTTTGCACTTACTAATTATTTTGAGAGATATATATGTATGATTAAAAATTCAAATAATGAAGGAAAGTAAACACGTACTTTGACAAAAACGATCGAAGATATTACAAACAGCGCAACCATTACTTCTACCAATACCTTCCTGATTTGAACACAATCGCCATTCAAATTCCTTTCACAGCCGCAACTGCAATCCTGAATGTTGCGCATGCTGGCTTAACAGTTATGGCCATTGCAATCAGTTACCTGCAGAAGATGAAAACAACCATGTTTCAAGCACAAATTTAAGAGAAAGATTTGAGTCACTTAACATAACACGGCATTATAGAATAGCAAAACAATAATGTCGTATAAGATGCAAGAACGTAAAGATCTTAGATATACCAAGTGAATCAATCAATCAATTGAAGTAACTCAACTTTTAACAATACTAATGCTGTTTGATTTAAAACTTTATATTTATGGTTAAGTTAGTACAATTTACAACAAATGAAACTGATTTTTAAAATAAGGAATAACTTAACTGATCATTAAAGAAAAATAGTATTAATAGAAGTTGCATAAGGAGCTTACAACATCATTCACTTTTCGTCTTCCTAATTCTTCCACCATAATCTGTTCCACCAAAAACAACAACCCTTTCATCGTTACCACTATTTTTTGTCATAAGCCATAATATACTTGTTTGAAAATCTTTACTACTAATTTGACACAAATAAGCTCTAAACCCACAGGCCATTTCAATATTGTAAAAAGCCAAGCTTCGAAAAAACCTAAGAAAAAAGCAATCAAAACATTAAAAAAATATAAAACGCAAATTTCATACTACGACAACATAAAACAGCAGAATATCATAAACCCACATCGCAAGTGACGCATAATACAGCTCGATATCATCGAAATCTGTTACCTACCTGTTATTAGAATCGGGTTTGCAGATTTAGGACCCGAAAAGCCAGCGTTGGCTACAACCACAATCTTTTTTAATAGTTATCATCCTAAAGAATTCGGCGTGTATTTACATCTTTTTTTCTTGATTTTTGTGGTGGGAGTTGAGGTTAATTTTTTGCTCTTGATTTGTGTGGTGGGAGGTTAGTACTGAAACATGTGGAATGAAACGGGATTAGTCGGTTTGATGTGATTTGTGTGGTGGGAGGTCAATACATATCCAGCTTGGAAGTGTGTGGAAGTCTGGAAGACGATATGTGTTAACTTCATTGACATGTGTAACCTAACCATGCTACTTGTGAAACCGATCATTGACATGTGTAACCTAACCATGCTATTTTTTATACGTATAGATACAAATACATACACAGGAGAAAACAGGCCATTTTGTACAAAGAAAACAGGCCGGTGCATGGGCTGCCACAAATGGGCCTTTGACACTGTAGTTTGAACGACGTCGTTTTACATGCCTTTTAATATATATAGTAATTTCACATTTAATTATTTGATTCTATAATATTGAAAGTTTTAGGGCTAATAACCTATTAAAGCACTATACTTGTCACAAATATTAGTTCGACGTAGCGAACTAAAAAAATTAGCTCTTTTAGACATTAAACTTGACATTTTTGTCTTCCTTTGAGTATTATGACCAAATTATGACCATTTTACACTTCGAAATATATTTCAAAAAAAAAAAAATTTAAAAAAAATTTCAGAAATTTCGAAAAAAAAGTATTTCGAAAAAAAAATTGAAAAAAAATTTTGGAAAAAAAATTGAAAAAAAAAAGTACTTCGAAAAAAATTTAGAAAGGGTAAAATGGTCATAATTTGGTTATAATACTTAAGGAAGACAAAAATGTCAAGTTTAATGTATAAAAGAGCTATTTTTTTAGTTTGCTACGTCGAACTGATATTTGTGACAAGTATAGTGCTTTAAAAGGTTATTAACCCAAAGTTTTATTACGTACATTAATAGTTTTACATATGTAACGTCGTCGATGCATACTCTAATGAGATTTAGGACGTTTGAAACCTAAAAAACAAGAAGATATTGTTTCATATGTTTCACTTACAAATAAAAGTATTACTATAGTAATAAAATTATTGACACAACTAAAAACATAGAAATCTGAATGAATAAAACTATTACTAGTTTCGCCTAGTATAACGATGAAATTCCAAGTGATAGGGAAGCACAGCTCTTGCATATTCGACGACTTGTAATCTACGCCTCGTTAAGTTCATTACCTTGTTATACGAATCTTACACAATACACCATTTTGGACTTTTTGCGACGAAAGTTTTTTAGCAACAACACATGTTGTCACTACAAGTCCACTAAACAACAAAAATTTAACATTTTGGGTTCCAAGTTTGACCAAACTTTTTTGTGACAACATATTTTCTTATTGTGACAACATGTTGTCACAAAAGAATCATTACACGACAAAATAGCGGCATTCCTCACCTCCTTTAATTCGTTTTCTGCTCACACCACCGAATCACACTAGCACAACACCACCACAGCTCCACACCAGACACCACCACAACACCACCACACTAGCACCAACGTGCACCGCATCTCCTTCTATTCCTCTCTTTCTTTCTTCTTATAAAACAAATGTATCTAACTATCTTATAATAGAGGGATGCACTTCCCTCATATTAATGATTTTAAGATTTCCATATATAGAAATTTAATCAAATACTAATTTTAAAACATAATGTACAATATGTAAAGCACAAGATTTTAAGCAAATATTTTTTTTTACATACATACAATTAATACACCCCATCACCAATTAATACAATATGTAAAGCACAATGTACAATTACGTATCCACATATAGCCCAAAACCCTTCATGTGACATATTTCATTCGTTGTTGATGATTATGAGATAACCCTCTGCATAACCATACTCCTCCATCTGCTGACCAAACGACCGTCGATGCTCCGCCGGGTTCATTACTTTGTACATAACTATCTTTATTTTGGGTAACATTGTTTGCCCTTCATCAAGTTCTATCTTGATGTTCTTGATCCTTTTATAAATAAAACCCCAGCTTTTTACCTCTTAATAAGAAAAACCATTTTTTTTTGCACCATCGTCATAATCAAATTCCAAAAACCCGAATCTTACTTCACCCAAACACACGAAACCCTTTTCAATCTTTCACAAATCCATGTTTCCAAGATCCGTTTTTTCCAATCAAGATTTAACATTTATTTAAGGCATTTGCAAGATTAACATGTCGAAAAAAAAGCTAACAAATCCTAAACTAGACACAACCATGACCCTTACCTTCACTCCCCAACACTCAATCAAAACTTCAAGACTGAAAAGCAAAATAATTAATAGATCTCAATTTATTTTTTCGTGTTATTCAAAGAAACACCAAAACTTTTGAAGATCCTTTACCCAAAACAATAAACGTGTTTCATTCTCACCTTTATTTCGGTCAAACACAGAAGAACAACAAAAAATTATCCACCCGAGACTCGTATATAGGATTTAGAAGCCAAAAAATGTTTGGGTTCTTTGTGGGCTACAACCAAAAGGTCAAAAGGTTCATTCTTGTTTGGTGTTCAGGATAAATTACATGATTAGTTTGGTACAAGTTTTTTGCAATTAGATAGAAGAGGATATATCTAACTTGTGGTTTGAGAGAGAAAAGTGGCTGCTAAACTTTTTGAGAGTATAATTAGGTTTGTTTTATGTGAGTGAAATAGGTTAAGTTTTATTTTGTGGGCTGGACTCTTGTTAATTTTTCGTTGGGCTTTGTATCATTAAGATGGACTGATTTCTTTGTAAGAAAGTTTGTGTTGGACGTTATTTGTTTTTATAAAAAGAAAAAATTGGTTACATTTTATTGTTTAATCCGAATTTTGAAAGGGCAAGCTAAATTTTTGCTACCAACATATATCCGCGTGTTGCGACGATGGATATCTTAAAATAACTTTATATAAATTATGTAGTCGTTTTGAACAATGAAAAATCGTTGCTTACTAAATATTTATTATTGCGATTGTGTAATAAAAAAACATTGTCAATGATTAAAAGAGTTGAAATATGACATGAAATTCTTGACATCCTTACATTTATTCTAGTAAAAATTGTAATAAATTAAAATACATAGTTCATCGCAAATTAAAATACATAAAGCTATTGTTAGAAAAAAAACATATAAATAAAAAAATATTTGCTCGCCATAAAATTTAGTCACAGGGTACCCGTCGCCGCATCGCGCGGGTACCCTGCTAGTGTTGTATAATTATTGTTTAAATTGGTTTAAGAGTTTAAAGAGTTTAATTATAGTTTATGTTTTGTCACAGTGCACCACCACCACCATTGAAACCAGCCCAGCCCACCCATCCATAACAGATTTTAATCTTGTAGGCGGTTAATCTTGAGCCCACATGTCTTAATCAGATTTTAATAACAATTAATATACGCATGTAATTCTCTGAAAGTATCCTTTAGGTAACAAGTCTAAATGAGTTGGGGCAAGTAATATCTAAGTCGGGATTGAATAGGTTGATTGTGTTGACATACATATCTAATGTACAGAGATATAGTTACATTAGACAAGCTCACAAGTTACGTTAGGTTGATTGTTTTGTGTTTAATTATTGTGTTTTAATTATTATGTGGTGATACCTGTATAAACAGGTTATGTGTTTAAAAAGAAAAGACATAAGAACCTTATTATAAATATTAACAGAAACGGGGTTGTTTGGTTAACTGCAGGTTCTTGAAGACTACATTTACTATACAGTAGTGATCAAGTAAATAGATTTAGGTTTCGATGCTGTTGTTGAAGTTTCTATATCGAGGGAGTTTGGCAATGAAAAATATATTCCAACCTATTTATAGAAAAATGCTTATTCCAACCTACTTATAGCAAAAGTTTATAGACGTGATTACATAATACATTAGAGTTTAATAGATTATGCCTACATACATTATGCTAAAATGGGTTAAAATTGGTAAAACGGGTGTAATATAAACGGCAAAGTTATTTATTAGCACACGTTTGGGCTAGGGCTGAGCATGGAAGGTTCAAAACCGAACCGGACCGACAAAACCGACCGAACCGACAAAAACCGAACCGAACCGACAACCTTTCGGTTCGGTTTCGGTTTTGGTTTTTTGTGATTTTCGGTTTCGGTTCGGTTCGGTCCAACCCAAAACCGACAAAAACATGCACAAACACATGTCAACCGAACCGAACCGACGGACCCGACATGAAACCGAACCGACCCGACCATATTCGGTTCGGTTTCGGTTTAGGTTTTTTATGGTTTTCGGTTTTCGGTTTTGTCGGTTCGGTTTTGGACCGACGCTCAGCCCTAGTTTGGGCTAATAAGTAACTTTTTCGTTTATATTACACCCGTTTCACCCATTTTAGCCGATACATGTACTAATAAGTAACTTTCTTGTTTATTTAAGTCATTTAACCCGTTTTGACCCATTTTAGCCCAAACATGTACACATTATGCTAAAATGGGTCAAAATGGGTGAAACGGGTGTGATATAAATGGCAAAGTTACTTGGTAGCACACGTTTGGGCTAATAAGTAACTTTGTCGTTTATATTACACCCGTTTCACCCAATTTAGCTGATATATGTACTAATAAGTAACTTTCTTGTTTATTTAAGTCATTTAACCCGTTTTGACCTATTTTAGCCCAAACATGTACACGTTATGCTAAAATGGGTGAAACGGGTGTAATATAAACATAATAGTTACTTATTAGCACACGTTTGGGCTTATAAGTAACTTTGTCGTTTATATTACACATGTTTCACTCATTTTAGCCGATACATGTACTAATAAGTAACTTCTTGTTTATTTAAGTCATTTAACCCGTTTTGACCCATTTTAGCCCAAACATGTACACATTATGCTAAAATGGGTCAAAATGGGTGAAACGGGTGTGATATAAATGGCAAAGTTACTTGGTAGCACACGTTTGGGCTAATAAGTAACTTTGTCATGTATATTACACCCGTTCCACCCATTTTAGCTGATACATGTACTACTAAGTAACTTTGATGTTTATTTAAGTCATGTAACCTGTTTTGACCCATTTTAGCCCAAACATGTACATGTTTTGCTAAAATGGGTCAAAGGTGAAACATGTGTAATCTAAACGACAAAGTTACTTATTAGTACACGTTTGGGCTAATAAGTAACTTTGTCATTTACATTTTTTGGGGTAAAGGAATTATACCCCGGTGAATATTACTTTGTCATTTATATAACTTTGTCATTTATATTACATCAATTTCATCCATTTTAGCCCATACATGTACTAATAAGTAACTTTGTCATTTATTTGATTCATTTCATCAGTTTTCACTCATTTTGACCCATTTCACCCGTTTTGTGACTTTACAGAATCGGATGCTAGAGATTAGAGGGGGCCAACAGGTTCAAGAAGAGCAACTCACTGATGAGCACATTATAGCACGAGTCTTAGGAACTAAAGGAGGGTATAACCCGGGACGGGCTAGGGTGTTGGCGGGTAGTTCTTCGTGTCTTCTTCTGTACGCTCCCACCCCGCTCCCGCACCACAAATGACTCAAGCTCAAATAGCTGCTTTGACGAGGTACGTGACAGATACTCGACGGCATGTTATGAGCCTACATAATCAATTAGCGGACCGTAACATCATTGATTTGCCATCGCCCCCTGTGCTTGACCCCTCATTGTTTATGGATGTTGATGAAGAAGAGGATGCAACCGAGCCCAAAAGTTAGTAGGTTGTCTATTTGAACTTGTTTAGTTTTGTGTGTTTAACAACTTCTCGTTTTGGACAATTTATGTTTATGATGTTGAACAATTTACATTTATGTTGTCGAACTAAATCGTCTTTGAACAATTTATGAAATGTAGTTTGCTTTAGTTATTGGTTGTGTTGATTTGAAAATATGGAAAATAGGGTCGGAAAACCTGGGGGAAAGCACCAGATGTCACTTTAAGTGATAACATGTTGTCGCTACAGGTTGTCACTATAGATTTGGTCAAAAAGTCAAACCTTCTAGTGGAAAAAATGTTCGCGGCTAAAAGGTTGCCACAAGAAACTTGGTCAATATAGTCAAACTTCTAGTGACAACAATTGTCACAACAAAGTCGTCACTATAGAAATTGGTCAATGAAAGTCCAACCTTTTAGTGATAACAGTTGTCACAAAAAAAATATGAGCCAACAAGTCAACCTTTTGGTCAACCCTGTTATCGCGAAAGGTAACAAATGTTGTCACAATAACTTGTAGCGACGCGTTTTTAGAGACAACGCTTGTTGTGACAACATGTTGTCACAAATATACTTATAATGACAACTTTCAAGACGTTTAGCGACAACAACCCGTTGTCGCTACATTCGCTGAATGGTATATCACTTCGTTTTCATTTCTCAACGAAACAATTTTCCCATCATCCAAAATACACATGCATTTTGTGGGGGACTGCATGATGAGATGATTGGTTAATGATTTTAAAGAGCATAACTTTGACCATGATTTTCTCAATACCCATAACTCATATAATACAAATTGTGCAAAGCTGTCCGTATAATGTACCTAAGGGAAACGCTGCCACGAGTTTAGCAGGTGGAAGTTGTATCGCCGGAAGTACAAAAATCCATTTCAAACATACCTTTATAGTGACAAAAATAATAGTCCCCGATCAACTCTGAGGATGTACTCCATGGCCCCGTTTTTAAACATGAAGACGCTACGAGATCTCGGATGACCTTTATTAGTTGATCTAAGAATCTTATCTATCTTTAGATCATCAGGGGTTGTGGAATAACCAAATCCGTACGCATACTGATAGGCCGATTTTTAATGAGAAGGTGAATTAGTAACATTTTTGAATACTCCGGTGAATGGATTGTATAACATTATATCATTACAAATGTAATTGTAATCGACTAATAGGACTATCCCGTTGACTGCACCAACAACGTAAACCCCTTTACCGTCCAAATTTCCGAAAGGAGGTCGAAGTTTGACCATGGAATAATCATCGGTGTCGGCGTGAATTTGTTTGCCTAGGAGAAGAATCATCCAACGTGATCTCCATCTAATTAATAAAGTAGTCTCAAAACAGACAGTTCCAGTCCTTTGAAACACATTGGAACCGCAGCATGGGTTTTGTAGGCAATTTAGCAAATATGTCACAAAGAATGTCTTCAGGTACATAGTCATATTGTCTCGCCATCAATAATCGAAAGAGATGACAGACAATTGACACAAGAATATAATTCAATCTATGTCTTTATGAAGAGCAATGAGATTATTACTCCGTATAACGTAAGGGAAATGCTAACAGTTTCTTGTTAACAACTAAATCTTCACAAAATCTATTGATATTAAGACAAGCTCCATAATTAAAGACAAGCTCCATATTATTCGCTAACATAACCAATAGAAAGAGTGTATTGTATTTGTATTTGAGATATTTTTGCAAATTGTTAATGATTTTGAATGATTTTATTTGAACATTGTATAATGTCTAAAAATAAATTTCGGGAATTAGTTGTTAACGACAACCCTAAGGGCAGAGGCGGAGCCAATAGGGTGGCTAGCGGGTGCTCGGCCACCCCCAACGGCCAAACTAGCTCTGAGTGTAGCTTGTTTCCAGTTAGCGTTTTATCAGCACCTTATTACACTCTTCAGATTATAATCCTTTTCTACAAACCATTTGCTCATTTTCTCAATTTCTCGAGTATATATTTCAATAATTTTGAATAGTTATGAAACACTCAGTTTCATCGTCAACACTATTGAGAAAAATATTTGAAGGTTTGAGGAAGAATGTTTGAAAGAAAAAGGTATTTGAGTATTTAAGGAAGATGATAGATGTAACTCTGTAAGTGTGGTGGGGTAGGTAGAAGATGTTGGACAATCACTATTCAAGATATTATTGTGCGTGTAATAAATAGTAGTACATTCAAAGCTTTTTCGTTGTTTGCATTTTTAGTTCATTCTTTATTAGTACTACTTGGTACTACCAGTCAAGGATATAAATAGCGTGAGACGTGGCATGGCGGCATGACCAAGCTTCACGCCTTTGCGGCTAAGGCGAAGCTTTTGCGTTTATAAGGCGTGACATAAGGCGGCAGAAAGTATGAAAATATTTATATATTTATATCATAATTCATATATATCGAGTTTACAGAAACATGTGTCATAAGGCGTCGTAGCGACAGGGCGTGGCGGCATGACCAAGCCTCACGCCTTTGCGAGGCCTTTGCGAGCCTTTTAGAACAGTGTACCAGTAGTTGTTTTATTTTGTTATTTAAGGTAATGCAAAATTTTCTTTTAGCGAAGCTTGCTATCTGGTTAATTTAGAGTGTTTATGTAAAATATGTTGTGATAACAAGATAAATTAGTATTTTATTCACGATTTAAAGTCATATTATCTCCGTCTCATATTAAATGTCCACTTTGAACTTTCAAAGTCTTTTATCAATAACTTTGACCTTAAATATTTATCTATGTGTTATATAACACTTGATGCAAAATATATAAATGAATTGCGTTTTAAATATATTTTTGTTGATATACTTTTCATCAAGTATAATATAACATAAACAAAAATATTTAGAGTCAAAATTGAAGAAAAAAGACTCCAAAAGTCAAAAGTGGACATTTAATATGAGACGGAGGGAGTACTATGTAATAACTTGAAGACTTTATTGTAATCTTAAATTTGTTTAAAGTCATTAGGGGCGGTTGATGGACCACTAAACCGGTAGACTAACCGACTTATGAATAGTATGTTGTGATACAAACTACTTACGGCCCCCTTTAATATAAATTCCTGGCTCCGCCCCTGCCTAAGGGCTGTTATTAGCGAAACTCATAATGTAATTATAACCTTTATCTCACAATCTTTTCCTTCTTTACATAAGTTTGTTTTTGGTATAGTAATTAAGTTATGTATATTTATTATACAAGTAATAGATACCGAGTATAATGGATGCAAGTCTTCTACAGCTTTATCTCACAATTCTATCGTAAGTTTGTTATGGTGTTGGTCAACATGTTTTATGACCTCGTTTTCACCTTTCAGCATAACAATATTTCCCTCATCCAATATACACATACACTTCGTGATAGACGTCCAAAGACAATTATCCCTCAAAAGTGATGTTAACGTGGACACTTTCAACCATGATTCCCAAACACCATGTTCCTTCATCACCCATAACTCTTTTTCCCTACAGATCTGTAGTTTTGCTACAAAATATTGCGCAAAGGTTTCCTTTTAAAGTGCCCAGAGGAAATGCTCCCATTTTTAAAGGTGGAAGTTGTATCTCCGAAAACGCAAGCCACGGTAAGGTTGTTGGCGTTTTTATGTTGGCCGGTGGGAAAACGCAACCTCCACCACACACCATATCGTATGCTATGAGAGTAATAAAAAGACCCTACTATATAGTGTAGCGTTCAATGCAGAACCATATTTATGTACAGAACTTTATAGAACCATAAAAATCAATATGGGTCATTGGATGAGTTTGATCAAAGGTTAAGATTAAAAGTGCTAAAAGTGCAATTAAACAAAAGATGAAGGTTTTGATATAAATATGATAAAAGTAAAAAAAGGGTATTATTGTCACATTATACAAATTGGTCAAGCTATAATTCTCCTTTATTGACTTATTAACCGCCTACTTATCACTTTTCATCTCTCTTCCTCCATCACAAAACCTAGCCTCCCTATCTTCTCCATATCTATTTTTCTCTCATCCTCACATACCCAATCACCCGATTTTCTCTTTCTCTAGTTCCAGTATGTAAACCTGGACCTCTCTGCTCTTTCTCTGCTAAAAAATGGCGCCTTAGACTCACCGGAACTCTAGTCGGCTTCGGATCTGTTTGCGGTTCCGGCCTCCAAACTACCCAATCTGATATTCCGTTCATGAGATCTTCCTCTACCGGTGGTCCCTCGTTCAACCTCTGACTTTAAGTTGAGAATAACCCGTTATTATGTTTCTTATGGTGTTAAATTTATTAAAAAACTAAAAAATAAAAAAAATAAAAAAATCTTGAACTGATGTTGTTTCTTAAAACCTTAAAGTGATATTCAGAAACCAACAATGGCAGTGACGAAATGGCGGTTGTACTAGATATGCTTGTGAGCATGTCCATGTGTTTGTCCTCTCACCTTACCAGCACGAACCAACGATCCATGAAAGAGCAGGTATGTTAACTTGTTTTTCTCTTATTATTTATGTTTTGAAATTGATGCCTATTACATTATAAAGAAATTTAGATGAATGGAATTTTGAGTAATACATTGTTCGGAATTATATTTTGTAATGTTTAAGTCTTGTTTAGTAGTTAAGTCTGGTAACATTAATAGTTAAGTCTGGTAGATCAGACTTAAGTCTGTTAGTAGTTAAGTCTGCCAGTACTAAAGATGTTAAGTCTAGCAGAACAAAGTGTCGTTGGTTAAGTCTGTTTATGTCCAAAACAGAATAGTTGTTAGAGTTATATTAGGAATATATATGAACGTGTAGAGATATCTTCATATCTTAGGAGAAGATATATTTACCCTTCTACAAGTTTGTTAGACAATTAGGGTTTCTTTGGTGTATAAAAGGATCCCTAAGGTGTTAGGTTAATGTACGAGTTGTTTGCATTAGCCTTTGAGCAGTTTAATAGAAAATACAAAGTTAGTAATTCTTGTGTTCTTCATACTTGTGTGTTAATATTTCGCATTAACACATTAAACAATTGCAAAGAGTTCTTCATATAGTAAATTGAATTTATTCAAGTTTACTATTAGTCATTCAAGGCTACTTAGATCCAGAAACTTTTGGACCTACCTACATACATATATGTTACTGATGCATATTATTGGTGCATATACGCTCGGCATACAAATTAAAAGTTATTAGGGAGGGAGGAGTGGAGCATTCTTACCCTAATACCCTGAGGGTGCCACATCACCTCTATCCAATAAAAACCTCCCACCTCAAAACTACCCTAACACTAACCTAACTAGACGGAGTGGTACCCTAGTACCCGAATTTTTATTTTTTTTATTTTTTATTTTTTTTTGTACCTGCTGTGGTACCCTTCTTCTTCCTCGGAGTGGTACCCTTTTTGTTCCTGTACCTGCAAAAACAAGAAAAGATATTTCTTTGCTATCTTATCTCTTCTTTTAATCCTTTTGATATGTTTTAACGGAGCTTCCATCTTCTCCATAAACATAACTGAAAATGTTGCCGGAAATTCAAGAAACATGGTTTCTGTCTCATTATCATTCTCAAACTTCATGTATTCACTTGAGGAGCAAAACCCATCTGTTTGTTTACGTTACCCACTTTTGCAACGGTCCACTTCGGTTTCCCAACTCGAATTTGGAACTCGCTCCCCCTACCCGAGCTCGGCGGAATGGTGTAGCCGGTCGGTTTCGTGAACCCGCCCCCCCAACCCGACTCCACTCCGTCCTACCTTATAGTTATGTATGTAAAGCGGTAAAGTAGATTATTTGGCCAAGAAGTCAAAAAACTTAAAGTAAGATGATGACCACACTTTAGAGTTACATGTCAACTTTTCATTGTCGTAGCTTTCTATTTGCATCTCAATAGCAATTTTAGTTTATAGTGACTTCATACATGGGTTTGACTGTTTTTAATATTTATGTTAGTGGTGCATATATGCTTTTTTACTACGTAATATTTATGTTTATTAATTAATGCTAACATAACAGGTTTTTTTATATATATTGTTGATTAATTTTTATAGCTAATACGATTAACTAATTAATTTTTTAGTTTTCTTTTGATACAGGGTTTGATAACGCTCAGATTGTACATGTTTTCAGTAGCATTATGTGTGCTTTTGTATATTTTATTTGGTTATATTTGTATGATTTCAGTGCTTAATCGTATCAAAAGATGTTTGTCTAGTGTTTATAACCAAGTGCAGGAAAATGGAAGGAAAAGTAAAAGAATGTTTAACAGATGGAAGATTCCCGTTTCAGTGAAGCATGTCAAGCACAAATCAGTATTTCAAGTACCATAGAAGACCAAGATGATTGAAGAACCAAGTTTTACAAGTCAGAATTAAGTAAAGGTCGATTTTCCGTCACTTAGGAAGACCAACCGGATCGGTTGCAACTGCAACCAGATCGGTTGGGTGAAGACCAAAGATTGCCCAGGACGCCAGTCCAACCGTTCGGTTGCCACCCTCAACCGATACCGTTGGAACACTTGTATAAGACCAACCGGATCGGTTGGTCATGTGACCGATCCGGTTGGAGGGCCTGTTTCTGCCAAATCTTCATCACTCAGTTTCCCCTTTGTATCCAAACGATTCTAGGTCCTTCCCTTGGTGTATTCTAGTCCCTTCCTAACTCCTTGGAGGTCAAGTTCAGCAATTAATACCCTAGGCTTTGGAACTAGTATAAATAGAGACCTCTTGTGAGCATATGAGACACACACTTCAATACAACTCTCTCTACTCATCAAACAAAGCTCTTAAGCTCTCAAATTCGTCCTTAGAAGTCCAGGAAAGCTTGGAGTTCCAGAAGTACCACATTTGGAGGCCAAAACCCCAAGGAGTCTGCCCCAATACTTTGGGAATCATTACTTCACCATTTGTAATCTTATTCCAAGCATTGTAAGACTTTTAATCATGTTTTCTAATGTTCAAAGTTTTGAGTTTATGTTTATGTTTGCTATGAGTGGCTAGTTTCTTTATACACTTGCTTAAATGATGTTGATTATCATATGATTAGTTAGTGATTGTGTTAACATGTTTTAATTCAATTTCAAGTTGATTCTAAGATCCAATTGTGCTAAAGTTTCATAGTGACATTTGTTAATCAAGTTTGACTAGTTGATAGTAATCGTAGAGGTCGAAAGAACTTATTGTTATTCAACTAGTTATAATCATTTTGTCCATGGATGATTGTTTTTACCAAATATTCTTGATTAAACAAAGGAGCTAAGGTTTGGTTGTAATAAGAACGCTTTTTGATTATTAAATTGGATTGATTGGAAACATCTAAAGGGTCGCAAGATTAGTTGTTGACAATCAATTGTACCCTTTTGTCTATAATCGGTTACTTTTTGTATTGACCCTTTCTTAAGCAATTTGATAAAGCAAATGGATGTTTTTGTGTTTAAGTTTGTGAAAATAAACTTATGAAACTTGAATTGATCTTGAATTGATTGGTTAAACTTAATGCTTGTTTTTATAAACTAAAATCTTGACGAATGTTTAACTTGTAAGAACAATAGATTAGTACACTATCTAATTATCATAACTAACATGTTAAGAAGAGGTTAACACAATCATACTAATCAAGGATAAGAAACGAGTTTAAGCAAGTGTAGTATTTAATCATCTGAATTTCATTATATCTATTTTCGTTGTTATTTGCTTTTGGATTGTCTTAGTTGATTCAAACTTGTTAATCAGATTCACTCAAATCCCTGCGAACGATCCCGACTTACCTTTATAATCTTGCTATAACGGACGAGTGCATATGTTTTATTGGTAAATTTGGTAAATCGTCTTTTATAAATTTAAAACTTGTTCACTCCAAGCACATCAAGTTTTTGGCGCCGTTGCCGGGGATTTGATTGTGTTTCATCAAGTTTTGAATCCACGTTAGTCGATTCATTCCAAATTTTTTTTTCAGAAGCTTCAACCGATCCGGTTACGCCCTTAACTAAACCGAATTGATCTAACCGATCGGTCGCTCCTCTCAACCGATCCGGTTACTTGTTTCTGTCCAGAAAATTGTTTTCTTTGTTTGTCTGTGTGTTTAGATATTGCCTGGATTCTCTAGGTCATTGTATGAACACTCGTGCAGCGGGAATAGAACCAATCTCACCTCTTACCAACCCCGAACGTTTGATTCGAAGAAGAAGAAGAAGAAGAACACCTTTCACACCCTTAGCCAATCGTGTACCTAGAGTACCAAACCCACCATTTGATAACCTCGTAGAAGCCAAAGTCGTTTACAACCCTTTCGCCAATTTACCTTTTCCCATGGCGGATGATCAACCCATGTGGGGAACCAACCGAGCCATAGCACCAACCCCTGGAAGTGCTATTTTTGCTGTCAACCTTGGAGACAACTTCACCGTGAAGGGTCATCATCTTTCCATGATCAAAGACCGTCAATTCGATGGCCGTGCGCGGGCCGATCCGCATAAGCACATTGCCGAATTCATCGAAATTTTTGGCATGTTCCGTTATGGCGACACCGATGTCAATGCCATAAAACTCAAACTTTTTCCATCATCACTCGCCGGAGATGCTAAAGTATGGTACAATGAATTAACCCCAGGAATTATCAACACTTGGGAGGAGATGAGGCAAGCCTTTGTAAGCCGATTCTTTCCACCTGCCATATTTGATCGATTAATGAGAGAAATTCGTGCTTTCACACAAAATCCCAACGAATCACTTGTCGAAGCTTGGCTTCGGATGAAAGATTTGCTCCGTAGTTGTCATGGACATGGATTATCCAAAGGAACCATTATCCAAATTTTTTACCATGGACTAGATGAAATCTCTCAAGGCATCCTTGATGCTGGAGGAATCTTTCTCTATAAGACTCCTAACGATGCACACGAATTACTCGAATATCGAGTACTTCTCAAACTCGATTGGTCTAAAGATTCCAAAACCAAACCTTTTCGAAAAACCGTTGCTTTTGTCGAAAACACCGATACCTCAAAACTCATGGAGAAAATGGAAGCCTTAACCTCAAAAATCGATTCGCAATACAAAGATATCAAAGAAGAAATGAAGGAAATGCGAGATGGATGCAACAATTGTGGAGGAAATCACCCATCGTCTGAGTGCGACGATAAGCCCATGGGTGGACCTAACGAAGGAGAAGCGAATTATGTCCAAGGAGGATATCGTGGAGGAGGATATCGTAGTAATTATTACGGTCGAAATTCTGGAAATTGGCAAGACCGCCGACCAAGGGATGACAACCGTGATTCTCAACCTCGAACTGACTATCCGACCCCACAAAACTCCGAGAAAAAAGATGGAAGAATCCGAATTCGAAAAAATCATGAGATAATTCGTGGCTTCTCAAAAATCTGCAAATGCTTTCATCAAAAATCATTTTTTTAATCTCAAAGCCAAAGTTGAGCAGGGACAGAAAAATCATCAAGCATCTATCCAAGATCTTGAAAACAAATTTGGCAGATTTTCTTACCAACATTCCTCTCGACCATCTGGTTCGTTACCAAGTAACACCCAATCCAACCCAAAACCATCAAATGATAAGACGTACCGTCCACCACAAACGAGAAATGGGCATATCAATGTTGTCTTCACAAGAAGTGGTCTCTCGTACGAACCACCACCAAATCTTAATGAAAATACTCCTATCACCCAAGATAGCGAGGATGAAGCTGAGGAAACCAACACAACTCAAACCACCAAACAGAAAACCACCCCATCTGTCAAGGCGTACACACCAAAAATTCCATATCCTCAACGCCTTAAGAAAGAAAAAATGGAAGAACGTTATAAGAAGTTCATTGAAATAATCAAAGAGGTTAGACTCAATGTTCCTCTCGTTGATGTCTTAGCTGGAATGCCCAATTACTGGAAATTCTTGAAAGAACTTCTTAATAACAAAAGCAAGCTAGAGCAAATATCAGCTACTTTCCTTAATGAAGAATGCTCAGCCATTGTTCAAAACAAAATCCCGCCAAAGCTCGGAGATCCTGGAGCTTTCTTATTCCATGTACTTTCGGGAATAATATTCAATGCGATGCTTTAGCCGATCTTGGCGCAAGTATCAATTTGATGCCTTATTCGCTGTATTCCAAATTATGCAACAACAGCCTTAAACCAACAAGAATGAGCATTCGATTAGCAAATCATTCTTATCAATATCCTGTTGGTATTGCCGAGAATATGCTTGTTCAAGTCGGTAAATTCATTTTTCCCGTGGACTTTGTAATCTTAGAAATGGAAGAAGATAGTAAAGTCCCACTCGTCTTAGGAAGACCTTTCCTAAATACCGCTGATGCAATCATCAAAGTGAAAGGAAAAGAACTCAACCTTGGAGTTGGAGAAGATCGAATCACTTTTCTAATCGATAAAGCGATGCGCTATCCACGTTCCAGTGATGACACTTGTTTCAACATCGATGTTATCAATGAAGTCATTGACGAAGAATTGGATGCATTACTTAACGAATCTGATCCATTCATGACTACTTCTGAGAAAATCAATGAAACAGACTTTGACAAAGAGTTTGATGATTTCATGAAAGTAGAGTTCGAAGGAGATAACACGGAGGAGGAAGAAATGGAGGAAGAGAATTTTGAAGAAATTACTTTCGATGACTAGATGAGAATAAAATCCTCTATCGAAGAACCACCAACAGATCTCGTGCTCAAACCTCTACCTGATCATCTTGAATATGCTTACCTGGAGGAGAACTCACTTCTTCCAGTAGTCATATCTTCATTACTCGAGGCCAATGAGGAAGAAAGTTTAGTTTCTGTCCTCAAAAATCATAAACAAGCCTTCGCTTGGAAAACATCTGACATCCCAGGAATTTGTCCCAATTTCTGCAAACACAAAATCAATTTTGAAGATTGGATCAAACCTGTTGTTGAACGTCAACGTCGACTCAATCCCAACATGAAAAAAGTTGTCAAAAAGGAAATCATAAAACTCTCGACGCGCGGTATAATTTACCCAATCGAGGATAGTCCTTGGGTGAGTCCCGTTCACTGTGTTCCCAAGAAAGGAGGAATGACGGTTATGACTAATGAACAGAATGAACTAGTCCCTACTAGAACTGTCACTGGTTGGCGCGTTTGTATTGACTATCGGAAATTAAACAAAGCCATCAGAAAAGATAATTTTCCACTCCCGTTCATGGATCAAATGCTTGAAAGACTAGCATGAAATAAGTTCTTTTGTTTCCTCGATGGATTTTCAGGATACTTTCAAATTTCGATCGATCCTAATGACCAAGAAAAGACCACTTTCACTTATCCTTTTGGAACCTACGCATATCGGCGTATGGCTTTTGGTCTTTGTAATGCACCTGAAACTTTTCAAAGGTGTATGATAGCCATATTCCAAGACATGCTCGAAACCTCCATGGAAGTTTTCATGGATGACTTTTCAGTCTTCAGAAACTCATTTGAAGCTTGTCTTTCGAATCTTGATAAAATGCTCGAAAGATGTGAAGCTGCACACCTTGTCCTTAACTGGGAAAAATGTCACTTCATGGTGACCGAAGGAATTGTGCTTGGCCACAAGATCTCCAGTGCAGGCATGGAAGTAGATAAAGCAAAAATTGACGTTATCACGAAAATTCCACCACTAAATAACGTTAAAGCCGTTAGAATTTTTTTAGGACATGCCGGTTTCTACCGCCGCTTTATCAAAGATTTTTCAAAAATATCCCGTCCGATGACAAAACTTCTTGAGAAAAATTCTATCTTTGACTTCAATGCTGATTGCATAAAAGCCTTCGAAACATTGAAATCTCAACTGACTAGTGCTCCGATCATGGTTTCACCTAATTGGTCACTACCCTTCGAGCTTATATGCGATGCTAGCGATTTTGCTGTTGGAGCCGTATTAGGCCAACGATAAGGAAAACACTTTCGACCCATATATTTTGCTAGCAAGAAACTGAAGAGTGCTCAGCAAAATTATACAGTCACAGAAAAGGAATTACTGGCCGTAGTTTTCGCGTTCGACAAATTCCAATCCTACCTCGTACTCTCAAAAACAGTCGTGTTCACCGATCACTCGGCACTCAAATATCTGTTCACCAAGCAAGATGCTAAACCGCGTCGTATCCAATGGATTCTGCTACTCCAAGAATTTGACATCGAAATCAATGATAAGAAAGGAGCAGAGAATCTAGCCGCTGATCATTTATCATGTCTTGAAAATTCAGATCTTGAGGAGTTAAAGGAAGAAGAAATCGATGATTACTTCCCTGATGAAACCCTCATGGCCGTTGATGGAAATGACGATCCGTGGTTTGCTGACTTTGCGAACTATCTCGCTGGAGGAATTCTCAGAAAAGGTTTAACTCACGCTCAAAGGAGCAAAGTCTTTTCTGAACTTAAATACTACTTTTGGGAAGAACCATATCTTTTCAAAATGTGTCCTGACGAAATGATCCGAAGATGTGTTTCTGGTTCCGAAACCCGCAAGATTCTTGACGAATGTCATCATGGCCCAACTGGGGGACATTATGGTCCTTCCACCACAGCTAAAAAAGTTTTTGATGCTAGATTCTATTGGCCAACAATATTCAAAGAAGCACATACACTTGTTCAGAACTGTGATGCTTGCCAAAGAACCACCAACCTTTCACGCAGAGACGAAATGCCGTTGACAAGTATTCAAGTGTGTGAAATATTCGATATTTGGGGAATTGATATCATGGGACCATTTCCTAAATCCCACAAATACGAATACATTCTCGTTGCTATAGATTGTGTGTCCAAATGGGCAGAAGCTGAAGCTTTACCAACAAACGATGCTCGCGTCGTCGTTAACTTTCTCAAAAAGCTTTTTGCTCGTTATGGAATCCCCAAAGCCTTGATAAGCGATCGA
Source organism: Chrysanthemum makinoi (assembly GCA_910596185.1). NCBI lineage: Eukaryota > Viridiplantae > Streptophyta > Magnoliopsida > Asterales > Asteraceae > Chrysanthemum > Chrysanthemum makinoi. The sequence goes on along the minus strand of OU343220.1, from coordinate 39,645,034 downwards.
GGAACCCATTTTTGTAACCAACAAATGGAGAAAACCATGAAAAGATATGGAGTTCATCATCGATTCGCGACAGCTTATCATCCATAAACCAGTTGCCAAGTTGAAAACACCAACAGAGCTCTTAAAAGAATACTCGAAAAAACAGTGAAGGACAATCCTTCAGTGTGGTCGAAGAAACTTGACGATGCTCTGTGGGCGTTTCGTACGGCTTATAAAACACCTATTGACACAACTCCTTATAGACTCCTGTATGAAAAAACTTGTCATTTGCCGTTCGAAGTTGAACATCGTGCTTACTGGGCTCTTAGAAACTGTAACACCGATCTCAAAATAGCTGGAGAGAAGAGATTCTTGCAATTGCACGAACTCGACGAATTAAGACTCCGAGCTTATGAAAATTCCAAACTGTATAAGGCTAGAACCAAAGCTTATCACGACAAAAATCTGAGAATTCGAAAAGAATTCAAAGCCGGAGATAAAGTTATGCTTTTCAACATGAAATTCAAATTCAAAGCTCCTAAATTACAACCAAGATGGTTTGGACCATATACCGTTAAACATGGATATCCATCCGGTTATGTCGAACTTTATGACAAAAAGAGTGGAAGTTTCATCGTTAATGGGCACCGAATCAAACTATACTATGATAAGGAGCAAATGAATGAAATATCAGTTGAGACAGTTTCACTTGAAAATGAATTCGAAACCATCACCTTCGTAGCACCTTTTCCAGGAAGAATCCCATAAAACGTTCCTTGGAAACCATCTGCTGAGTTTATCTGGAGCGATATTGATGCTACTGGTGAAGAATTCATGTATATCCCCGAACTCTTCAAAATGTTCAAGGCTGCATCTGTGGCCAAGTAAAATTCGGGAAGATTCGAGTCAGGCTGATGACTCGTTAATAAAACAAGCCCTTCTCGGGAGGCAACCCGTGTGTTTCAGATTTGATTTTTTATGGTCACGCCCTAAAGTTTAAACCTTTGGTTTAAGTGTGTGTGTGTGTGTGGGGGGGGGGTGCCACATCTTAATAAAACTCTTTTGTTTATATATAAGATTTTGTGCAGGTAATGATTACTCCAGTTGACGCTTGGATGAGAAGAAATTAAGCTAACAAACTCATTGGAATATCTGGTTTCATCTCTATTTCCCTATTTCTATACTTTGAAGTTCGTTTTTCATATTGAAAACAATGTTTAACTTAAGTGTGGGGGGGGGGGGTTGAATAGGAAAATTAGAGTTTTTAAGCTTAAATTTAAAAAATTTGTTTGCCCTTGTGATCTAGTTATTTTTCACGCTTTTAGGATAATATATTAGAATAACTGGATCAAACCACTGGTAAAATTGGTAATATTTTGAAACTTTGAGATGTGTTCCGATTAATATTGCAATCCATTCTGGGATTGATAACATTTGCTAGCACAAATTATAGCCCTTACCACTAAAATTGTGAGGATTTAAGCCTGTTCTATATAAAGCATACATCTTTTATGCTTGAATCTTTTGCTATGAGTGTGCCGGTGATTTTATTTATTCTAAAACTTGTACTTGTAAATCATTACCAGACCGCAGTGAGATCGCATTCGTGCGATATAAGTAAATTTGTGTGATAAATAGGCACCTTAGGATTTAACCCAAATGGCCTTCCATTTTTCATATTATGATATATTAGCTAGCCACATCGGTTAGTTAACCATATACATGGACCCATTTGTAGCGCTCATATTTAGCGCTAGATACCCCTAGTTACACCCTCTGAGCCATCCTTTTCGTTTTTGATAAGTCCAGAAAAATACAAAAAGATTTTACACTTTAAACCTTAGCTTAACCCTTGTTAATGTCTAAACGGTTGATTGCTAGTCACCTGGAATGAGAAGATTGTTTAAATGATTATGAGTAGCCGCACTTTGTAGTTGTGTGAGCCATTTCAAGTGAGTTTATGTTTAAAAAAAATGTATTAGCCAATGTGCTATGTTCAGAGAAAAGTTGTCATGGCAAATCAAAGCAAAGAGTTGTGGAAATCCGAAGAAAAGAAAATGGAGCTATAATCATTTATTGGTTTGCGGATTGTTTGGTAGCTAGCAATACGGATATTAGACTTGATTCTATTTTTGTTTTAACACCAATTTCATCAATAATCTCATGCTTTATCCATACCCTTAAACCTAAGCCTTAACATTATAACCCGAATAAAAGTCCTCTTTAGATGTTTTTGCTTGGTGCTCACGCCACGTCGGTGGAGTTTTGTTTCTTGTACAAGCTTATGGTAATAATCTAATCATGACTGAGCAATGAGTGTGATTTATCTTGCTACTCCACTAAAAATTGAGTGATTGAGTGAATTATATTTTGTTCTTTTTCGTGAGGTGTTTTGAAATGTTAATCATGCAAGAAAATCATTGGATATTGTCAAACATCTTGAAAGTTTCACTCTTAAAAGCGTAATTGATGAATCTTCTCTCGTACTTGTACTTGGTAGATTTGCATCATATTTTTCGTAATCATAATTTTGTACCAGTGGATGTTTTTCTTAGATTTGCTTGAGGGCAAGCAAAGTTTAAGTGTGGAGGAATTTGATAACGCTCAGATTGTACATGTTTTCAGTAGCGTTATGTGTGCTTTTGTATATGTTATTTGGTTATATTTGTATGATTTCAGTGCTTAATCGCATCAAAAGATGTTTGTCTAGTGTTTATAACCAAGTGCAGGGAAACAGAAGGAAAAGTAAAAGAATGTTCAACAAATGGAAGATTCCCGTTTCAGTGAAGCATGTCAAGCACAAATCAGTATTTCAAGTACCATAGAAGACCAAGATGATTGAAGAACCAAGTTCTACAAGTCAGAATTAAGTAAAGGTCGATTTTCCGTCACTCAGGAAGACCAACCGGATCGGTTGCAACTGCAACCGGATCGGTTGCAACTGCAACCGGATCGGTTGGGTGAAGACCAAAGATTGCCCAGGACGCCAGTCCAACCGTTCGGTTGCCACCTGCAACCGATACGGTTGGAACACTTGTATAAGACCAACCGGATCGGTTGGTCATGTGACCGATCCGGTTGGAGGGCCTGTTTCTGCCAAATCTTCATCACTAAGTTTCCCCTTTGTATCCAAACGATTCTAGGTCCTTCCCTTGGTGTATTATAGTCCCTTCCTAACTCCTTGGAGGCCAAGTTCAGCAATTAATACCCTAGGCCTTGGAACTAGTATAAATAGAGACCTCTTGTGAGCATATGAGACACACACTTCAATAAAACTCTCTCTACTCATCAAACAAAGCTCTTAAGCTCTCAAATTTGTCCTTAGAAGTCCAGGAAAGTTTGGAGTTCCAGAAGTACCACATTTGGAGGCCAAAACCCCAAGGAGTCTACCCCCAATACTTTTGGAATCATTACTTCACCATTTGTAATCTTATTCCAAGCATTGTAAGACTTTTAATCATGTTTTCTAATGTTCAAAGTTCTGAGTTTATGTTTATGTTTGCTATGAGTGGCTAGTTTCTTTATAAACTTGCTTAAATGATGTTGATTATCATATGATTAGTTAGTGATTGTGTTAACATGTTTTAATTCAATTTCAAGTTGATTCTAAGATCCAATTGTGCTAAAGTTTCATAGTGACATTTGTTAATCAAGTTTGACTAGTTGATAGTAATCGTAGAGGTCGAAAGAACTTATTTTTATTCAACTAGTTATAATTATTTTGTCCATGGATGATTGTTTTTACCCATTATTCTTGATTAAACAAAGGAGCTAAGGTGTGGTTGTAATAAGAACGCTTTTTGATTATCAAGTTGGATTGATTGGAAACATCTAAAGGGTCGTAAGATTAGTTGTTGACAATCAATTGTACCCTTTTGTCTATAATCGGTTACCTTTTGTATTGACCATTTCTTAAGCAATTTGATAAAGCAAATGATGTTTTTGTGTTTAAGTTTGTGAAAATAAACTTATGAAACTTGAATTGATCTTGAATTGATTGGTTAAACCTAATACTTGTTTTTATAAACTAAAATCTTGACGAAGGTTTAACTTGTTAGAACAATAGATTAGTACACCAACTAATTATCATAACCAACATGTTAAGAAGAGGTTAACACAATCATACTAATCAAGGATAAGAAACGAGTTAAGCAAGTGTAGTATTTAATCATCTGAATTTCATTATATCTATTTTCGTTGTTATATGCTTTTGGATTGTCTTAGTTGATTCAAACTTGTTAATCAGATTCACTCAAATCCATGCGAACGATCCCGACTTACCTTTATAATCTTGCTATTACGGACGAGTGCACTTGCTCGTATCTGTTATTGGTAAATTTGGTAAATCGTCTTTTATAAATTTAAAACTTGTTCACTCCAAGCACATCAGGGATTCTGTTTTTCATGCTTTAATCATGAAATTTATGCGGTGATGGTTTTTATTGTCAAAACATGGCTGTTTTGGGGTTGTTTTGCTGTCAAAATTGGGTGATTGATTGTTGTTTTTCTGTCAAAACGAGGGTGTTTAGCTAGGACGAATGTCATCATAATCAAAAATCCCAAAAGAGGCTATGGCGTGTTCCACGTTTCCGGTAACAGTTTGTACCGGCGACTAGGTTCACATATGTAAGGGTGCCTTGGGTTTTTATGCATTTAATGCAATTTTGGTATAAATTATGTTTCATAATTTTTGGTGCTAAATTTTATAGTGAGTTTGAGTCATGGAAGATTTTGGGTTTAGATTAAGTGAGTTTGATTCACAATTATGGTTTAGAACATATATGTTTATGGTTGTGAACATATATGTTTGATATGAAAATGGTTTAGAAAATATATGTATATGGTTGTGACTAAGGGTGTTATTCGGGTTGACCCGGTCGGGTTCGGGTCAACTCGGGTCGGATCAAATCGGGTCAAACCTTAAAAAAACATACCTGATAACATCAAATAATCCTGAATATTAATTGTCAATTTCTCCCGATAATGCTCGTATTTTATATCATTTATATGGATTTACGCTTGTTTTCCTCTATATTTCACTTTCAGGTAAAATAAGAGCATTGGAGCTAATGAGACGCGGATTTGGAGAGTTTACTGAAGATATATGATAGTATGCCCATTTTGAAGATTTTACGGCGTAACTCTTCTCTCACATTACGCCGTAACAGAAGCGTGACTCAGAAAACCAACTCAACTGAAGTTTACGGCGTAACTCCATCCTAAGATTACGCAGTAACTAATTAGGTTAAATGAGATTCCGCGCCGCTGCAAACTATTCCGTAACTCTTGTCACAACAATGGCGTAACCATGATTTATTGAAGATACGACGTAACTCATTCCTGATGTTACGCCGTAACCAGCTTTTCCAGATCAAATTACGAAGAATTGGATGTTACGGCGTAACTCTCAACTTAAGTTACGCCGTAACCAGATCTGGCCTGTAAATACCGCCCAAATTCCAACATTTCTATTCATTCACTTCACACACCAAATCAGAGAACGTGGGTAGAAGGTTGAAGGCAGATCTTGAGGAGCATACAGAGCCATCTCCAAAGGAGAAATCACTCCCCTACGATAAGCATTAGCATTTTATCATTTCTTTACTTTCAATTCATGTATTTCGATATGTTAAACATTGAATCGGTTGTTTTAGTCAATATGAGCGGCTAAGCACCTCTCGTGCTAGCCTAGTTATGATTCCTTAATTGTCTTGTTTATGTTTATATTGCTTCCGTATAATTGTTTCTAGTGTATGCATGCATAGTTTGTTGGTAGTTACCCTTGTTTCCGTAGTTTTGAATGGCGGTAGTGGCTAGTTACTTAGGAGACATGACCAACTGACCCTAAGGGTACGTTTGGTAGAGAGAAATTTAGAGAAGTGAAATGAGGCAGGGATTAGAAATCTAGAGAATAGAAATCAGTAGAAAATTTTGATGAATTCCACTGTTTGGTAACAACATAAACATGACCGGAGAAATAAGCGATAAATTATTTTATTTGATAATTTTATTTTAATGAGAAAAACACACTAGAAAAATCTGCAAACTAGTTATCAACTAAATAAGTGCAATCATACCTCCAATTTCAAGACCCAGCAAATCTATATGATTCGTATTCTTATTTCAAGAAATACGACTCAATTGGCCATCAACAATGGTGTAAACAGATGTGCAAATTCAAATACATATCCATAAATAACCACAAACCAATAATCACAATCATTATCCACAATTTATTTTGCACTAATATACTCATCAATATTGTTCACTCAATTTCCGAATTCCTGGGCAGTTTTTTAAACAATATGATACATGATAAAACCCATTAGCAAAAATTCAAGATCCATAATAGAATCCAAAATACCAAAACAATGCTTCAACTGATCACAAAGCTCGAGGTCGACAAGAACACCCTGATATCAAATTGGATATCAATGATTTGTGATTTAGAAGAGACAAGAACTGTTGAGATAAACACGAGATGAAGACGAGCCGGAAACCACAGAAAATACGGCATTGAACTAGTGATATTGGAGGCTAGGTTTTCATAGGATTTTTAAGAATTAGGGGGAATGTGACTAGCACGTGACTGCACCCTTTTATAGTCCCTTTTTTTGTTTTAATCTTTTTCTTAAAATACACAAAACACGGAGAGTTTAGAAGGCAACTCATTTCCAAAACAAAATGGGTGGAAATCAAATTGTAAAGAGACCATTTCACGAGAAATATGATATCTTCGCTTTTTTAATTCTTTGACAAACCAAACATGAGAATTAAAGCCATTTCCATTTCTCTACCTCTATTTCTCTTAACCAAACACGCCCTAAGTAGTTAGACTGAGTGGGAAGGGTAAGAATTGACCAACTGACGACCGTTCTTTGATTGTGCGATTTGACCAATTGATCACCAACTGTTTGGATGAACTTAAGAAGTTAGGGATGAGTGTTTGAGATGCTAGCGCCTGGGCACTCATTGTTATGAATCTTGCATGTAGCGGAACTTAATGACTTGGCTTAGGGGACTAAAAACAACTGGACTTTCGAGGGGTCACCGGATGATCTTCAGTAGAAAACTTTGCTAATAGGTTAGGACGAACTGACCAAATGTTATCCTAGCGACCTTTACCCCCACTTGAAGCAATTGGAAGTAATTAAACGTGAACTTAACATGATAGAATGACTAACTAGGTTAGCACACTTCTCCTCTATTGATCACAACCCTTACCTTTATTTGCTTTCTTTATTTTCTTTAGTTATTAATTAATCATTTCCACCTTAAAATCTGTGACACCTAGACTTAGTTAAAATCCGCACACATAGCTCTTAGGACGACCTCGGTTTTACCGAATACTACACTACACATGACCGGGTACACTGCCCGTTAGTGCATTAGGGTAGACCATAGATATAACGAGTCAATATAAATATTAAAACCTGGTCAGTAAAACCTGCATCAAGTTTTTGGCGCAGCTGCCGGGGAGTTATATTAGGATTTTCTTTAAGTCTTTCATTTTTGTTTTGTTTTAAACTTTTCTCAATTTCTCACGATCTCTTTTCAAGTTTCAAGTACCATGGAAGTTGTTAACATTGATAACCTCACTCTTGAAGAATATTTGGCGTTGACAAGAGAAGAACAAGGGCCAGGGCTCGTAAGACCGGCGATTGGAGCTAATGTCCGTGTCGAGATTAAAGATCAATTTATGAGGGAGCTTTGTGCTAACCCTTTTTCAGGAAACAGGGACGAAGATGCGTATGAGCACGTTGATAATGTCTTGTACATCGCAATCCTTTTCAACCTTCCAGGTATGTCTCATGACGCTGTTATGCTAAGGGTGTTCCCCATGACTCTTACTGGGGGAGCACGAAGACGGATCGAAAGATTTCCCGCCGGGGCAGTTGATACATGGGCTCTACTAAAAAAGCACTTCATCCAAAGATATTCTCCTCCATCGAAGATATCTAATCACCTCATGGAGATTCATAATTTCAAGAAAGATGACGATGAAACGTTGTATCAAGCCTGGGATAGATACAACGATCTCCTCTACAAGTGTCCAACTCATGACTTGAACAGCCAGAAAAAGGTCAACATCTTTTACAAAGGTATCAACGTAACCACAAGACAGATATTGGACTACCAAGGACCAATTCCGAGCATGACCCCTACTCTCGCAATTGAAGCCATCCAAAAAATGGCTGATCATTCCCAAAAATGGCACGATGGAGGTAGCAAAAGAATCCTAGGCGGAAGTCTTGATGGAATTGCCGCCATCACTAACAAGCTAGAAAATCTTGGTTGGGATATGCTCAAGATCATAGAAACTGTTCATACCATCCAAGTAGGTTGCGAAAGCTGTAAAGGAGGGCATCTTACCAAGAATTATCCTCTCATTGACGAACACAGCAAGATTGAAGAAGATAAGTATGGTGAAAATCGACCGTTTCAAGGGAATAATCGAAACGGTAATGGCTATCGTGGAGGACCTCCCCCATATTATGATCGTGGAAACTTTGGTGAAAGAAGAGCTAACATGGAGGAAACAATTAACAAGTACCTCATAGATTCAACTAAGAGACAGAAGGAGAAAGAACTTCCAAGATAATACAAACAAGAGCCTTTCTAGCCATGACGAATCGCTGAAAAACTTGGAAACCATGATTGGAATGCTTTAAGTATACGGTTACATTTGGATATGTGTTTGGTTTTTATGTTTAAATCCAGGTATGTTTGTTTGTAGCATTTCTGGAAACGATTTTGGACAGACTACAATTGTATATATGGGTAATTTCAATAATGCTTGCTTGGCTATGATGATTTGGTCACTCGATAAGCTGAAAATTTGAACAGGCGAAAACTGGACAGCATAAAATTCAATCATTTTTTTACCCGTCATGATATTTGAACCAATGTACGAAATATGGTCAGAAATGCTATAAGTTGTACCCATTTGTTATAAGCAATGCTTAAACCGTATATAATTAGTAGTCATAAGTATGGTTGCTATAAGTTGTAGTCATGATTTGTCATGCTATAAGCTTTGTATAATTTTTTGTGTTAGAGAGAGGGAGAGAGAGAGAGAGAGAGAGAGAGAGAGAGAAAGAGAGAAATGAGGAACAAAAGAACAAGTCAACAAAGACGTAAGGCCGTGTTTTCTGAAAATGACAAATCCACCGACGAGTCTAGTATAAATAAAGATAATGATGCTAATGACAGAAGAGTGTTACGTCTGATAAGTTTCCCGAGTTAGAAGAATCCAAAAGGAAGAATCATTGGTGTAAGGCTATGGAAAATGATAATGGAAAGTGTTATGATCTATGGGCTTCATGCGATCCTCGAAACGAAATCTGCGATGGAGGGGTCGATAAAGAAAGGGTTAATGATAACAGATACATGTGGACTGCACTTAACGATGAAGAAAGATTAGCTAAATTCTCAATAGATGAAGAGGATGAACTACCCATCAGGCACTGCTGCAATCCCTTAATGATCACGGAAGATGGGTCCACACGAGCATGGCCAACATGTAATCCCTTTCGTGAGTATTGTAACGGGGGTGGCGATATTGATAACATCAAAGAGTCCTGAATATTAAGTGTCAATTTCCCCCGATAATGCTCGTATTTTATATCATTTATATGGATTTACGCTTGTTTTCCTTTATATTTCACTTTTAGGTAAATTACTAGCATTGGAGCTAAAGAGACGCGGATTTGGAGAATTTATTGAAGATATATCATAGTATGCTCATTTTGAAGATGTTACGGCGTAACACCTCTCTCACATTACGCCGTAACAGAAGCGTGGCTCAGAAAACCAACTCAACTGAAGATTATGACGTAACTCTCTCAAAGATTACGACGTAACCAACTAGGTCAAATGAGGTTCCGCGCCGCTGCAAGTTACGCCGTAACTATTGTCTCATTTACGGCGTAACCAGGATTTATTGAAGATACGTCGTAATTCCTTCCAGATGTTACGCCGTTACCAAAGACTTTTAGTGCAAAATACGAAGAATCGGATGTTACAGCGTAACTCTTAACATTAGTTACGCCGTAACCAGATCTGGCCTATAAATACCCCTCGAATTCCAGCATTTCAAAGCATCCCATTTTCACACACAACATCAAGTGAACGTGAGTAGAAGTCGAAGGCAGATCTAGAGGAGCATACAGAGCTATCTTCAAGGGAGAAATCACTCCCCTACGATAAGCATTAGCATTTTATCTTTTCTTTACTTTCAATTCATGCATTTCGTAATGTTAAACATTGAATCGATTGTTTTAGTTAATATGAGCGGCTAAGCACCTCTGGTGCTGGCCTGGTTATGATTCCTTAAATTTTTTGTTTATGTTTACATTGCTTCCGTATAATTATTTCTAAGTGTATGCATGCATAGTTTGTTGGTAGCTACCCTTGTTTCGGTAGTTTTGAATGGCGGTAGTGGCTAGTTACTTAGTAGATATGACCAACTGACCCTAAGTAGGTAGACTGAGTGGGAAGGGTAAGATATGACCAACTGACGACCCTTTATGCTTGTGCGATTTGACCAACTGATCACCTACCGTTTGGATGAACTTAAGAAGTCGGGGATGAGTGTTTAAGATGCTAGCGCCCGAGCACTCATTGTTACAAATCTTGCTTGTAAAGGTACTTAATGACTTGGCTTAGGGAACTAAGAACAACTGGACTTATGATGGGTCACCTGATTTCTCCAGTGGAACCCTTTGCTGATAGGTTAGGACGAACTGACCAAATGTTGTCCTAGCAACTTTGACCCCACCTGAAGTAATTGGAAGTAATTAAACGTAAACATAACTAGTTAGGATGAGTAAATAGGTTAGCACCCCTCTCCTCTATTGATCACAACCCTCGCCTCCATTTTCTCTTGGGACGACCTCGGTTTTACCGAATACTACACTACACACGACCAGGTACACTGCCCGTTAGTGCATTAGGGTAGACCATAGGTATAATAAGAACTTATAAATATTAAAACCTGGTCAGTAAAACCTGCATCAAGTTTTTGGCGCCGCTGCCGGGGAGTTATATTAGGGTTTTTATTAAGTCTATTTTTAATTTTCTGTCTTCTCATAATGTCAGGATTCAAGACTAGAAGCTTAAAGCCATTTTTGGCCACCCTGTTCGATGATCCGGAAAAACAATTTCGGACGAAAAAAATTTATTCACCAGTTCCTATTCATAACATTTTTTCATTTTACGAATCTGACCAATCTGATGCAAAACCTGAAGTCATTGATGAAAATAATATTGAAGAAATAACTATAGAGCAGTATTTGAAGCAGCCAAATGTGAATCAAACAAGCCTTCACACAAGACTCTAGTGTGGAAAAATTCTCCATTCCGAACCAATTTATCCGGGAATTACACGAGCTTAATTTATCAGGAGACGAGAATGAGGATGTTCAAAATCATGTGGAAGAAGTGCTCTACTTATCATCCCTTTTTAGCGTCCAGAATATCCCTAGCTATTCGGTTACAGCAAGAATTTTTCCTATGACTCTTACAGGGACTGCGAAAAGATGGTACAATAAACTCCCTACCGAATGCAAAGAAACATGGGATAAATTAAGAAGAGTATTCGTTCAAAAATTTTGCCCTCCTTCGAAGATGGCTAAACTTCTCGGTAAGATCCATCAATTCGTTCAAGAGAGTGAAGAAACGTTGTATCAAGCGTGGGAAAGATCCAATGAGTTACTTTACCGATTCCCCACTCATGACTTGAACAAGCACCAAATCGTCTATGTCTTCTATAGGGGGATTAATGCACTGATACGTGAATTACTCGATTCTCCTAGACCTATTCCAAGAATGACCCCTGACCAAGCTTTGGAGTGTATTCAACGGATTTCTGAACATTGCTATAAATGGCATATGGAGACAGGGTATGGGCCAAAGGATAATTTTGATCATAAGGTGATGAAAACATTGACGAAGCAAGAATATAATTATGGTGAAATTTTCAAAAAACGAAGGTTGGAAAGGGCCAATGAAAGTGAAGCCTGTAAGGTAGAAAAAGTTAAGAGTGTATTTGGGACCAAGACCGGAAACAGCTTAGAAAAAGAATCCTTGACCATATCGAGGAATCTAGGGTACGTGATGAGAGAATTGAAAAAATGATGAAAACATTCGTGGAAAACACAGTTTCTTGTCTCAAGACTCATGACGACCGGATAAAGGGTTTGGAGAAGAGTGTGAACTCATGTTCGAAAGCCATCACAGATTACCTCGCTGCACGGGAAGAAGAAGTTGTCAACACAGTTGAAACAATCTTTGAAGAGCCCACTACCTTTTCGAAGAAGATTAAACGAAGAATCATCAAAGAAAAACTCTTACTTCTTGGCGTTGGAGCCCTCCCGGTAAACATTCCTCTTGTTAATTCCATTAAAACTGATCCTATCAATATTTTGCAGGAATTAAGTGACGATTCCGATGAGACGGTTCAACTTAACGAGAGATGTTCAACAGTTTTAAGGAATGAACTGTCGCAAAAGGAAAAAGACCCCGGTTGTTTCACTCTCCCTTGCTTGATCGGGAGTCTCAATATGTGTAACGCCCTAGCTGATCTTGGAGCGAGCATAAGCATAATGCCTCGTTCAATGTTCCTACATATGGGAATCGGAGATCTTAAACCAGCCAAAATGAAAATTGAAATGGCCGATCGGTCCATGCAGTCACCCTTGGGAATCGTTGAGAATGTATTGGTAAAGATAAAAAAATTTCTCTTCCCGGTTGATTTCGTAATTCTGGATATTCCCGAAGACAACCGAATACCTATTATTTTAGGAAGACCAATGCTTGCTACTTCCCATGCAAAAGTGGATGTCTTCGCCCAAAAATTAACTCTCAAAGCTAATGGGGAAGTTGACACATTTAGACCTAATGAACTTCTGTCCACCCCTCAAAAAGTTTGCACAATTGATCCTATTGGCGATTTTGGTGATACATTGCAAGATTTTCTTAGTAACTCCCCAAAAACTCCTACAAATCTTGGCGAGATAGCTTCAGGTAAAGATTTTGATGTGTTCATCAATTTTGAAGAAGAAGACTTAGGAATCAGTGCCGATTATTTCTCTAGCGAGGTCGAAATGGTCCATTGGCACAAAGAACTCTGAAAAGGCGTTTTCACAATCTGACCAACCCAAGTTTTATGAGATGGGAGCACGAATCCATCATAGGAACCCCTATTATCTGAAAATTTCATGCAAGATTGGGTTCATTGATTTGCATCCATTCATCGACACAAATTCCCCAGTTAACATCATTTCAAAGAAATGCTACAACCAGGTTATGGAAAAAGAACTTGAATATAAAGGAAACAATTTCCTAGGTATTGCAACTAACATCCGTGTCTTTGTTGGGACTCACTCGTTTTTGGTCGATTTTGTGGTTTTGGATGACGTTAGCGAGTTTGTGGAAGATGGGCTAACCGGGGTGATTTTCGGGAAACCCTTTCAAGAACTATCGGGACTAGATAAAGATGAGAAGGAAGGGCTTTTATGGCTAAAGATTGGCGAAGAAAAAATGGTTTTTAAAATGCCACAGACTTTTAAGAATTTTAAAAAGTGGACGAAAAGGCAGTTGAGCCGTGCTCAGCCACTACTCGACATTAGTGACGAAGATAAGGCCAAAGGTATCAACCACCATTACCAAAATATCAAGAATTTTTACTTGGGGTGTTTAGAGCTGGGGACGGGCTACAAACGGGATGAGAATTTGATCAGTTGGATTCAACGTGGAGATTGCTATATCCATGAAATTACAAACAAGCACTTCTTGCCCCGAGGCTCTAAGTCTAACTTAAAAACTCATAAATAAAGAAAAGTGCTCTTTCGGGAGACAACCCGAATTATCCCTTTCATTTGTTTTATTTCCATTTCTGTTGGGTTTTGTGTTTTGAACCATATTTGCAGGATTGCGGGGAAAAGTTGTTGCACCATGCTGAACGGGGACCTGATCTGTCCATAGTTACGGCGTAACTCATTCTTATGGTTACGCCGTAACACACTTTTTGCAACAGTACTTCAGAGAAATACCAATTACGGCGTAATCCCATTCAACGATTACGCCGTAGTTACACTCCTGTAGCGTCTGCCAGGTTTTGCTTAATTACGGCGTAACTCCTTATAAGGGTTACCACGTAACTATCCTCTGTAACACTTCTTTCATTTTGAGCACAATAACCTTGTATTGGTTTTCAAATGAACTTTGTGGGTATGTTCCCTGTAAGCCCTCACGAGACTACACTCGTCCACTTGGGACACCAAGTGGTTTAAACGGCTTGTTGTATATGCTAAATGCAACCGTGATTCCTACGAAAGTGAGTTAGGTTTCTTTTTCATTTTTTCTTTTTCTCTTTTTAGAATAATGCTTGTCTTTTTAGAATAATGCTTTTCGTGGGCCTTCATTCTTTTTCGAGCAGGGAAATTCTCGCTCTAATTCTACTTTCCTCTTCACTTTTAATTAACTCTTAGTACAAAAGGGACTTTGTACATTTCAAGTGGGGGAATGGGAGTAGAATTGTCTCTTAACTTTATTTTGCCCTCGTTTTTCTAGTTTATTTTGAAAAATTATGCCACTTTTAAAATTTTGACATGTTTTTCTTAACCTAACTAGATTAGACCTTAGCCGAGCACATTATAACCCTTGATATTATATGGTGAGATTAGCCTTATCCGTTTTTAAATTTTTACCCCAAATCCACCAAATTATGAGTGTGCCGGTAGCTTGTAAACTTTAGAACTTGGCATTTACATCATTTCGAGACTATAGACGAGGTATGTTGAGTTAGCTCGATGTATTTGGACTTTTCAGTTTAAGAAGGCAGTATTATAGGATTATCACCCAAATACCCTATCATTGGGTGTCTATCGATTAGTCACCTCTACTTCTCGACCCCCATGTTAAACCCTTTATTGCACTCTCCTTTAGTGCAAGATACCCATAGATACACCCTTCTGAGCCATTCCTTTCATTTTGTTCACCCAACATATTGTTTCGATACACCATTACACCTTAGCCTACCCTGTAGTCTTTATTTGTAATTAGGAAGTCATTATTTGCCTAAGTTCGAGGTTCAAGTGGAAAGGTTCGGGAATCACGCTCTCGTCGATGACATATCCTTAAAGATCATTGAAGACCCTCCAAATTCTCATATTGTTCATCTCAAGTGGGGGGATGTTATGTTATTATGTTATGTTCCAAAAAAAGAATGATGATTCAAAAATATCTCTATATTATATATAACAGGAGGCATTTTCTAGAAATGCCACCTCAATGCCCAGTAATTCAATTTAATGCCACATAATCATAAGTTGTCCACCTAAGCAATTTATTTTTTTGTCCACTTAAGCAATAATTTTTTTAATTTATTAGAATTTTCGAATTTTTTTTTCATTTATTAAAATTTTGTTTTTTTTATTCTTCAAAAAATCATGCATGCAACTGGGTTTGAACATGGGTCTGTTAGTCTACAAACAAACATGATTACCACTAGAACAACACATTTTTTTTTATTATAACTTGGAAAACCAAATTTAAAAATCTCTACAACCAATCATTGACCATTTTGATTAGTTTAAAAAGAATGTATTTATCTTCAAAAATTATAGCACATATCTAATCCTTAATTATAGTTTCAGAATTATAAATTTTAGTCAATCTTATATTACGTTTTTTTCTAAACCTCAGTTCCTTCAAAACCCTAATGTTGAACCTTTGTTACTATGTATGCATATGTTGATGGTTTAGGGTTAAAATGAAAGAACACAATGAACATACGTATTAATTCTTCATATTTTATTGGGTAACTTCCTGACATATCTTTGAATATATAGGGTAATTGTTGTCAATTTCTTGCAGCGCAAAATCAAGATTCTTTCCTGAGTTCCAGCATTCGCATGATACCGATCTCATATAAGTTGTGTATGGTATATTACACTGGTGTTTATCATTGACATTTTCTAATAATTTTGTGATTTTGTCTGTGGTTCGGTTGTAGCGAAGGGCAGTTTTAAAATTTGTTTTCCCGATTAAGATTAACAATCACTTGAGGACAAATGATAATCAACCTTCCGGAGTCGTATTCCACGGCGAGATATGAATTGAGATTTACGTTATTGTCTTTTGTTTGATGCTTGATTATCGAATATTTGGTTTTGGATTTTTGAAAATATTTTAAAAACTATTTTATGCTAATTAAAATTAAATAACAACTAATAACAACTAATGACGAAATAAAATTAAGCTAAGAATATGATAGTAAAAGTTATGCTTGTCAAGTGAGGTGAAAATGTACTTAAGTGTGAATAATCTATTAAGCCCGTGTAATTAATACCCGTCGAAATAAAACTATTTTCTCACAACGTTGGCTTACATTGAAAACAATCCTTTTTCTTTTGGTAATAATCACTAGATTTAAATAATCAATTATCCCAAAGGCTTTTGCCCGTTAAAACAATCAACCAAATATATCTAAAAATAATCCGGAAACTATTAATCAATAATCTGCGATACCCGTTTAAAAAACCATTTTCTCACAACGTTGGTTTATTTTGAAAACAATTCTTTATCTAGGTAAAATTACTAGATTTAATTAATTACTGTAACGGCTTTTGCCCGTCAAAACAACAAATTTCAATCCAAGTAACCGAAGATTATTAATCAACAATTTCTAAGTTTTTCACACTCAAATCCCATATCAAAACTCACTTAACAAGCATATAAGAATCTACTCAATAAGCATAACTACTAAACCAACAATAATAACCTCAACAATAATAAACATTTTATTAACTAGAATAACTAAGCTAATGAGAAAAGGTAAGAAATTAGAACCCGATCTAAGCTATGAGAATAATAAACCATCCGATTTTATAAACTTGTCAAATCCCAAAGTTTACTTCTTTATAAGCTTTAATATAACCAAATAATTAATAAAGTTTGTGACTTTACTAACTAATTAGCTTATTAAGACTAAAAAGCTATAAACTTTAGTAATAAGCTAGCTTATAAAACCCTTAAGCTCCTCGCCTTAGGATGAAAGTGATGAGACACTAAGAAAAGATCAAAACTTTATCAAAGGTTAGGACAAATAAGCAATAATATGAATCAAATAAGCTATGAAAAAGCTTAATGATTTAAAAAGTATTAAACTTTAAGGGAAATAAGCTAAGAAAAAGCTTAAAGATTAAAACTTTTTAACTAAAAATGCTAGATCTAGAGTAACAAGCTAATGAAAAACTTTTTATAAAAGAAAAACTAAAAAAAATCAAATCTTTTTGGGTTTTTTATAAAAAAAATTTGTAGAACAAAGATTAGATCTAAATTTATAAATGCTTTTAAAAGAAAGTACTAAAAGAGAACTAATGAAATAAGCTAGATCTAAATAAGCCACAAAAAGCTAATAAGCTTTCTTGACTTATTAGATAAGATAAGAAAAAGAAAAAGAAAAAAATGAAGAAGAAGAATAAGCTAAAGATAAATAAGCCATAAGATAAATAAACTTCATTAATAATAAAAGAGTTGGTTACAAAATAAGCACTTCAAATAAGCTAAATGAAATAAGCTAATACTACTCCTAATTATAAATCTACTCCTACTCCTAAAATAAATAAAACTAATGTGTGTAATAATGTTGTATCTTCAGACTCTCGGACTCTCGGATCAAGTGCCTTTTATATTTTTTTTGAACTTAGTGCCTTTTATATTCAACAATGCCTTTTCGATTCTTCCAACAAATAACTTTGTATTTCTCTTCCCCTACAAGAATGCCACGTGACGAAGATTGATTGGTTGGAGCATATGGTGCGTGTGAGAGTGGAGATAGCATGATCACGTGCCTCCATGAATTAATTTGGGCGTTTGAACTTCACTTGCTTATACATAGATAAATTGCAATCTCTCCACTCAAATATTGCAACTTTCCAATTCATATATAAATGTCATATGCTGGGGCTTCACTTGTATAAATTCTTTTACTGGGCTTCAATTGGTGAATCACTTTTCTGGACTGGGCCACGCAGCAGTTTGGGCCGAGGAGCAGCTGGGCTCAATCGCATGATGTTGGGCCTGTTACAATAAATACCAAAAAACAAATAATATGCCACTAGCGGGAGTTGAACCCTTGACCTCTTGCTTAGCAAACATGCACCCAAACACTAGACCAAGAGCCCTTTTTGTGTTAAATATTTTGCATTTAATTCTTTTTATCCCTCTTTCACTTGATCCGAGTTTTTAGATATTATCTCCAAAATAATCTTCGTTCGAGCTCCGTTTGATCTTTCAATTTTCCTTCTCTTCCTTGATGCTCCAAATAAACTAACCATTTGAATCTTTACTTCGTGATCTTTCCAATGGTGTGCTCGGATAATTTTTACGACTTCGTTTGAACCTCGAAAAACATGAAAATGTCGTTGAAACTCATCCGAAAATCACCGTTTTTGCTTTGTTTTCAAACCCTTGTACCTGCAAGACATAATAACACATATCCAACATATTTGCAATATAATTTGACATATCTAATGGTTATTAGTCCGATTTAACATATTTTTAGATATAAAATGATGTGTGTTTTAGCACTCGTCAGTCTGCTAATAATTTGTTACTACTTTCTTCTATAATACAGGATTCCAGTTATATTTGAAGGTGACCTGGCACATATTGCGATGTGCCATCTGAAGGAAAAAGATTATGTCCATGTAGCTGGTCATCTAAGACTGGATGGCAAGGGTAAGGTGAGTGGCAAAGTGAGCCCTTCACTCACTCGTGAGTGCCATGCCTTAGGTTGAAGGTCACACGTGAGTCTCGCATATCTAGGCACATTAAGGTGACTTGTTCACCTAATTGATAAATGTGTACCGTTTGGTTTGTAAGTGGTTTTTTAATAGAAAAATGTGAGTTAAGGTGAGTGGAAGTGAGTCCCTTGTCCGCATAAAGGTGAGTGGTAGTGAGTGAAAGAGAGAGGAGGGAGAAAGCTGATGTGGCGCTGAGGTGTAAGGTGAGTGGGTGCTCTCCTTGCCTTCCAGCCTAAGTGTGGATTTCCCACCGTTTAAGTTAAGTGAAGTTCAAGCAAACGTCCAGGTACAGTGGTTTATAATCTGTTTGCACTGTGTTGAGCCGTCTATACTCTATAGCTGAAACTACTGTTTTGGTCATTGTTTTTTTATCTGATTAATTCTGTGTTTATTAGTATTTTTTATTTTCTTGGTTATTTATTTGTTGTTATTGTAATTAAAAGGTGATGTTAATCTGTTATGATAGCTATAATAATGGTAAAGTTTAATCTTTGTAGTTCATTTCTGGTCTAAAGTGAAAATCTACCATGTTCCTGTTGTTTCCGATTGTGTATTAGAGCTGTAAATCTGTTTATTACATCTTCGAAGGTGTTTATGATATTTAAACTGCTTAATGTGATTCCTTATGAGAGATTCTTTTTTTAAGAAACAATTTATATGATATGTTTGTTAATGCAATAAGTTGGTTTGAATAAGTAGTTCCAGAGTGCCTGTTTCTAACGCGGTAACTGGATAAGCACTTTTAAACTTTAAATGAGACATCTCAGAAGCAATCCCACATACTGCTTATTTGATTGTTTTTTTTAGGAATTTTTGAACCATACTATTTACATGAGTGAAATTAGCTGTTGTGAATAAGTAGTTCCAAACTGCTTATTTTAGATGCAGTAAGTAGTTTTATTTAACAACTGGAAAAAAGTCCCTGAAAGTACCTTATTGTTAGCTATTTGTATGTTGATAAATAAGTCAATCCATGGTTAAGGGTAGATATTCTTTGCAACTCTGTTCACTCGGGTCTCAATTTCCGGAGTTCATCCACAATGTCCATTATCCACAACCGGTACACGTGAGCAAGTGGCATTGTGGGGAATACTTAATACATATTGATCAAGACTAGAAGTTCCTCTTTGCCTTTTGTGTTACAACAAGACTATAAATGTAATTTTGTATTTTTGGAATTGGTATAAACAGGGGGTGTTTATACGTGTTACACTCGGATGCGAGGACTCCATCCAATAAAAGAATACATGGGCGTGATCCGCAAACAAGAGGAAGATCTTCAGATACTCTTGCAGCCGCATTTAGATCAATTGTATTTCGAGTTGGATGTTGGTGGATGGGCCGACCGTAGGATGGTAGCCATACAACAAATAATCAATGTGAGATATTGTCTTCATTATCTATAAGCTTTTGTTAATACTCAATTATTTTTTGTTTTTGCCTTATAATACTGATTTTTTATTATTGAATGATAGATGCAACCAAACCTACAATTTGAGTTACAAACTGCGTTTATGGGCGTACATTACTTGGACCACTACCTGGCGGGCGTAAGTTATCTACAACAACTTTTTAGTTATCTATAAAACTAAGTTATTTGTTTAATTAACGTTTTGAAAATGTTCAGGAGGTTCCGATATTTGGTGAGTATGAGTTTCGGTTGACAACGGTTGTGTGCTTATTAGAAGCGATAAAGATGAGAGAAACAATATACAACCAAGTGGAGTTGGTGAATGGCATTGCAACCCTCGGGAATTATAGCTATGAGAATTACCAAGTAACGTCATTTGAAGGGTTTGTGCTGGAAAAATTGGGTTACAGACTTCTAAGGTGCACTCCATATGAATATATACGTCCCCTAATGTGGTGTATATGCAAGCATGTTCCTGAGGAGAAACATGTTCAGCTTGCAAAGCAAATCCTTTTTGCAAGCACAGGAGGTAAGTCCACAAATATCGATATTACAAGTGAGGTCAAAGTTGAAAACTTCAAACAGCTTTGTTCATGCATAAGTGCAAAACAAAGACTTTTGGATGTCTCAATCAGATATGGTAAGCAAGGAAACCACTTAAAGCATAACCAAGTGTTTTCGTACTTGACTCTTAATGAAGATATAAATTTGGTAATATACATGTGCTGCCAACATAATGAAAAGATGATAAAGTCTAAAGACAAACCTGTTGGAAGGATGTGATCGGTTCCATGCATTCCTCAGCAGTATCAAGAGCCGTCAACACATCTTTGTTCACCAGCTTCAGGTTAACCCGATGGTCCCATGTTAGAGAGCTTGCAACCTTTGGATGCCAGTCTATGGTTGCCAAATGAAGCGGTGTATTACCATCATCGTCTATCTCATTTATGAGACACTGCAAATCTGGTGTTTGTAGAATGAACCTAACAACATTGTCTCTTCCAAAGATAGCTGCAATATGAAGAATATTCTGACCTTCGCGATTTACAAACCCTCCTGCATCAGGAAAGTTCTGCAACAACTTCTGTAGAATATGGATATGCCCATTTGGGTTATAAAAATAGGGTCCAGCTACTGTCAACATGTATGAATCAGGTTCGTCTGCTGTGACATGTTCTGCAAATGCTACTGTGAACATGTATGAACCGGGTTCGTTTGTTGTGACACGTTCTGCAAATGGGACGAGAAATATAGCTCATTATAAACAAAAGAGTACAGCTATGGAAATAATGACTGCCCCTCAAATTACACATAATGTGTGTTTAACTGAACATGAGTCATCAATTGTAACGTTGTCTGCAAATGAAATACGTGAAGATTTACCTGTTGGTGATGATGATATGATATCGTTGGAAGATATTGCTTTCGTTTTGGGGGTATCTTCTGTTCCCTTAGTTTCTTTGTCGCCTTTGATATTATAACGTTTTTCTTTTAATTTCAGTGTGAAAAACCGGCTAACAGGGTTCGTTGGGTTTAAGTTTAGCACACGAGGATTTTGATTTATTAGAAAAAAATCTTGGTGTTACGAGCTCAGTTTGCCGCTCACAAGATGGCCTTTGATGCTGAAGTAAAGAGATGGTGCAGCGGGAAACAAGACAGCCTTTGTGCATTACTTTCAACCTTACAATATGTATGTGTCCTGAAATGTTCTTCCCATGTTCTATTGTTTGTAAAGTTCACCTGGTCACTTGCTCATTCAGCTTCTAAGATCAAAATTTTGCCATTTTCAGATTCTTGGATCTGATAGTGGTTGGCAGCCAGTTCCGTTAACTGAAGTTATTACGACTGCTGCCGTAAAGAAGGCTTACAGGAAAGCCACTCTATGCCTTCATCCGGATAAACTGCAACAACGTGGTGCAAGCATTCAGCAAAAGTATATTTGTGAAAAGGTTTTTGATCTCCTCAAGGTTTGTTCCTGGCACCCTTCTGTTATTTGTTGGCCTTTAATTTCCAATTTGAGGATTTGCAAACCTTCCAAGTACGGAGTACTAACCAATCCCTATATAAGATTATAAAATCTTGACTTTAATTGTTAGGAGTTGAATATGATCATAAAAATCGAATACATCTGAAAATAGTATTATCAGACATCCTGACTTGACTTTTGGTTTGAATAGAAATACTACTTATATGATTCCCTCCTTTACAACAGATATCAAAGCATCACCACGGGTAAAAGTAGAAGGCTATTGCATAAATTTAACCATGTATTTACTTGTCCTTTTCATATGCTGCACCAACTTTCTTTTTGGCGTAACTAGAACAGAGGCTGCGGAAACACGGTGCATTGAGAAGGAGCGAAGAGCACTCCAATTTAAAAATTAGCTCATGGTTTTAAGTAGTTGAGCGCACTTCGGGTAACTTTTGACACGTTTAACCCAGTCGACCTAATCAGACATGTTCCCATTATGGCTAAGTTTTGAGCTGGTTACATGGTTGGCCCACAATATAAAACACAACCCAAAACAACCCATATTGTAAATAATTTTGTAGTTGCGGTTGCAGATGGTAGCAGGTACACCGTACAAGAAGATTGAAAAGAGACGTGTAACACCCCCAATTTCGTGATACGCAGCGGAATTCAAACTGGATGTTACTTCATGGCACAACAGTCATAACAATAGAAAACGAACTCTGATGGAGTCGTTTTAAAAGATTTATCATTCGATTTATATAAATATCAGAGTTTACAAAAATGAGGTCCCAAATGGTTCCAAGTTTACAAAATACATTAAATTGGTTTTCGAATGATAATAAAATTTATAGCCTTCTTGAGTATCCGTGCTCCTCCGTGCCAGCCTCGTACATTATGGACCTGAAATACATGCTTAAAACTGTCAACACAAAGGTTGATTGAAATTCATAGAGTTTGTTTGATGGTTGAACACATTATGTTTGTAGTGTGAGCTATAGACTCACACCAATGGTTTGAAAACAAAACAGATATTATTGCACTAAGCTCATGATACCGAAAACGTTAACATCTTGTCAATAGAAATTGATATAATAGTTTGCCAGGTCATTGGTCAAACAGTTGCCCTAATAGGTAATTTTCCATTTAACCTATGGTTCTTCAAATAGAGTGCGTTAGTTTACCGGACTTGGTCAAACAAACGGGATTCGTCAATACCGATAGATCTATCCATATTATTCGCGTTCACCCGCAAGTGATTAATGGTTTATGATAATAGGGACTTAAGTTTGGCAATAGTGGTACTTAGTGCACATAATACATTCAGATAAGCATACAGTTTCAAAGCAATGTGTTCGGTTTAAAATAAAGCATGTATCTCCCCCAAGGGTTTGTAAAACAATTTAAGTAATGGAAAGTGGGGCTATGAACTAACCTCAGAGTAAATGATATCAAGTGTATAATGAGAATGATGGATATGCCGTGATAACTTCTACGAGCAACCTAGAATAGGATGTTGCGACTTAGGTTTGAAATAATGATGCGAAAGAAATTACAAACCTATATACGTTTCTATGTTGATCATGATGTAGTACATGGTATTTGTGTATGTCGTTTATAGTAATGGTCTAGTTGTGAAAACGTATTTAGTTTATAGATATCGTACTACCGTTCGGGCCATCATAATTTAGAGGTCATGCAGTAAACGTCGAGGAGCTAGGACACTTTAAATCGTAAATCCAGCAACTCGTCGATACGTTTTACTCAAATGAAACCCCTCACATGAAGCTCCCTACTATTGTAGCACTTAGTAGATACAATATATGTTTTGAGTGAAGATTGTTATACAAATAATTTTATCATGTTTTTACAAGTTCTCGTCGTTTCATAAATATGATTACCTTAGTTAACGGTCTTGGGTAAACAAGCCTTGAGGCTTTAGCCATGGCCTTGCCGTGACTTTGGTCTTGACTACCATGGTCTTGAGACTTAGCTTTGAGCTTAGCCGTAGCCGTGGTCTTGGCTTATGGCCATTAGGCCTCTTGGTTTGCTTTTAGTTGTGACAAAAGTATAGTTGTGAGACCATATAAAGGGCAGTTTCTGTTTTTGAAAGATAATGGCCTGTTTATGTGTTTTCAAGGTCCGAGCTTCTTAACTAATGAAGGAAAACGTCGTTCTGGACAACTTTCGTGTTTTAGCTTTTTGATGATTCGGACCAGAAGTACCACTTTTTATACGACCAGACCCTAAACAGCTTCTACATGGCAGTTTTGGCGTTTTAGTTTCGCTAACTTCTTTTGTCTATAACTTTTGACTCGTTTGTCCGTTTCGGGTGATTCAAGTTGCTATGTTTACCTTTTTATCTTATCTACCATAGTATGTAAGTTAGAAATTCCATATGTTACTGATTTTAATGGTCTCAAATGTATAGAATATGACTAGTTTACTAGTTTGTTACTTTTATGACAATATGTAAATTCAAACATGTGATTGAGTATATGTACATCATGAATCAACATAGTAACTATATATATAGCATGAAATAGTTAAGATTATGAATAATAAAGATGAGATGATGGTGGTGATAAGTTGCTTACAACTTTTGGCTTTCACTTAAGAAAGGAGTAACTTAGTAAGGATAGGACTTTGATTGATCGCTTAAGACTTTGGATTGAGCTAGCTTTCCATACCTTGGCACCCTTGCAAATTTGAAGAGTTGGTGATGAAGTACTAAGTGACTTGAGTGGATTTAAACTCAAGAAGATCACTTAAACTTGCTAGAGATTTGATGAAGTAGCTTGATCTTTGGAACTTCTTTGCATAAACTTGGAGTTTAAAGATCAAATGATGGAAGATATGGTGGATTTAAGCTTTGAAAGACCCAAAACAGCTTGTGAAGGTCTTTAGGATGAATTTCACTTGCTATTTATAGGAGGGTAAGTTTGGTTAACCATATATTGGGTTAAATATTAACCATGGTTAAGTTAGGACACTTGTAATGATCTAGATGAAGCATGGTTAGGATTATGCCACCAAAATGGTGACTCCCCCCTAGAGGCTGTCACAATTGGTGACAAGGCTTAGATAATAGTTCTTGATCTTATCTTTGTTACGGAGTGAGTTTTGGTTCCGTTAAATGCCAACCGTAAGTTGTAAAGCCATAAAAAGTAAAACCGGGTATCGTAAAAATACGAAACTTGTAGGAATGATGAGACTCATCATTATACTCCATCTAAAAATATAAAATGGGTGATAAGTCTCATTGGGTGCAAAAACGCTGCTTAAAGCCGGAAACACGGGTCAAAAACGCGTAATTGGTTTATCAGAAAAGAACGAAATTTCATGGAAACGACCGTGAATTTATTTAGAGTAGACTAAAATTAGTCTAAAAGTGATGTGAGATGTCAAAATGTGGTTTTCGTCATACGCGGGATAACTTAACAGTTATTCGTGAAGTTTAAAAGTTACGCGATTTAAGCAAAAATGTAGAACATACAAGGTTAATTTCTTTATGGTCAATGGAGGAGGGAAATATGTTTGAATTTTCCAAAAAATGTAAAAGTGTCAAAATCATATTAGAAACACAAAGGCAGAATCGTTAAGTCCGGATGTAAGTAGAATTGTTTAAAACGTAAGTTTAGTTTTTCAGCGCAGGGTTTATTTGGTAACATAAAAATAAATCTTAAAAATTCTTAAATTAATCATTAGTGATCTAAAATTTATCTCGATGTGAGGAAAATTATCGAGTTGATTTTTCGTTATGCGTGATGACTAAATGGTGCTCCGACCAAAACGAAACTTTAAGACGATGTTTTCTTAATAACTTTTGTGAAAATGATCTAACGATTGTCGAACTCTTAGGTCATTACTAAAATAATTTATCTTACGAGAATGTGAAATAAAAATTTTATGGGATGAATAGTGAAAGTGAATAGTAAAAGTGAATAGTAACTTTTCAAAAATATGAAAAGTAACTTGAAAAATGCGCGTTGTTACAGTCTCACCACCTTAATGGGAATTCCGTCCCGGAATTCAATGTGTGTTACTAATGTTGAAGTGTCTAGGAAAATATGGTTATATGCTCCGAATTCTAATCTTTGCGTTCTTAAGTTTCTGGTCATAGAATGTATTATGTAATATGTACCATGTGGCTTAAGTTGATAATCTAAAGGGTTTTGTTAAAATCTTATAGAGTCCAATGTACCTAAAGTTTGGCTTTTCCCGATTCTCAAAACGAATCATATCTTATTGTATCGAGGCTATCAATAAAATCTTAATTTCTAACATGGAGTTTTTGGTGATAGTGTGCGGCATGGAGCCTAATTTATATTTGTATGGTTTCCTTAGTTGTTTCGTGGGTGATCCCTAAACACCTTAGTTCAAAGAAATGGTTAAATAACACTTTTATCGATATAGTGCCTCAAATGGAATAGTTTTTGTTTGTCGTAAGGGTAACTTTTGTTAATCAAATGTGTAAGATGTTGTTGATGTGAAATGGTTTGTAATGATGTGATAACTGTCGTTGTAGGGAAAGTCTTGTTAGTGACAAGTGATTATCCAAACTATTTCCAAAGTTGATCATGTCTTAGGTGGTTTCGAGATGAGGGCTATATCGTATAGTGTTTATGTCTACTAGTGTTTAGAAACGGTACATCGTGAAGTTTTACATACCGACTTATAATGGAGTTCGAGATAATGATGATATGTTGACGATTAGAAGAGTAGCGATACTACCATTATTCTTAGGTAGAGATGTCAAGTTTGTTTTAAAATCAAAAGTGAATTTTAAAGGAATATGGCGGAATGATAGCCTTGAAACCTAATCATGCTAGTACTTCTAAGAAATGATGAGAAGATTTGATGACGATCTCAAGATAGTAGTTCGGATTTATTTCATAAATGAAAACTTTCAAGAATGAAATTAGGTAGTATAAATAAGATGTTAATATTTTGCTGAGTGGTAAGACACTATCGTGTCTCTAGATCTTTTTAATGAATTCTGGTGGTTTATCGAGTTTAAGTAGGAAATTAACCTGAATATAACCCTTGTATAACTATTCTCAGTGTTTGAAAAATTTACGTCGAACATAGTTAATCAGACTATGTTCCACTATCCCTAGGTTAAATATAGGTGATTAGGCTATATTTAGCCGAGGTTCGATAAATTTTCCAAATACTTAAATTAGGTATACTTGTGATATGTCCATAGCTTTTGAGAAAATATCCACAAAGCAAAGGTGATATCAAACCATTCAGTTGCAAGTCCTGGCCATAAAAGACTTGCAACCTATGTTTTCACATTCCATTGCATAGAAGATAGTATTGGTAGATACGTGGGGAAAAGAAATCTTAAGTAATTCTAAAATAGTCCATACTTGGCTAGAATCACGAACCTTTAACAATGAAGGTTTCGTAAGAGAATTTTGATGAATGTAGAGAAAGTTCTGAACTTCAAACTTTTGTAGATGATGAGTCAGTTTATCTTTTAGAAATCCCATTTCTTGTATTTCCATTAGGGAAATTGATAGACTGTGACGGTTTCATGTAAAACAATATCATATAATGTTTATAAGATAATTTTTAGAGACTTTGTATAACTTACAATGTCTGTGAAGTAAATTAAACCATTGTGTAACTCACAATTTCTTGAGAAAAGATGGAGAGGTCATTGTGTAACCCACAATGTCTTGAGAAATGATGGACAGATCATTGTGTAACTCACAGTGTCTTAGAAATAGTTGAGACCATTGTGCAACTCACAATGTCTTAGGAATAAATGAGACCACTGTAGGATTTACAGTGTCTGAGAATGTAATGGAGACCACTGTAGGATTTACAGTGTCTGAGAGTGTAATAGAGACCACTGTAGGATTTACAGTGTCTGAGAATGTAATAGAGACTATTGTATCTCACAAAGGTCTTGAAATATGAATGAGACCATTGTATCTCACAATGTCTAGGAAGTAGGAAAGACCATTGTAATCAGTTACAATGTCTTAGATAAAGTTTCGTAATCCTAAAATGCACGAGTAGATGCATGATTGGGAGATTGGAAAAAAAAATATGATTGTGCTGTAATGCCTTAGAATAGGCATACGCATATATGTTTAGTACATTGTTTATGATTGAAATTATGTCGAGTGTATATATCAATATACTAGTATGTTTGTATAGCTTAAAATGCCTAAAAGTCACATAATCGTCTGGAGGATGGAAGGCACGGAGAACGGAAGGCTATAAAATGTTTTGTTTGTAAAAGTAGTTATAGTTTAAGTCTCAATTAGACCCGTTTCTCTATAACTGTGGCTATGATACCAATCTGTAACACCCCCAATTTCGTGATACGCAGCGGAATTCAAACTGGATGTTACTTCATGGCACAACAGTCATAACAATAGAAAACGAACTCTAATGGAGTCGTTTTAAAAGATTTATCATTCGATTTATATAAATATCAGAGTTTACAAAAATGAGGTCCCAAATGGTTCCAAGTTTACAAAATACATTAAATTGGTTTTCTAATGATAATAAAATTTATAGCCTTCTTGAGTATCCGTGCTCCTGCTTGCCGACCTGTACATATGGACCTGAAATACATGCTTAAAACTGTCAACACAAAGGTTGAGTGAAATTCATAGAGTTTGTTTGATGGTTGAACACATTATGTTTGTAGTGTGAGCTATAGACTCACACCAATGGTTTGAAAACAAAACAGATATTATTGCACTAAGCTCATGATACCGAAAACGTTAACAGCTTGTCAATAGAAATTGATATAATAGTTTGCCAGGTCATTGGTCAAACAGTTGCCTTAATAGGTAATTTGCCAATTAACCTATGGTTCTTCAAATAGAGTGCGCTTGTTTACCTGGACTTGGTCAAACAAACGGGATTCGTCAATACCGATAGATCTATCCACATTATTCGCGTTCACCCGCAAGTGATTAATGGTTTATGATAATAGGGACTTAAGTTTGGCAATAGTGGTATTTAGTGCACATAATACATTCAGATAAGCATACAGTTTCAAAGCAATGTGTTCGGTTTAAAATAAAGCATGTATCTCCCCCAAGGGTTTGTAAAACAATTTAAGTAATAGAAAGTGGGGCTATGAACTAACCTTAGAGTAAATGATATCAAGTGTATAATGAGAATGATGGATATGTCGTGATAACTTCTACGAGCAACCTAGAATAGGATGTTGCGACTTAGGTTTGAAATAATGATGCGAAAGAAATAACAAACCTATATACGTTTCTATGTTGATCATGATGTAGTACATGGTATTTGTGTATGTCGTTTATAGTAATAGTCTAGTTGTGAAAATGTATTTAGTTTATAGATATCGTACTACCGTTCGGGCCATCATAATTCAGAGGTCATGTAGTAACGTTCGAGGAGCTAGGACACTTTAAATCGTAAATCCAGCAACTCGTCGATACGTTTTACTCAAATGAAACCCCTCACATGAAGCTCCCTACTATTGTAGCACTTAGTAGATACAATATATGTTTTGAGTGAAGATTGTTATATAAATAAGTTTATCATGTTTTTACAAGTTCTCGTCATTTCATAAATATGATTACCTTAGTTAACGGTCTTGGGTAAACAAGCCTTGAGGCTTTAGCCATGGCCTTGCCGTGACTTTGGTCTTGACTACCATGGTCTTGAGACTTAGCTTTGACCTTAGCCGTAGCCGTGGTCTTGGCTTATGGCCATTAGGCCTCTTGGTTTGCTTTTAGTTGTGACAAAAGTATAGTTGTGAGACCATATAAAGGGCAGTTTCTGTTTTTGAAAGATAATGGCCTGTTTATGCGTTTTCAAGGTTCGAGCTTCTTTGACACTATTGGAAAACGTCGTTCTGTACAACTTTCGTGTTTTAACTTTTTGATGATTCGGACCAGAAGTACCACTTTTATAGCGATTTAATTCATGTTTTACATGGCAGTTTTGGCGTTTTAGTTTCGCTAACTTCTTTTGTCTATAACTTTTGACTCGTTTGTCCGTTTCGGGTGATTCAAGTTGCTATGTTTACCTTTTTATCTTGTCTACCATAGTATGTAAGTTATAAATTCCATATGTTACTGATTTTAATGGTCTCAAATGTATAGAATATGACTAGTTTAGTAGTTTGTTACTTTTATGACAATATGTAAATTAAAACATGTGATTGAGTATATGTACATCATGAATCAACATAGTAACTATATATATAGCATGAAATAGTTAAGATTATGAATAATAAAGATGAGATGATGGTGGTGATAAGTTGCTTACAACTTTTGGCTTTCACTTAAGAAAGGAGTAACTTAGTAAGGATATGACTTTGATTGATCGCTTAAGACTTTGGATTGAGCTAGCTTTCCACACCTTAGCACCCTTGAAAACTTGAAGAGTTGGTGATGAAGTACTAAGTGACTTGAGTGGATTTAAACTCAAGAAGATCACTTAAACTTGCTAGAGATTTGATGAAGTAGCTTGATATTTGGAACTTCTTTGCATAAACTTGGAGTTTAAAGATCAAATGATGGAAGATATGGTGGATTTAAGCTATGAACGACCCAAAACAGCTTATGAAGGTCTTTAGGATGAATTTCACTTGCTATTTATAGGAGGGTAACTTTGGTTAACCATATATTGGGTTAAATATTAACCATGGTTAAGTTAGGACACTTGTAATGATCTAAATGAAGCATGGTTAGGATTATGCCACCAAAATGGTGACTCCCCTAGAGGCTGTCACAATTGGTGACAAGGCTTAGATGATAAGTCTTGATCTTATCTTGGTTACGGAGTGAGTTTTGGTTCCGTTAAATGCCAACCGTAAGTTGTTAAGCCATATAACGTAAAACCGGGTATCGTAAAAATATGAAACTTGTAGGAATGATGAGACTCATCATTATACTCCATCTAAAAATATAAAATGGGTGATAAGTCTTATTGGGTGCAAAACGCTGGCTTAAAGTCAAAATACGGGTCAAAAACGCGCATTCAAGTAGCTTTATCTAAAAGAACGAAATTTTAGCGAAACGACCGTGAATTTATTTAGAGTAGACTAAAATTAGTCTAAAAGTGATGTGAGATGTCAAAATGTGGTTTTCGTCATACGCGGGATAACTTAACAGTTATTCATGAAGTTTAAAAGTTACGCGATTTAAGCAAAAATGTAGAATGTACAAAGTTAATTTCTTTATGGTCAATGGAGGAGGGAAATATGTTTGAATTTTCCAAAAAATGTAAAAGTGTCAAAAACATATTAGAAACACAACAGTCAAGGAATCGTTAAGTCCTGGATGTAAGTAGAATTGTTTAAAACGTAAGTTTAGTTTTCAGACAAATAAGATGGTTTATTTGGTAACATAAAAATAAATCTTAAAAATTCTCAAATTAATTATGAGTGATCTAAAAATTTATCTGATGTGAGGAAAATTATCAGAGTTGATTTTCGTTATGGGTGTGATAACTAAATGTTGCTCCGACCAAAACGAAACTTTAAGACGATGTTTTCTTAATAACTTTTGCGAAAATGATCTAACGATTGTCGAACTCTCAGGTCATTACTAAAATATTTTATCTTACGAGAATGTGAAATAAAAATTTTACGGGATGAATAGTGAAAGTGAATAGTAAAAGTAAATAGTAACTTTTCAAAAATATGAAAAGTAACCCGAAAAATGCGCGTTGTTACATGACGGTCAGCTACTGAAGATTGAGGGGGTGGCAATTATTCCCGCACGAGTTACTAAAAATTAGTTCATATTATCTCACATTTAAAGCTTCAAATAAAGCCATAAAGGTAAATTTGTAGATCATATGTGACTATTGAATTTATGTGTATACACTTTGAATTTATGTGTTTGGCAATCGCTTCTTTCTTAACCAATCCATTCAGAATCGCGGTCTCATCAACCGTGTCTATGTTCTTATAAGAACCATATTCATCATAAATTTCTGACCCATACGTATCAAGAACTCGAGTAAAGAGATATATGGACGATATAACCGAGTGTTACCACTTTTTCCTGCGTGTATCAGCCATTTTATTGTTATGTGTGTTTTGTGGTTATTTATGTTTTGACGGGATATATAAGGAAAACTTTGGGGGGAAAATAATGGGGAAAAATAATGGGGGAAAAATTAAATAAAATAATTTTTAAAATTAAATAATTTAATTAAAAATTGGTTTATAAAGTATTTAAAAAAAATATATGTATATATAGATTTACAGTTTGGGACGACAATGTCGTCCCAAAAGTTTAACTTGAGGGATAAAAAAAAGGCGGGATGTATTAATTTACGTTTAATGTTTTGTTGAAAATATTTTAAATCATTAGAAAATAAATAATTACAAAAGGCAACATATTGTCGTGCTTTCATCTCCAAATTAATTTTGTTGACTCCGCTAGATTGTATTTGTTGAAAAGGTGTGGGTCCTACGTGCAATTTGGGAAGACAAAGTCGACCCAAATAAATCTTCCGTCCCCAAACGATGATTTTGGTGTAGTGTCATATGTGACTTTAGATGCAAATATGTGCATGATATTATAAATAGTCCTATTATAATGCTTTCATATGTGCCATCTACTGGTTCAAAATTTAAACAGCTCTCAGGATAAATTTGTAGTTGTTACGTATAGTATACCTCTGATTGCTTCTAATACGTCTGTTGAAACCCCTTCACTGATGACCTGAACCAGTGTAGATGCATTCTACACAAAAACATAAATTCAAAGTGTACCAATATTGGTTACGAATCTCATCTGGGTATATCGATACATTTATGTTTACTTTTTAAGTAACTCTGATCTTCTCCAAATTGTTACAGAGTTCCTCTGAAGTACATGCCAATGCAGCAGAAACGTTATGTGCTATAACTAGATATGTGTCTTCTCCTCTTGCTCTTAAACTCTCTACCCCAAGGTTTGTTGATCTATATACTGAGAGTTACCAAAAGATATTTCAAGCAACATCTTCAGTATTAGAGTTAATACCTTCTTTGTAACCTAAATTTAGTATCAAACTTGAGATTTTGTCAAAATGGAACTTGGGACACCTCTAAGCTTGGTAGATCATGCTTGTTATATCAGTCCTGCATCTTAAGAATTAAAGTTTATAGGCACCATGCGTGTGTGACATTGGAACTCATAGAGGACCATAATGTGCTGATGCTTGGAAGTAGGGAGGTGAATTGTACACATAACACAAGAATCAGAACACAAGAATCAGATAAATTCAATAGATAGATTCAATAGTGCCAAACACATAAATTCAATAGTGAAAAACTTAAATGCTAAATAATAACGGAATTTGTAAACAGAACACAAGAATCAGATATACAAGGTACAGACTCCGTGGAAGCTGATATGTAAATTTCACATTTATTGGGAGCAAACAGTTAAGAGGAGCATATGAGGTACTATCAAAGAATGAACCAGAAAAAGATTAAGTTATTGTGCTCATTTGTTGGCAGTCATACTACGGATATGGATACATAAATTCTGCATGGTTTGAGTCAACTGAGGTAACCTATATACTTAGCTTTTGATAAATTATCATATATATACATATATTTTATGATCTTACCACAAAACATCTATGGATTCTTGATTATCGTTTCAGGTTTGGGAGGTTAAAGCTGCGTATTTGACCATCAGCCCCTTATTATAGATGGGATCATCACATACGGTAATTATTTTATTTAATCTTCTTATAATCTTACAATGAATAAATTGATCGTCTTTTTCATGAAACTAATTATATCGGTTATGTTTATCCACAAAAAGGTGTAGATTGGCGGGAACACCCTGACCCCGGGTGCCTTTTGGCACCAGCCATTGTCCACCCCACAAGGAATAGCTTCGGGCAACTCTTCTGGCCTAGTGGGGCAACAACTGGAGTGAGCCGAGACTCTCGGACTCTTGAGCTCTTATCCACAAAGTCTCTCCAGTGAGCTCATAGGTTTTGCGGAGGTGGGTACCTATCTGGAAGCAAAGTGCCAGGGATGGGATTTCAACCCGAGTCTTTTGACTCAAGACCAAAGCCCCACCCACTAGACCAATGCCCCAGTGGTTCGGTTATGTTTATAAAGGCAGGTTTTCCAATCTCTTAAAATCCCTCATACAATTAAAGTATAAGAATCTGAGGCATGGTTAAGTTTTCCTATTAAAATAGGTTATTTATATATTGCATGATACCAAAAGGAACAAACCATGCCTTTTGGTTTTGTGAAGGATATCTGCTGAACTTCCGACCCATCTGTACGTAGTTCAAGCATCTTCTTATCAGCCCCTTTTGACCTTTGTCTTCTCTTCTTTTCCCCCAAAGCGCCAGTGTAAGGTACTACTTGAGAACTAGCGTAAGGCTTCGGTGGAGTAGCAGGTGGACGCTTCCAGCTAACCATTGCTGTTACCGAGTTGACTCGGGATCTGCTAATGTTTGGATTCATTTTTCGCTTTTGTAACTCTTCTGGAGTAACAGCCATTGGTGATACGAAACGGCGACCGTTGGCGAAAAGAGATGGGAAATCTAGTAAACACAAAGCTGACCCGTTTCCATCAACACCCCTCGAGTTATCTCCTTGAAGGTCTTTTTGGACTTTCGTTTTCTTTTTATTTTCCATATTGCTGGCTAAATCATTATAACGATCAGCACGATTATCATCAGCTACTCCCTGGTGCATTTGAAGTGAATTTATAACGCCCCCCAAGTTATCTCCTTGAAGGTCTTTTTGAGATTTCATTTTATTTTCAAGTTCCATAATGCTGGCTAAATCATTATAACGATCAGCACGATTATCATCACCTAACAACAGTTCCTGGTACATTTGAAGTGAATCCGTAGCATTTAAATTACGAGGATTTATCTGCTCAAAAGACGGTCTTTTTACACCTCTTCTTTCATCAACATTAACCATGTGTCCGTTTGGTTCATTCTGACCCATTTGGTTGTATTCATTTCTCAATATACTTTGACCCAAAACCGAATTCTTCATACTTAAATTTCTTGCAAGCACATTTAAAGCATGGCCAGGAGGTGCTTTAGCCATGGGTGTGGGCGGAACATTTATGTCATGGGTCCCAGCAGTTCCTCCATACATATTGTTTTGTGCAACTCTCATTGCTGATTTTTCGAGTGTGCTGTTGATTCTTTTTTCTTGTTCTATGTCTTGTGGATTGTCGTTCAAATTAATCTCCTCCAAGTCAAAGTTCAATTGCTTCCTGCATGATTTAACAGGTGTCTCAACAACCGGTTCCGCAACTTCAGCACCTTCTTCTTGGGTTTTTTGCTGATTATCTGACTGGTCAACAACCTTCTTCAGCACATACTTACGCTTACCAGTGGAACCCACATTTGGGCTTACTTCAACACCATTTTCTTGAGGGCTTTTTCTCACATACTTTCTTTTTACCCGGGTGTCATTTGACACAATTTTGGGTTCTTTGGGTGTTGTGGTTTTCCTAGCCTTCCCTTCTCGGATTACCTTTGGGCGATGTTTCTTTCGTCTCGCCGGTGTCTTCTGATTTGGTGTTTTGTTTAAGTCAATACCTAATTCATCTCCTTCTTCAACAATTAAATGTTCCTTTAGTGTTGTTGAAACCGCAGAAGACGTTGAGTCGCCAATGTTGTAATGGTTATTAGCATCTTCACCGTCTTTTGTTGGTGTCCATTGGTTGTCTATCTGCTTTGGTCTAGTGTCTGGAGTGATTGGAGCAAGTGGTGATGGCTCGGTGATGCCTGATGAGGCTGCGTCGTGTTCTGATCTTGGTGGTGAGTTTAGGTCATAGCAAGGGCGGTACGGGACCGGAAATCCATCTGTTAAAAAAAGAAACAATTTTCAGTTCCTATTACTTGGATGTATATTATGTAAGGTTTTATATGCATAGAATATCAACATAATGCTTCATTTGTCTCGTCTTAGGCATTTTTACTTTTTTGTGTACATCCGAGTTTTTAAAAGATAGTTTGTTTCCTTGTATGGGTCATTTTGTAACCAAAAACCTTTAATAATTGGCTATCAAACAATAATCTTTATATAAAAAAATATAGCTTTTGTATGAAGATGTTAATATTGAGAATACGTGTTACAAAATGACCTAAACTATTTGATGACTCGGATAAACAGATAAGGCCTTCCCTGTTTACGTTAACCGGGGAGGGTGAGTTTTTGACTCATATGTACACGGCCTAACCGAGGTATCCTCGTGACCGTTTCCGACCCTTTCCCTGGCCATCCCCAAAAGTGTAACTACTGAGTATTTGATGACTCGGATGTAAAAATAAAAAAATTAAAAATAATAATAATAATAAAATTAAAAAATATATACAATAACTAAATCGGATTGTGCTTGACTTCTACTATGTAAAAAGTAAAACTTTAGCATACTATATATCGAAAACAGTATTGCTAAATTATAAAAATTGCTCACCAGTAGGCAACTGGTTTGAGTTGCATCCACCCATTAGCAAAGATTGTTGGTTTCCGAGCATGGAACCGACATGGGCTGTTCCACCTGAATTACTTCCAACTTGAGTAGATGAATTTAGAACGGGTATTCTATTCAAATCGTAAACACTACTGTTTTGTGATCCATTTACGAATGGTTCACTTGTTGAACTCTTTTGGGGCCTCACTATAGCGTCCAAAAGACTACCACCCCAGTTTGAAGGGCCTTCTGAGGGAAAGTATGAGACTGAGGGTGGAGCTTGGATGGAACCACGGTTCGGTGTCGAGACAGGGGTTGAGTATAGGATCTGGTTCAAGTTCAGGTTTCTATTTGGTTTACTCACAACCCGATTTTGAACAGTTGGTGGTGGATTAGTAGTATAAATGTCTTGAGCAACTTTGTTCAGATTCAAAGGCTCTTCGCTCAACAAATCTTTGTACATCCCAACCAAATCACCCCAATTCTCGTTTTCCACTTGATTTACGGGATTCCAAGTCTCTCCATTTTGCACAAAGCTATTACCATTCACTTGATGGATAGTTGTATACACATCCCCGCGACCCACATTTCCATTTCCCATCCTCATCCATGATTCCGATTCCTTACCACAATCAATTCCATTATCCACCAAAATCGGCCTTCTTCGAGTCTCCCCTAAACTCTCATCACCAAGCATGGCCGCAGCCCAAGAACTCATACTCTGCCCAATTCCATTAACCGGAACCCACATATCCCCATTTCCGTACTGAGAGAGCGGAAACCCCCTCCCATAGTTCATACCTAAAACCACCCGATCACCGATAAAGTCGACAACTTTACCCCTTTTTCTTACTCCAGACCCTTATTCAACAATTCTTAAAACACAAGACCACCAATTTCAATTCCAATTTTTCGATCCCAATTCGACAAGTTTAAAAAACATTACTTGATGCACCTAACCTAACAAAAAAACATTTCTTTAGACAAGGTTAAAACAAGGAAACTTTATAAAAAAAATCAAAACAGAAATAGCATGCAAGTAATTAATGCAAACAAAAACTGATCAGATTGAAATTAAAATTAAAAAAAACAACAACCCATTAATCCTTTTATAAAAAACAGGTAGTTTACTTATCAGCAAAAATTGCCAAAAAAAACACCCAAATCAAAAAAATTACTAATTTGGTAAATCTGAGTAAAACTAGATGATTTAATTCCAAATTTAATAAAAGGGGTTTTTAATTTTCTTAAATGAAATCAGAATAAAATCTGATGGGTGAAAAATGTGACTCACACCTACTCTTTTTGGGGAGGGGTCTTGTTACAAAAAAAATAATTTTTTTTATAAAAAAAATTTTATAAAAAAAAATGCAAGTACTAAGAATCGGTAGCTCACCGGATCTCAGTCTCAGACATCGGTGCGGAGAAACTCGCCGGAGAAGGTTTAGTATCGAGGAGGCTACCTCGGTCACATTTGAAGAATGAAGTTGGAAGTGTGCCCATTATGACGTCCTCTAATGGCACATCTACCTGGTTATATCATGATCCGGTTTCTTGACTTCGAAACTTGAACTTTGGGCAGACGGTAAGTGGTGATAACTTAGTTGTAGATTTAGATTATTTGCTTGATTTTATTTTACACCAATTTTATCACATGTCTTATCCTACCCTTTAGTCAAGAAGTATGTCTAGGTGATGCAGCGAGCAATCTTTGGTGTCTTGGCCATGAATTTGGTCATGTATCATTGATTTTGTCCACTTCGCCGTGACATGTTAGTAATGACAAATCACCCTTAACCTTTGTCATGTCTACCCATATTGCCTTCGAGAATTGTTTTGTCCTTAACTCTAGTAGTGGAGATTTGTGTGACAACCAAGCTTATGATAGAATATATGCTATGACTGTGCAATGAGTGATCACCCCGAAATTGACACTTAGAATAGTTGAGAGATTTGAGTGTTTTGTTCCCATTTCGTGAGGTGTTCGGATTTGTTTTATTCTAGCATAAGAGATTTGTAAACTTATATTTTTCAGGTAATGAGAGATATCTTTTTAGAAATCTATCTAATAAGGTCTACTTGAGGGCAAGTAGAGTTCAAGTGGGGGATATTTGATAACATCAAATAGTCCTGAATATTAAGTGTCAATTTCCCCCGATAATGCTCGTATTTTATATCATTTATATGGATTTACGCTTGTTTTCCTCTATATTTCACTTTCAGGTAAATTACGAGCATTTGAGCTAAAGAGACGCGGATTTGGAGAATTTATTGAAGATATATCATAGTATGCTCATTTTGAAGATGTTACGGCGTAACTCCTCTCTCACATTACGCCGTAACAGAAGCGTGGCTCAGAAAACCAACTCAACTGAAGATTACGGCGTAACTCTCTCCAAGATTACTACGTAACCAACTAGGTCAAATGAGGTTCCGCGCCGCTGCAAGTTACGCCGTAACTAGGATTTATTGAAGATACGTCGTAACTCCTTCCAGATGTTACGACGTAACCAGCATTTTTAGTGCAAAATATGAAGAATTGGATGTTACAGCGTAACTATTAACATTAGTCAAGCCGTAACCAGATATGGCCTATAAATACCCCTCGAATTCCAGCATTTCAAAGCATCCCATTTTCACACACAACATCAAGTGAATGTGAGTAGAAGTTGAAGGCAGATCTAAAGGAGCATACGGAGCTATCTCCAACGGAGAAATCACTCCCCTACGATAAGCATTAGCATTTTATCTTTTCTTTACTGTCAATTCATGTATTTCATAATGTTAAACATTGAATCGATTGTTTTAGTTAATATGAGCGGCTAAGCACCTCTGGTGCTGGCCTAGTTATGATTCCTTAATTGTTCTGTTTATGTTTACATTGCTTCCGTATAATTATTTCTAAGTATATGCATGCATAGTTTATTGGTAGCTACCCCTGTTTTGGTAGTTTTGAATGGCGGTAGTGGCTAGTTACTTAGGAGATATGATCAACTGACCCTAAGTAGGTAGACTGAGTGGGAAGGGTAAGATATGACCAACTGACTACCCTTTCAGCTTGTGCGATTTGACCAACTAATCACCTGCCGTTTGGATGAACTTAAGAAGTTGGGGATGAGTGTTTAAGATGCTAGCGCCCGGGCACTCATTGTTACAAATCTTGCTTGTAGAGGTACTTAATGACTTGGCTTAGGGGACTAAAAACAACTGGACTTATGACGGGTCACCTAATTTCTCCAGTGGAACCCTTTGCTGATAGGTTAGGACGAACTGACCAAATATTGTCCTAGCGACTTTGACCCCACCTGAAGTAATTGAAAGTAATTAAACGTAAACATAAATAGTTAGGATGAGTAACTAGGTTAGCACCCCTCTCCTCTATTGATCACAACCCTCACCTCTATTTGCTCTCTTTTCTTGTTTTATTAGTAGTTAATCATTTCCACCTTAAAATCATATTAAAATCTGTGACACCTAGACTTAGTTTAAATCCGCACACATACTCTTGGGACGACCTCAGTTTTACCGAATACTACACTACACACGACCTGGTACACTGCCCGTTAGTGCATTAGGGTAGACCATAGGTATAACGAGAACTTATAAATATTAAAACCTGGTCAGTAAAACCTGCATCAGATATAAAGGATGAAGTACGGATATGCCCTCATGAATTAGAAATACATGACACTGATTTCGGAGACCTATCCTTCAGTGAGGTTCGGGGACGCAATCATTAATACGGTTTTGTTAAGAAATTTGGAGCTCAAATATGAAAAACATATTCTTCAAGGAAAATCCGTAAAACCAATCAACGATATTCCTTCTAGCAACACCAATGACGAAGGAGCTCGAAGTCATTGGTGTGAGAAAATAAAAACCCCTGACGGAGTTTTTTGGGCATCTTGCAACCCTTTTGATGATGAATGTAACGGGGGAAGCAGTATAGAGAGAGTTGGGGAAGATGAATTCTTATGGACCTCAACTAATGATGTGGAAAGAATAGAGTTGCCTTGGCTAGACAATTTGGGGTTCGACAATTGGGTCAAAATCAAATATGGAAAGGTAGATGCGTTAACTAAGGAAAAGATCTGGAAAGGATGTATGAGTAAAGAAGACCCAAGCGAAGAAGTTCCTAACGACATAAGTGAAGTATCGGATGAAGATACCAAAGATTCGACTAGAAATGAGAAAGAGGAATGCAAGTAGGTGCTAGTGGAAGATTTACTCAGGGATAAATGGTTTAAAGGTACCGAGTCCGACGATGATGACATAGATTACCTTGAACTACAAGGTGAAGATGGATTCACTGACCCCGACGATGAAGCATATGAGCAAAGAAGGTGCAAACTTCTTGGCATTCCGTATAAGAGGCCGCCACCGATTGTAGCTGAAAAGTCTGAGTTTACTAGATACCACTTGGGGCCAGACGAAAAGTTTTGCAAAATTCGGAAGATCGAGACTAAGGAATATCTCTGCACCGCTACAAATGTTGCCTGGGTCAGACATAATTTGATGAAGGATATGGAGGAAGTGGGCCAAGTCCGAAGGCCACCATAAAGCCCCGAGGCTTTGAGTCTAACTTAAAGACTCGAAAATAAAGAAAAGTGCTCTTTCGGGAGACAACCCGAATTATCCATTTCATTTGTTTTATTTACATTTCTGTTGGGTTTTGTGTTTTTAACCATTTTTGCAGGAAAACGGAGAAAATTTGTTGCAGCATGCTGAACGGGGACCTGATCTGTCCACAGTTACGGCGTAACTCATTCTTATGGTTACGTCGTAACATACTTTTTGCAGTAGTTTCTCAGAGCATTACCAATTACGGCGTAATCCCATGCAACGGTTACGTATAATTTTTTATGTTTACATTGCTTCCGTATAATTGTTTCTAGTGTATGCATGCATAGTTTGTTGGTAGCTACATTTGTTTCGGT
Organism: Chrysanthemum makinoi; assembly: GCA_910596185.1. Taxonomy (NCBI): domain Eukaryota; kingdom Viridiplantae; phylum Streptophyta; class Magnoliopsida; order Asterales; family Asteraceae; genus Chrysanthemum; species Chrysanthemum makinoi. Next base: position 39,603,500 of record OU343220.1, on the reverse strand, counting down.
AGTTTTGAATGGCGGTAGTGGCTAGTTACTTAGGAGATATGACCAACTGACCCTAAGTAGTTAGACTGAGTGGGAAGGGTAAGAATTGACCAACTGACGACCCTTATTCGCTTGTGCGATTTGACCAACTAATCACCTACCGTTTGGATGAACTTAAGAAGTTAGGGATGAGTGTTTAAGATGCTAGCGCCCAGGCACTTATTGTTATGAATCTTGCATGTAGCGGAACTTAATGACTTGGCTTAGGGGACTAAAACAACTGGACTTTCGAGGGGTCACCCGATGATCTCCGGTGGAAACTTTAGGTTAGGACGAACTGACCAAATACTGTCCTAGCGACCTTTACCCCCACTTGAAGCAATTGGAAGTAATTAAACGTGAACTTAACATGATAGGATGACTAACTAGGTTAGCACACTTCTTCTCTATTGTCACAACCCTTACCTTTATTTGCTTTCTTTTATTTTCTTTAGTTATTAATTAATCATTTCCACCTTAAAATCTGTGACACCTAGACTTAGTTAAAATCCGCACACATAGCTCTTGGGACGACCTCGGTTTTACCGAATACTACACTACACACGACCGGGTACACTGCCCGTTAGTGCATTAGGGTAGACCATAGGTATAACGAGTCAATATAAATATTAAAAACTGGTCAGTAAAACCTGCATCAAAACCTGAACCCGAACTTGTTTAGAACTCGGGTCAGGTCAATTCGGGTTCAGGTCGGGTCAATCGGGTCGGGTCATTTCGGGTTCGGGGTCAACCCGAGTATTTTACATTGTAAAAGTGTTGTTGAGCCGGGTTAGTCGGGTTCGGGTCGGGTCAGGGCTAAAAAAACATACCCAAACCCGACCTTGTTTTGAACTCGGGTCAATTCAGGTTGACCCAATTGACCTGAATATATTTTTGAACCCGATTCACCGCAATTGACTCGGGTCGGGTTCGGGACGGGTCAGCCCGAATGACACCCCTAGTTGTGACTGGTGTTGGGCTTGTTTCTCAGGTTTTTAATCAGTCAAAACTTGACCAGTTACAAGGTGATAATGCTATTAGACATGTTAGATATTCTATTGTTGGTCAATCTATGTTAAAAAATGTTCAGCCTTTTGTTGTTGGTTATAGGTTTAGTAGAGTGGGTGTACCACATAATCGTAACTTAGTTAATTGTTAGAGTGTAATAAAGAATTAATAATAGTTGTTTGTAATTTCAGGTATTAAAAAGACACAAGTGTTTATCATGATAAATATGTCAAGACACAAGTGTAGAATGGGATACGAAAGCGTGCGCATATGTTCTTGAAAGAGTGCACACATGTTCTTGGAAGAGTGCATACATGTTTTTGAATGACGTCATTTGTATTTTAATCGAATTTCATATATCAAACTTTTTGAGTATACTATTTATCTTTTTTGTTGTTTATAAATTTAGAGGTAACATGTATATGTTTATATTTTTTTGTTATAAATTTCGAAGATTAAGGAATGTATACTAGAAACATATGTGTAATTAACATTTTAAGCAAAATAAGTTTGATATCTAAACAAATGAACGTAAAAAAACCTGTCAATTTACAATATTAAAAAAAAATATATAAAAATAAAAAAAATACAAGCACCTCATTTTTTCAGAAAAACATGTTTGCTGGAAAAAAATAAAACTAAAAAAAAATCCGAATCAAGGGACCTAAAAACGTTTTTATCTAAAAAAAATCAAAAAAAATAAAAAATATGTTTTACTATTATGCCCTTTTGAGTTAAATAAAAAGATTTAAAAAGATTTAAAGTTCTGTACAAAATATTGCATGTAGCCATGTCATCGAGGTCTTCACCTTGTTATACATGGCTTCCAATGCCGTAACTACTTTCTTGTAAGAATCATTCAACATGTTGTAGATTATGACTTCATATGTGTTCTTCACCAACGTAACAATTTTCAGTCATTCAAAACCAGAGGAAGGTCACGGGGTGTCACGGGACCCGATGAAATTTTGATTAGTAATGTTACTTTTCCTAAAATTTGTTGAATTTTATGCATCTGGTTAAAAAAAATGTGATCATAATACCGGCTTAGTTTGTTCATTCATAATTTCCTTTGTTATATAGTTTAAAAGAAATTGTGATCATAATACTTTGAGTTAGTTCATTGATCAGTGTTTCATACATGATGTTAACTCATATGCTTTCGAAAATTATTTTTTATAACTATGTTCATTCATTAGCCGTAACTCTAATCTAAAACTAATCCTATCAAAGATAATCATGCAAAGCCGTCCTTTTAGTGTACTCAAAGGAAAGACCGTGAGACTTGGAGGTGAATGCAGCATCTCCGAACCTGCCATATCTTTAACATTGATACCAGTAATATCCTTCTATTCTTTTTGGGTTTCCAATACAAAAATCCGTTTACAAACAGATACACACCTTTATGCTGACTCCTGAAAACATAATTTTTACTGGTTTGTCCCATGACCTGGTCTTAAGACCGAAGACATCACAAGTTCTCAAACTAGCACTATATGCTGATCTAGTACTAACCCTAACAATGATTAAATTATTAAGAGGTGTTCCATAACCAAATCCATATCCATATAGTGATAGGTGGAGGAGCTATATATGATCCAAATGGTGGATCAGGAACTTTCCTGAATTCTTGGGTGAACGGATTGTATAAGTGTTGGTTTAATGGACAATAAATTAATAGACGTGTGTTAGGATCGAGCTCGAGACCACGGGATTGCACACTTTACGTATGAGAATTAAAGTTAATAATTAAATGTAATAGTTATATTTATTTATTAATTAAACGAAATAACATAACGGACGTTAAGTAATTAGTGTAATGGACTAATTCGTTAAATATGTAATGGAAAGGACTAAGTTGTAAATAATGGGAAGGTTCCGAGAATTCCGTAGGATACCTCATCGATCGGCCACAAGAAAAGCCAATCCATCTACAACTCAAACTTGTTCACCAAGTTTGTTTGGGTATAAATACAAAACCAAGGGTGTTTGTAATTTATCTCTTGTACTCGTTAAGCTAAACCTAAAAATGTTTTGTGTGTGTGTTTTGCTCCAAACCGATCGTACACCTTCCTTAGGGTGTCGATCACCATCTTTTCCAATACAAAGTTATTTTGTTTGATTAAAACTAGCATTCCTTTAATTCGGTACAGTACATGTGTACAAGAAAGTGGTACTAACACATTATTGTTAGTATTCTTGGATTGAATTACAAAACGGTAAGGGGTAATTCACATAATCCTATAAACCCTAATTAGGGTTCATCTCAAATTGCTAGTTTTGTGGATTTGATTCTTGTTCGGCTAGAATCAAGAAAGGTACGCATATTCTTGTTTATGTTAATTAGTTATTCGTTAATCTTTCCTATACGCTTCCGCATGTGTACTTGATGTTTATTGTTTATATTTATGATTAGTCATGTTATATAATTCCAACAGTGGTATCACGAGCTTGGTTTAATGAGTAATTAATTACTAAACACGTAAAAAACGAATATTGTATGTTGTTTGATATGTTTATTCTAGGGTTTTAGTTTACACTTTTTTTTTGTATGGGTCGATTTTTTATTTAATATGGGGCGTACCCCAATTTTTTTTGTTGTCGATTCATTAAAAAAATTAGGGTTTTAATTGTTATGTTAACCTTATCGAAACCTAGAATTAATATATGTATTACGTGATTAATTCATGAATAATACGTTATGTGACATGGAATTTTAATATGCGATCTTGTGACTATTTGTATAATTGTTATGATATATCCATGATAATACATGCATGTTTGTCATGGATAGTTGCTTGTATATTGTTTAATTGTTAAGATATATTTCTCACATGTTTATTTATGATAAATCTTGAATTGAGAAAGACTCCAATTATATATATTAATGAATCAATTATGTGCAATTTGATATATTATTAATTATGGGTTTACGCAATCGATTCGTCGATGTATGTGGCTCACTTTCAATTGAGAGAGTGAAAGCCCTAATTAATATATACATTAATTAACCTAGACATTGATTATTAATAGGGTTTTATCGAATAAGTTGCATGTGGCTACTTGTTTACACGTATTGTTTTTAGTTGTTTATTTTTTATTTGTTTACTTATTTGTTTATTATGTGTGGCAGTTTTAAGCAAAGGGTAATTTTGAATAGAAAAATAATATGGACTAAACAATTGTGAAATTTGATTTGTTTTGGAAGAGTTAAGTTTTCAATAGTTTAATTGATTGATGATTTTGGTACAAAAAGTGAGAACGGCTCACCCAATTTGACGGACTGTGTGGGAAGTATTAGGAGGGGAGCGCATTAAATTGTGACCCTAAAGAGGGAGGTTATTGCCTTGCGCTGACCAAACTCTCCGCTTGCTTGCGAGTCAAATTGGAGTTACCAAGTAGGCTATGCGTACAAAATCATCTTAAGGGCGAATTAGTTTTAATTTCATGCGCCACTTCGGTGGTAATTACCCGAAACACTAAGTGTTTACACTTATGCAAAAGTACGGTATAATGGACGATAATTAACGCTAAATTCCTTGATTGGTGAACTCAATACCTCAATCAAAACTTTGATAATTTGATCTTTATGAATTGGTAATAAAAATTTTTTTATTAAATTTATGCTACAAGATGAATGCATGACATCTTTGTACATATTTGATTTGACCACATAAAATCAAAACTAGTAACCTTATAAATTAAGTTATGTGCCATCTAATTAAAAGGAACACTTGAAGTTGCAATTTACGTCATGACAGTACTTGGCGAGATTGTGATGGACAGGTAAATCTCTATGTAAAGTCAGACCTTACATGGACATATTTGCAGTTCTTTAAGTTAGACACTTAAGTTGAGTAGGAAGTGAGAACTGGACTCATGGCATAAGATGGGATGAAACATGTTTATATTTGCAATAGCGTTGGAAAATATAAATCCCATAATGATCTAGGAATTGGAAATTGTTTGCCAATTATTGTTCGACATATTACCTTATTATATGCTTTCGTTACTAGCAGATCAACTGATGTAATGAAACTATGATAATTTGGATCCTCGTTTTCGAGAAAATTATATGGTTATATGAATATTACCTTGGGCATTTTATTTTCTTGAAAAGTTTAATTATCGAAAATACTAAAATTGATTTTGCTAATTCTTTAAATGTATTAATGCAACATTAAACCGTAAAAGAAGGTTATTACGGTATTGGTAAATTGATCTACACCTGTAAGGGTTTTTGGTAGAGTCAACTTTGCTAAAAGAATAAGGGCCCGTTTGGTTTATAAGTAGTATTAGGATTTAGGAAAGGTTTGAAAGATATGGGAAAGGTTTGAGAAAAGATTAGGAAAGAGAATATATATTTTTATATATAAAATAGTTTGATTTATAAAATGATAAAAAGATTTAAAAACATTATTTAGAATAAAATAAAATGAAAAAGCAATAAAGCAAATAAGACAAAGTTAAATTGTGTGGCTGAGATTATTTAAAAACAAAATTACATGGCTGAGATGTTTTGTACACTTGAATACCTTTGCATGTGTCAGAAATCCACCAAAATATATAGTGAAATGGGTTTTCATGTTTCAATCCCTCGTACTGTTCCAACAGTACCACACCAAACAAACAATTTTAGTATTCATTCGAGGCCAACAGTGCTACACCCCCATACCAAACACGTACTAAACCTAGTCATCTTTTCATAAGAAAGAGTGAGATTCAATGCTATTCCTTTTCATGAATGAAGAAAGGTATGATAGGAAAATTAGAATTGTCTAAATTCTAAATACATAACTAGTAAGCAAATTTTAATAGTTAAGAAAATTGCATATTTCTGAGTTATTATATTAGAAGCTAGACTAATTACTGTATAGTTGGTAAAAGACAAACTAACATATTTTATCTAGCTGTTGTGCTTTGACCATTTAAAAAATACTACTTACAATTGTTGGAATAGTAGAACTATTAAGAAAGAAATTGCATGCCCAATTTTTCAAGTTAATAGCATTGATGGATAATTCATCATCTACATAGTAGAATACACTCTTTTAGTACATAAGTAATTGTTATGTATGGACTTTATCAAAAGTGTATGGAAGTAAATAGAACACTATTTTCTTTCACTGGTTAATGAAACACTTACAATGTTGTCAAATCGTGGGAGCATTGTGTTCTTATTATCTGAATAAGGAATTAATGTAATGATCTCTAATTCAGTGGGAGTTACAAGCTTTTTCATCTTGGTAGTAACTTATCTCTAGAATGTCTTAAGATAATTACTTTCCACTTGTAGACACTTATGTTTTCAAGGATAGTCATGTAAGTTTCCTTATTAGACAATGAAGTGGTTCTACATCTACTAATTATGCTAATATCAATGACACAATCATATTGGTCACATAAACAAACATATGTCGTGTTGTTTATCTGCTACATGATGTTGTTCCGTGCAAATTAGAGAAATCTATATGTGTGCAAGGTACAACATATAAGTATATGATTTAACGGACTCTCTTGACTGCAAGGTAAGAGACTAACGTTCTAATATAACTTGAACATATCTAATTCAAGAAACACTTGGTGTTGTAATTTACGTCATGTGAGAACTTGGCGAGATTGCAACAACAAAGTAAATTTCTATGTGAATTCAGACCTTGCATGGACATATTTGCAGTTTCTAAATTAGACAAGTATTTAGAACATGTGTCAAAATGATATATAAGACTACTTCAAATTAGATATTTATGTATTATTAGAATGACATAAATGAAGTAATCTAATAATACTTCAATTTGTTTATTTATGTATTTTGGAATGACATAAATGAAAAATAATGTAGTCCTACATTATTGTGAAGTAAATAAATTAACTTGAAATTACTATTGAAACCAAGAGTTGTGTTCATAATTACTTTAGTTAAACATGTTTATGATTCATTGTAGAGACATAAACATAAAGTCTTTTAAGACTTGTAATAAAGTAAGACGTTAACTTGTTATGTTTTTAAATTAAGACATATACAAGAAGTCATTGAGTTGATCAATGATTTATAACGTTAAATGGGATTATGACAATTTATGTTTTCTTGATGAGACATGGATATGAAGTGACTTGGTCAAAAAGTACTTGTGTTATAAAGCATGCAATTGGCTTGAAAAGTCTATTATACCATTAAGTTGACTTAGTTGGTAAATAGGTAAGCCAAAAGGAATATGTTTATCTTATATATTGTTAGATTGTCTTACAATATTAATTCTAATGAATACAACAAGTTGATGGTATTTTTAGTTAGGAGAATCAAACTCTATTTGATTTGTTTGATTCAAGATAACCATAACTTCTTTCTTAAAAAGTAACAAGGTTAAAAAAATTGAGTATGAATTGAATATACTCAATATGACTCCAACATAGAAGATTAATAAAACACCATTTGATTATGGAATGTGATGAATCACATTAAGTTATAAAATTGAAGATTTTGAATTTGTTAAACTACTTATGAATAGGTTATTAACAAACTAAAGTCAGGAATTATCAATGTGTATTTGTAATGTCCCAAAAAGAGAACAATGTAGTTTTGCTCTAATTGCTAAGTATATATAGATAGTCTATATATTACAAAAGGCAAGTGGGAGTTTTCTTTATCTTGAAAGATAAAATTACAAGATACATAATCTTCTTAATACACTAGTAAATATCATGATGAGGCTAGATTTGAAATGTTAACCTCAAGATGATGGAATTTTTCATCCATAGTCTGCAAGGATATCAGATATTTGATTTATATGCTGAGAAGAACATGAGTTACAGGATTATAGTAAATCTGATAATCATTATGATGGATTACAAAATATTGAATTGGGTAAATTACTCATACTATGAATGTTAAAGATGATGTCCATAAAGATAATTAATTTTGGAAATTTGGTTTATCTTAATAGTTAGACTAGAGAATGGAAATAAGTTTCTTCAAAGAGATGAAAAACCCTAGTGGTTTGAATTTCTATGTAGAAATCATATTGACAATATTGTACACATATTTTGAAAGATATTGGATTTCATAAACACATAACAAACAATAATATGGATCGAATTTAATAAGAGTTTAGAGAGAGAAAGTGGGAGCCTTTCTAGAGAGAGAAAGTGAAAGAAAACATAGAAGGTTAGATTAAGAAAAAATGAAAGGTCCAACCCTCTACCTTGGGAGGTAGAGGGTATTTATAGTTACAAAGCTAACGTCCTCCTATCGGACTGTGGATCAAGCATACAGTGGGTAAAGACCCGTCCTTCCTCCACGGTGTTGCACTAAACTAAATAACTAGTAAATAACGTAATGTCTACGAGCTAACTTATGCTAGATTATATTTGGGGTGACCGATACTTCACTATGGAATTTTCTAATTCCTAACAATCTCCCCCTAAGGGAGGTCACCCCATGTTTTACATTTCGAATCCTAGCATTCTATTTAATCTTCAGTCTTGAGCTCGTAGACATTAATTCTTCAACATCTGCATCTTTGTGCTTTAGCAGTGATTCTTTAAAGTCCGATAACTTTGTACTTTAAGTGGAGGCCTTTATACTGATCCACATCTTTGATGATCTTCGAACTGAGATCATCAGCCACAGTAAATCTCTCTGGATCATCCATATTGTGTTTCCTTCATGTGATGTTGTGACTTTTGGACCGACATGCTCACACTTTTTGATCATGACATCTTTCCATCAGAGTAGCGGAAGCTTTACTGGTTCATGATATTTGCAGCAACGTAGCAGAAGCATAGTATGAAAATATCAGAGCCAGGTTCTGTAGATATGCACAAGTCATGATTTCTTCAATTAAGTGTGGATGCTGTGAGCATGCGGCTTTGGATTGACTTCTCAATTCTGATCAGTTGCAGCCGTCCAAATGTACCTGCAAACAACAGTTAGCAATAAAACACACGAAAGTGTCTTTGATCACTTTCGTTGAATTGAGGTACACGGCCCACGGTTTCCCGTTGATTAGTACAAGTACTGCCTGTGATCAGGTATAATTCTGAAGAATCTCCTTGACAGGGTTTCGCAGCTGCTCTAGCCGTTCTCAAACCGGAAAGTCTCAAAGAAGACAACACGGAATGAGTGAACCAGCGAATTGAGATTCACTGATTGATGAAAGATTGATTTGAAAACAATCGCGTATTGCTTGAAGAAAGAGTTTTGCAATACGACGAAGGTTTTATGAGAAAGATCAATTTTCAATCAAAAATACCTTTTGTATTTGAATGAGAATACACATTCGATGTGCTAGAGAAAAGAAGAGATTCGCACATCGAACGGTTTTTCCAAAAGTATTTTTTTCAATCAGAGATAATTTTTGAGTTTGAAAACATGAGTACACATTTGACATGCTAGAGAAAAGAAGGTTTGCACATCGAATGGTTTTTCCAAAAGTATTCATCAATTCCATTCCTGGACCAAGGTTGATTCAATAATGAATCGCCCCATCGTTTCTATCCAGTTGTCACAAGCTTGATCTTACGAGAAGATCTCACATGTCACCCACCAAGAGCTTGTTTGATGTTGGCTCTAGAAGGATTTCCATCTTCATCGTGAATATTTTTACATATCACTCGGATGTTCTGGCAATACCACAAGGATAATGCGTAGGACTCTCAATATATACTTACTTTCCACATTGTGTGAAACAGCAAGTCTTCATGAATTTTGTGTCCTAATGAGATATTGTGGATGATCTCTTGGCTCTAGACTCAATTGTGCACATTTGGTTCCTATGCCGGAGACTAGGGAGAGGGTCTCCTTCTTCAATATCAACAATCTCTAAGAGAAAGTCGATAGATTATGTCGGTTCCCCGTGAGAATGAAACAAGCCCTTTTAAGAGGAACTTGAGTAGCTGGGAAGTTTTAGTGCAGTGCGTCACTGGGTCCATGACGTCTTGTCTTCAATACCAGTGTTACCTTAGTAACCACCAGTAGCATATGTATTGAACCCGGTTTCTGCCCTAAGGTTGAATTGATGGAGGGCTATTTCTTTTCACCCTTTTTCACATTCAATTATTTTTCATTCTTCAACCAGCCTTGCGAGACTTCATTACTAGAACCTTGTTGGGTTTATTCCAGTACTAGCTCTGTCTCAGTCGACACTCTTCCCATATTCTCATTTTTCTCCTTTTTTCATCATACCTAAGGACTCTACACTATCTAGTGGATTGTCCCTGGGTAGATCCCTCCGGTTCTGGCGGATCGTGGGAACTAATACCTAACCTAACCATCCTTATAACACCATGCATAAAGTAAATTGGTCGGTCTTTTGGTATTGTTCTTCTTCCATAAAACCAATTGAAAAATCATTTGGAAAAACGATCAAGGTACTTGTGATACGAGATCAAAGCATTTTGTACCTTTATAGTTTTGATCATTTAGAAAACCTTCCCCTCAACATGTGCATATGATTTAGAAATTGTTTATCGCATGGAGGCAAGAGGACTTTGAAATATTTTCTTTGATCACAATTTTCATAGAAAAAAGTCATTTGATTTTCTTGGTAAAATTCTCCCCCTCAATATGTGCATAGGATATTTGAAATCATTTTATCACATAGAGGAAAGAGTTCTTTTGAAACACATCCACGATCACAAAACCATTAAGAAAACCATTTGAAAACTCAATCAAGGTACTTTATGTTAAAACATAAAGGCTTTTGTACCACGATAGTTTATTTTCTTTTAAAATGCTCCCCCTCAATATGTGCTTTAAGATTCGAAAGCGTTTAGCACATATGAGAAAGCAGCCTGCACAATTGAATCAAAACAATCACCTTTTATCAAATTTCATTATTAAATCACAAATTCTCCCCCGATAAAAAATATCAAACCCTTTGAGATTTTGGATCTCAAGTGATTTGATAAGGTTTAGAAAACATAGGAGAAAATGTGGCCAGGTTTAAATACTCATCTAGTTTTTGGATAAATGCTCCCCCTCAACATGTGCATTATGTATTAAAAATCGTTTGGCACATGGAGGCAGGAGTGCCTCTAAAGGACTAAAACCAATTCTATTTAAACAAATTTGAGATTTAAATCACGATCTCTACCCCAATCAAAAATTTCAAACTTTTTGAGATTTGTGATCCCAATTGATTTAAATCATTTAAAAGATTTTGGGGAAAGACGTGGCTTGATTTAATTTTGAAAAATGATTGATACGGATCAATTTTAAACATTAAAGATTGTTAGTGTCAGGTATGATAGTTTTTAAGAGATCTTTAATAAAAATAAAACAATTTCACAATCAAACAAGAACATAAAAAATTTCATTTTGTAAGATCTTTGAGTTTTATAGAAAATCATACCATGACATAACATTAAATCTTTAGATCACCACTTATTGTTGTACAAACCGGAACTTTTGTGAAGAAATATCGTTTGAAAATATTTTATTTTAAATCACTCTCCCCCTCAATCGATGACCGAAGTCGATAATTGAGTGACATAGGTTTTGATAAAAAGAAGTCCGATGATTTTCAAAATTAAGACCAATTTATTTTCAAAACAATATTTTTCCATTTTCAAAACAATATTTTCAAAAATTGTTTAAAAATTGTATCATTCACTACTTTTCCTGCACAAGATACGTTAGGTGGAGAAGCTTTTGTTGATGTTGTTGTAGGGCTTGGAAGAAAACCGTCTGCAGATGCAGTGAGACTTCTTACGTTGCATTTTAATGCCAACTGAGGTCAAATTAAGCTATGTTTCTTCAATCACTTAGAAGAAAACCATCTGCTCATGCAGTGAGACCTCTTACGTTGCATTTTTCCATGCCAACACTCCATAGAAGTCCAATTAAACTCCGTTTCTTCATTTGTCAACCCAAGATATAGTTACCCTTTCCTTTCGGCATCCAATCATCTTCATTTGTGGGATCCGGATTGGGAACATTCTTATATACCAATATACCTGCATACGTTAGTGACCACACATACAGATATATGGTGGTCGACATCACCCAAACAACAATCGACTAATAAAAGTCAATGCAACATCTCAATCAGATCATGTAAAGGCATGGGAATAATGTGTTCATCAAACTCTAATCATCTAAATCTAACAATCATATCCTAGGCACCTAGTCCTTCAACGTAGGTTAACATCATTTTTTTAATTAAGCATATAGGATAATTAAGAAAGCCCGTTAGATGATATAGATTTGAAAACATTATCCCCCTCAATTAATGACTCAATTTTTGAAAAGTTTAAAAGCACTGAAGTCATTGATTGAGATTGCAAATTTTATAAAAACTTTGAATCTGATTGTTTTGAAAGCAACTCATTTTCCACCAATTTTTGAATACAGCAAATATTTTTCTGAAGATTTTTAGACGGAAAAACATTTGTGTAGGAACAGCAGTCCTTCGACATACTTTCCTCAAAAAAAAATTTAGGATAAGTGCACGAAATATTTGAAAATTGGTTTAGCGCAGCACTTTCCTCTTTGAAGAGCGGGTTGCTATCAGAAATAATAGCAAGCCATAGTTTTGAGACATGTTTTGGAAAAGAATATTTACACCTCCTGCTCGAACTTCATCTATGGTCCCGTGCCATTATTGAATGACATTTCTAAGACCGCAGATGTTATCGATACTAGAAGACATGTCTTGAAAACAATATATATATATATATATATATATATATATATATATTTTTTAATTTTCTGATTTTTATGGGTTTTAGAAGATTTTATATTTTACTATTTTGTTTTGTTGGTTTTATATTTTTCTATTTGGTTTTCAGATAAATATATACAAAGATAGAGTAGATGATATAGTTTAAGAAGATGATGATACGAGTACCGAGATAAGGATATCGAACAGCCCCGTTGTAGAAGATAGAAGTCATCATCCCTAAAACTTTCACCACCAAAGCTTCCGAGGCTCTTGCATTAAAGAAAGAAATTGAACCATCTGAAAGTGAGACTTTGGCAGCTTCCCCCCAAGCCGAAAATCCTTTAGCTGAGCAGATTCGAAGCTCTATTTCAAGCTTGCCTTAGCCAGGTGCACAACGAAGCACACCATTATCATAAATCCCGCTGCTCCATTTAAGAACGATAATCGAGGTTCTCCGTTCGGGGTTATATCATCCAATAGAAGAACAACAACGTTTCATCCCACACTTAAATAATCTTCTCAAATTCCTTTTCCACTGAAGTTTGAAGCAATCCATTCCAAAAGGTGTCAAGAGAACAATTTCCCCAAGTAGTTGAATTGATGCAGTCAGTCTCTTTGTATAATGCTCAAGAACTCACCCGAATACACATCAGAGGGTAATGAAGAACCTCCCAATGTTCATCTTTCATCCCGATGATAGTGTATGAAGCTCAAGAACCGAAGTACCAATATCCAAGAGCTCTCCGAATACACATCATGAGGGAATGAAAACACCTCCCCATGTTCACATTTTTCTTCCCTGATGATCGTGTATGAAGCTCAAGTATCCGAAGTATACCAATACACAAGGAATGAATAACTGATAACATTGAAGAAGCAGGCCAAGTCAATGATTATCTCTGCGGTGACAATATGCGGATGTCAACTCGAAATAAGTGATTATATCTCTGAATCACTGATTAAGCACTCAAGTGAAACAACTGAGCATCCCTAATGTACACAATCTCTCCCCGATCATTGCGATGATCATCACACTTGTCCTTTTTATCTTCAAAACTTCTCTCTCTCTCTTTACATAGTTGGAATAAACACTAAACGCTATGAGTCAAACCTTGAGTTTCTCTGCGGTAATGACATTTGTCTTCGGGATATCTTCAATCACTTAGAAGTATTAAGTTCATCAAGTTTACTCGCCATGAGTCAAACCTTGAGTTTCTCTGCGGTAATAACATTTGTCTTCCCAGGATATCTTCAATCACTTAGAAGTATTAAGTTTATCAAGTTTACTCGCGTTTAGATGCTTGTCTCCTTCCCCCTTGCTAGTTTTGACACTTCAGACTCAGCAATAGTATAAGCCCAAATACTTGAAATCTTTATGAGAAGAACACTTGAACTCTTGTGAGAATCAACTTGCTGGAGACTCTCTCTGACTATTTTTATCAACCCTTATGTAGACAATTTGAAGTGACCACTGAAGAAGAAAACCGATATACCATACTTGAAACTAAAGTCAACTTCCCCACATTTGTATCTTAATCTTGCACCTAATGATGGAAGAACGGTGTTGAGAATTTATGCTTCAAGCAAAACTCTAAGTACTCACTACCCAAACAAAGTATGAGACATTAACACCTCTTGCGATTATCCACACCGTCATATGCGTGTGACACTGAGTAAAACAAAGTAACTCCTAATAGTGATAGTTAACCAGGTCTTCAACCATCCACCTCGACTTCTGGTAACTAGATAAACCAAGTCTTCAACTCAAATTCTTAAGCCCGAGCAAGTTATCAAATAAGAACACGCCTTTGTGAAAGTCAACTTCAATCTCAAATAAGTGATAAATGATTAACTCCAAGTAATCAACTTGTGTCAAATGCCCAACACGTGAATAAATGTACAACCGGATGTACATTGACCCATTAATGAACCGAACAAATGATTCCTCAACATCAATTCCATCTTCCTAAAGATATACATATAGAGACTGATCTGGAAGATTCACCAATAATGTCTTCAAGCGGATGAGGAAGTCATTTTCCTTAATGTTCACGTGGTTGATTTACAGAGTGCACAATAATCCGTGAAGATTTGGTAAAGGAATACCAAAGAGCGGATCATTTTTCATGAACAGTAATCCGTGAAGATTTGGCAAAGGAATACCAAAGAGCGGATTATTATTCAATAGTGCAACTGCAATATTACAATGTTCAATATCAACGTCTGGGAGTCCTTGCTAAAGAATATGAGCAAGTCTAATTGGGGATTGAATCTGACTTATAACTCTCTCCCAATTAGTGCTCTCCCTAAACCGACAATCTGTTTGATAAATGCCCAGATTAGGAAGAAATCTTTAGATCGTTAAATGCAACTCGTCTTTAGTCTTCTAACATGTATCAGAAAATGTAGAACATCTGTAGACTCGACCTTCTTCAAGATTGTGCAATTGGGGAATAGATAGTTAATATCTTCAACTCACACAAAAAGCATTCACCAAAAAGCATCCCAATTAACTTACATCTTGCAAATCCCCTAACTAAATCCTCCCAATCAAACAAGAATAGAAAGATGTTCATCAAGGAAATCAGAATCAGGCAACGAACACACAAGATGGTAACACCAAACTACCAATCACATCAAACAAGAACAGAGATTGTTCGGAATCATCATGTTGATGTATACGTGAAGCATTAACCGGAAGCACTTTGTCGATAAACTCATCAATCCAAGTGAAGATGTCAACCAACGGCTCTTAGAAGAGAAAAACTCCATGTGAAGATGACCCGATAAGAACAAGCTTGGTTCTTACATGAGTTTAGAGCCGTATGACCATTTATATTCTCAAATATCAATCAACAATGCAAAAAATTAACACTTCTTCTCCCCAAAGAATTGCATACTGATGCCATTCTGACTAAATAAGTGAAATCATCCAAAAGTATTCTATTCACACTTCTCCCCCGCAAAATTAGCACATGATGTCGCCATCGTCATTATAGTTGAGCAAGTGGAATAAGAAAGCCATCAATGGTAGCCCGGTTCACTTGATAAATGGCGTGTGGAAAAGCATGAAGCATGTTGATGAGAATGGTCATAATAGAGAAGATTTCTCTTCTTCTGAAGATAATGCGCACTGAAGCGTACACATTTCTTTTCTTTGAGGAACGAGGCATGAACTGTTGTGTTCAAACGTCATAAGAAGATTTCTCTTCTTCATAAGATAATGTGCACTGAAACGTACACATTTATTTTCTTTAGAGTACGAGGCATGAACTGTTGTGTTCATACGTCATAAGAAGATTTCTTTTCTTTCGAAGATAAAGCGCACTGAGACGTACACTTTTCTTTTCTTTAGAGAACGAGGCATGAACTGTTGTGTTCATACGTCATAACCGATTGAATATCAAGGTTGAGTTACTTGAACCCGTGAGTTATGAGATATCAATCCTTGTGTTATCCACACTTTAAACCAGTCCATGTATTGAAGGATCGAAGTATCTGCAACTGAGTAAGGACTACCTGCACTAACATTACAAGCTTGTTTGCATATATAATATTGGTTAGTGACATAAGTATCCAAACCCTTTCGGGTTTCACGGTCAACCTTGATTTTGCCATCAGAAAACAGCTTTCCGGTAGGTATCCACCTAAGTCCAACATCCTTAAACATTCTACCAGATGGTATCCACTTATGGCAAGGTCTAGGATTGTTGATATTCTTATGCATAGTGGAAGACTTATCCTTATTCCTAGTTTCCAAAGATTTTGTAGTTGGTATCCATCTAGGCAAAGTTTTCAGTTTGTTTTGCTTCATATCCACAGTAGATGACTTAGTGAAAATCCTAGACTTAACAGGTTGAACCTTTGCATGAGCATTTACTTTCTTCAGGGATTTTGTAAAACAATTATCATGATTTCCCCTAAAGATGCATGTCATACAATTCGAGCAAACAGCTTGTTTGGATTTAGAAAATGATCTAGAGTTCTTAGAGTGATCTGCTATGGGAATAGCTTTATTCGAAACGCAACTACTCTTAGATCCAAGCCAATCCCTAGTCTTTAGTTTAGTGTTCCGAGGTAATGGTTTAGAACTACTAACAGTGCCTTGAAATCTCGAAGAATTCATCACCCTAGGTCTTGCACCTAAAATTCCGTCTTTTCGAATCTGTGCCTTCTTTCTAGCCATTTCTAGATAAGAGTTCTTATACAAGTCATTCATAGCATTTTTCCTAGGCAAGTAAGGTGAAGTGACTGGTTTTGTCAAAACTTGTTTCGCATCAACTTGGGAGGCAAACCGTGTTTTTGAAAATTTTGGTCGTTCAGATCTAAACGCATTCGGTTGTCTAATAACTGGTTACCCCAAGATTGATGGTTTTGCAAACTTAGTGTTCACACTATTCCCAGTTGTTTTTCTAAGCTCGTTTTTTAAGGCAACAATAGCGAAACTCTTTTCCTGAAGTTGAGCTTTGAGTTCATCAATTTTTGCTATCAAAGATTTTGTTTGTTCCATTGACTTAGTTCTAGCTTCTTTGATAGAGTCACTTAGTTCTATGTGATGCTTTCTCAAAGTCTCATTTTCCTTTAGTAAATTGGCCACACAAACCGCTACTTTAACATTTCTCATTTGAATATCATCAGTAGCATTAACATCAGAATTACTTGTAACCAGATTACTTTTCACATGCATATCAGAAATATGTTTCTTCAAATTGTTAATAGTCAAGTTTTTGGCTTGAAGCTGAGCTTTTAAGTCATTTATTTCAAAAAGTTCACGGAATTCAGGAAGTTCCGGATTTTTACATGGTTTGTTAAGTTGAAAACTTTCTTTTTGACTCTGTATTGCAATTTCAAGTGAAATGCAATGTTTTTCAAGATTTGAGAATTTGTTTGAAAGTTCATCAAAAGACTTTTTATCAACCATATCTTTTGTTTTGAAACACTTAATCTCAGACTCAGCCTCAACCAAGGAACATTTATCAGAATCATGTTCAGCATTAAGATCAGTATATTTAGGTACATTAGTAGATGCACTATGTTGAACAGTTAAGGGTACCTCATCATATGACACATGTTCATTTGTCGGTCTGATATTTGCATCCACATCATGTGTAACAAGTCACGAACTGGCTATTTCAAGCTTATCTATCTGAGGCCTCTGTATTCGTGTTTGATCCAACATATGTTGCTTTACCCGACTCAACACTACAATCTCTTGATTGCACTCGACATTCATTCACCCTTTTGATTTCTGTATCCACATCTTGTCATTGACTGGAGATCTTGACTGCCGGTTACATCATTCTTTGTTGTCTGTTAATCGCATTAGCAACACCCGATCTTTCAAGCGATACATTACCCTCTCATCACAACTATCTCTCAACAGCGCACAGACTCTCATCCATATTTTCATCTTTCAGAGTAACTTCCTCAATATACTTCCCCACATTATCCATGAGATGGATAAGTGTCTCTATGAACATACTAATTTCCATTCCAGTGTATCTCTTGAAAGACATTTCAGTCATGTCTTGATCATAATCTGATGTAAATTCCCTTCTAATGAATGACTGAAATTGGTTGTGGATCACTTGAAGTGCAGCACTGGAACTATCCTTTTGAACCTTTTCTTTATCAAGTTGTTGTTCCAATTGTTCTAAGTTCAATAGTAATGTTCCCGTTAATGTGGATGAATCTTGACGAAAAAGAGCATTGCATGTTCGTTCCATTCCTATCGGTGTGAGTAACATGAGGTGTGAGTGAAGTTGTTGATAAGGTTCAATGCTACTTTCCTTTTGCATGGCATTCTGTAGCCTGAACAGGTGCAAATCTTTCTCATTGGACTCAGAGCATGAAGAACTCAAATCATCATTGATTGATTCCATCATCAGTAACCGTTCAGTATAGCTAATATTCTCATGGTTGTCTACAGCATCATACAGTTTGAGTACTTCTGAAATTACTGAATCAGGAGTGTAAGACATGATGTTGATGTATACGCGGGATTTTACAAGTCTGTGATTTAAACAGAGAAATAGAATCTTTCGCGGGATTTTACTAAAATCAAGACCAAACCGTTAAGCAATGACCAATGGAAAGTGTTAAGATGACTGATGGATCGACACAATGATAGACGATTGTGTGTTAGGACTTATGATTGTTTGTAGGATTAGCAGAGATGTTGTTTGGTCGAGATTTGGGTAGGTTGATGCACGATTTTACGGAGAAATTTAGGTCTAAAAACTTAAAAAGCTCAATAACTTCCTTCCGGAGGCGATTTGGGCCTCAAAAAATTCGTTTCACAGCTTTGCGGTGAAACCTCACCATATTCAGCCTGTTCCGCACGTTTTGACTGGTATTTCGCTGAAAACGGAGTTACGGTTCAAAAGTTATGGCCGTTTGAAGTTTTGACGTAAAAGTCAACTTTGGTCAAACCGCTTCAATCAACTCGCATCCAGGACAACTCGCTTCCAAGACAACTCGCTTAAACGACAACTCGCTTAAGGCACAACTCGCATAAGATGACAACTCGCTTAATAGACAAGTCCATGAAACACAACTCGCGCAAACTCGCTTAAGCAAGCTCGCATAGGCAACTCTCTTTAGATTCGTTCAATCTGGACAAGTCGCATAGGCAACTCTCTTTAGTATCAACTCGCTACACAATCAACTCGGCAAAAGAAACAATACATACCCTCGCTTCTAATGAAGAAGCAACTCGCATCCAAGAAACTCAACTACGAGTCTCAACTCGCTTTGTACACTTTTCACAAATACCCACTTTATCAATCAAAAGCGACCAAACCACAATGATTTAAGCTTTCCAATTCAAAACCAAAACACATATGATGATCCTAAACACAAAAGTACAAGCAAAATTCAAACTTTAACACTAGAATTTGTCCAAATGATTTAAACTCTCCTAAACACTTAATACCCCAAAAACCTTATGAAATCCACCAAAACAAAGAACATGAAAGATGAGTGATCAAACCTTGGCTCTTGATACCAATTGAAAGATATTGGATTTCATAAACACATAACAAACAATAATATGGATCGAATTCAATAAGAGTTTAGAGAGAGAAAGTGGAGCCTTTCTAGAGAGAGAAAGTGAAAGAAAACATAGAAGGTTAGATTGAGAAAAATGAAAGGTCCAACCCTCTACCTTGGGAGGTAGAGGGTATTTATAGTTACAAAGCTAACGTCCTCCTATCGGACTGTGGATCAGGCATACAGTGGGTAAAGACCCGTCCTTCCTCCACGGTGTTGCACTAAACTAAATAACTAACTAAATAACTAGTAAATAATGTAATGTCTACGAGCTAACTTATGCTAGATTATATTTGGGGTGACCGATACTTCACTATGGAATTTTCTAATTCCTAACATATTTAATGAAAGTTTATGACAAGATTATTAATCATACTTAAGCAATTAATTATGATTGAATATTATTTTCTAGACACATTAAATATATAAAGATGATAATGGTCATACTTGTTTTCATTAATATGAAATATGACAATGGAATATCAAAACTCTTTCTTGAGAAATTACTTGAGCGAGGACGGTAAGTAATCGAAAGGTTTTTTGAATTCATATAATCTTTGGAAGTGTATGAAGTGCAATAATTCATAATGGATAAATGCATGCATCTATGAAATTATTCTTATTTTTTAATTATTAAATCCTAGTCTCGATTTATAATTGAAATAAGACAAATTTTAAGTTTTCCTGAAAGCTAGTGGGAGTATTATGTTAAGTTTCTTAAATCTTATATGTTGTATAACATATAGGAAGTAATATTCGTTGTAAGCTAAGTGTTAAGTCTTAGATTGGAATAAAACTTCACTTATAAGATTTAAGAATTAAAACATATAACCTTGGAATATATGTTTATTGTTAATAAACATGTGCAGTAAAATAAATGATTCTAATAAAACATGATATATCATTTGGGAAATGGATAAATATCTTTTGACAAGATAGAACATGAATGAAATCTAAGTTTGACCTGTAGATTCATCATGTACATCATGTTGTGTATTAAAATTGTTGTATCATTCTTGCATAAGAAGTGATTTGACAACATTGATATCCAACTAAAAGTTATTAGATAACTTGTGTAATGAATATTCTAAAATAATTACATCCTCAGCCTGGAATTGCTCCTAGATTCTATGGATGAACAATATGTCAATTGTTGTGCAAATTGCCATCAGCTTCAAACTTGAAAGTTTTGAAAGCATCAAACATTACACAATAAGATATTAAAGTTTACAGAGTTTTAATAAGCATATTGTTATTTGTATACAATGATGCTGGTTTAATTGAGATGACACTCAATACTAGTCATGGTAGGATTTCATCATTGTTAATGGCCATGTGATGTGAACTAGTTGTGCTACTAAAAGCACAGTTGCATTATACATTAAAAGAATAAGAATACTTTAAACTTTAAAATGTTTGAAAGTTTAAATTGTCATAAATTGGTGATAGAGGATGTCACACACTTTATGAATTATTATGTGGATTGGTGAATGCACACATACAAGGATTTCACTAATTGAATTCTTAAAATAAGTATTCTCAAAATTACGATAGATCAAATTGGTTGATTTATGTCTTGTCAACAAGTATGATTGTCATTACTTGAGGCATAATTCATCAACTGGAATTTCATGCATTGATCTATTTGGTATTTGGATAAGGGATGTTAAACAATTGTTATAATAAATCAAGTACTTGGTATATTTGATTTGATAATATATTGTATCTTATATTTGCATGCTTAATCCGTAAATAAATTTATTTATTCTAAATCGTCCATTGTCAATTAATGATATGGGAGTATCATTAAACTAAGACAAATCTGAAAGATATGGTAGAATATACTTGAAAGTATATTGATGAGAATGCATACCAATTTAAGATGATATTCAATGAATTGAATATAAGACTTATCCCAACTACATGATTTTACTTTATGGATATTGTTATTAAGTAAATCATGAATAGTTATCCTCAGACTTGAGATACCAGATAGGTGTCATGAATGTAGTGCGCACTTGGAACAACTTAACGCTATACGTAATTGGTAGTCATAAGGGTTGTTTCCTGAAGTGTTGCAAAGTTCATGGGTTATTCTTGTAGTCAAGATAGAATTTGTTCCTTCAAATTTATTTTGGAGTTTAATACTGTTGGGCCCCTCGTAGGATTGACAAGATGTTTGCGTGGCCACGCCCAAAGTTCTCCCCTGAATATGTTCAGAAGATTTGGTAATCTTGCTCAATCACTTATAGCGAGAAACAGAATGGTTAATAAAGAATGACTTAATTCCATATATTTATTTAACATGGTATTAGAAACAAAAGGATAATAATAATGAGAAATCATTAAAAGGTTTTCCAGGAGCCTTACTCGAGTTGTACTAGAGGCATCGAAGTGTTGCTAGACGCTAACCGATGTGATCACTTTATTAAGATATGTCCAAGTGGGAGCTGTAGGTTTAATGGACAATAAATTAATAGACGTGTGTTAGGATGTAACACCCCGAAATTTGGGTTCAGCGGAAGCATACGAACCTTTGGGTGCTACAATCTTGGTATCACAACGTAAGGTACAAAGAATGGTTTTTATCCCATTTATTTAGAGTAAAATTCATTAATTGAAAACCATAAGTTTACATTAATGAAAGAAGTGCGGAAATATGCCCAAAAGATAATCAAGTGGTCCCGTTTATTCATCAGAGTCACCTATGACCATGCCCCTTGCCAAGCGTCTTCCAATAGTGAGCTATCGCCTTAAACCTGAGAACACATGCTAAAAAGGTCAGCTTACGCTTGTGAGTTCATAGAGTTTAGTTACAAAAACAATAGTGGACCTGATAGAGTTTAATTGCTATGTGCGACTAAGGCAGACATATAATACACATTCCATTCAACAATCAATCCAATCCATAATCCACAACACAATCGAGATCTCAACGGGGCCCCCAGCGACTCTAGCCAGGCACCACTTTATAGCAAAGCTTAGAGCAATGCTACCCTGGTCTAGGTCGGTTACACTTAGCTAGGCATCACGTTATAGCATAGGAATGTTACCCTAGTCTAAGTCTGCTACACTTACCTATGCATCACGTTATAGCATAGGAATGCTACCCTAGTCTAAGTCGACAATTGTCGCACGTCTAGCCTTTCCTAGTCAACACATTAGCAATTCAAAAGAGTAGTGGCAGGTCCAAGAAATAGCTTGCATTCTCATAAACACGTAAAACGTTCAATCACCATATCAATATACCAAACATCAATAATTTACAAATCATATTCACGTATCCCGTTACGGTTTGTTAAAAGTAGCATGTATTCTCCCCCAAAATAGTTATGAAAACATTTGAAAAGAGGGGCTATGAAACTCACCTTAGCCACAGCAAATACATTATACACTATTGACACGACTGGCATCTAAAGCTAATCTCCAAGGTATCCAGATGAATGTACGACAAGTACGATAGAATAGAAGTGACGCAACCTAATGCGTATACAATAATCTTAAAATACAACTTATCTGATAAAGAAATCAATAGAAAGTAGTGTGTTGTAGTTTTCGTGGATCATCCATGTCATTACTTTCAAAAGTCCATTATCGTTCCCAAAAGTTTATAATTAATATCTCAAAAGTTTAGTTTTAACGTTTCATGTGGTGATAAGGAATATAGACGCGACGTACAACTCATGCGAAGGAAGAGAAGACATTGAGATAATCGAGACATACAGACCATAACCCACGCCAAAAAGGAAAAGGCATTGACAAGGTCAAGAGATACTGACAATACTCAAGCTAGTCAAAGACTAGGAAATGACATCTATTTATGACAATAAAATATGTTAACTTTCGATAACTTCCCCAAAATTCCCAAACGTACATGTTTATAATAAAGGAATAGTTTCCATTTATTGCTTGATAACAAAGGTTTCATAAACGTTACTCGTACTTAGACGAGTTATGATAAAGTACCTCTAATAAGTGTAGTATATTATAAATGACACGTTTGTTTATCCAATACTACCAAAATAGTTGGTATATCGTCAAAACGTATAAGTTTTGAAAAGGTTTTAGGATATTTAAAGAAATCACATTGATTTAAGTTTATAAAAGTTTTTACGAAATTTTCGGCATGAAGTGCCCATTTATAAAACATTTCCAAGTCATAACGACTCTTGAATAATATAAAATTTATCGTTAAGTTTTCCAATTCGTCAAATGTTACAATTTATAATATACAATTGAACATATCATTCGCGTATATATTAGTTGTTTAGTTTTATTGACCGTTTGTATAGTTCGGGTTTAGATATGTTAAACTCTTATGAGTCTAATATACCCTTCCGTCGTGTTTACCAAAGGGTCTATAATGTCCAAATAACCAATACCGTAAATCCAATACGTCTAATTCTTGTCCAATCAATATATAACACCACAATGCTTGTATCCGATTCAAGTGATTCAATCAATCCCTTAACTATAAATACTTTAACCATTTTATAGTTTCTTATTCGTTAGTCCGGTTTGTTAAGATGTAAGCCGAAACCATAGCCCAAGACATAGATAAACAAGTAACACAAGTAACAAAATAACGACACGCAGCCGTGACTCCCGTGAGTCACGGCTCGACTATAGTAAAACCTAGGTGGTTCTCGAACTCAAACAAACAACCCAAGTAACATCTAAACCCCAACTCAAAACAAATGCCCTTAGATGATTGTTTAACCTCGACACAAACAAACGCAATACACCCTTGTAATTCACTAGTTGACCCAAAACCCGTAAACGTTAGCTGAAACAAATCTATCACGAGACCTAGATGGGTCTCTTATACCGAGTACAAACAAACAGGACAACGCACCCTTTGTGGGTGGCTCACCAGAACCTTGACGCAACAACAAATCAAATCCGAGACCAATGACAATCACAAGTCAATAATATACCACCGACATAAGACCTATTTTTACGAATCAGAACAGTGGTTTTTACTCGATCCAACACAACACGGAATGACAATAATAACTTCACCAGACTCAAAAACAAATCCGGGTCTTAGTCTCGACCCGTATACCTTCGCATCTCCACGAACACCAGTTAACAATTATATTACCACACGAAATCAGTTGCAATACTTTTCCAAAAATTTCGTCAGATTTATTAACCATTTCTTAAAACATGTTTATCCTATTTACTGGTTTTTATGTCCACGAACACTAACACGAAACGAATATAAACGATTCGAAATCATTTACTAACCGAAATACAAAACAAAGAAGGAGGCGGCATCTTACCAAGTCGAGAGAAAATAGAAAAGAAAGGAAGAAGACGAGGGTGTGGAGTGATGGTGACAGCGGTGGTGTGTTACTAACACACAACTCCACAGCCACGACTAAACCCAAGCTGTGACCCTTGCTTCGAACCAACCCATTTTATTTCGTAACCATAAAACCCCAACCTAAGCGCCACTAAAAATCAGATATAGGACGCGTGAGAGTGTATTGGGGCGCATGTGGTACGAAACCGTGACTACAAGGGCTTGATCTACAAGATGGAAATGGTGGTGTAGCATGATGGTGGCTGCCGGTGTTGGCTGGAATCTTGGCCGGAGGGTAGCAGCGGCATGGGGAAATATAAAGAGGTGGGGAGATGAAATAACCCTAGTTTATGTTATCTCTATCTATATATAGCTTAGACACAAGGACCATTGTGTAATTACCCCAAGGACTAAACTGAAATTTGAGCGCGGGGACTATTTTGTAATTTGTGTGATATTTTGTAATTTAGCGATTCGGGGCTCGTTTAGACTACCAAACGATGGATTCATGAGCCAGGAATTACACCAATGCGTTCAGAATAATATTTCCGATAAGAATTATATATAATACGACTCGTGTCTCAATTTAGTTAAAACGATCGCTCTAATAGATATTTCTCCAATAACGACGCATCGAGGAATTTATGAGTTGTCACAGCCTCACCTCCTTAAAAGGAATCGCGTCCCCGCGATTCAATTCAAGTTACTCGTTGAGGTTTAAAAGAGGCGAGCGCATAAGCACGAGGATTTATCTTCACGTTTCCTAGGTAAATTCAGGATCTTACTGTGAGTTTCTATGAACTTCGAAGATAGGGATGCGCCTTTACAAAAGTTGCTAGGTTTCATAATCTATGGTTTCGATAGGTCAACGAAGTTTAAACGTCCAAAGATTAGGGTTTCCCAAGGGATAACAATTGCCTCATTGGTTAGTCATTTCTTCCTATTACACACAAAACGTCGAGAGCGCTGCTGAGTCTTGATGATAGGTCAAAGCTCTGAGCTACTAGTCTAACTTCAACAAGGATTTCGATAGGGATCGATATAATGAGGACTAAGCTTCGGCGTTTACCAAACGCTTCACACATTCTCATGGTGAATCCCTAAGCTTATCCTAGGTCAATTCTGAGGATTCAAGAGATTTATGTTGTTTATGTTTCCTAACGGTTTGCAATTGGATTGCCTATCCATCTCAACTTAGCACGGTCTCCTTGACAGCTTCTTGATTAGGTTCAGGGTTGCTAAGTTGGGTATTTCCATTTCTACCCATCAATCGGGTTTGGCACTCATGACCACGGAGGGTTTCTTACGGTGCCTTCAAAGTACTAAAGCAATAGGTATGGTTGTAGGAGAATAGGGCCAATGGAAGGTGTCTATCCCAAACATTGCCAATCTTGATGGACACGCGTCGTGTTCTACTAAGGTTCGCATGGTTTCTTCACTTCGGCCGTCAGTCTGGGGATGATACACTGTAAGCATATCCAGACTTGCTCTCTCGGCTCTTAGGAAGTGATGGGTGGGTGGCAATTGCCACGATCCGAAAGAATAGAAATCAGCATTTTACTAAGGCACACAGTTTCCTTTACGTGTGGGGAAGCCTATTTATGTAACTCAGGTTTTCCGATTGCACTTCCTCCTTAAAGAGTATCGGAGGAATTTGAAAGTTAAGAAAGAAAGTTCAACTGTGTTCTAACAGATAAATCTAAAACAGAGAAAGCGGATCAAGGGGAGATTTACCTTGTCGATTGGTGTTCTACTGTGAGACAGAGAGTGAGGAGCTAGAGTTCAGAAGTGTGGGCTAGCTCATCGGAGCAAAGCCGCTCTACCAGAGGGAGAGAAGAGTACTCACCTCCTTAAAAAGGATGGAGGGATTCTCTAGTATTGTCATAACTATATGAGAAGAGGCGAGCAGGGTCGTCCATACTTTCCATTTTACTGATTAGCAGGAGGTGAATAGGTTGGGTAGGACTACCAATAACCATTCTGGTAACGGTGCGAGATCTACCTTCAAGGTTTCATCTACGGTGTAGCTTATCTATTGGTTAAGAGAACCGAAAGGATAGCAGGTGTGTCTCGAAGAGCGAGGGAATGGTTAGGTGATTGTCCCAAGGAACGTGGTTTAGGTTACTCCTTAGGATTTCAAGGTTTCCATTAGGCACGAAATCTCTACTGGATGAGAGGTCTACAAGGTTCAGAGTACGACTCTGTTAGAAGGTTTTGTTTGCTACTAGCAATCAGTCGGTTGACTTAGTATGATATCTAGGTTAGAGGAGGAAGTACTACTCTGATGGAGGGTATTGATTTCTAACGTTAATCAGCCAATTCACTCGTTAGTGCACTTGATACCCAACGCAGAAAGGTGTCATATTCGGATCCATAGTCCTAATTTCCAAAAGAAGTTCGACTACTAATCGATATAAATCAATTTCCTTAACACGAGTAAACGTCAATGGCTCTAAGTGGGTTCACTAAAGAATTTCGCATCGATGGAGTGTAAGGTTCAACACTGATAAGACAGCGTACGTAGTATCACAATCGGTGGTATGACGTCAGCAGACTATTGTTGATAAAACAGAGTCGAGGGTTCAATGTTGTTAGAGCAACGTTGACAGAACAACATCTACAAGATAACATCGGTGAACAACTTCACTAAAACATGTTGCTAGAACGTTATCGATAGGGGTACCTAATTAGAGGATAAGGTACGACACCAACAGTACGTAAGGTACAACCTTAACTGTGAGTTGTTGATGAAGCAATGTAGAGAAGACATTATCGATTTAGAGAGGTGAACAATGTCTACCGGGTGACATCATTTGAATCAACATCGAGTGAATGGTAAGGTTTCAGAAGTCTAACCAATAGTCGATTCGAGATGAGGCTCGAGTTAGAAGTGTCGGTAACAGGATTACCAATGATACGAGGCGGAATGATAATTCCTATGAGGTTACTAACGAAATGACGAGGAATGATAATTCCAACAAGGTTACTAACAAAACGAGGCCAAATGATGACTCAAAGTCAAATGATGAGTTAACAACTCGGAACGAGGTCTAAAATCACAAAATCCAACAATCCCCCAAAATCCAAAATCAAAACCGAATCCAAAATAGTCTAGACCAAATCCAACGATTCCAAATGCTCTAGTGAGATCGACGAGGCTTATGACGATAAGCAACTCGGATGTAAACGGTGCCAATCGGGTCTAACCCGACTTAGGGCGAACTACGCATAACAGCATCAAACAGAAACTCCATATGAATGGAGACGCATAGCGGTGTCAAAAGTGTTACGATTCGAGAGCTGTTGCGATGCCAGTGTGTCATGTATGAGTGCTGGCTTTCGTGATGTTCGGTGAGTGTGTGTTCACCTAAAGCTCATCATTCCCAAAACCAAAGTCTATCCCGGACATAATTCTGTTATAACTACTCCGAGTATCGCAAAATTCACCTCTGAGTCGGACATAGGTGATCAGTCCATGTCCCACTGCCCCTGGCTGAATATAGGTGATCAGTCTATATTCACCCGAGGTTCAATGAATTTTGATACACCTGACTTAGTTATACTAGCACCATGTCCTCTACATCCCAAATCATTCCCAAGGCTACTACTAGTGTGCAAGCTCTAAGCTGGCTAATAAGATTACGCAAGGGAATTGCGTAACTAGGTGCAAAGCATAGTGCGTACGTAAGTATGAGGACATACTTACCAGGTGTGCTTAAGCATGAGGACATGCTTTCTGTACATGCATAAGCATGAGGACATGCTTATGGGGAATTACTAAGATAGACAGACTTAAATCGTCTACTAACAGGGCACACATTCGACAAGAGTCCCATCAACCAGTTCATCAAATAAGCCATTAACATCTCATCAATCATATTATCAATCAATTCGTCTCATGTGTTCTCAATTATCTACATCCTTAAACTAGTTGTACGCGAGGCTTCAGCTTGGCAGGCAGGTACGTGGCGGTCATAGGGCTAAGTTTTTGAAAAAGTGATTATAGTCTAGGTTTTGAAAATACCCAGTTCTCTATAACCTTGTGTGACACACGGTAATTTTTCACTCTTATTTAAATAATAAATGATAATTTATTATTACTAAACCTAGTTATTAAGCATGCATAAGCTTTGCTTGATCATTCGAGTAGATAACTCGCATACAGTAGCCTATTGCATTACTTTTGCATTCATTTCATTATGTGAATATTTCATTATTGTCTTATGATTTAAATTGTAAGACGAGAGGTTATCTCGTTTTCCACCATGACCGACACCGCACGCGTACCGACACTATGATAAGGGCAAATAAAACATATGATGAATCCCCGGAATAGAAAATGTTACCAATATAATATCACTTTAGAGACGAATCCAGAAAGTATTGGATGATAAAATTTATCGAACCATAGATAAGACACAATATAAATTCCGCAAGGCACAAAATACACAATACAATGTAATCTACTTACAATAATTGTCCAACGAACCTTTATCCATACCGATAATATTCAATACACATAAACACTTAACACAAATGATATATCACCTAATAAATTATCCAATGCTTCGCCAAATATAATTTTTTTTATATATAATCTAAGGACTTTAAGAGTTTGTATTCTTCCTCATTTGTGTCTTCATCCCTCACGACAGAACCCAAAGAAAAAGAAGAGAGAAGGAAAGCAGACTTCTATCACCCCTATCTCTTTCATATGTATAAACGCATGGGTCAAAAGGCTGCAAATCTCAAAGGAGAAATCCAACATTCACCTTTCTTGCCACTCACTCTCACCCTCACCTCTTTCATGAATCATATTGTTTCCTCCTTTTGTTTTCTGTCACCAAATCGCACGCCAAGGCACAAGTCAAAGTCTTGAGACCTATCACTAGATGAAGAACCTATCATCTTCTTTTCCTTTTCTTCCATAGGTAATCACGAGGGTTTGTCTAGTTATGAGAAAGGATAGCAATGTTTGCTAAAAATGGCCTCTCATCAAAACCCACGAAGTAAAGGTAAAGTCAAAGCATCCCATTGATCCTCCTATTTACTGGATCGAGTAAGAAGAGGCACCACAACAGTTTCATCATTTACTTTACCAAAAATTAGGGTTGAGTAAGATTTAGGGCTTTCAAAAATTGATTTGGGGGTTTTGCAATTGGGAGTGCATTTGAGCTAATTCAAGTTTTTTGGAAACCCACGAAGCAACCTTCGTCCTCCACACATCGCCTATCGAGTTGAGGTTATAAATCTTCCTTTGTTGTAATGTTTTATGTGTTGTTAATGTAATTTTAAGTTTAGTATTTTGTATCAAACATTCGTTACACACTGGGTCACGTTAATAATATTTTCTTGGTTGCTATGTTGAGATTTGTTTAGTCATTTACTTGTTAAAAATGGTTGCTGTCGAGAGTAAGGAGAACAAGAAAAATAGAGGAGTTGAGTTTTATAAAAAGAGTTGCTAATAACAGTTAGTACAAAATCGGGAAATTTATGATGTCTTTGAGCAGTACTCAAAGTAGTGTATAAACCTTAATAATTTATAATCTTTGGAAAATGAAACAGTCATGTGTAAATTAAATTTTGTTGATTTGTTTTGTTGATATCATTTTCTGTCGAGTACAAGGACCCAAGACCAATGTAATACATTTTTTTATATTGAAGGGAGTAGGTATTATATTAGAGTCATGATATCAAACTTGGTATTGAGATGTCGAGTTGTTGTCTGAATCGATTAGGAGTCCATTTCGATGCTAGTGACCCTTTCCAGTCTACCTCATTTGTCCATTGTTTCGACTAGAGTCGTATACAAAAGAAAAACTCACACCAAGTTCTGACCTTGTTGTAGCTTGAGAAAATGATTTTCGTTATTATGAGTACCCTGTGTCTCGGATTAAGACCATGAGTCTTGTGTTAAATTTGTTATGTCCTTCAAGTATAAGATCCCAAGTCAAGTGTACCTATTACTAAATAAAAGTGATCAACCTATAATTTGTCATAATCCGAAATAGTACTATAGATTGTCGGAATGAGATCGAGTTGAGTAGTACTCGACTAGCACAAGATTTCACCACACTTTTACTCAAACTTTCAATAACTTGTTGGCCTTGAGCATCACTCGAGATGTTATGGACACCTTGTTATGTTAGTTCTTTCTGAAATTGGTATCCTCCACAAAGAGTTTGGCGCAAACAGGTTCTACCAAAAATGCAAATTAGCACCTTGACTTCAAGTCCTGGGCCACAGCCCAACTCGCGACTTATACTACACAAGGGCTTGTTTGTCTTATGGGCCAAGACCCATATCGAGTACCTTACCACTAACGACACCAGGCTGCTGCCTAATGGTGGCTCGGGGTGTTCGTTTGATAGTTTAAATGGGTCAACAAAAATTATAACGTGAAACATAAACTAGAGATCAATTATAAAACCAAACTTGTAACCGCATAGTCTTCCTTCCATTTCGTACATATTATCTTAATGTCAAAAGTCTTAACCCAACGAAAAATGTGTAAAGGTTTGACATAAACAAAGAGTGTTTTAAAACATGATTCACTTAATAATGCCTACGTCAACATTTAACGTCAATATGTAAGCAAATGTATGTTAAGTAAATTTCTCGTTTAGAACTATATGTATTAAGAACAAATTTTAATAAATAAATGAGGACTACTATATAATTTGGTCAACTAATAAACTTGAGAGTTTTCAACTTTAACTTCAATATTTTCAAAATACAATTAGAAAATAAATAAACTAATATTGGTTTTGACAATACCATTTCGTGTTAACTTAAATAAGTATATATACACTTATATACTAACCAGTGGGATATTGTAATTATTTTTCAAATCAAACTTGGTTTTAAAACCATTATGGTGTCAACATGAAGAAGTATATATACACTCATACACTTACTAGTAAAACCATTTAATCATTTTTATAAACTAAATTTTAGTTTTATTACAATTATAAAAACAATTGAACTATTTTAAGTAAGTGATACTTAAAACAATGAACTAAAACACTGCCCTCCTTATCTAGGTCGCGTGTCGGTGCCGGTATCACAACATTCACTAAATTCCACTTTTGGATTGCACATTTGCTAAGGTGAGTTTTCATAGCCCCTATTTTACTTGATAAACTGTTTTATACATTTTGGGGTGAGAAAATATGCAAAACCTTTTCATGGACCTAAACTATTGCATGATTACTATTACGTGGTTTAGCCTAAGCCCTTATGTCCCTAGAAATGCCCCTTTTCATGAACCGTCAATTCCCTATTGGGAAGCGCGAATGTTATAAATAGATCTATTGAGGGTGACTCCTCCGTTCGGTTGGCCCTGCTTAGGCCATGGCGAAACGTATACCATGTCAAAATCGAGTGTTGAGGGACAAAACACTCACAATGGGCCTATGTATTGTATGATATCATTTGCATACAGAAACTGTCGTAGTATCGGTTGCATGAACTTAGAGCTAACGTAATAGACTTTCATCCATATATCATTATATTCTTTGTAATGATTATATGACTCGACTTATGGTCCAAACTTACTGTTTTAACTTAAACCTATGAACTCACCAGCTTTTAGCTGACCTTTTTAGCATATTTTCTCAGGTGCTTAGTTTGTGATCATGGATGCAAGGCAAGAGGCAGTAAATAGTCGTAGTAATATCTAAAGAAGTGTTTTTACACATAACGATGTCTTAAATTGGGACCACTGAATTTATGGGATGTGCCAATTTATCTAAACAATGTTGTATGATAATGTTTTAAAAACTATTTTATGAAATCAAACGGAGTATGTAGTCCGTTCTTTATTACTTGTGTTGTGATCTCCGATTTAGTAACATTCCCCTTAGTACGTATGCTTCTGCTAAACAAATTTGGGGGTGTTACAGATTGGCATCAGAGCTTAAGTTATAGAGAACTAGGTACATATAAACCCTAAACTATAACTACTTTTTACAAAAACATCACTCTACGACCGCTAGTTGTCACTTGCCTTACTTGCCATTTTACTTAGAGTTCATTTAGATATGACTGCATATTATATTGCCTATTTATTAATTCACTGCCTCATATCTATTATAAGTATATTTTTACATATACTTATACATATGCACCGTCTTGTCACAGACCATGCCTTCCCCTCACTCTGGAGCTGGATGCGATAACACAACAGAAGGTTTGTCACCTGCTGAACGCATCCCAGCCCCTGCTCAACTCACTCCTGACACTGGAAACCCGTACAGGGTAATGTATCAAGTTCACTAGGAGGGTACTACCCACACTCCACATGCCCACTTCCAAATCATCACCACTATCAGTACTGTACCTACTAGTTCCACTACTCCTACACTCTCACCAAGGCATCAAAGAGATCCACTTCTCAGTTGGGAGATACCTGCTAGCAAGAAAATCTGTCTCTCTGCATCATCACCATCGTCTTCTGGTACACCACCTCATAGTGTGTTCGAAGTTGGGGAAACTTCGGAAGCAGCCATCGCTAGACCACCAACTCTCGACACAGTTATGGCACGCATAACACGTCATGAAGAACAAATAGAAGAGATGTCGGACCATCTGGGAGTATTACCAGAAGAAAGGATTGAAGGGATTGAAGAAGTGGTGGAAGAACTACAAGCGCTTGGCGAAAAACTCAAGGAATGCTACAACGATGTTGGAACAGTATTAGAAGGAACTCGTGAGAAGTTGAACGAAGTAATTGCCCGCCTTGAAGACCACATTGAAAGGTGTGCTCTGCAAACTCTAGGAGACACCCAGGGACGTCTCACAGAGATTGAGAGTCGGCTGACACGGTTGGAGACCGTTACTACAATAGCATTAACTGAGACAGGGTATCTGGAGGGTGTCGTAGAATTTCAAAGACGTAATATGGAAAGTAGGACAAATGAGGCCAACAACAAATTTGCCAGGATGGAGGCCCAGCTCAGAGAATTAGAGGAATGGAAGGCAACTCAACAAAGTCAACCCGGGGCAGCACCGGGAAGTGCTTAAATGTCACTTGGCATTGTATTAGACGTTGTGACGAGTGGTCTCAATAAAAACGCTAGTAGTAGTTTTGTTGTATGACAAACTAGAGCGAGTCAATGAACGCATGTTATGTATCGGCCATAGGAGCCAGGAACCTTCTTAGAATGTAATCGAGTTTATGGTGATGAACGACTATGCATAATAAATAACGTCTTGTGAATTATAACCTTATGTTAAACTCACTCCAACCAATCTTCGTTTTCTTAACATCATCATAATAAACTAAGTCTACGTAATATCCAATCAATACAACCTAGAAAATACTTGATTGAGAAGTAGTACACGTTGTAACCTTACAAATCTCCACCATGGTCCTCATACTTATAGAAAACTCATTGTTGTCATTCTTATGGTTGAAGGAAAATGTTTCCAGTAAAGCTGAACATGGACACAACCACCATTGAGAAATCTGTTACTGAACGAATTGCTGCAAGGATTGCTAACTATCAAGTCAACCACAACATCAGCCAGGAGAATAGGGAAGAAGTTGTTGGTAAGACGCCTACAACACGAAATTTCTCTTACCAAGAATTCAGAAACTGTAAACCACCAGCATTTGAGGGGACTGAAGGAGCCATAGGTTTGTCAAAATGGCTAGAAAGGTTAGAGACAATTTTCCGCGAACAGAGTTGTGCGAACAATTGTAAAGTCGAGTATGCTACTTGCACCTTTCGACACCAAGCCCTCACATGGTGGGACACTTATGTCTATTTAGTGGGAATAGACGCCGCTTACTCACTTCAGTGGGACACCTTGAAGAAAATGATGATCGCTGTTCAAGAAATGAACTGCGAATGATGGAACAAGAGTTTTGTGGACTAACTATGATAGAGAATGACCTCGAAGGGTACACCAACCGCTTTCGCGAACTGGCCCAACTATGTCCTGATATGATAGGACCTGAGGAAAAGAAACTCGAAGCATACTTTTGGGGATTTTCACCCAAAATTCGAAGGAACGTTGTTGCATTCGCGCCTACTATCACTCAAGAAGCTACTGGTGCGACTTCTGGATTGACAGATTCACTGCCCCAAGGCAAAGCAATGGGTACCGCTGTGGTAGCAAGAGGAACTGGGAATATGATGGTGAGGAAGATCAAATGCAACAATCAATCAGCGTCAATGGACAATGAAGTTAGGATTGCTAAAACCAAACGGGAAGTAATGTATCTCGGAACAAAACCCAAGTGCAATATATGCCCATATTACCACTATGGAAAGTGCCCTACACCTTGTGGAATTTGTAAAGGAATTGGGCATAAGACGGGAGATTGTAAGCAACCTATCGGAGGCGGTGGTATGCCATGGGTGTGGAATGAAAGGTCAAATCAAAATCAAGTGCGGATAGAAAGGATCAAAGCGAAGGCAACAACCTGTCGAAACAATTTCCTGAAGAAAGTGTGAAGAATTATTCAGGCTCCCAACGGACACCAAGGAAGAAACTAAGTTAGCTAGAGATGATGTTTGTAATAAAGCTTAGTTTAAACTTCCAAGTCGAAGTCTTAAGAATCTACTTTAAGTACTTCTCTATGTAACCTTAATGTACTAAACCTTTCCTTGTAATGTATCAGCTGTCCTTATCGTGTTATCTTAATATATGTTTTCTCCATGACCACTTTCACCATATCATTAAGGACTTCAACTATCTTATCACGATGAAAGGATTTCTCTGAAGATAAGAGAAAGTCATCTTGGATATGCGACTAGTCTCTCTGACAAATTGGTATCACCCAACGAGATGACTTAGAAAAATCCACATTTCAAAGATTGCGAAGGTATTATTATCAATACCGTTAAGACCAACTCAAACTGTTACCTCGCCAAGAATCACAAATTCAACATTCCATCCCTAACCAGGTTACCATTGCTTCACACATCTTGGTCAAACGAGCCATAGGTCATGTTGTAAGGTGGTCGGCCTAACAAATCTTATAAACCATCACACCAAAACTTCGCACCTGAACTTTTGCGACATTTCCGCTGACCAAAGAATAAATACACCAAGATTAAGACTATACGAACAACACATCACGGTCCCCAATTATACATAGCCCGATCACCTATGTATAATTGGAGAACGCGTATACACGCGCATGGTTAAATTCTTGAAATTCTTACCCGGTCATGTTAAAGGAAGTGCTTAACTCACTATCACGAAATAGAAAAGTTCATGTCTATACCTCACGTCGACACCCCACCTTAAAATGCCATACATTTCACATTACACGGGAATAGAATAAACCGTGCCACCTGAGAGAAGAAATCTTCTACTAAGGAATCGAATGTGAAACGTTTGAACCTTCGACAATGACTTAGCACCATGTAGGACATTGGACCCAGAAACTGGCGCCTCGGATATGCCTATTCATACGTATTATTCTACCATCCACACTAAACAAAGATCGTCATATACCATAGGTCAACCCAACAAGCCCCCACACACATGACGCAAGGAAAAATCATGTGGTGCACCTGTTTTAGACATACCTGAGGTTGACAGAAACTCTACCATTTAAAGGAGACGCTTTACACCAGAGCTGAAAGCTATCCTGATCCAAAGAGGAAAATAATGGTACAGAAGACTCAACACCCGAAGATCCATGAGAAACACTACACAGTGCACAAATTTGAGTTAGAACCCATCATAATCACACTAAGGAAATCTAGAAATGCTATCCTTACTACATCAAGGGAGTACAGTGTACATCGACCACAAGGTCCCACGGAACGTATGGAATCAAAAGGAAGTTGACCACGTGAAGACACCAATAATTGGAGTCGCAACGTAGGTTCACTACAACATTCATACTCACCAAGGGCGAAACGGTCATAACCGCATATACTCTAAGCAACATCTAGCAAACTAAACCTTTTAAAGCCAGATCATTGGGAAAGTGATCTTAAGGCTCAAGTAGTTCACCCCTCCCATTTAAAGTCTTAAGGCTCAAGTAGTAGCACTCAAGGGAAGAACCGACTAAATAAAACTCTTACGACATACCTAAAGGTAAATTGGAGTCCGTAAAGGACCGAAGGGAATCTTAACCCCAAGGAGAAATGTTGGGACCCACGCCATGAAGGGATTGGTAATTCCATTATGTGCGAACCTCATTAAGGCCAGGAGTAATACTTATCTAGTGTCCGTGAGACGACCTTAATCCAGAAAGCTATTCTGAGCACCAAACATGAAGACTGGTATATGACCTATGTCAAACAATACTTAGTATGCTCGAAGAGAAAAATTCAAACAATCAGAAACCATCAAACCTACCGGTACAAACCGAAAACTTCCAGATAGAAATGGGAATGCATAACAATGGACTCTAGTACCAAGTCACCAGAGACCCCTATCGGTTATAACACTACTTGGGTAATAATTGATCACCTCACCAAATCCACCTATCCCTATCAAACAAAGAGGACGGCAACCTGGACAAACTTACACGGTTTGCTTGAAGCAAAGTGCTACGAGTCATAGCGTTTCAATTCTCCTCATTCCAAATAGCGATAACCATTCACATCAAACTTTCGAAGATCACTCCAAAGTTTTTGAGAATCCATCTGGAAATGAGTACCACCTACCGTCTTCCGACTGATGGACTAAATGGAAGGACCATTCAAGCTATAGAAGTTATACTTCGATCATGAGTAACATATTTCGAAAAGTAAATAGAGTAGGCAAATTTCCTTAACCAAATTCCCTTGCAACAAAAGGCCACCTCATAAGGCACCGCATGGTCAAAAGCGCAAATCAATCGTGTTCAGAACAAAGACCGGCAAGGAACCAGTCCAATGGCTCCAAGCCTCTATCGAGAACCATTGATAAAAGTATGCGGATCAGAGGTCGAGTGTAAACAACTTTGATCGTCAAAGTCAATAAATATAGGACTAAATGACGCTTGAAGTTCAATTCGACGAGAAAGTTAGGTTGAGATGTCGCCTCAGAAAAGCATAAACTATTTTAACAGAACGCAAAGGGCAATACCTTGTTTCGTAAGATTAATCAGATCCTCTCCAAGGCCGAGCTGGTAGTTACCAACTCGGATTACCATCAGAACTATACGTTCTGCACAACCATTCTAGTACGCACAACTCAGAGAAACACCCTTTTATACTAGGGATTGTACTGCCATGGAAAGGCGTAACCCATTTTGGAAAACGTGGAAAGTTGAATCTTTATTACGTTGAACCTTTCAAAATTCTCGCAAAAGTCGGGCCGGTAGCCTACCGATACGAATCAACACGAGAACTCAACTCCAAGCATAACGTGGTTCCCATATGCAACTCGAGGAATTGTCTTTTCGACGAAACTCTCGTCATTCCATTGGAAGAAAAACAAAATCGACGAAAGATTGGAATTTCGTCGAGGAACCCATTAAAATTTTGGATAAAGAAATCAAACGGCTTAAACAAAGCCGCATTCCTATCGTTAAGACCCGTTGGAACTCTCAAAGAGGTCCAGAATACACGTGGGAACATGAAGATGAATTCAAGCGTAAATACCCACATCTTTTCTCAACTTCAGCAAGTAATTCTAACTGAAAACCGAGGACGGTTTTCCTTCTAAGGCGGGGAGAATGTGACACACGGTAATTTTTCACTCTTATTTAAATAATAAATGATAATTTATTATTACTAAACCTAGTTATTAAGCATGCATAAGCTTTTCCTGATCATTCGAGTAGATAACTCGCATACAGTAGCCTATTGCATTACTTTTGCATTCATTTCATTATGTGAATATTTCATTATTGTCTTATGATTTAAATTGTAAGACGAGAGGTTATCTCGTTTTCCACCATGACCGACACCAGCAGCGTACCGACACTATGATAAGGGCAAATAAAACATATGATGAATCCCCGGAATAGAAAATGTTACAAATATAATATCACTTTAGAGACGGATCCAGAAAGTATTGGATGATAAAATTTATCGAACCATAGATAAGACACAATATAAATTCCGCAAGGCACAAAATACACAATACAATGTAATTTACTTACAATAATTGTCCAACGAACCTGTATCCATACCGATAATATTCAATACACATAAACACTTAACACAAATGATATATCACCTAATAAATTATCCAATGCTTCACCAAATATAATTTTTTTTTATATATAATCTAAGGACTTTAAGAGTTTGTATTCTTCCTCCTTTGTGTCTTCATCCCTCACGACAGAACCCAAAGAAAAAGAAGAGAGAAGGAAAGCAGACTTCTATCACCCCTATCTCTTTCATATGTATAAACGCATGGGTCAAAAGGCTGCAAATCTCAAAGGAGAAATCCAACATTCACCTTTCTTGTCACTCACTCTCACCCTCATCTCTTTCATGAATCATATTGTTTCCTCTTTTTGTTTTCTGTCACCAAATCGCACGCCAAGGCACAAGTCAAAGTCTTGAGACCTATCACAAGATGAAGAACCTATCATCTTCTTTTCCTTTTCTTCCATAGGTAATCACGAGGGTTTGTCTAGTTATGAGAAAGGATAACAATGTTTGCTAAAAATGGCCTCTCATCAAAACCCACGAAGTAAAGGTAAAGTCAAAGCATCCCATTGATCCTCCTATTTAATGGATCGAGTAGGAAGAGGCACCACAACAGTTTCATCATTTACTTTACCAAAAATTAGGGTTGAGTAAGATTTAGGGCTTTCAAAAATTGATTTGGGGGTTTTGCAATTGGGAGTGCATTTGAGCTAATTTAAGTTTCGTTTGGTTCGAAACCCACGAAGCAACCTTCGTCCTTCACACATCGCCTATCGAGTTGAGGTTATAAATCTTCCTTTGTTGTAATGTTTTATGTGTTGTTAATGTAATGTTAAGTTTAGTATTTTGTATCAAACATTCGTTACACACTGGGTCACGTTAGTAATATTTTCTTGGTTGCTATGTTGAGATTTGTTTAGTCATTTACTTGTTAAAAATGGTTGTTGTCGAGAGTAAGGAGAACAAGAAAAATAGAGGAGTTGAGTTTTATAAAAAGAGTTGCTAATAACAGTTAGTACAAAATCGGGAAATTTATGATGTCTTTGAGCAGTACTCAAAGTAGTGTATAAACCTTAATAATTTATAATCTTTGGAAAATGAAACAGTCATGTGTAAATTAAATTTTGTTGATTTGTTTTGTTGATATCATTTTCTGTCGAGTACAAGGACCCAAGACCAATGTAATACATTTTTTTTATATTGAAGGGAGTAGGTATTATATTAGAGTCATGATATCAAACTTGGTATTGAGATGTCGAGTTGTTGTCTGAATCGATTAGGAGTCCATTTCGATGCTAGTGACCCTTTCCAGTCTACCTCCGCATTGTCCATTGTGTCGACTAGAGTCGTATACAAAAGAAAACTCACACCAAGTTATGACCTTGTTGTAGCTTGAGAAACTGATTTTCGTTATTATGAGTACCCTGTGTCTCGGATTTCGACCATGAGTCTTGTGTTAAATTTGTTATGTCCTTCGAGTATAAGATCCCAAGTCAAGTGTACCTATTACTAAATAAAAGTGATCAACCTATAATTTGTCATAATCCGAAATAGTACTATAGATTGTTGGAATGAGATCGAGTTGAGTAGTACTCGACTAGCACAAGATTTCACCACACTTTTGCTCAAACTTTCAATAACTTGTTGGCCTTGAGCATCACTCGAGATGTTATGGACACCTTGTTATGTTAGTTCTTTCTTAAATTGGTATCCTCCACAAAGAGTTTGGCGCAAACAGGTTCTACCAAAAATGCAAATTAGCACCTTGACTTCAAGTCCTGGGCCACAGCCCAACTCGTGACTTATACTACACAAGGGCTTGTTTGTCTTATGGGCCAAGACCCATATCGTACCTTACCATCGACGCACACCGCGGCCTAATGGTGGCTCTGGTGTTCGTTTGATAGTTTAAACGGGTCAACAAAAATTATAACGTGAAACATAAACTAGAGATCAATTATAAAACCAAACTTGTAACCGCATAGTCTTCCTTCCATTTCGTACATATTATCTTAATGTCAAAAGTCTTAACCCAACGAAAAATGTGTAAAGGTTTGACATAAACAAAGAGTGTTTTAAAACATGATTCACTTAATAATGCCTACGTCAACATTTAACGTCAATATGTAAGCAAATGTATGTCAAGTAAATTTCTCGTTTAGAACTATATGTTTTAAGAACAAATTTTAATAAATAAATGAGGACTACTATATCATTTGGTCAACTAATAAACTTGAGAGTTTTCAACTTTAACTTAAATATTTTCTAAATACAATTAGAAAATAAATAAACTAATATTGGTTTTGACAATACCATTTTGTGTTAACTTAAATAAGTATATATACACTTATATACTAACCAGTGGGATATTGTAA
This sequence comes from Chrysanthemum makinoi, assembly GCA_910596185.1. Classification (NCBI taxonomy): domain Eukaryota; kingdom Viridiplantae; phylum Streptophyta; class Magnoliopsida; order Asterales; family Asteraceae; genus Chrysanthemum; species Chrysanthemum makinoi. The sequence goes on along the minus strand of OU343220.1, from coordinate 39,562,021 downwards.
TTATTTTTCAAATCAAACTTCGGATTTTAAAACCATTATGGTGTCAACATGAAGAAGTATATATACACGCATACACTTACTAGTAAAACCATTTAATCATTTTTATAAACTAAATTTTAGTTTTATTACAATTATAAAAACAATTGAACTATTTTAAGTAAGTGATACTTAAAACAATGAACTAAAACACTTTGCTTCTCCTTATCTAGGTCGCGTTCCGTGCCGCATCACAACATTCACTAAATTCCACTTTTGGATTGCGCATTTGCTAAGGTGAGTTTTCATAGCCCCTCTTTTACTTGATAAACTGTTTTATACATTTTGGGGTGAGAAAATATGCAAAACCTTTTATGGACCTAAACTATTGCATGATTACTATTACGTGGTTTAGCCTAAGCCCTTATGTCCCTAGAGAATGCCCTTTTCATGAACCGTCAATTCCCTATTGGGAAGCGCGAATGTTATAAATAGATCTTTTGAGGGTGACTCCTCCGATTCGGTTATGCTTAGGCCAAGGCGAAACGTATACCATGTCGAAATCGAGTGTTGAGGGACAAAACACTCACAATGGGCCTATGTATTGTATGATATCATTTGCATACAGAAATTGTCGTAGTATCGGTTGCATGAACTTAGAGCTAACGTAATAGACTTTCATCCATATATCATTATATTCTTTGTAATGATTATATGACTCGACTTATGGTCCAAACTTACTGTTTTAACTTAAATCTATGAACTCACCAGATTTTAGCTGACCTTTTTAGCATATTTTCTCAGGTGCTTAGTTTGTGATCATGGATGCAAGGCAAGAGGCGGTAAATGGTCGTAGTAATATCTAAATAAGTGTTTTTACACATAACGATGTCTTAAATTAGGACCACTGAATTTATGGGATGTGCCCATTTATCTAAACAATCTTGTAAGATAATGTTTTAAAACTATTTTATGAAATCAAACGGAGTATGTAGTCCGTTCTTTATTACTTGTGTTGTGATCTCCGATTTAGTAACATTCCCCTTATGCGTATGCTTCGCTAAACAAATTTGGGGTGTTACACCTTGGCTCGATACCAATCTGTACACCCCGAAATTTTGGTTCAGAAGCATACGACCTTTGGGTGCTACAATCTTGGTATCACAACGTAAGGTTCAAAGAATGGTTTTTATCCCATTTATTTAGAGTAAAATTCATTAATTGAAAACCATAAGTTTACATTAATGAAAGAAGTGCGGAAATAGGCCCAAAAGATAATCAAGCGTCCCGTTTATTCATCGAGTCACCTATGACCATGCCTTGGCGTCTTCCAATAGTGAGCTATCGCCTTAAACACGAGAACACATGCTAAAAGGTCAACATTACGCTGGTGAGTTCATAGAGTTTAGTTACAAAAACAATAGTGGACCTGATAGAGTTTAATTTCTATGTGCAACTAAGGCAGACATATAATACACATTCCATTCAACAATCAATCCAATCCATAATCCACAACACAATCGAGATCTCAACGGGGCCCCCAGCGACTCTAGCCAGGCACCACTTTATAGCAAAGCTTAGAGCAATGCTACCCTGGTCTAGGTCGGTTACACTTAGCTAGGCGTCACGTTATAGCATAGGAATGCTACCCTAGTCTAAGTCGGTTACACTTAGCTAGGCATCATGTTATAGCATAGGAATGCTACCCTAGTCTAAGTCGACAAATGTCGCACGTCTAGCCTTTCCTAGTCAACACATTAGCAATTCAAAAGAGTAGTGGCAGGTCCAAGAAATAGCTTGCATTCTCATAAACACGTAAAATGTTCAATCACCATATCAATATACCAAACATCAATAATTTACAAATCATATTCACGTATCCCGTTACGGTTCGTTAAAAGCAGCATGTATTCTCCCCCAAAATAGTTATGAAAACATTTGAAAATAGGGGCTATAAAACTCACCTTAGCCACAAAGAAATGCATTATACACTATTGACACGACTGGCATCTAAAGCTAATCTCCAAGGTATCCAGATGAATGTACGACAAGTACGATAGAATAGAAGTGACGCAACCTAATGCGTAAATGATAATCTTAAAATACGACTCATCCGATAAAGAAATCAATAGAGAGTAGTGTGTTGTAGTTTTCGTGGATCATCCATGTCATTACTTTCAAAAGTCCATTATCGTTCCCAAAAGTTTATAATTAATATCTCAAAAGTTTAGTTTTAACGTTTCATGTGGTGATAAGGAACATAGACGTGACGTACATAACTCATCTGCGAAGGAAGAAGACATTGACATAATCGAGACATCTGAGACCATAACCCACGCCCAAAAGGAAAAGACATTGACAAGGTCAAGAGAATCGCGACAATACTCAAGCTAGTCAAAGACTAGGAAATGACATCTATTTATGACAATAAAATATGTTAACTTTCGATAACTTCCCCAAAATCCCCAAACGTACATGTTTATAATAAAGGAATAGTTTCCCTTTATTGCTTGATAATAAAGGTTTCATAAACGTTACTGCATTCTAGACGAGTTTATGATAAAGTACCTCTAATAAGTGTAGTATATTATAAATGACACGTTTGTTTATCCAATACTACCAAAATAGTTGGAATATCGTCAAAACGTATAAGTTTTGAAAAGGTTTTAGGATATTTAAAGAAATCACATTGATTTAAGTTTATAAAAGTTTTTACGAAATTTTCGGCATGAAGTGCCCATTTTTAAAACATTTCCAAGTTATAACGACTCTTAAATAATATAAAATGTATCGTTAAGTTTTTCAATTCGTCAAATGTTACAATTTATAATATACAATCGAACATATCATTCGCGTATATATTAGTTGTTTAGTCTTATTGACCGTTTGTATAGTTCGAGTTTAGATATGTTAAACTCTTACGAGTATAATATACCCTTCCGTCGCGTTTACCAAAGGGTCTATAATGTCCAAATAACCAATACCGTAAATCCAATACGTCCAATTCTTGTCCAATCAATATATAACACCACAATGCTTGTATCCGATTCAAGTGTTGCAATGAATCCCTCAACTATAAATACTTTAACCATTTTATAGTTTCTTATTCGTTAGTCTGGTTTTTTAGATGTAAGCCGAAACCATAGCCCAAGACATAGATAAACAAGTAACACAAGTAACAAAATAACGACACGCAGTCGTGACTCCCGTGAGTCATGGCTCGACTCTAGTAAAACCTAGGTGGTTCTCGAACTCAAACAAACAACCCAAGTAACATCTAAACCCCAAATCAAAACAAATGCCCTTAGATGATTGTTTAACCTCGGCACAAACAAACGCAATACACCCTTGTAATTCACTAGTTGACCCAAAACCCGTAAACGTTAGCTGAAACAAATCTAATACGAGACCCTAGATGGGTCTCTTATACCGAGTACAAACAAACAGGACAACGCACCCTTTGTGGGTGGCTCACCAGAACCTTGACGCAACAACAAATCAAATCCGAGACCAATGACAATCACAAGTCAATAATATACCACCGACATAAGACCTATTTTTACCGAATCAGAACCGAGTGGTTTTTAACTCGATCCAACACAACCTGGAATGACAATAATAACTTCACCAGAATCAAAAACAAATCCGGGTCTTAGTCTCGACCCGTATACCTTCGCATCTCCACGAACACCACTTAACAATTATATTACCACACGAAATCAGTTGCAATACTTTTCCAAAAATTTCATCAGATTTATTAACCATTTCTTAAAACATGTTTATCCTGTTTACTGGTTTTTATGTCCACGAACACTAACACGAAACGAATATAAACGATTTGAAATCGTTTACTAACTGAGAAATACAAAAACGAAAGAAGGAGGCGGCATCTTACCAACTCAGTCGAGAAAATAGAAAAGAAAGGAAGAAGACGAGGGGGTGGAGTGATGGTGACGGCGGTGGTGTGTTACTAACACACAACTCCACTGCCACGACTAAACCCAAGCTGTGACCCTTGCTTCGAACCAACCGATTTTATTTCGTAACCATAAAACCCTAACATACGCGCCACTAAAAATCAGATATAGGACGCGTGAGAGTGTATTGGGGCGCGTGTGGTACGAAACCGTGACTACAAGGGCTTGATCTACAAGATGGAAATGGCGGTGTAGCATGGTGGTGGCTGCCGGTGTTGGTCGGAATCTTGGCCGGAGGGGTGGCAGCGGCGCCGGAAATATAAAGAGGTGGGGAGATGAAATAACCCTAGTTTATGTTATCTCTATCTATATATAGCTTAGACACAAGGACCATTGTGTAATTACCCCAAGGACTAGACTGAAATTTGAGCGCGGTGACTATTTTGTAATTTGTGTGATCTTTTGTAATTTAGTGATTCGGGCTTGTTTAGACTACCAAACGATGGATTCATGAGGCAGGAATTACACCAACGTGTTCAGAATAATATTTCCGATAAGAATTATACTCCCTCCGTCTCAAATTAATAGTCATATTTCCTTTGGGATGTCTCAAAAAGATCAGTCCACTTTCCTTTTTAGTAATAAATAGGGAATTTTGTGGGTAATATTCTATATGAGTGGTTGAAAATTGTTGTGGTCCTACTTTTATTAAACTTGATGATTTTTGTCTCCTGACAATAATTTTGAGACGGAGGGAGTATATAATACGACTCGTGTCTCAATTTAGTTAAAACGATCGCTCTAATAGATATTTCTCCAATAACGACGCATCGAGGAATTTATGAGTTGTCACATAGGACCGAACTCGAGACCACGAGATTGCACACTTTACGTATGAGAATTAAAGTTAATAATTAAATGTAATAGTTATATTTATTTATTAATTAAACGAAATAACATAACGGACGTTAAGTAATTAGTGTAATGGACTAACGGTCGATAAATGCAATTGGAAAAGGACTAAGTTGTAAATAATGGGAAGGTTTCGGAATTCCTTGTGGGATACCTCATCCGATCGACCCACAAGAAAGGAACCAATCCATCTACAACTCAAACTTGTTCACCAAGTTTGTTTGGGTATAAATACAAAACGTTTGTAATTTATCTCTTGTTCTCATTGGCTAAACCTAAAAATTGTTTTGTGTGTGTTTTTGCTCCAAACCGATCGTACACCTTCCTTAGGGTGTCGATCTCCATCTTTTCCAATACAAAGTTATTTTGTTTGATTAAAACTAGCATTCTTTTAATTCGGTATAATACGCTACGTGTACAAGAAAGTGGTACTAACACCTTATTGTAGTATTCTTGGAATTAAAAACGGTAAGAGAGGTAATTCACATAATCCTATAAACCTTAATTAGGGTTCATCTCAAATTGCTAGTTTTGTGGATTTGATTCTTGTTCGGCTAGAATCAAGAAGATACGCATATTCTTGTTTATGTTAATTAATTATTCGTTAATCTTTTCTATACGCTTTCGCATGTGTACTTAATGTTTATGGTTTAAATTTATGATCAGTCATCTTATATAATCTCATTGATTGTTCCAAAAACGTTGACATAGTTACATTCCGCAACAGGACACAAAGCCTGACATACCATTAATTAGATTGTATAGCTGTCATCACCTTGCATATATTGTGTTATATAGTATATATATATATCTATGGCATAAAAAGGGTGCAAGAGGATAAGGATCATTAGAGGTGATCTTAATTTCATAAAGTTAGATCTGAAATTAGACGATTCAAATGTTTTAATAAGCAGTTGAAGCACGACTAGGGTTTTGCATTCAGTTTAGCAATTGTCTTGAGAAAAATGTACATACTCGCCCACCATTGATAATGGGCAATCGAAAGGTGGAACAACCTATTTTGAGAATTATGTTTGATCTAAAAACGAATGCATAGTTAGGTTAAAATTGTTGAATAATGATCGATATGACATAAAAACGAAGGCATGGTTAGATCAATACGTCCATTAGTAAGAAAAATGAATAAAAAAATTCAGATTTTATAATCAAGATGATATATTTCAAAGAGAAATGAGGTAAACTATGTTGATATTCATTCCTTTCCCCACCCCGAACTCACACCCGCAAACACCAATCAAAACGGCAAGATTGGCTTTCAATGCTTTGTATATTAATAAGGAAGGAAACTGAATACACTTTACAATAGATGGAGACTACTATATTTATACTAAATAAACAACTGACTACTAACTAGAATCTGACCCACGTATACCTACGAGTCAACTAAATAAAAGACTATTAGAGCAAGGGGTATGGGGCGTTGGTTCTCCACTTCCAACGTGGCAGCTTCACAAAATTTCGCCCATCGCCATGATACCACATGGCTTCGCCAGTATGCAATTCGCCGGGGAAACAACGAAGTAAACGACAAGGAACATATCCGTTGCAATCACTATGGAAAATAATGGAAAATAAATAAAATGATAGTGAGTGGAAAGTGAAGAAGAAGTGGTGATGTTGTGATTGTGGGGTATTTTTTTGTTAGTGTGTTGGAGTGATGTGGAGGTGATGTGGGTAGCGGTGAAAGTGAAGAGAATTGGGCATGTTGTGATACCCTTGCTCTTATTATGCCCACGTAAAGCATGTGGAGGGAGAATTGCTTGGTCTTCCATATTACTCGGTCAATGCAACCACCCAGTCTCTTCTCAATGGATCAAACTATCCACCGACCCGGTCCATGACCTCAGCCCATCAAGATTATACCCAACAAACTAAGACACATCTGGGTGCTACATTACGGTTCATCAATTTGTACACATGTTGCTCATAAGCATATTGTAATGAGGGAGGGATTTGGGACGTTTGAAACTAAGAATGCATGTCAAAATACAATGCACATGCTCATAAAAGAAGTTTGTTCTATATTTTTCAAGCATAAAAATAGGAAGTAAACATCTATGAGATCTTTCAAAATAAAAAAGAAAACAGAATAATGTCAGCTGATCATGTAAGTATTATAACCTCTAAATTGAAAGTGATGATGAGACACAACTCTCCACATATTCGATGGCATCAAATCCAAACTTTGTCTTCGGTAAAGTTCTTACTGCCTCATATGAATCATTCAACACGTCGTAGATCACGTATTCATGTGTGTGATTCATCAACAGAGCAATTTTTCCATCATCCAAAATACACATCATACGATACGTAGACAATAGAAGGGGTGTATTAAGTGACTTTAACTGACATACTTTTGACAAAGAAGTTCTGAGACCATGTTCATCAATTACCCATAACTCTAATTTTAAACTGATACTGTTATAACAAATCATGCAAAGCCGTCCTCTAAATGTACCCAAGGGACACCTTGTGAGATGACAAAGTGATTGTTGTATCTCCGAAAATACCATCTTGTTAACATCGAGAGCCAATAGTATTCTAGTCCACTGTTTGGGTACATATACTATCCAATACAAAAATCCGTTTACAAAGACACCCTTATACTCATCACTGAAATCATAGTTCCCGATCAACTCTAACGGTTTGTTCCATGACTTGGTCTTAAGATTGTAGACTTCACAAAGTTGCAAATCACATCTTTGTGTCGAACTAATAATCACAACCTTTAAATCATCAGGGGTTGTGCCATAACCAAATCCATACACATAGTGTTTATAGGAACCATGACGAGGGTATGCTAAATCAGGAACTTTCACGACTAATCTCGTAAGTGGATTGTATAAGACCATATCATAATTGTAATCCAAACCTACTAATAGAACTATCCCATTGATTGTTCCAACAACTTTGACATATCTACCTCTCACGCGAGAAAAGAAGCTTGACCATTAAATTAGCATTGTCGTTGACCGGACGTTGTTGTCTATGGCGGAAAATGATAGGTGGAGAGAAGAGACCATTCGACGTGATCTAGAGTTCATAAAATTAGGTTCTGAAATCAAACGGTTCCAATGCTTTGATACACATTTGAGCCGGAACAAGGGTTTTGCAGGCAGTTTAGCAACTATCTTGAGGATAATGTCTTCGGGTAAATAGTAGTCCACCATTGATAATGAGTAATCGGAAAGTAGAATCAAGTGATGAGTTTATAACGAATGTAGCGTAATGAGATTATAATCTATATATAGTTCTGAATTTGATTCTAATGTTTATCATAATATTTTCCTTCAATATAAATCTAATCTTGGAATTTTCTTTAATACTGATAATGTGTAATTAATTTAAGAAAATATTTCGACATTCGAATGGTGGGATACTCTTAACAAAGGTTGTTTTATTATATATCGTCAAAATACTAATACGCTAAGATATATACCAAATTTCAAAAAAAAAATTGCATATACATTTTAGTAATTAAGATCGATATTCATGAATTGGTACATATATATTTTTTTAACGGCAACTATCTCATAATGTATATGCACAATAATTGAATCTCACATATTCTAATCAGATTTTGAAACCAAAGTTATTTGATTATGAAGTTTATCACATTTCTTTAATTATATTGAAATATATGAAAATAACTTAATGCATAAAAAAGGTACCACCATTTCAATTTTAGATATTTGCTATCTTATTTGTTTTTCCTTTTAATTTAATCTATTGATCTTTTTCCTTTGCAATAGTAGGAAATTAACAAGTTTAGAGTCACCTAGCCGGTTACTCTCTTTTGTTTCACATTTTAGTAATTAAATATAGTACGGAGTATTAACCACACAAGAAGTATAAGCACCACGTAGGATCTCTTTTAACAGCGCCGGACCATCGACAACCAGAACTGAACCGCCATCAACGCGCCCAAACTGCTACGTAAACCGCCAAAGCCCCACACATTATTGTTTTAGATTTATAACTTTGTTATTGGTAACTTATTTGAACAAAACTTGTCAATGTGAACTGTTATCATTATGCAATGCACGATTTTAGCCACCATACAATATATAAACTTTTACAATTGATCTACTATTTTATCAAATACCACGACTGTGATGTAAGGCGAATCTCATGAGCTTATTATTCTAGGTCGGAACAGGTTCATAGGATTCCCGACCCTTTGCTCTCTATATTTCAAGCACAAAGAGTTGGAATTAAACATCTATGAGGTCTTTAAAAAGAAAAAAGTACAAACGGAAGAACGCTTAATTGATTTCATTATAAAACCACAAAATTAAAGTAGAAGTGATGGAGAGACCCAACTCTCTGCATATTCGATGGCTTCAAATCCAGGTTGTGTCGTCGTCGTTACCATCTTATATGAATCATTCAACATGTCGTAAATTGTGAGTTCATGTTTGTTTCTCATCAATATAACAACTTTTCCGTCATCCAATAAACACTGCGAACGCCGGGACGTCGATAAGACGTATTCAAGGAGTGATGTTAACTGACAAACTTTTGAAAAAGATGTTATACGATCACGTTCATTCATTACCCACAAATCATATTCACAACTAATACTACCATAGCAAATCATGCAAACCTGTCCTTTAAATGTCCCCAAAGAAAAAAGTGTGACAATGTTGTATCACCGAAAGTACCATCTCTTTAACATTAAGAGCCAATATCACCCTTTTGTTCTCTTCTATTACCAATGTATTCCAATACAAAAATCCGTTTACAAATACACCCTTATCCCTAGAGCTGAAACATGCAATAGTTCCCGATCAAATCTAATGGTTTGTTCCATGACTTGGTCTTAAGATGGTAAACGTGAAAAGATCGCAAAATCCGTCCTGTCAACTAATAATCACAATTTTAAATCATCAGCTAGGGGTTGTGCCATAACCAAATCCATATGCCTCAGGATTATGGTAACCATGATGAATATGTGGGTCAGGAACTTTCTTATATGCGCTAGTGAGTGGATTGTATAAGATTATATCTGCATCAATATCATCACGAATAATAAATAAAAGGACTATCCCATTGACTGTTCCAGCAACACTGACATATTTACCTTCCGCAAAAGGAGTATGAAGCTTGAAAGCTAAATTAGCTTTGTCGTCGACTGGAACGTTGTTGTCAATGGCTTGAATTGGTTTACCTGAAATAAGGAGCATTCGACGTGATCTTGACTTCATAAAGCTGGGATCGGAAATCAGAAGGTTCCAATGCTTTGATACACATTTGAACCAACAAGGGTTTTACAGGCAATTTAGCAATTATCTGGAGAATAATTTCTTCTGGTACATATTTGTTAGCCATTAGATAACTAATGAGCTATCTAAAGGTGCAATGAAGTTATGAGTTTATAAAGAATGTAGCGTAATGAGATTAGAGTCTAATTCTAATTCTGATGTTTATCTATGGCTATCTTTGGCACACAATTATGGAGATTATGATTATTTTTAAAAAATAAGCTATTTAAAAATAATATTTGTTTGGCAGACATAGCTTATAAGAGATTAAAAATCTTTCATAATCTCGAAAATAAAAGTTACTTCATGTAGCTTATAAAAATTATCTCTTTTATAATCTTTTTAAGCACCAAAGACACTGGCATCGGCATCAGCACCGGCATGACATCGACATCAGCACAATCTATTTTTGCTAAACATACCCATAATCTTTTCCTTCAATTCTATATAAGGCTAAATATTTTCCATAAATGGTTTAACTATATATTATGCAGAATATTATTTGCCTAATTCAATAAGAAATATATCATCCAACTATACCTTTTATACTTTGTTATGAACCTGTAAACAAGCTTCAAAAGTTATTTGTTTTATACTAGCTCCTTAATTATCAGCGAAAAAAAAAATATGAATCCAACTACTTCTCAAAGTCGATAGTAATGGTGAGACCTAACTCTCACATATTAGATGGCATTCAATCCGTGCTTTTGTTGTGATCATTTAACATGTCGTAGATCATGAGATCATATGTGTTCTTCCACACCATAACAATTTTCCGTCAGACAAAATAGGCACAATACACATCATATCATAGGATTACGCAGACAATTGTGGGGATGATGGGTTCAGGTGTCGCATAACTGCTGTGAACTCACATACTTTCGAAAATTAATTTTCAAGACCATGTTCATTCATTACCCATAACTTATATCTAAAATGGATACTATTAGTGCAAATCATGGAAAGCCGTCCTTTAAATGTACCCATAGGAAAGACGGTGAGAACTCCAAAATTACCATGTCTTTAACATCGAGAACCAGTAGTATCCTTCTGTTCCCTCTGGGCACATTATACATTCCAATACATAACTCCATTTACAAACATATATACCCTTATAATACTCAATAAGATAGTTCCCAACCAACTCAAAAGGTTTGTTCCATATCTTAGTTTTAAGAATAAAGGCGTGGATCTCAAATCACGTTTAATTATATGTTGGTCTAACAATCCTAACAATCTTTAAATCATCATGGGTCGTACTACAAACAAATTCATATGCATAGTTATGGGCAGAACTATAATGAGATGGTGGATCAGGAACTTTTTTGAATGCTTCAGTGAACAGATTGTATCTGATCATATCAACACGAAGGACTAAAAAAACTAACCAATTGATTGTTTCAACAACCTTGGCATATTTCCATTCTGCACAAGGAGAACGAAGCTTGAGCATTGAATTAGAATTGTCGTCGCTTAGTTCATTGCTGTCTATGGCTTGAAAAGGATGGGTCGTCAGAAAGATCATGATTCCAATGCTTTGATACACATTTGAACCGTAACAAGGGTTTTGCAGGCGGTTTAGCAATTATCTTTAGAAGAAAGTCTTCTGGCACATACTCACCCGCCTTTGATGGTGTGGGCAACGAAATGGGAAACAAGCTATCTTGAAAAGAATGTCTTTTGGTACATACCCTTCTCCCTAATCAATTACTCTATATAATGTGTGTGTGTTTTATTGTTCATCATGTTGAATCTAGAAACGAATGACATTAAACTTTTAAGTTTGGTTGCGACAACTCCTTTTAAGACATTGATTTGAATTTGGCTTAGATGAATATATATTTGTAACCCGAACACATGCATTTCTCTCGGATTATATGACTATATATTTGTAAGAGCAATCAAGTTTACATATAGACATTAGATAAGCACAACCATACACAACAACATATCCCCCTTAAAAGACTTAAAAGGCTTACGTCTAAAATTCTGCATTGCATGAGAAACACTACACCGTCTGGTACATCTAAAGCCATGTTGCTATTGTATTGAAGGTTTGGGACGTTTGAAGCTAAAAATACAACATGTCAAAAGACAATGAACACGCGCATGCTCATAAAATAAGTTTACTTTATTTTTCAAACACAAAGAACAGGAATTAATCATCTATGAGGTCTTTAGAAATAAAAAGGAAGCAGAATGTTAACTGATCATATAAGTATTATAGCCTCTGATTTGAAAGTGATGGTGAGACACAACTCTCCACATATTCGATGGCTTCATATCCAATCCCTGACTTGTTTGCTAAAGTTGTTACTGTCTTGTATGAATCATTCAACATGTCGTAGATCATGAGTTCATTGGTGTGATTCCTTAACAAAAGAATTTTTCCGTCATCCAAAATACACATCATACGATCGTAAGGCATATGTGGGTACATCGATATAGGGTGTCTATCAAGTAACGGTAACTCACATACTTTCGAAAAAGCTGTTCTATGACTATGTCCGTTAATTACCCATAAGTAGTGGAGACAATTACTATCAAAGCAAATCATGCAAAGCTGTCCTTTTAATGTACCCAAAGAATAGTATGTGAGGCCAGGGGTTGAATGTTGTATCTCCGAAAATACCATCTTGTTAACATCGAGAGCCACTACTACCCTTTCTTTTTCCTTCTTGTTCTCTTGGCCATGGATACAATCCAATACAAAAATCCGTTTACAAACACACCTATACCATAACCGAAGTTTATAGTTCCCAATCAACTCTAATGGTTTGTTCCATGACTTGGTCTTAAAACTAAAGATGTCACAATAATGCAAATCAAATCTTTGTGTCAGACGAATACTCACAATCTTTAAATCATCTGGGGTTATGCCATAACCAAATCCATACGCATCATTAATGGAGGGATGATGAGGAGGTGGATCAGGAACGTTCATGATTGCTGCGGTGAGTGGATTGTATAAGATCATATCACTACGATTGTACTTAGAAACGAGTAATAGGACTATCACGTTGATTGTTCCAACAACTTGAACATATTTACCTTTCACAGAAGGAGAACGAAGCTTGAGTATTGAATTAGCATTGTCGTCGACTGGAACATTATTATCTATGGCATGAAAAGGATAGACGGAGAGAATATCATTCGACGTGATCTCGACTTCATAAAGTTAGGATCTGAAATCAAAAGGTTCCAATGTTTTGATACACATCTGAACCGCAACAAGGGTTTTGCAGGCAATTTAGCAATTATCTGGAGAATAATTTCTTCGGGTACGTACTTGTCCGCCATTAATAATAAGTATATATATAATCTAAAGGTGCAATAGATTTATGAGTTTATAAAAAATGTACCTTAATGAGATCAGAACATAATTCTAATTCTGATGTTTATCTGATAATCTTTTCCTTCCGTATAAATCTAGGTATTCTCATAATTGGTTTAAGTTATGTCAATGCTATTATATTTATTTACTACTAGTAAATATTTACTACGTTAACAATTGTAAGTATTTATAGTAGTATCACTAAAAACAACCACTTAACTGAAAGTGATGATGAGACAAAAACTCTCCATATATTCGATGAAGAAACATTAAAAATCATCTAAAAGGTTTTGCATCTACATACAATTGTCAATAAACATGTTTCAACCTCCCCAAATGAATTGAAAAATGTTTCTACTAGCTACTCCACTTATCACATTGTTACTTTGCTGCTTAAGAAGTTCCTCTTAGCACATGTGTCGCCATCCTAACAAAATCAAATACAAGGATGATGATTAGAATTACTGCTAATGGCGTGTGTTGGTGTTTTCTTTTGCGTTATAGCAAGTAGAATGTTAGTTCTCAGTGTAACTACTTCTCAACGTAACTACAGCTACAAAGTAACCGTCACAACAAGTTGGGTCGATCCACAGTAACATTATTTATACTTGAATTTTATATGTGTATAATGTGCTTGATATGATTACGAAAACTTTATTCTTACAATCAGTTATCTAGTTTTTTTTTTTTTTGCATTTAAAAACTCATCACTTGATTATTAACCTTTTGAGTTTTGACTATTTTCTTTTTAGTAAAAATTCTTTAGCGTAACCCATTTGATTCATTAAAAACAATATTTAACCAAAATCGACCTATAATTCAAGAAAATAGGCCGAAATTGTCGAAGCAGTTAGATAAGATAATATACAGGATTCACCACATATACATTTCCTTGTTGGTTCTGCATAAAATGGTGAGTTGTAAAAAAACGGGCAAATGTAAGTGAAAACTTACGACGAGTTTAAGTAGGCCGAGCAAGTGATATAACCGTTGGGTGTAGATCTAGGACAGCAATGGCAATTTCCTCAGTCACCTGTGGGACCTACAGCAAGAGACATAGATGAGCTTTTTGGGGAATCAACAAGAATCGACATGAACATTCAGCAACATGGTATTTCGATTAATTTACTTCAACGGGTCAAACCAAACATGAGAATGAGTCAAAAAGGTTAATAATGGCCCAAAAAATGACAAGTATCAGAAATGACAAATGACCCGCTTTCCTTTTTTTACAACCAGCGTGAACCTTTCATTTTCCAACCTATACTTTTAACAAACATGCAGAAATATTAATGTCTCGAACCTGCAAGAGTTGGGTAGCAAATACATCGCTAACTGTCATCTCATCTAACTCTTTGCACCTATCAATAAACTGATCGAAAGGAGGGCATACTGGGAAACTGTTCGAAAGTATAAGCAACACAAGGTGAACAATAGAACCTTTATTCAAACCTAAGCCACAATAGTCAGCTTAGATTAAGTTTACAATAGTATCCAAAATGTTACAAGGTTAGATTAATGTCAATGAGACAATAATCATGTAAGTATAAAGACAAGACAAGATCAATGAAATGATCAGAAAGAAGAGAAGAGTGTGTAACAATGACCAAACACAGGTGTATCTAACCCTAGATTAAGGGACTTATTAAATAGGAGATTAAGTTACACAAAGACCCCTCTAACGGCAATAAATGACTCATCAGAGAATGGGTATAACTTCAAGAAACGAGCATCTTGGAACTTTAAACCTTTTATTCTTTGTCCATGATTAACCCCTGTAGAGAATCTCGCAATGAACATAACTTGAAAGCCATTAGCAATTGATAGAATGATATGTTTGCCACAGATTGATACCCCAAAATTTAACATCCCCCTTAATCGATGGGCAAACATATCAAACAATATCAATTTTTCACACAAAATTTATGCTGATAGACAGGGAGGTTTTTAGTGAGTATGTCAGCAGTTTGGTTTGAAGAGCCAATCTTTTTAGCACTTATAACACCTCTAGCAACTTTTTTCCCGGTGAAGTGAACATCAATTTCAAAGTGTTTTGATCTTTCATGGAAAACAGGGTTGACAAAGAAGTTGTAAAGCGATTTGTTATCACAAAAAGATTAGGGAGATTAATATCAACTTTTAGATCCTTTAAGATTTTTGAATCCAAATGATTTCACAGGCAGCAGTAGACATAGATCTATACTGCTTCGTGGAGGATTTTAAAAGAGTGTTTTGTTTTTTTTTCCATGAGATCGGTGGTATTAAAGAAAACACAATACCCTGTGACAGATTTTCTGGTTTTCTTGCATTTGGCCCTATCAACATCACTATATCCTTCAAGATGATTTTCAGATTCTGAAATTGTACCTTAGACCTTTCCCCGGAGCTCTTTTTAGATATCTCAAGACATTGAGGGCACATTCCGATGAGATTTCAAGAATGCATATATTGTGCCAGACAATGAACTGAGTATGAGATGTCAGGTCTTTGTGAGATAGATAAGTTTCCCAAGTAACTTCTGATAACCAGTGATGTTGAGAAGTAAAGGATCATCTCAGGTGGGATGTATGGAAGGACAGAGTTGGGTTCCATAGGGTGGACACAGTTTGCACCCAATAAGGCCAAATTCTTTGAGGAGTTCAAGACAGTATTTTCTTTGGGAGAGACAAATGTCATTCCCAGTTTTAAAACCTCAATGCCAAGAAAATATTTTAGATTTCCCAAGGCTTTAATATGAAATTTTGATTTTAGAAACTCTTTGAATAGGTTTATCTCATCAATGCAGTTTCCAGTAAGGACAATATCATCCACATAAACAAGCAGAGAAATAAACTTGTTATTCTCTCTTTTGGTGAACAAAGAATGATCATTGACAGATTGAACAAAATTATTTTCCTTTAAAACACTGACAAGTTTTTCATTCCATTTCCTGGGAGCTTGTTTTAGGCCATATAGGGACTTGACAAGTTTGCAAACTTTATTTTTATTGTTCTCATTACTGAACCCTTAGGGATGGTCATATAGATATCTTCATCAAGATCTCCATAAAGCATTGTTAACATCAAGTTGGAAAAGAGGCCATTTGTTTTTCACAGCTAAAGCAATAAGACATCTAACAGTAGACATTTTCACAACAGGAGAAAAGGTTTCATCATAGACTATTCCTTCCCTTTGATTATAACCTTTAACAACTAATCTAGCCTTCTATCTATCAACTTCACCATTGGCTTTATATTTGATTTTAAAGATCCATTTGTAACCAATTGGAGTTCTATTAGGTGGGAGATCAGTTATATCCCAAGCATGATTTTCATTTAAGGCCTCAATTTCATAGTTCATAGCATCAACCCAATTACTATCAAGGATAGCTTCTTCATAGCAGGTAGGTTCAATACTTTTATTAAGACTAGAAGCAAAGCAATAATTATCTTTGTTTAAATTAGAATAATTAACAACCTTTTCAACACCATATTTGACTTTCCCTTCAACAATAAAGTCATTAAGATTCTCGGGAAACTTAGAAGCTCGGTTGACCTTCTAACAGTAGTGGTGGCAAGCCTCTTTCTTGTTCAATTGTGATGATGTATCGGAATCGAAGATGCATCAGCAGGATGTGATTCATGTGATATGGTGCCCTCAAGGTGTGTATTATCATCTATAGATGTTGCAACCGGTTCATCAATCCTAGTAGGATGACTTACCACTGTGCCATCATCATATGATGTCACTCTCCCTTCATCATTGGGACTTATTTGTGAGTCAAAGAAATTTTTGTTATTTAAATCTTTAGGCATAAGTTTCAACAAAAGGTTTTGACAAAATATTTTTCATTTTGAAAGGAAAAACAGTTTCATAAAATTTGACATCTCTGGAGTAAAAAATATTTTTTGTTTCTAAGCTCAAGAGTTTGTAACCTTTTTACTCATTTGAATAGCCAATAAAGACACTTTTAGACCTACTACCAAATTTATCGGAGATGTTGAGAATGGTGGCATAGCATAAGCAGCCAAAGACTCTAAGGAGAGAGAGTGAAGGGTCATGCCCATACACAAGGGGAAGAGACTTGCAGACAACACTGAAGAGGGTAACCTTTTATGACATAAGCAGTAGTTAGAACACATTAAAGCCAAGATATAGAGGTAATTCCCCCTGAAACATAAGGGATCTAGCCACATTAAGGAGATGCATATGTTTCCTTTCTGCAATACCATTTTGTTGAGGTGTGTAAACACAAGAGGTTTGATGTAAAATTCCCTTTTCATGAAAGAAGTGTTGAAGTTTGTTATTGACAAATTCTGTCCCGTTATCACTTCTAAATATCTTAACATTGTGTTCAAATTGATTTGCTAGCATGTGAGTAAAGTTAACAATGGAAACATAAACATCATCCTTTCCCTTAAGCATGTAAACCCAAACTGCCCTAGAATAGTCATCAACAATGGTCAAAAAATATTTGTAACCATCTCTGCTAGTGACTTTATATGGTCCCCATACATCTAGATGAACAAGTTGACAAATTTTAGTTGATTTATGTTCACTTAAAGGAAATGGTTCCCTGGTTTGTTTAGCTTTATTACAAGCATCACAGAGATGGTCGATTCGAGGTTCCATCAAGATTAAGTGTTGACTTAAGTATATGTAGGACTTGGTCAGAGGGATGACCAAGTCTTTGATGCCAGAGATTTCTAGAAACATGACAAAAAGAAATGCAGTTATTAGAAGCAATCTTACATGTGGAATCAATATCAAACATATATAACCCATTACATTGTTTACCAATCCCCACAATCCTTTTTGATGTAAATCATGTATATAGCAATTAGATTCATTAAAAACAAACATTTTATCTAGCAATCTTATGAACAGACAAAACCTGACATTGTACTCGGAACAACCAGAACATCAAAAAGAGTTAGGTCATTATTGACCTTTAAGTCACCAATTTTAGTAATTAAGGCCTAAGTACCATTGGGATGACCAACGGTTAGACCAAGATTTGAAATGTCAACAACATTAATTAAAAAATTTGCAGAAAACAAATCCATCGATTTGCACCGGAATCAACAATCCAACCAAGACATATGTTTCCAGATAAGGTTTTAGTGTTGTTGTTAAAAAATTTATCAAAGTTTATGTTAAACTTGACACTACCATTAAAGAAGGTTCCCGAGAATTTTGCATTTGGCATTGCGAGACATTGTTGTCATTAAGCAGACTCATAAGTCCTGGAGATTTCATTAGACAAAGAGACAGGAGAGTTGCTAGCTCCATTATTAGTGGAAAGATTAGTGTCACAGAAACATTGTTCTGCGAGAAGAGTTTGGAATTAAAATTCCTTTTAACATATCCAGCAGGATAACCAACCAAATCATAACATCTATCAACAGTGTGACTAGGTTTTGCAGTTAGTACATTTGAGATTCATGTTTGGTCCTCTGTTGTTTGAGCTGTTACAACATTGAAACCGTAATTTTTAAAATTGTTGTTAAATCCTTTTTGTTATCAAAAATTTTCCACCATCGTAAGTTTTTGCAAAAAGACGCATTGGGTTTAGGAGCTATTCCTGATGAAACATTTCTGGAGATTCTTCTCCGAGACAACAGAGCAGTTTTGACATTAGGTAAAGGATCTCGGTTAAAATATTGCCCGATGGGAACATAGGAGTCATCAAGTAAGAAATTGCATTCATTTGATTAATTGATTGTGTTTTTCAAAATGTTTTGCTGACCTCACACACAAGTGCAAAGGCAAGCTAATCATACAATCAAATTGTTTCCATAAAGAGTTAAGGTTGTTATAGTAATCAGCAAGAGAGAACCCACTTTGACTAAGAGAGTTTATATTTTTATGTAAATTAAAGATAGCTGAACCATCAACCTTATCATAGGTATCTTTAAGATCATTCCACATTTCATAGGCAGTTTTAGCATATATAGCACCAAAGAAATAGCTGGGGCTGAGAGTTAAGGATCCAAGTAACCACAACAGAGTTACAAGTATCCCATTGATTAGCAAGACTAGGGTTTCAATCATCTCTTATGCAAGTACCATCAATAAACCCTAACTTATTATGGTTCCTTAAGGCAAAAGTCATGGCCATATTCCATATTTTGTAATTTTCAGGTTCCGTGAGTTTGATAGTAATAATGGGTGTACCATTTGTGTTATTGGGGTGTAAATACAAAGCATCAACAAAGGATAAGCTTTCTCAGGAAGAACCACCACCCCAATATTATCATCACCAATAGCCATAGAACAAACAATAAGATAGACAGATATGATAATATAGACAAAACACAGCAGAAATAAAAGACAAGAGCGAGATAGACAGATAAAGAAATAAATAAGACTTTGTATATAGAACAACAAGCACCAAGTGCCTGGACTAGGGTAAACCAGCGGTATTCGTACCACTCAAAGGTGGCAGATCAAGATGTTAGTCTACCCGTTTGCACCCACAAAGACTTAAGTATTGTTTGTTTGAAGAAGAGACTTAGACTTACAGAGAGATATGCAGCGGAAGAACAAATCACAATTACCCTAGATTCACTTAGTCTAGGGATAATTTTAAGTAGAAGATAACCGATTGAGGATTAAATAGCAATAACCCCAAACCACCAATTTGTTGGAAGAGAATCAATGAGCCTCAAGCTCACATACCATGTTCGAAAGTATAAGCAACACAAGGTGAACAATAGAACCTTTATTCAAACCTAAGCCACAATAGTCAGCTTAGATTAAGTTTACAATAGTATCCAAAATGTTATAAGGTTAGATTAATGTCAATGAGACAATAATCATGTAAGTACAAAGACAAGACAAGATCAATGAAATGATCAGAAAGAAAAGAAGAGTGTGTAACAATTGATGGGTGTATACTAACCTAGATTAAGGGACTTATTAAATAGGAGATTAAGTTACACAAAGACCCTCTAACGGCTATAAATGACTCATCGCCGGAAGGGTATAGCTTCAGCAAAAACGAGCATCTTGGAACTTTAAATCTTTTATTCTTTGTCCATGATTAACCCTGAGAATCTCTCGCAATGAACATAACTTGAAAGCCATTAGCAATTGATAGAATGATATGTTTGCCACAGATTGATTCCCCAAAATTTAACAGAAACCTTGATCTTTGGTCTCATTACCATGAGCTTTGTAGCATTGTGTTATTGATTGAGTAAGATGGCCATATTTCCGTAACGTATCTCCTAAGCCACTGGTTCTTTGCACATCAAACCCCTCCAATTTTCGGTTGTCATACAACTACAAATAAAAAATTGTTATTGACATAAATAAAAATCACTAAAAAAAAAGAAAAATATTCATAAAATAGGGCAATAGGCCACCTACTTGTTGAGATGGTCTAAGTTGGTATTATACTTTTTTTATGTCCGAACCTGGTAGTTGCTTTTAAAACAATTATACTATTCTAGTGTAAAAATAGTAACCGGACCAAAAGATTTAGCCTGGTTTGTTGTTGTTGTTGTTGTTGTATATAATTACCAAATAGGAACGTACAAAACTTCAATGACCAAATGCACATTGTGTAACTTTAATAACCAAGCTATGACATAAAGAAAAGTATAATTACTACGTTAGACCATTTTGCAAAGTACATTCCTGTTTTTTATAAAGTTTGTCCCTTTTCCTACTTACTTGAAATGGGTTACATAAAATCTGATCTCGGAACCACATCTAGAAAAGTCGATATTTAACTCCAGACAAGTAAAATGTACTCAGCTGTTTTGATGCTTTCAGCACTTTCACAAGCATTAGGATCGCCCTCTACTAGATATATACACCTTTTGAGTCCTGATCTCTAGAAAGAAGAAAAAACAAAGAGACAAAAACTTTAGAAATTAGTAACTAACGATCAAATTCAATTGCTAGCCTACTAAGTAATCAAATTAGAAAGTAAACATATTCCCATTTATTGAAAACTATATTTAATAGTGACATGCGGCAATATGGGCGGATTGAGTAATGGGTTCAAATGGAATCCTCTTGTATGGGTTGTGCAGGTTAGGTTGGTTAAACCTACACTAATTTGACTAATTGGCCTGTTTCCTTTTTGCTAAATTAGTATTATTTTACTGGTTTGACCCATTAGAGATACTAAGGTAGAATATAATTTGAATGACCCATACATAAGCTAATGGGTCAAAACGCCACTTAAGCGTAGTTAAAAACATCACCAGGGATCCGCGCTTTCTGCCTCTCGTAACGGTTATCCGATAGAAGATGAAGATCATCAACATTCTTTCTTTCAACAATTAAATCAAGGACATATTCACTACCAAGTTGCTTATGCCGAGCTATCCAAATGCCATCTCCAACGAATAAGCGTCGACCTGCCAACGTTATGCATATAAACTGTCGACATGGGTTAGCCATTAGTCCCGATAGATTTGTGATTCCTCAATTTAAATTGTATGTTAAAGTTCACCTCTATTGGTATTTTAAAATGAAGTTTGACTTGCTGAAGAAGTTTACTAGACCGTTGTGACCTGAAATTCACAAACCACAAATTTAAATACTTGATAAGTTATTATCCAACATGATTTTTGATGAGAAAAAAAAATCATAGAGTTAATTACATAAATGGTCACTGTGGTTCGTGGTTTCACTTTCAGTCTTTGAAGGTTTTTTTTGGATTTGGAGTCACCGCTGGTTTGCATATGTTACGGATCCAATCCATATCCAATTGAAATGACCAAAAGCCCTTGTCATATTCTTTTTCAAATCTTTTGACAATTAAGTAGCGGTTGGTTAGTCCTTTATATGTTTTCATCATTATTTACATGTTTTTTCGTTAATTTTGTATTTACATGTTTTTGATCCGTTTTTACACGTTTTAGCCCGTATTTACGTTTTACGTCCATTTATACAGTTTTCATCTACATTTACACGTTTCATCCGTATTTACGTTTTTCCGTATTTTGCATTTTTCATCCGTTTATACACCTTTGACTGTTTAAAGTTTCATATGTTTTTTTCGTTTTCGTCCGTCTTTACGTTTTCTTCGTTCTTACACGTTTTCATCGTATTTACATGTTTTCCGTCAGTTTTTACATGTTTTCATCCCATATTTTACGTTTTTCGTCAGTATTTACTGATTTTCATTCGTATTTTACGTTTTAATCCGTTTTTATACGTTTTTCATCCGTATTTACACATTTTAGATCCATTTTGCACTTTCATTTTCGTTTTATCGTTTTCGTCCGTTTTAAAAACACGTTTTCGTCTGTTTTACCGTTTTGATCGTATTACATGTTTTTTCGTATTATTTACGTTTTCATCCTTTTAGACGCATTCGTTACGTTTTGCATTTTCATCCGTTTTACACATTTTTCATCCGTATTTACGTTTTGTGCGTTTACCGCGTTTTGTTACGTTTTACCGCGTTTTCGTCTTTTTTACGTTTTCGTTCCTTGTCACATATTTCATCCCTTTTTTTCACGCTTCGCCCGTTTTTACATGTTTCATCCGTTTTCTGGTTTTAAGGTCCTTACACGTTTTCATCCGTATTTACATTTTCATCGTATTTACACGTTTTCGTCCGTTTTCCGCATGTTTTCATCTGTATTTACAAGTTTCGTCCATATTTACACATTTACGTTCATTTTTACGTTTTTCGTAAAACATGTATTTTGTCCGTTTTACGTTTTTCGTCCGTATTTACATTTGATTCATTTTGCATGTTTTTTAATTCATTTTACGCGTTTCGTCTATTGCATTTTTATCTTTTATACCGCGTGTACATATGATGGCGTGTAAAAGACAAAAAATATATAAAGCTAGGACAAAAGTAGACATGAAACGGATGAAAAGATGTAGTGGGCGAAAACATGTAAAAACTTAGCGAAACATTATAAATCTGGATGAAAATGTGAAAAATGAACAAAAACTGCAATATAAAATCTGGGATGGCATGTAAATGGATGAAAAGCGTCTGCTTTGAAAACAGCATTAGAAAAAGGATGGCGCGTAAATATATCGGCGTAAATGGGCGGCGATGCGGATAAAACATGCAAAATGGCGGGTGAAAGCGAAGGCTAAGCTGAGGGCGAAAGCGAAAACGCGATGTAAAAGCGGTTGAAAACAAGTAAATGCAGGATGGCTTGTAATAATGTAAAACGGATGGCAATGAA
>OU343220.1:39198410-39538343 GCA_910596185.1 Chrysanthemum makinoi | reverse complement strand
ATGACTTAGAAAAAATCCACATTTCAAAGATTGGCGAAGGTATTATTATCAAATACCGTTAAGACCACCTCCAAACTGTTACCTCGCCAAGAATCACAAATTCCACATTCCATCCCTAACCGTGTTACCATTGCTTCACCATCTTGGTCAACGAAGCCATAGTCATTTGACAGAATGGTCTCCTACAAATCTTATAAACCATCACAACACCAAAAACTTCGCGACCCTGAACTTTACGCATTTCCGCTGCCAAAGAATAAATACACCAAGATTAAGACTATACCAACAACACATCACCGGTCCCCCAATTATACAGACCTTGATCACCTATGTATAATTCGAGGGTAACGCGCACAGTGCATGGTTAAATTCTTGAAATTCTTACCCTGGCCATGTTAAAGGAAGTGCTTAACTCAACTATCACTAAATAGAAAGTTCATGTCTATACCTCCACGCCGACACCCCACCTAAAAATGCCATACATTTCACATTACACGGGAATAGAATAAACCGTGCCACCTGAGAGAAGAAATCTTCTACTAAGGAATCGAATGTGAAACGTTTGAACCTTCGACAATGACTTAGCACCATGTAGGACATTGGACCCAAAACTGCGCCTCGGATATGCCTATTCATACTTTATTCTACCATCCACACTAAACAAAGATCGCCATATACCATAGGTCCCCAACAGCCCCCCCACACATGACGCAAGGAAAAATCATGTGGTGCACCCTGTTTTAGACATAACCGGAGGTTTGACAAAACTCTACATTTAAAGGAGACCTTACACCGAGCTGAAAGCTATCCCTGATCCAAAGAGGGAAATAATGGTACAGACCTCAACACCCGAAGATCCATGAGAAACACTACACAAAGCACAAATTGAGTTAGAACCCATCATAATCACACTAAGGAAATCTAGAAATGCTATCCTCCTACATCAAGTGGAGTACGTGCACATCGACCACAGGTCCCAGGAACGTATTAATCAAAAGAAGTTACCCCACGGAAGACACATAATTGAGTCGCACGTAAGTTCACTACAACATTCATACTCACCAAGGGCGAAACGGTCATAACCGCATATACTCTAAGCAACATCTAGCAAACTAAACCTTTTAAAGCCAGATCATTGGGAAAGTGATCTTAAGGCTCAAGTAGTTCACCCCTCCCATTTAAAGTCTTAAGGCTCAAGTAGTAGCACTCAAGGGAAGAACCGACTAAATAAAACTCTTACGACATACCTAAAGGTAAATTGGAGTCCGTAAAGGACCGAAGGGAATCTTAACCCCAAGGAGAAATGTTGGGACCCACGCCATGAAGGGATTGGTAATTCCATTATGTGCGAACCTCATTAAGGCCAGGAGTAATACTTATCTAGTGTCCGGCGAGACGCACCTTAATCCAGAAAGCTATTCTGAGCACCAAACATGAAGACTGGTATATGACCTATGTCAAACAATACTTAGTATGCTCGAAGAGAAAAATTCAAACAATCAGAAACCATCAAACCTACCGGTACAAACCGAAAACTTCCAGATAGAAATGGGAATGCATAACAATGGACTCTAGTACCAAGTCACCAGAGACCCCTATCGGTTATAACACTACTTGGGTACAATTGATCACCTCACCAAATCCACCTATCCCTATCAAACAAAGAGGACTAAAACCGACAAACTTACACGGTTTGCTTGAAGCAAAGTGCTACGAGTCATAGCGTTTCAATTCTCCTCATTCCAAATAGCGATAACCATTCACATCAAACTTTCAAGATCACCCAAAGTTTTGAGAATCCATCTGGAAATGAGTACCACCTACCGTCTTCCGACTGATGGACTAAATGGAAGGACCATTCAAGCTATAGAAGTTATACTTCGATCATGAGTAACATATTTCGAAAAGTAAATAGAGTAGGCAAATTTCCTTAACCAAATTCCCTTGCAACAAAAGGCCACCTCATAAGGCACCGCATGGTCAAAAGCGCAAATCAATCGTTTCGTAACAAAGACCGCAAGGAACCAGTCCAATGGCTCCAAGCCTCTATCGAGAACCATTGATAAAAGTATGCGGATCAGAGGTCGAGTGTAAACACTTTTGATCGTCAAAGTCAATAATATAGGACTAAATGACGCTGAAGTTCAATTCGACGAGAAAGTTAGGTTGAGATGTCGCTAAAAAGCATAAACTATTTTAACAGAACGCAAAGGGCAATACCTTGTTTCGTAAGATTAATCAGATCCTCTCCAAGGCCGAGCTGGTAGTTACCAACTCGGATTACCATCAGAACTATACGTTCTGCACAACCATTCTAGTACGCACAACTCGTAGAAACACCCTTTTATACTAGGGATTGTACCGCCATGGAAAGGCGAACCCATTTTGGAAAACGTGAAAGTTGAATCTTTATTACGCTGAACTTTCAAAATTCTCGCAAAGTCGCCGCCGGTAGCCTACCATACTAATCAACACGAGAACTCAACTCCAAGCATAACGCTGTTCCCTATGCAACTCGAGGAATTGTCTTTTTCGACGAACTCTCGTCATTCCATTGAAGAAACAAAATCGACGAAAGATTGGAATTTCGTCGAGGAACCCATTAAAATTTTGGATAAAGAAATCAAACGGCTTAAACAAAGCCGCATTCCTATCGTTAAGACCCGCTGGAACTCCAAAGAGGTCCGAATACACGCTGAACATGAAGATGAATTCAAGCGAAATACCCACATCTTTTCTCAACTTCACAAGAATTCTAATCAAAACCGAGGACGGTTTTCCTTCTAAGGCGGGGAGAATGTGACACACGGTAATTTTTCACTCTTATTTAAATAATAAATGATAATTTATTATTACTAAACCTAGTTATTAAGCATGCATAAGCTTTTCCTGATCATTCGAGTAGATAACTCGCATACAGTAGCCTATTGCATTACTTTTGCATTCATTTCATTATGTGAATATTTCATTATTGTCTTATGATTTAAATTGTAAGACGAGAGGTTATCTCTTTTTCCACCATGACGACACCGCACGCTTACCACACTATGATAAGGGCAAATAAAACATATGATGAATCCCCGAATAAAAAATGTTACAAATATAATATCACTTTAGAGACGGATCCAGAAAGTATTGATGATAAAATTTATCTAACCATAGATAAGACACAATATAAATTCCAGAAGGCACAAAATACACAATACAATGTAATTTACTTACAATAATTGTCCAACGAACCTGTATCCATACCCCATAATATTCAATACACATAAACACTTACCACAAATGATATATCACCTAATAAAATTATCCAATGCTTCACTAAATATAAATTTTCTTTATATAATCCAAGGACTTTAAGAGTTTGTATCCTTCCTCCTTGTGTCTTCATCCCTCACGACAGAAGCAAAAGAAAAAGAAGAGCTATCTCTTTCACATGTATAAACGCATGGGTCAAAAGGCTGCAAATCTCAAAGGAGAAATCCAACATTCACCTTTCTTGTCACTCACTCTCACCCTCATCTCTTTCATGAATCATATTGTTTCCTCTTTTTGTTTTCTGTCACCAAATCGCACGCCAAGGCACAAGTCAAAGTCTTGAGACCTATCACAAGATGAAGAACCTATCATCTTCTTTTCCTTTTCTTCCATAGGTAATCACGAGGGTTTGTCTAGTTATGAGAAAGGATAACAATGTTTGCTAAAAATGGCCTCTCATCAAAACCCACGAAGTAAAGGTAAAGTCAAAGCATCCCATTGATCCTCCTATTTAATGGATCGAGTAGGAAGAGGCACCACAACAGTTTCATCATTTACTTTACCAAAAATTAGGGTTGAGTAAGATTTAGGGCTTTCAAAAATTGATTCGGGGTTTTGCAATCGGGAGTGCATTTGAGCTAATTTAAGTTTCGTTTGGTTCGAAACCCACGAAGCAACCTTCGTCCTTCACACATCGCCTATCGAGTTGAGGTTATAAATCTTCCTTTGTTGTAATGTTTTATGTGTTGTTAATGTAATGTTAAGTTTAGTATTTTGTATCAAACATTCGTTACACACTGGGTCACGTTAGTAATATTTTCTTGGTTGCTATGTTGAGATTTGTTTAGTCATTTACTTGTTAAAAATGGTTGTTGTCGAGAGTAAGGAGAACAAGAAAAATAGAGGAGTTGAGTTTTATAAAAAGAGTTGCTAATAACAGTTAGTACAAAATCGGGAAATTTATGATGTCTTTGAGCAGTACTCAAAGTAGTGTATAAACCTTAATAATTTATAATCTTTGGAAAATGAAACAGTCATGTGTAAATTAAATTTTGTTGATTTGTTTTGTTGATATCATTTTCTGTCGAGTACAAGGACCCAAGACCAATGTAATACATTTTTTTATATTGAAGGGAGTAGGTATTATATTAGAGTCATGATATCAAACTTGGTATTGAGATGTCGAAGTTGTTGTCCAATCGTTAGGAGTCCATTTCGATGCTAGTGACCCTTTCCGCCTACCTCCGATTGTCCATTGTGTCGACTAGAGTCGTGATACAAAGAAAACTCCCACCAAGTTATGACCTTGTTGTAGCTTGAGAAACCGATTTTCGTTATTATGAGTACCCCTGCGGTCTCTGATTTCACCATGAGTCTTGTGTTAAATTGTTATGTCCTTCGAGTATAAGATCCCAAGTCAAGTGTACCTATTACTAAATAAAAGTGATCAACCTATAATTTGTCATAATCCGAAATAGTACTATAGATTGTTGGAATGAGATCGAGTTGAGTAGTACTCGACTAGCACAAGATTTCACCACACTTTTTTCAAACTTTCAATAACTTGTTGGCCTTGGAGCATCACCGAGATGTTATGGACACCTTGTTATGTTAGTTCTTTCTAAATTGGTATCCTCCACAAAGAGTTTGCGAAACAGGTTCTACCAAAATGCAAATTAGCACCTTGACTTCAAGTCCCGGCCACGCCTCAACTCGCGACTTATACTACACAAGGGCTTGTTTGTCTTATGGGCCAAGACCCATATCGAAGTACCTTACCATCGACGACACCAGCGTCCGCTGCCTAATGGTGGCTCGGGGTGTTCGTTTGATAGTTTAAACGGGTCAACAAAAATTATAACGTGAAACATAAACTAGAGATCAATTATAAAACCAAACTTGTAACCGCATAGTCTTCCTTCCATTTCGTACATATTATCTTAATGTCAAAAGTCTTAACCCAACGAAAAATGTGTAAAGGTTTGACATAAACAAAGAGTGTTTTAAAACATGATTCACTTAATAATGCCTACGCCAACATTTAACGCCAATATGTAAGCAAATGTATGTCAAGTAAATTCTCGCTTAGAACTATATGTATTAAGAACAAATTTTAATAAATAAATGTGGACTACTATATCATTTGGTCAACTAATAAACTTGAGAGTTTTCAACTTTAACTTAAATATTTTCTAAATACAATTAGAAAATAAATAAACTAATATTGGTTTTGACAATACCATTTTGTGTTAACTTAAATAAGTATATATACACTTATATACTAACCAAAGGATATTGTAATTATTTTTCAAATCAAACTTCGGATTTTAAAACCATTATGGTGTCAACATGAAGAAGTATATATACACGCATACACTTACTAGTAAAACCATTTAATCATTTTTATAAACTAAATTTTAGTTTTATTACAATTATAAAAACAATTGAACTATTTTAAGTAAGTGATACTTAAAACAATGAACTAAAACACCGCTTCTCCTTATCTAGGTCGCGTGTCGGTGCCGCTTCACAACATTCACTAAATTCCACTTTTGGATTGCGCATTTGCTAAGGTGAGTTTTCATAGCCCCTCTTTACTTGATAAACCTGCTTTATACATTTTGGGGTGAGAAATATGCAAAACCTTTTATGGACCTAAACTATTGCATGATTACTATTACGCGGTTTAGCCTAAGCCCTTATGTCCCTAGAAATGCCCCTTTCATGAACCGCCAATTCCCTATTGGGAAGCGCAATGTTATAAATAGATCTATCGAGGGTGACTCCTCCGCTCGGTTGGCCCCGCTTAGGCCAAGGCGAAACGTATACCATGTCGAAATCGAGTGTTGAGGGACAAAACACTCACAATGGGCCTATGTATTGTATGATATCATTTGCATACGAAATTGTCGAGTATCGGTTGCATGAACTTAGAGCTAACGTAATAGACTTTCATCCATATATCATTATATTCTTTGTAATGATTATATGACTCGACTTATGGTCCAAACTTACTGTTTTAACTTAAATCTATGAACTCACCAGATTTTAGCTGACCTTTTTAGCATATTTTCTCAGGTGCTTAGTTTGTGATCATGGATGCAAGGCAAGAGGCGGTAAATGGTCGTAGTAATATCTAAATAAGTGTTTTTACACATAACGATGTCTTAAATTAGGACCACTGAATTTATGGGATGTGCCCATTTATCTAAACAATCTTGTAAGATAATGTTTTAAAACTATTTTATGAAATCAAACGGAGTATGTAGTCCGTTCTTTATTACTTGTGTTGTGATCTCCGATTTAGTAACATTCCCCTTAGTACGTATGCTTCCGCTAAACAAATTTGGGGGTGTTACACCTTGGCTCTGATACCAATCTGTAACACCCCGAAATTTTGGTTCAGCGGAAGCATACGAACCTTTGGGTGCTACAATCTTGGTATCACAACGTAAGGTTCAAAGAATGGTTTTTATCCCATTTATTTAGAGTAAAATTCATTAATTGAAAACCATAAGTTTACATTAATGAAAGAAGTGCGGAAATAGGCCCAAAAGATAATCAAGCGGTCCCGTTTATTCATCAGAGTCACCTATGACCATGCCCCTTGCCAAGCGTCTTCCAATAGTGAGCTATCGCCTTAAACCTAAGAACACATGCTAAAAGGTCACCTTCGCTGGTGAGTTCATAGAGTTTAGTTACAAAACAATAGTGGACCTGATAGAGTTTAATTTCTATGTGCAACTAAGGCAGACATATAATACACATTCCATTCAACAATCAATCCAATCCATAATCCACAACACAATCGAGATCTCAACGGGGCCCCCAAAACTCTAGCCAGTGCACCACTTTTATAGCAAAGCTTAGAGCAATGCTACCCTGGTCTAGGTCGGTTACACTTAGCTAGCGTCACGCTATAGCATAGGAATGCTACCCTAGTCTAAGTCGGTTACACTTAGCTAGGCATCATGTTATAGCATAGGAATGCTACCCTAGTCTAAGTCGACAAATGTCGCACGTCTAGCCTTTCCTAGTCAACACATTAGCAATTCAAAAGAAGTGGCAAGGTCCAAGAAATAGTTTGCATTCTCATAAACACGTAAAATGTTCAATCACCATATCAATATACCAAACATCAATAATTTACAAATCATATTCACGCATCCCGCTACGGTTCGTTAAAAGCAGCATGTATTCTCCCCCAAAATAGTTATGAAAACATTTGAAAATAGGGGCTATGAAACTCACCTTAGCCACAGCAAATGCATTATACACTATTGACACGACTGGCATCTAAAGCTAATCTCCAAGGTATCCAGATGAATGTACGACAAGTACGATAGAATAGAAATGACGCAACCTAATGCGTATACAATAATCTTAAAATACGTTCCATCCGATAAAGAAATCAATAGAAAGTAGTGTGTTGTAGTTTTCGTGGATCATCCATGTCATTACTTTCAAAGTCCATTATCGCTCCCAAAAGTTTATAATTAATATCTCAAAAGTTTAGTTTTAACGCTTCATGTGGTGATAAGAATAGACGTGACGCATAACTCATGCTAAGGAAGAGAAGACATGACATAATCGAGACATACACCATAACCCACAAAAGGAAAAGACATTGACAAGGTCAAGAGATAATCGACAATACTCAAGCTAGTCAAAGACTAGGAAATGACATCTATTTATGACAATAAAATATGTTAACTTTCATAACTTCCCAAAAATCCCCAAACGCATATGTTTATAATAAAGGAATAGTTTCCATTTATTTCTTGATAACAAAGGTTTCTATAAACGCTACTCGCATTAGACGCAGTTTATGATAAAGTACCTCTAATAAGTGTATATTATAAATGACACGCTTGCTTTATCCAATACTACCAAAATAGTTGGAATATCGCAAAACGATAAGTTTTGAAAAGGTTTTAGGATATTTAAAGAAATCACATTGATTTAAGTTTATAAAAGTTTTTACGAAATTTTCGGCATGAAGTGCCCATTTTTAAAACATTTCCAAGTTATAACGACTCTTAAATAATATAAAATGTATCGCTAAGTTTTTCAATTCACAAATGTTACAATTTATAATATACAATCGAACATATCATTCGCGTATATATTAGTTGTTTAGTCTTATTGACCGTTTGTATAGTTCGAGTTTAGATATGTTAAACTCTTACGAGTATAATATACCCTTCCGTCGCGTTTACCAAAGGGTCTATAATGTCCAAATAACCAATACCGTAAATCCAATACGTCCAATTCTTGTCCAATCAATATATAACACCACAATGCTTGTATCCGATTCAAGTGTTGCAATGAATCCCTCAACTATAAATACTTTAACCATTTTATAGTTTCTTATTCGTTAGTCTGGTTTTTTAGATGTAAGCCGAAACCATAGCCCAAGACATAGATAAACAAGTAACACAAGTAACAAAATAACGACACGCAGTCGTGACTCCCGTGAGTCATGGCTCGACTCTAGTAAAACCTAGGTGGTTCTCGAACTCAAACAAACAACCCAAGTAACATCTAAACCCCAAATCAAAACAAATGCCCTTAGATGATTGTTTAACCTCGACACAAACAACGCAACACACCCTTGTAATTCACTAGTTGACCCAAAAACCGTAAACGTTAGCTAAAACAATTCCAGTACGAGACCCTAGATGGGTCTCTTATACCGAGTACAAACAAACAGGCCAACGCACCCTTCGTGGGTGGCTCACCTGAACCTCGACGCAACAAACAACTCAAACCCGAGACCAATGACAATCGCAAGTCAATAATATACCACCGACATAAGACCTATCTTTACCAAATCAGGACCGAATGGTATTTAACTCGATTCAACACAAACTGAAATGACAATAATAACTTCACCAGACAAAAAAAAAAAACAAATCTGGGTCTTAGTCTCGACCTGTATACCTTTGCATCTCCACGAACACCACTTAACAATTATACTACCACACGAAATCAGTTGCAATACTTTTCCAAAAATTTCATCAGATTTATTAACCATTTCTTAAAACATGTTTATCCTATTTACTGGTTTTTATGTCCACGAACACTAACACGAAACAAAAATAAACGATTTTAAATCGTTTACTAACTGAGAAATACAAAAACAAAAGAAGGAGGCGGCATCTTACCAATTCAGTCAAGAAGATAGAAAAGAAAGGAAGAAGACGAGGGGTGTGGAGTGATGGTGACGGCGGTGGTGTGTTACTAACTCACAACTCCATAGCCACGATTAAACCTGCTGTGACCCTTGCTTCGAACCAACCCATTTATTTCGTAACCATAAAACCCTAACATACGCGCCACTGAAAGTCAGGTATAGGACGCGTGAGAGTGTATTGGGGCGTGTGTGGCACGAAACCGTGACTACAAGGGCTTGATCTACAAGATGGAAATGGCGGTGTAGCATGGTGGTGGCTGCCGGTGTTGGTCGGAATCTTGGCCGGAGGGGTGGCAGCGGCGCCGGAAATATAAAGAGGTGGGGAGATGAAATAACCCTAGTTTATGTTATCTCTATCTATATATAGCTTAGACACAAGGACCATTGTGTAATTACCCCAAGGACTAGACTGAAATTTGAGCGCGGTGACTATTTTGTAATTTGTGTGATCTTTTGTAATTTAGTGATTCGGGGCTCGTTTAGACTACCAAACGATGGATTCATGAGGCAGGAATTACACCAACGTGTTCAGAATAATATTTCCGATAAGAATTATACTCCCTCCGTCTCAAATTAATAGTCCATATTTCCTTTTTGGGATGTCTCAAAAAGATTGTCCACTTTCCTTTTTTAGTAATAAATAGGGAATTTTGTGGGAGAATATTCTATATGAGTGGTTGAAAATTGTTGTGGTCCTACTTTTATTAAACTTGATGATTTTTGTCTCCTGACAATAATTTTGAGACGGAGGGAGTATATAATACGACTCGTGTCTCAATTTAGTTAAAACGATCGCTCTAATAGATATTTCTCCAATAACGACGCATCGAGGAATTTATGAGTTGTCACATAGGACCGAACTCGAGACCACGAGATTGCACACTTTACGTATGAGAATTAAAGTTAATAATTAAATGTAATAGTTATATTTATTTATTAATTAAACGAAATAACATAACGACGCTAAGAATTAAATGTAATGGACTAACGTACCGATAAATGCAATTGGAAAAGGACTAAGTTGTAAATAATGGGAAGGTTTCGGAATTCCTTGTGGGATACCTCATCTGATCGGCCACAAGAAAAGGAAACCCAATCCATCTACAACTCAAACTTGTTCACCAAGTTTGTTTGGGTATAAATACAAAACGTTTGTAATTTATCTCTTGTTCTCATTGGCTAAACCTAAAAATTGTTTTGTGTGTGTTTTTGCTCCAAACCGATCGTACACCTTCCTTAGGGTGTCGATCTCCATCTTTTCCAATACAAAGTTATTTTGTTTGATTAAAACTAGCATTCTTTTAATTCGGTATAGTACGTGTGTACAAGAAAGTGGTACTAACACCTTATTGTTAGTATTCTTGGATTGAATTAAAAAACGGTAAGAGGTAATTCACATAATCCTATAAACCTTAATTAGGGTTCATCTCAAATTGCTAGTTTTGTGGATTTGATTCTTGTTCGGCTAGAATCAAGAAAGGTACGCATATTCTTGTTTATGTTAATTAATTATTCGTTAATCTTTTCTATACGCTTTCGCATGTGTACTTAATGTTTATGGTTTAAATTTATGATCAGTCATCTTATATAATCTCATTGATTGTTCCAAAAACGTTGACATAGTTACATTCCGCAACAGGACACAAAGCCTGACATACCATTAATTAGATTGTATAGCTGTCATCACCTTGCATATATTGTGTTATATAGTATATATATATATCTATGGCATAAAAAGGGTGCAAGAGGATAAGGATCATTAGAGGTGATCTTAATTTCATAAAGTTAGATCTGAAATTAGACGATTCAAATGTTTTAATAAGCAGTTGAAGCACGACTAGGGTTTTGCATTCAGTTTAGCAATTGTCTTGAGAAAAATGTACATACTCGCCCACCATTGATAATGGGCAATCGAAAGGTGGAACAACCTATTTTGAGAATTATGTTTGATCTAAAAACGAATGCATAGTTAGGTTAGACTTGTTGAATAATGATCGATATGACATAAAAACGAAGGCATGGTTAGATCAATACGTCCATTAGTAAGAAAAATGAATAAAAAAATTCAGATTTTATAATCAAGATGATATATTTCAAAGAGAAATGAGGTAAACTATGTTGATATTCATTCCTTTCCCCACCCCGAACTCACACCCGCAAACACCAATCAAAACGGCAAGATTGGCTTTCAATGCTTTGTATATTAATAAGGAAGGAAACTGAATACACTTTACAATATATGGAGACTACTATATTTATACTAAATAAACAACTGACTACTAACTAGAATCTGACCCACGTATTCCTACGGAGTCAACTAAATAAAAGACTATTAGAGCAAGGGGTATGGGGGCGTTGGTTCTCGCCACTTCCAACGTGGCAGCTCGCCACAAAATTTCGTCCATGGCCATGATACCACATGGCTTCGCCAGTATGCAATTTGCCGGGGAAACAACGAAGTAAACGACAAGGAACATATCCGTTGCAATCACTATGGAAAATAATGGAAAATAAATAAAATGATAGTGAGTGGGGCCCAAGTGAAGAGAAGTGGTGATGTTGTGATTGGGGGGTATTTTTTTGTTAGTGTGTTGGAGTGATGTGGAGGTGATGTGGCACACGTAGGGCCCAAGTGAAAAGAATTGGGCATGTTGTGATACCCCTTGCTCTTATTATGCCCACGTAAAGCATGTGGAGGGAGAATTGCTTGGTCTTCCATATTACTCGGTCAATGCAACCACCCAGTCTCTTCTCAATGGATCAAACTATCCACCGACCCGGTCCATGACCTCAGCTCATCAAGATTATACCCAACAAACTAAGACACATCTGGGTGCTACATTACGGTTCATCAATTTGTACACATGTTGCTCATAAGCATATTGTAATGAGGGAGGGATTTGGGACGTTTGAAACTAAGAATGCATGTCAAAATACAATGCACATGCTCATAAAAGAAGTTTGTTCTATATTTTTCAAGCATAAAAATAGGAAGTAAACATCTATGAGATCTTTCAAAATAAAAAAGAAAACAGAATAATGTCAGCTGATCATGTAAGTATTATAACCTCTAAATTGAAAGTGATGATGAGACACAACTCTCCACATATTCGATGGCATCAAATCCAAACTTTGTCTTCGGTAAAGTTGTTACTGTCTCATATGAATCATTCAACATGTCGTAGATCACGTATTCATGTGTGTGATTCATCAACAGAGCAATTTTTCCATCATCCAAAATACACATCATACGATACGTAGACAATAGAAGGGGTGTATTAAGTGACTTTAACTGACATACTTTTGACAAAGAAGTTCTGAGACCATGTTCATCAATTACCCATAACTCTAATTTTAAACTGATACTGTTATAACAAATCATGCAAAGCCGTCCTCTAAATGTACCCAAGGGACACCTTGTGAGATGACAAAGTGATTGTTGTATCTCCGAAAATACCATCTTGTTAACATCGAGAGCCAATAGTATTCTAGTCCACTGTTTGGGTACATATACTATCCAATACAAAAATCCGTTTACAAAGACACCCTTATACTCATCACTGAAATCATAGTTCCCGATCAACTCTAACGGTTTGTTCCATGACTTGGTCTTAAGATTGTAGACTTCACAAAGTTGCAAATCACATCTTTGTGTCGAACTAATAATCACAACCTTTAAATCATCAGGGGTTGTGCCATAACCAAATCCATACACATAGTGTTTATAGGAACCATGACGAGGGTATGCTAAATCAGGAACTTTCACGACTAATCTCGTAAGTGGATTGTATAAGACCATATCATAATTGTAATCCAAACCTACTAATAGAACTATCCCATTGATTGTTCCAACAACTTTGACATATCTACCTCTCACGCGAGAAGAACGAAGCTTGACCATTAAATTAGCATTGTCGTTGACCGAAACATTGTTGTCTATGGCGTGAAAATGATAGGCGGAGAGAAAGACCATTCGACGTGATCTAGAGTTCATAAAATTAGGTTCTGAAATCAAACGGTTCCAATGCTTTGATACACATTTGAGCCGGAACAAGGGTTTTGCAGGCAGTTTAGCAACTATCTTGAGGATAATGTCTTCGGGTAAATAGTAGTCCACCATTGATAATGAGTAATCGGAAAGTAGAATCAAGTGATGAGTTTATAACGAATGTAGCGTAATGAGATTATAATCTATATATAGTTCTGAATTTGATTCTAATGTTTATCATAATATTTTCCTTCAATATAAATCTAATCTTGGAATTTTCTTTAATACTGATAATGTGTAATTAATTTAAGAAAATATTTCGACATTCGAATGGTGGGATACTCTTAACAAAGGTTGTTTTATTATATATCGTCAAAATACTAATACGCTAAGATATATACCAAATTTCAAAAAAAAAATTGCATATACATTTTAGTAATTAAGATCGATATTCATGAATTGGTACATATATATTTTTTTAACGGCAACTATCTCATAATGTATATGCACAATAATTGAATCTCACCTATTCTAAGCAGATTTTGAAACCAAAGTTATTTGATTATTAAGTTTATCACATTTCTTTAATTATATTGAAATATATGAAAATAACTTAATGCATAAAAAAGGTACCACCATTTCAATTTTAGATATTTGCTATCTTATTTGTTTTTCCTTTTAATTTAATCTATTGATCTTTTTCCTTTGCAATAGTAGGAAATTAACAAGTTTAGAGTCACCTAGCCGGTTACTCTCTTTTGTTTCACATTTTAGTAATTAAATATAGTACGGAGTATTAACCACACAAGAAGTATAAGCACCACGTAGGATCTCTTTTAACAGCGCCGGACCATCGACAACCAGAACTGAACCGCCATCAACGCGGCCCAAACTGCTGCGTAAACCGCCAAAGCCCCACACATTATTGTTTTAGATTTATAACTTTGTTATTGGTAACTTATTTGAACAAAACTTGTCAATGTGAACTGTTATCATTATGCAATGCACGATTTTAGCCACCATACAATATATAAACTTTTACAATTGATCTACTATTTTATCAAATACCACGACTGTGATGTAAGGCGAATCTCATGAGCTTATTATTCTAGGTCGGAACAGGTTCATAGGATTCCCGACCCTTTGCTCTCTATATTTCAAGCACAAAGAGTTGGAATTAAACATCTATGAGGTCTTTAAAAAGAAAAAAGTACAAACGGAAGAACGCTTAATTGATTTCATTATAAAACCACAAAATTAAAGTAGAAGTGATGGAGAGACCCAACTCTCTGCATATTCGATGGCTTCAAATCCAGGTTGTGTCGTCGTCGTTACCATCTTATATGAATCATTCAACATGTCGTAAATTGTGAGTTCATGTTTGTTTCTCATCAATATAACAACTTTTCCGTCATCCAATAAACACTGCGAACGCCGGGACGTCGATAAGACCTAGACAAACTTTTGAAAAAGATGTTATACGATCACGTTCATTCATTACCCACAAATCATATTCACAACTAATACTACCATAGCAAATCATGCAAACCTGTCCTTTAAATGTCCCCAAAGAAAAAAGTGTGACAATGTTGTATCACCGAAAGTACCATCTTTTTAACATTAAGAGCCAATATCACCCTTTTGTTCTCTTCTATTACCAATGTATTCCAATACAAAAATCCGTTTACAAATACACCCTGAGCTGAAACATGCAATAGTTCCCGATCAAATCTAATGGTTTGTTCCATGACTTGGTCTTAAGAT
Organism: Chrysanthemum makinoi; assembly: GCA_910596185.1. Taxonomy (NCBI): domain Eukaryota; kingdom Viridiplantae; phylum Streptophyta; class Magnoliopsida; order Asterales; family Asteraceae; genus Chrysanthemum; species Chrysanthemum makinoi. Next base: position 39,523,134 of record OU343220.1, on the reverse strand, counting down.
GGTAAACGTGAAAAGATCGCAAATCACGTCCTGTCGAACTAATAATCACAATTTTTAAATCATCAGCTAGGGGTTGTGCCATAACCAAATCCATATGCCTCAGGATTATGGTAACCAAGATGAATATGTGGGTCAGGAACTTTCTTATATGCGCCTAGTGAGTGGATTGTATAAGATTATATCTGCATCAATATCATCACGAATAATAAATAAAAGGACTATCCCATTGACTGTTCCAGCAACACTGACATATTTACCTTCCGCAAAAGGAGTATGAAGCTTGAAAGCTAAATTAGCTTTGTCGTCGACTGGAACGTTGTTGTCAATGGCTTGAATTGGTTTACCTGAAATAAGGAGCATTCGACGTGATCTTGACTTCATAAAGCTGGGATCGGAAATCAGAAGGTTCCAATGCTTTGATACACATTTGAACCAACAAGGGTTTTACAGGCAATTTAGCAATTATCTGGAGAATAATTTCTTCTGGTACATATTTGTTCGCCATTAGATAACTAATGAGCTATCTAAAGGTGCAATGAAGTTATGAGTTTATAAAGAATGTAGTGTAATGAGATTAGAGTCTAATTCTAATTCTGATGTTTATCTATGGCTATCTTTGGCACACAAGATTATGGAGAGATTATGATTATTTTTAAAAAAATAAGCTATTTAAAAAATAATATTTGTTTGGCAGACATAGCTTATAAGAGATTAAAAAAAAATCTTTCATAATCTCTGAAAATAAAAAGTTACTTCATGTAGCTTATAAAAATTATCTCTTTTTATAATCTTTTTAAGCACCAGCACCGGCATCAGCATCAGCACCAGCATCAGCATCAGCATCAGCACAATCTATTTTTGCTAAACATACCCATAATCTTTTCCTTCAATTCTATATAAGGCTAAATATTTTCCATAAATGGTTTAACTATATATTATGCAGAATATTATTTGCCTAATTCAATAAGAAATATATCATCCAACTATACCTTTTATACTTTGTTATGAACCTGTAAACAAGCTTCAAAAGTTATTTGTTTTATACTAGCTCCTTAATTATCAGCGAAAAAAAAAATATGAATCCAACTACTTCTCAAAGTCGATAGTAATGGTGAGACGCAACTCTCCACATATTAGATGGCATTCAATCCGTGCTTTTGTTGTGATCATTTAACATGTCGTAGATCATGAGATCATATGTGTTCTTCCACACCATAACAATTTTCCGTCAGACAAAATAGGCACAATACACATCATATCATAGGATTACGCAGACAATTGTGGGGATGATGGGTTCAGGTGTCGCATAACTGCTGTGAACTCACATACTTTCGAAAATTAATTTTCAAGACCATGTTCATTCATTACCCATAACTTATATCTAAAATGGATACTATTAGTGCAAATCATGGAAAGCCGTCCTTTAAATGTACCCATAGGAAAGACGGTGAGAACTCCAAAATTACCATGTCTTTAACATCGAGAACCAGTAGTATCCTTCTGTTCCCTCTGGGCACACGTATACATTCCAATACATAACTCCATTTACAAACATATATACCCTTATAATACTCAATAAGATAGTTCCCAACCAACTCAAAAGGTTTGTTCCATATCTTAGTTTTAAGAATAAAGACGTCACAGGATCTCAAATCACGTTTAATTATATGTTGGTCTAACAATCCTAACAATCTTTAAATCATCATGGGTCGTGCCACAAACAAATTCATATGCATAGTTATGGGCAGAACTATAATGAGATGGTGGATCAGGAACTTTTTTGAATGCTTCAGTGAACAGATTGTATACGATCATATCAACACGAAGGACTAAAAAAACTAACCAATTGATTGTTTCAACAACCTTGGCATATTTCCATTCTGCACAAGGAGAACGAAGCTTGAGCATTGAATTAGAATTGTCGTCGCTTAGTTCATTGCTGTCTATGGCTTGAAAAGGATGGGTCGTCAGAAAGATCATGATTCCAATGCTTTGATACACATTTGAACCGTAACAAGGGTTTTGCAGGCGGTTTAGCAATTATCTTTAGAAGAAAGTCTTCTGGCACATACTCACCCGCCTTTGATGGTGGGCAACCGAAATGGGAAACAAGCTATCTTGAAAAGAATGTCTTTTGGTACATACCCTTCTCCCTAATCAATTACTCTATATAATGTGTGTGTGTTTTATTGTTCATCATGTTGAATCTAGAAACGAATGACATTAAACTTTTAAGTTTGGTTGCGACAACTCCTTTTAAGACATTGATTTGAATTTGGCTTAGATGAATATATATTTGTAACCCGAACACATGCATTTCTCTCGGATTATATGACTATATATTTGTAAGAGCAATCAAGTTTACATATAGACATTAGATAAGCACAACCATACACAACAACATATCCCCCTTAAAAGACTTAAAAGGCTTACGTCTAAAAATTCTGCCGCATTGCGCAGAAACACTACACCCGTCTGGTACATCTAAAGCCATGTTGCTCATAGGCATATTGTATTGAAGGTTTGGGACGTTTGAAGCTAAAAATACAACATGTCAAAAGACAATGAACACGCGCATGCTCATAAAATAAGTTTACTTTATTTTTCAAACACAAAGAACAGGAATTAATCATCTATGAGGTCTTTAGAAATAAAAAGGAAGCAGAATGTTAACTGATCATATAAGTATTATAGCCTCTGATTTGAAAGTGATGGTGAGACACAACTCTCCACATATTCGATGGCTTCATATCCAATCCCTGACTTGTTTGCTAAAGTTGTTACTGTCTTGTATGAATCATTCAACATGTCGTAGATCATGAGTTCATTGGTGTGATTCCTTAACAAAAGAATTTTTCCGTCATCCAAAATACACATCATACGATACGTAGGCATATGTGGGTACATCGATATAGGGTGTCTATCAAGTAACGGTAACTCACATACTTTCGAAAAAGCTGTTCTATGACTATGTCCGTTAATTACCCATAAGTAGTGGAGACAATTACTATCAAAGCAAATCATGCAAAGCTGTCCTTTTAATGTACCCAAAGAATAGTATGTGAGGCCAGGGGTTGAATGTTGTATCTCCGAAAATACCATCTTGTTAACATCGAGAGCCACTACTACCCTTTCTTTTTTCCTTCTGTTCTCTTCGGCCATGGATACAATCCAATACAAAAATCCGTTTACAAACACACCCATATACCCATAACCGAGTTTATAGTTCCCAATCAACTCTAATGGTTTGTTCCATGACTTGGTCTTAAAACTAAAGATGTCACAATAATGCAAATCAAATCTTTGTGTCAGACGAATACTCACAATCTTTAAATCATCTGGGGTTATGCCATAACCAAATCCATACGCATCATTAATGGAGGGATGATGAGGAGGTGGATCAGGAACGTTCATGATTGCTGCGGTGAGTGGATTGTATAAGATCATATCACTACGATTGTACTTAGAAACGAGTAATAGGACTATCACGTTGATTGTTCCAACAACTTGAACATATTTACCTTCCACAGAAGGCGAACGAAGCTTGAGTATTGAATTAGCATTGTCGTCGACTGGAACATTATTATCTATGGCATGAAAAGGATAGACGGAGAGAATATCATTCGACGTGATCTCGACTTCATAAAGTTAGGATCTGAAATCAAAAGGTTCCAATGTTTTGATACACATCTGAACCGCAACAAGGGTTTTGCAGGCAATTTAGCAATTATCTGGAGAATAATTTCTTCGGGTACGTACTTGTCCGCCATTAATAATAAGTATATATATAATCTAAAGGTGCAATAGATTTATGAGTTTATAAAAAATGTACCTTAATGAGATCAGAACATAATTCTAATTCTGATGTTTATCTGATAATCTTTTCCTTCCGTATAAATCTAGGTATTCTCATAATTGGTTTAAGTTATGTCAATGCTATTATATTTATTTACTACTAGTAAATATTTACTACGTTAACAATTGTAAGTATTTATAGTAGTATCACTAAAAACAACCACTTAACTGAAAGTGATGATGAGACAAAAACTCTCCATATATTCGATGAAGAAACATTAAAAATCATCTAAAAGGTTTTGCATCTACATACAATTGTCAATAAACATGTTTCAACCTCCCCAAATGAATTGAAAAATGTTTCTACTAGCTACTCCACTTATCACATTGTTACTTTGCTGCTTAAGAAGTTCCTCTTGCGCACATGTGTCGCCATCCTAACAAAATCAAATACAAGGATGATGATTAGAATTACTGCTAATGGCGTGTGTTGGTGTTTTCTTTTGCGTTATAGCAAGTAGAATGTTAGTTCTCAGTGTAACTACTTCTCAACGTAACTACAGCTACAAAAGTAACCGGTCACAACAAGTTGGGTCGATCCACAGTAACATTATTTATACTTGAATTTTATATGTGTATAATGTGCTTGATATGATTACGAAAACTTTATTCTTACAATCAGTTATCTAGTTTTTTTTTTTTTTTTTTTTTTGCATTTAAAAACTCATCACTTGATTATTAAGCTTTTTGAGTTTTGACTGTTTTCTTTTTAGTAAAAATTCTTTAGCGTAACCCATTTGATTCATTAAAAACAATATTTAACCAAAATCGACCTATAATTCAAGAAAATAGGCCGAAATTGTCGAAGCAGTTAGATAAGATAATATACAGGATTCACCACATATACATTTCCTTGTTGGTTCTGCATAAAATGGTGAGTTGTAAAAAAACGGGCAAATGTAAGTGAAAACTTACGAGTTGCGAGTAGGCACGAGCAAGTGATATAACCGTTGGGTGTAGATCTAGGACAGCAATGGCAATTTCCTCAGTCACCTGTGGGACCTACAGCAAGAGACATAGATGAGCTTTTTGGGGAATCAACAAGAATCGACATGAACATTCAGCAACATGGTATTTCGATTAATTTACTTCAACGGGTCAAACCAAACATGAGAATGAGTCAAAAAGGTTAATAATGGCCCAAAAAATGACAAGTATCAGAAATGACAAATGACCCGCTTTCCTTTTTTTACAACCAGCGTGAACCTTTCATTTTCCAACCTATACTTTTAACAAACATGCAGAAATATTAATGTCTCGAACCTGCAAGAGTTGGGTAGCAAATACATCGCTAACTGTCATCTCATCTAACTCTTTGCACCTATCAATAAACTGATCGAAAGGAGGGCATACTGGGAAACTGTTCGAAAGTATAAGCAACACAAGGTGAACAATAGAACCTTTATTCAAACCTAAGCCACAATAGTCAGCTTAGATTAAGTTTACAATAGTATCCAAAATGTTACAAGGTTAGATTAATGTCAATGAGACAATAATCATGTAAGTACAAAGACAAGACAAGATCAATGAAATGATCAGAAAGAGGAAAAGAGTGTGTAACAATGACTGCACACACCAGTGTATCTAACCCTAGATTAAGGGACTTATTAAATAGGAGATTAAGTTACACAAAGACCCCTCTAACGGCTATAAATGACTCATCAGCAGAAATGGGTATAACTTCAGCAGAAACGAGCATCTTGGAACTTTAAACCTTTTATTCTTTGTCCATGATTAACCCCTGTAGAATCTCTGCAATGAACATAACTTGAAAGCCATTAGCAATTGATAGAATGATATGTTTGCCACAGATTGATACCCCAAAATTTAACATCCCCCCTTAATCTGATGGGCAAACATATCAAACAATATCAATTTTTCACACAAAAATTTATGCTGATAGACAGGGAGGTTTTTAGTGAGTATGTCAGCAGTTTGGTTTGAAGAGCCAATCTTTTTAGCACTTATAACACCTCTAGCAACTTTTTCCCTGGTGAAGTGAACATCAATTTCAAAGTGTTTTGATCTTTCATGGAAAACAGGGTTGACAGCAAGTTGTAAAGCATATTTGTTATCACAAAAAGATTAACAGGAGATTAATATCAACTTTTAGATCCTTTAAGATTTTTGAATCCAAATGATTTCACAGGCAGCAGTAGACATAGATCTATACTCTGCTTCTGTGGAGGATTTTAAAAGAGTGTTTTGTTTTTTACTTTTCCATGAGATCAGACAGTCATTAAAGAAAACACAATACCCTGTGACAGATTTTCTGGTTTTCTTGCATTTGGCCCAATCAGCATCACTATATCCTTCAAGATGATTTTCAGAGTTGCTGAAATTGTACCTTAGACCTTTTCCGGAGCTCCTTTAGATATCTCGTACATGAGGGCACATTCCGCATGAGATTTCAAGGGAAAATGCATATATTGTGCCAGACAATGAACTGAGTATGAGATGTCAGGTCTTTGTGAGATAGATAAGTTTCCCAAGTAACTTCTGATAACCAGTGATGTTGACAAGTAAAGGATCATCTGCAGTGGGAATGTATGGAAGGACAGAGTTGGGTTCCATAGGAGTGGACACAGGTTTGCACCCAATAAGGCCAAATTCTTTGAGGAGTTCAAGACAGTATTTTCTTTGGGAGAGACAAATGTCATTCCCAGTTTTTAAAACCTCAATGCCAAGAAAATATTTTAGATTTCCCAAGGCTTTAATATGAAATTTTGATTTTAGAAACTCTTTGAATAGGTTTATCTCATCAATGCAGTTTCCAGTAAGGACAATATCATCCACATAAACAAGCAGAGCAATAAACTTGTTATTCTCTGTTTTGGTGAACAAAGAATGATCATTGACAGATTGAACAAAATTATTTTCCTTTAAAACACTGACAAGTTTTTCATTCCATTTCCTGGGAGCTTGTTTTAGGCCATATAGGGACTTGACAAGTTTGCAAACTTTATTTTTATTGTTCTCATTACAGAACCCCTTAGGGATGGTCATATAGATATCTTCATCAAGATCTCCATACAAGAAAGCATTGTTAACATCAAGTTGGAAAAGAGGCCATTTGTTTTTCACAGCTAAAGCAATAAGACATCTAACAGTAGACATTTTCACAACAGGGGAAAAGGTTTCATCATAGTCTATTCCTTCCCTTTGATTATAACCTTTAACAACTAATCTAGCCTTGTATCTATCAACTTCACCATTGGCTTTATATTTGATTTTAAAGATCCATTTGTAACCAATGGGAGTTCTATTAGGTGGGAGATCAGTTATATCCCAAGCATGATTTTCATTTAAGGCCTCAATTTCAGAGTTCATAGCATCAACCCAATTACTATCAAGGATAGCTTCTTCATAGCAGGTAGGTTCAATACTTTTATTAAGACTAGAAGCAAAGCAGTAATTATCTTTGTTTAAATTAGAATAATTAACAACCTTTTCAACACCATATTTGACTTTCCCTTCTATAATAAAGTCATTAAGATTACTGGGAAACTTAGAAGCTCTGGTTGACCTTCTAACAGTAGTGGCTGGCAAGCCTCTTTCTTGTTCAGTAGAATCAGGTGATGTATCAGCAGAATCAGAAGATGCATCAGCAGGATGTGATTCATGTGATATGGTGCCCTCAGGGTGTGTATTATCATCTATAGATGTTGCAACCGGTTCATCAATCCTAGTAGGATGACTTACCACTGTGCCATCATCATATGATGTCACTCTCCCTTCATCATTGGGACTTATTTGTGAGTCAAAGAAATTTTTGTGATTTAAATCTTTAGGCACATAAGTTTCAACAAAAGGTTTTGACAAAATATTTTTCATTTTGAAAGGAAAAACAGTTTCATAAAATTTGACATTTCTGGAGTAAAAAATATTTTTTGTTTCTAAGCTCAAGAGTTTGTAACCTTTTTTCTCATTTGAATAGCCAATAAAGACACTTTTTTCAGACCTACTACCAAATTTATCAGAGATGTTGAGAATGGTGGCATAGCATAAGCAGCCAAAGACTCTAAGGAGAGAGAGTGAAGGGTCATGCCCATACACAAGGAAGAAGGGAGACTTGCCAGACAACACAGAAGAGGGTAACCTGTTTATGACATAAGCAAGTAGTTAGAACACATTCAGGCCAAAGATATAGAGGTAATTCCCCTGAAACATAAGGGATCTAGCCACATTAAGGAGATGCATATGTTTCCTTTCTGCAATACCATTTTGTTGAGGTGTGTAAACACAAGAGGTTTGATGTAAAATTCCCTTTTCATGAAAGAAGTGTTGAAGTTTGTTATTGACAAATTCTCGTCCCCGTTATCACTTCGAATATCTTAACATTGTGTTTAAATTGATTTGCTAGCATGTGAGTAAAGTTAACAATGGAAACATAAACATCATCCTTTCCCTTAAGCATGTAAACCCGTGACTGCCTCTAGAATAGTCATCAACAATGGTCAAAAAATATTTGTAACCATCTCTGCTAGTGACTTTATATGGTCCCCATACATCTAGATGAACAAGTTGACAAATTTTAGTTGATTTATGTTCACTTAAAGGAAATGGTTCCCTGGTTTGTTTAGCTTTATTACAAGTATCACAGAGATGGTCAGATTCAGAGGTTCCATCAAGATTAAGTGTGGACTTAAGTATATGTAGGACTTGGTCAGAGGGATGACCAAGTCTTTGATGCCAGAGATTTCTAGAAACATGACAAACAGAAATGCAGTTATTAGAAGCAATCTTACATGTGGAATCAATATCAAACATATATAACCCATTACATTGTTTACCAATCCCCACAATCCTTTTTTGATGTAAATCATGTATATAGCAATTAGATTCATTAAAGCCAACAAACATTTTATTGTCTCTAGCAATCTTATGAACAGACAACAAACTGACATTGTACTCGGGAACAACCAGAACATCAAAAAGAGTTAGGTCATTATTGACCTTTAAGTCACCAATTTTAGTAATTAAGGCCTGAGTACCATTGGGATGACCAACGGTTAGACCAAGATTTGAAATGTCAACAACATTAATTAAAAATTTTGCAGAAACAGTCATATGCTGATTTGCACCGGAATCAACAATCCAACCAAGACATATGTTTCCAGATAAGGTTTTAGTGTTGTTGTTAAAAAATTTATCAAAGTTTATGTTAAACTTGACACTGCCATTAAAGAAGGTTCCTGAATTTTTTACCGCTACATTGGCATTAGCGTAAAGACACATTGTTGTTATTAAGCAGACTCATAAGTCTGGAGAGCTGTTCATTAGACAAAGAGACAGGAGAGTTGCTAGCTCCATTATTAGTGGAAAGATTAGTGTCAGCAGAAACATTGTTACTGCTGAAGAGTTTGGAATTAAAATTCCTTTTAACATATCCAGCAGGATAACCAACCAAATCATAACATCTATCAACAAGTGTGACTAGGTTTTTTTGCAGTTAGTACATTTGAGATTCATGTTTGGTCCTCTGTTGTTTGAGCTGTTACCAGCATTGAAACCAGAATTTTTAAAATTGTTGTTAAATCCTTTTTTGTTATCAAAAAATTTTCCACCATCAGAAGTTTTTGCAGCAAAGACTGTAGCATTGGGTTTAGCAGAGCTATTCCCAGATGAAACATTTCTGTGAGATTCTTCTCCAGAGACAACAGAGAAAGCAGTTTTGACATTAGGTAAAGGATCTCTGGTTAAAATATTGCTTCTGATGGGAACATAGGAGTCATCAAGACCCATAAGAAATTGCATTCATTTGATTAATTGATTGTGTTTTTCAAAATGTTTTGCAGCCTCACAAGTGCAAGGAGGCAAGCTAATCATACAATCAAATTGTTTCCATAAAGAGTTAAGGTTGTTATAGTAATCAGCAAGAGAGAACCCACTTTGACTAAGAGAGTTTATATTTTTATGTAAATTAAAGATAGCTGAACCATCAACCTTATCATAGGTATCTTTAAGATCATTCCACATTTCATAGGCAGTTTTAGCATATATAGCACCAGCAAATAGCTCAGGGCTGAGAGAGTTAAGGATCCAAGTAACTACAACAGAGTTGCAAGTATCCCATTGATTAGCAAGACTAGGGTTCGAATCATCTCTTATGCAAGTACCATCAATAAACCCTAACTTATTATGGTTCCTTAAGGCAAAAGTCATGGCCATATTCCATATTTTGTAATTTTCAGTTCCCGTGAGTTTGATAGTAATAATGGGTGTACCATTTGTGTTATTGGGGTGTAAATACAAAGCATCACCAAAGGATAAGCTTTTCTCAGTGGAAGAACCACCACCCCCAATATTATCATCACCAATAGCCATAAAACAAACAATAAGATAGACAGATATGATAATATAGACAAAAACACAGACAGAAATAAAAGACAAGAGCAGATAGACAGATAAAGAAATAAATAAGACTTTGTATATAAGAAACAACAAGCACCAAGCCTGTGGACTAGGGTAAACCAGAGCAGGTATTCGTACCACTCAAAGGTGGCAGATCAAGATGTTAGTCTACCCGTTTGCACCCACAAAGACTTAAGTATTGTATGTTTGAAGAAGAGATAAGACTTAGACTTACAGAGAAATATGCAGCGGAAGAACAAATCACAATTACCCTAGATTCACTTAGTCTAGGGATAATTTTAAGTAGAAGATAACCAGTGATTACGCCAATAGCAATAACCCCAAACCACCAATTTGTTGCCGAAGAGAATCAATGAGCCTGAAGCTCTGATACCATGTTCGAAAGTATAAGCAACACAAGGTGAACAATAGAACCTTTATTCAAACCTAAGCCACAATAGTCAGCTTAGATTAAGTTTACAATAGTATCCAAAATGTTATAAGGTTAGATTAATGTCAATGAGACAATAATCATGTAAGTACAAAGACAAGACAAGATCAATGAAATGATCAGAAAGAGGAAAAGAGTGTGTAACAATGACTGCACACACCAGTGTATCTAACCCTAGATTAAGGGACTTATTAAATAGGAGATTAAGTTACACAAAGACCCCTCTAACGGCTATAAATGACTCATCAGCAGAAATGGGTATAGCTTCAGCAAAAACGAGCATCTTGGAACTTTAAACCTTTTATTCTTTGTCCATGATTAACCCCTGTAGAATCTCTGCAATGAACATAACTTGAAAGCCATTAGCAATTGATAGAATGATATGTTTGCCACAGATTGATTCCCCAAAATTTAACAGAAACCTTGATCTTTGGTCTCATTACCATGAGCTTTGTAGCATTGTGTTATTGATTGAGTAAGATGGCCATATTTCCGTAACGTATCTCCTAAGCCACTGGTTCTTTGCACATCAAACCCCTCCAGAATTTCGGTTGTCATACAACTACAAATAAAAAATTGTTATTGACATAAATAAAAATCACTAAAAAAAAAGAAAAATATTCATAAAATAGGGCAATAGGCCACCTACTTGTTGAGATGGTCTAAGTTGGTATTATACTTTTTTTATGTCCGAACCTGGTAGTTGCTTTTAAAACAATTATACTATTCTAGTGTAAAATAGTAACTGGACCAAAAAAGATTTAGCCTGGTTTGTTGTTGTTGTTGTTGTTGTATATAATTACCAAATAGGAACGTACAAAACTTCAATGACCAAATGCACATTGTGTAACTTTAATAACCAAGCTATGACATAAAGAAAAGTATAATTACTACGTTAGACCATTTTGCAAAGTACATTCCTGTTTTTTATAAAGTTTGTCCCTTTTCCTACTTACTTGAAATGGGTTACATAAAATCTGATCTCGGAACCACATCTAGAAAAGTCGATATTTTACTCCAGACAAGTAAAAATGTACTCACGCTGTTTTGATGCTTTCAGCACTTTCACAAGCATTAGGATCGCCCTCTACTAGATATATACACCTTTTGAGTCCTGATCTCTAGAAAGAAGAAAAAACAAAGAGACAAAAACTTTAGAAATTAGTAACTAACGATCAAATTCAATTGCTAGCCTACTAAGTAATCAAATTAGAAAGTAAACATATTCCCATTTATTGAAAACTATATTTAATAGTGACATGCGGCAATATGGGCGGATTGAGTAATGGGTTCAAATGGAATCCTCTTGTATGGGTTGTGCAGGTTAGGTTGGTTAAACCTACACTAATTTGACTAATTGGCCTGTTTCCTTTTTGCTAAATTAGTATTATTTTACTGGTTTGACCCATTAGAGATACTAAGGTAGAATATAAGCTGAATCGACCCATACATAAGCTAATGGGTCAAAACTGCCACTTATAGAAGAAACGTAGCAAGCAGAGTTAAAAACATCACCAGGATCCGCACTTTCTGCTCTCTGTAACGGTTATCCCTGATAGAAGATCGAAGATCATCAACATTCTTTCTTTCAACAATTAAATCAAGGACATATTCACTACCAAGTTGCTTATGCCGAGCTATCCAAATGCCATCTCCAACGGGTAAGCGTCTGACCTGTGAACAGTTATAACATTATCGCTTATCAGCTTATGGGTTAAGCAGTAGTCACAGTAGACTGTGATTCCTCAATTTAAATTGTATGTTAAAGTTCACCTCTATTGGTATTTTAAAATGAAGTTTGACTTGCTGAAGAAGTTTACTAGACCGTTGTGACCTGAAATTCACAAACCACAAATTTAAATACTTGATAAGTTATTATCCAACATGATTTTTGATGAGAAAAAAAAATCATAGAGTTAATTACATAAATGGTCACTGTGGTTCGGCGGTTTTTTCACTTTCAGTCACTGAAGGTTTTTTTTTACTGGTTCAGTCACTGTGGTTTGCATATGTTACGGATCCAATCCATATCCGAATTGAAATGACCAAAAAGCCCTTGTCATATTCTTTTTCAAATCTTTTGACAATTAAGTAACGGCCGTTAGTCCTTTATATGTTTTCATCCGTATTTACATGTTTTCGTCTGTATTTACATGTTTTCGTCCGTTTTTACACGTTTTCGCCCGTATTTACACGTTTTCGTCCATTTATACACGTTTTCATCTACATTTACACGTTTCATCCGTATTTACACGTTTTCGTCCGTATTTACACGTTTTCATCCGTTTATACACCTTTTCGTCTGTTTTTACAAGTTTCATATGTTTTTACTCGTTTTCGTCCGTTTTTACACGTTTTCTTTCGTTCTTACACGTTTTCATCCGTATTTACATGTTTTCGTCAGTTTTTACATGTTTTCATCCATATTTACACGTTTTCGTCAGTATTTACAGTTTTTCATTCGTATTTACACGTTTTCGTCCGTTTTTATACGTTTTCATCCGTATTTACACATTTTCGTCCATTTTTACACTTTTTCATTTGTTTTTATACGTTTTCGTCCGTTTTAACACGTTTTCGTCTGTTTTACACGTTTTGATCCGTATTTACATGTTTTCATTCGTATTTACACGTTTTCATCCGTTTTTAGACGCATTCGTTCGTTTTTACACGTTTTCATCCGTTTTTACACATTTTCATCCGTATTTACACGTTTTCGTCTGTTTTTACACGTTTTGTTCGTTTTTACACGTTTTCGTCTTTTTTTACACGTTTTCGTTCATATTTACATGTTTTCATCCCTTTTTTCACGCTTCGCCCGTTTTTACATGTTTCATCCGTTTTTACAGGTTTTCGTCCTTTTTTACACGTTTTCATCCGTATTTACACATTTTCATCCGTATTTACACGTTTTCGTCCGTTTTCACATGTTTTCATCTGTATTTACAAGTTTTCGTCCATATTTACACAATTTCGTTCATTTTTTTCACGTTTTCATCCGTGTATACATGTTTTTGTCCGTTTTTACACGTTTTCGTCCGTATTTACATGATTTCGTTCATTTTTGCATGTTTTCATTCATTTTTACATAGTTTCGTCTATTTTTACACATTTTTATCTGTTTATACACGTGTACATATAGATGAAAACGTGTAAAAAAGACAAAAATATATAAAGCTAGGACAAAAATGTGTAAAACCGGATGAAAAGGTGTAAGATTGGACGAAAACATGTAAAAACTGACGAAAACTTGTAAATACGGATGAGAATGTGAAAAAATGAACAAAAACATGTAAATACAGATGAAAACATGTAAAAATGGATGAAAACGTGTAAAAACGAACGAAAACGTGAAAAAGGGATGAAAGCGCGTAAATATATATGAAAACGTGTAAAATTAGACGAAAACGTGTAAATACGGATAAAAACATGTAAATATGGGTGAAAACGTGTAAAAACGGACGAAAGCATGACGAAAACGTGTAAAAACGGACGAAAACAAGTAAATACGGATGAAAACGTGTAAAAACAGACGAAAATGTGTAAAAACGGATGAAAACGTGTAAATACGGATGAAAACATGTAAATACAGATGAAAACGTGTAAAAACGAATGAAAACGTCTAAATACGGATGAAAACGTGTGAAAACAGACGAAAACGTGTAAGTACGGATGAAAACGTGTGAAAACGGACGAAAACGTGTAAAAACGGACGAAAACGTGTAAATACGGATGAAAACGTGTAAAAACAGACGAAAACGTGTAAATACGGACGAAAACGTTTAAATACGGATGAAAACGTGTAAATACGGATGAAAACGTGTAAAACAGACGAAAACTTGTAAAAATAGACGAAACGTGTAAATACGGATGAAAACGTGTAAATACGGATGAAAACATGTAAATACGGATGAAAACGTGTAAAAAGGGCCGAAAGCATGACGAAAACGTGTAAAAACAGATGAAAATATGTAAGTACGGATGAAAACGTTGGAAAACGGACGAAAACGTGTAAAAACGGACGAAAACGTGTAAATACGGATGAAAACGTGTAAATACTAACGAAAACGTTTAAATATGGACAAAAACGTGTAAATACGGATGAAAACGTGTAAAACAGACGAAAACGTGTAAAACAGACGAAAACGTGTAAAAACAGACGAAAACTTGTAAATACGGATGAAAACATGTAAATACGGATGAAAACGTGTGAAAACGAGTAAATACGGACGAAAACATGTGAAAATGAACGAAAACGTGTAAATACGGATGAAAACGTGTGAAAAAGGATGAAAACGTGTAAAAAAGGACGAAAACGTGTAAATACGGACGAAGACGTGTAAATACGGACGAAAATGTTAAATATGAACGAAAACGTGTAAATACGGATGAAAACGTGTAAAAACTGACGAAAACGTGTAAATACGGACGAAAACGTGTAAATATGGACGAAACGTGTAAATACAGACGAAAACGTGTAAAAACCGACAAAAACGTGTAAAAACGGACGAAAACATGTAAATACGGACGAAAACGTGTAAATACGGATGAAAACGTGTAAAAACGGATGAAAACGTGTAAATACGGACGAAAGCACGTAAATACGGATGAAAACGTATAAAAGACTAACGAACGTTAGTATAAAGGACTAACGGCCATTACTTAATTGTCAAAATATTTGAAAAAGAAGATGACAAGAACTTTTTGGTCATTTCATTCGGATATGGACTGGATCTGTAACATATGCAAACCACAGTGACTGAACGAGTTAAAAAAAAACTTCAGTGACTGAAAGTGAAAAAATGACCAAACCACAGTGACCATTTTTGTATTTAACTCAAAATCATAAGAATACAGGATCAACATGTTTGATGGTAAAATTTGATGGAATTTGATTTGAAACAAATAAAATAATTTAAGTGAAGGTACTCACTCCCTGGTGAACTTCTCCCGATCATCCAATATTAGCACCACCTCCTCGAATTGGTCTCCAAAAGATATAGGTGGCATTGATAAAATATTTGATTTGTCTTCTAGATTATTCCTACCCCGCTTTCGCACATTCTGATCCTATTAAACCAGACAAAAGAATTTTAAAGATTAAGGGATTTAGTACTAGGAGGCCACCCAAGTATGAATCCAGCATATCTTACCAAATACTACAATTTAGTGACAAAAAGGATACATCATTGTATTTAAAGATTGAAATGACTATTGTGAATTTGTGATAGTGTCATATCGTTTTAAAAATAAGTTTTGTTGTTCAACCAGGCCCTGATGTGACCTGTTTCAACCTGTAAAAGAAGTGACCCATTTGACACATTACCGAACCCGCCTGACCAAACAATTTTATCACCTCTACAAGTCACCTAATTAACTTCAAAAAATTGAAAGCTCGTGAAAGTAAAGGCGTACATTATAGGTGTGCGACACAGTCCACTTGCTTCAGCAGCATCAACCAACTCTTGTTTTTGCATAAACTCAACTCCATCAGAAGTTCCTCTAACATGAAAAAAAATTCCCTCAAACTTAATTATTTTTTAAAACCTCAAATTTAACAAAAAGAAAAAAAATATAAAAAAAAATCCCCTGTTTACCTGTAAAGAGTGATTAATAAAGCGTAAGCTGCAGAGTTCTTTTGAGGCACATATTTCTTGCTCCCCTTATTTTTCTCAGCTTTAACGTTAAACAAATAATAATTGTATAAAAAATGAAATAAATCTGTAACTGCAATGTAACTAAACATATCGTGAATCGCTAGGGATATTACTCAATTACCCCTTTGTATCCTCTCTTCCATCTCAGCGTCAGCGTTAGCATCAACAAAGAAATCTTTCATGAGTTTCAAAATCCACTTTCCAAAACCTCTGACACAATAAAAATGAAAGGATGTTTATTCTCAAAAAAACCGAGTTATAGCTACTACGAAGGCTATGCTAAGAGATACCAGACCGTATGCAGATGTATATAGAAAATTATGGAACACGATTATGCAAATCTATTTTCCTAAAAGATATGTCCTTTTGATGTTCATGGCATATGAGCATTATATTGCAAAGAGTAGCATAATAAATGGATTTGGGGCCGATGAGTTAGATCTTCTTCCAAGAATAAACTGAACCTGTAACTAATTACCTCATGGTATTGGGTTAGTGGTATGAAGGTGACTCCTAATGAAGTGGGTGGTTAAAGAACTTATTCATCAAGGATTATAACAAACGCTAACAATAGTTGTCTTATAGTAAATGCATGTCATTTCCATCATCCTTGTAGTACTAAGTTATAATACGACCAACACAAGTTTCACTCATTCATTACAGTATAAAGTCTGCACATCTATGTTAAATCCAAGTTCATTTTGGGGTTCAATATCATGGGACAATAGCATTTGTTCAAGCCATAGTGTATATAAAAGTCCATTGAAGTATTTGAATAATCAATGGGCTTGATTTCTGTTTTTGTTTGTTGCATTTTTTATCGACTCTCAGCAGCAAGTTTTAAAGTTTCCTCAGAGTCGTGCACATTAGCAGTAACACTATTACTCAAAATCACATTTGCATTATAATGGTGAAGTATCTAAATGTGTTTGTAAACTTGATAATGGATTTGTTTAATGATAATGTAACGTGATTTTGGTTATCTGTGAAAAATTTTGGTTGTTATGGAAAGTTTTAGGTTAAAGATGAAAGTTCTCGGTTTACTTACTTGGAAGGTTCTCGGTTCATGGTTATTGTGATGTAACAATGGAAATTATAGGTTCTTGCATCAATGAAAGTTTTCGGTTTCGGTTAATTAAAGTGTTCAGTTTGGTTAAGTTGAAGTTCTTATGTTGAGAATAACAATCTGAATGTTTATTCTGAATCTGAGGTTGCTTATTGTTGTTGCAGAATAAGGAGTTTTAGCTTATTTGTAGTCTAAAGATGGAGAGTTAGATTATTGATGTTGAGAAGATCTAGAGGAACTTATTGTGAAAGTATTTTAGCTTGAAGTGCAGAAGTTTACAGTTTGGTTGTTGCATTGAAGAGTTTGTATAGATGAAGGATTAAAGTTGACATGTTGATTGTTTAGTCGGTTATGTGTGTTTATAAGCCAAAATCAAGAGATGAGATATTACTTTTGCTCTCTAATTTTCTCACACATCTCTCTCAATATTTCTACTCTCTTTTGTAAACCTTAATTCGTGTTCTTTATTGTCTTGATCAAAACACTTGATACTGCTGTTATTAATACTTGATTAAGATCGAGTATATTGTTTCTTGTTTGATAACTGTTTGAGAACAGTTTCTGGTTATTGTATTCTTTGATTATAAAGTGATAAAATTGTTTTAATATCAATAGAATCTATTTTTCTTCATGGTATCAGAGCCAGGTTGCTCTGAAAAAACGTTTTCGAAAAAATTAGGGTTTTGTTAAAATTGGGGATTTTTTAATTCGTAAGTTGATTTGTCAATTAACTTGTGTTAATTGATAGATCTTGTGATTGATTTTATTGATCTTTAAGTTTTTTGATAAATGCCTAATTTTTGAGAAAATTAGGGTTTGGTGAAATTTTGGGGCTTTTGTGATTAAAAGCTTCTGAGATCGATTAAGATTCTTTAATCGATAGATCTGGTGATTTGGTTAAGATTGAAAGTGGTTCTGGTGGTTTGCCCTAATTCTGAAAATTAGGGTTTGTTGGTTCTTGGATCTTGGTTCTGAGTTATTGCCGTATATCTGCCATATCCCTAGACTAAGTGAATCTAGGGTATAGTAGGTCTGTTATTCCGCTGCTGATTATTCTTGCGTGCTCTGTAACACCTCTCTCACTCTTGTTTTTTAATTTATGTTCTTATTTTCTGTTTAGATTGCCGGAGGATAGGATTTGGGATTATTGGAAGTTGTGATTGGTTGTTGGTTGAGTAGTTTATTTTTCTTTTTGATTGTTTGCTCCTATTATTTGTTGTGTGCTTGTGTGCGCCCTTGACCTACCACTTTAGTGGCAAGGAAAGCTTGGGAACTACTTTCTCTTTTTTTCTGTGTGCTTGTTTCTGGTTTTTAGCATAATGTCTGTTCATAATTCTCTTCACGGTTATACTGATGATGAGTATAAACCTGAGAACCCTGTCACTTTGATATGTAAATTGGATTTGAGTCATCCTTTACATTTACATCCAAATGATTTTGCTTCTTTTACTGTTGTTTCAATAAAACTCAAAGGAACTGAAAATTATAATGTTTGGTCTTGTGCTATGCTTTTAGCATTAGAGGGCAAAAATAAAACTGGTTTTATTGATGGAACATGTAGAAGGTCCAATACTGATGAAGTTTTGGGTAGACAATGGAACAGGGTTAATGCTATTGTTTTGGGATGGATTCTAAATTCCATCTCTGAAGAGTTGTTTCTTGGGCAAATTTTTTCTAAAAGTGCATCTGATGTGTGGAATGAGTTAAAAGATACCTTTGACAGGGTTGATGGTTCTGTAACCTTTAATTTGCATCATAAAATAAATTCATTAACTCAGAATGGTACTACAATCTCTGAATATTTTAACAAATTGAGTACTTTGTGGAAACAATTTGATGCTATGGTTGTGTACTTGTCATGCTGCTGATGATTTTAAAAAGCATAATCAACTTATGAAATTAATGCAATTTTTAATGGTTCTGGATGATACTTACATGCAAATAAGAAGTAATATTCTTTCTAGAGATCCTTTGCCTGATGTTAAAGGTGCTTATGCTATAATCAGTTGTGAGGAGAGTCATAGAAATGTTGTGTTTGGAAGTACTAGTAGAAATCATAATTCTGCTTTTGCCTCTAGAGTTGTGAATCAGAATAATAATCAGACTAGTCAACTTGTTAGACCTGTTAATGAGAGTGCTCAATCTAATAATCCTTCTACTAATTTTAATAGAGTGTCTGATAATAGGAGGAATCCTGGTTCTACTCTTGTTTGTGAAAATTGTGGTTTTAATGGCCATAGTCAAGAAAGATGTTTTAAATTGATTGGGTATCCTCCAAATTTTTTAAAAAAAAGGTAACAATAATAGACCTCAGAATAATACCAAAAGGATTTCTAATAATAATTCTGTTGGGTCTAGTTCATCTTCTAGTTTTACAGATGAACAGCTTACTACTCTCATTTCTCTCATCAAAGATAATACACTTAAAGGAAATAATGTGCAGGCCAATATGACAGGTACTTATTTTAATCATAGCAGAGTTTTTAATCAGAATTTTTATAAGTTTTTTTCAACAAATTGTAATCTGAAATCTAAACTTACTTCTGATGGAAAATTTGTGGATTCTGGTGCTAACCAGCATATGACACATTGTGATAAGGAACTAATAAATGTTTTTGATATTTCTCATCTTAAGATAAAGGTTGCTCATCCAAATGGCACTGAAGCTTTTATTACTAAGATTGGAAATCTCAATTTAACTGAATCTTTAATATTGTATGATGTTCTGGTTATACCGGAATATTGTGTCACTTTAATATCTGTTCATAAACTTGCTAAAGACAATAATATTGTGGTTTCCTTTGATGAGAACAAATGTTATTTTTTGAATCAGGATTTGAATCTGGGAAAAGTTCTGGGGGCTGGTAGTTAGTCAGGTGGTTTATATTATTTCAATACTGAAGGTATCCCATTTAAAAGTAATAACTCTCTGGTTCAATCCTTTCTTTCTCAATTTGACTGGCACTGCAGACTTGGTCACCCTGCAGACCCTGTTCTAAATGTTTTAAAACCTGATTTGAAATTTAATTCTACAGATAAAAACATAGTTTGTGAAATTTGTCAAAGGGCTAAGCAAACTAGAGAACCTTTTCCTTTAAGTGATCATACTTTAACTGTTTTAGGTGAACTTGTTCATTTAGATCTTTGGGGCCCTTATAAGGTTGCTAGTAAAGAAGGTTTTAAATATTTCTTGACTATTGTGGATGATTACACTAGGGTTGTTTGGGTATACTTAATCAAAACCAAAGATGAAGTTGTTCACTATATCACTATCTTCTACAATATGATTGCAACTCAATTTGATAAGAAAATTAAGAGTTTTAGAAGTGATAATGGTACTGAATTTGTTACTCACATATTTTCTAAGTTTTGTGAGGAAAAATGTATTACCCATCAGACTTCTTGTGCATATACTCCACAGCAAAATGGAATTGCTGAAAGGAAACATAGGCATCTTTTGAATGTTGCTAGATCCTTTCTGTTTCAGGGGGAATTCCTCTTAAATTTTGGACTGAATGTGTTCTTACTGCTACTTTTCTTATTAACGAATTGCCTTCTTCTGTGCTTAAAGGAAAATCTCCTTATGAAATGATATATGATAAGAAACCTACTCTCTGTGATTTAAAAATGTTTGGCTATTTGTGCTTTGCTATTGTTGTTAATAATAATGACAAATTGAGTAGTAGATCTGAAAAATGTGTGATGATGGGGTATTCTAATTCTAAAAAGGGATATAGGTTATATAGTCTTGATAAGAATCAGTTCATTTTTTCTAGAGATGTCAAATTTTTTGAGTCTATTTTTCCTTTTAAGGAATCTATTGCTGATAAGAATAATGATACTTCTGAAAATGTTTTTCAAGACTTAAATCATTTGAACTTTTTTGATATTGAAACCCCTGAACTACCCAATGATGAAAAGAGAGTAGACCCTAATCTGAATAGTGACATTGATTCACCAAGTGAAGGTAGCTACTCTTTTTTTATTAGTAGAGACCCTGTCACTGATCATAACAGTGATAGTAGTGTCTTTGCTGATGAGGATGAGATGGTAACTACACTTGAAGAAAATAATAATTCTGAGGGTAATTTGAATCAAGATTCAAATTCTCCAGTTCAGGAAGAAGTACCTTTGAGAAGGTCTTCTAGACCTTCTGTTTTTCCAAGAAACTCTAATGACTTTGTTGTTGAGTCTAAAGTTGTTGATGTATAGTCCGTATTCGGGTCATGGACCCGGCCAATAACGCTACTAGCAATTAGGCCCAGTACACATGGGCTAAGTCAGTAACGGTTTGCGCCCACGAAGGCCCAACCCAAAGTTTTGTATGGCTAATAATATCGGATATCCCCTATCTTGGGAGATAAGCATCCGATAACCGATTTAGGCGGGATACGCCGAAGCTTGAGGAACACGAAACCAACAAGGATTTCGTATATATATAAAGGGTATCCCTGCCCTCGAAAAAGGCATGATTTACAAACCCTAATTCTCAACTATACCCTAAACCGATTACTTACTCTCACGCCGGAGGATAATCGTAGGAAACAATCCCACGGTAAGTCTAACGGTGTCTTTTGTTTTCTGAGTGCGCAGGTCTCAAGCATTAAGATCTAATTGATACGGAATCAGAACCTAAATAAGGAACGCCCAACTTTTGTATCAACAAGTGGCGCCATCCGTGGGACCCAACACTAAGAACTAGAATGACGAAGCAAGGAAACCAAAACCAGCGATCGCATGGCGACTTACAAGGAAAGAAACAGCAGAGCGGATCAGCCTCCAAGCAAGCCTCTGGGACAACCAGCGTGGCTAAAAATCAAGGCTCAGATCTGGTCTTCCCAATAGTGGAACCACGCACGGGGACAACTCATGCCACCACAACAACAACCAACGTGGAGAATCCGCCACGTAACCTTTTCACCACTCCCCTACCAGAAAAAGATCTCACAAAAACGGCAGGCACACCTCTCCGAAGACGGAGCCCAGATGTCGAAACAGATGCTCTAGCGCTGGAAGGGGTTACGCCTGAGTTAGCGCCAAGTGACTTCGTATCTCAAAACTATGAAGCCTTGGCCACCCTTATGCAGGAGGAGGCGAGGAAAAGGTCAAGTCGGAGCTTGAAATCCCGACTAAACTTTGACACAGAGTATGAGGTATCTCCATCGCACCTTCAGAAGGAGAGGCGCGGGAAAGATAGCCGCAGACCTCCAGTGTTTACCAGGATTGGGAAGAGAGTTGAGGATGATGCAGCAGCTGACCTGCAGTACCTAGAAGAATCTGAAGAGGATGGACGGCGTACCAATATCCACGATAGGCTTGGAAGCCGCAAGATTCATGACAGACTGGGACGACGACGCTCCCCCAGTGGAAGCCTTTCCAACTCAGATTCTGAAGACAGTAGGCGTAAGCGCCGAAAGAGAAGAAGTTCCTCCTCTGGAGACTCCTTAGACGGTCGGCGCAAGCGCCGACAAAGGGAAACCACGTTCTCTGGTGATTCCTCGGACAACGGGGATAGCGAAATAGGACACTGGAAGTCCAGAGGAAGATATCGCGACCAGGAGGAGGAAGATCTATATCTTCCCTGGCGTCGCCAAAAAGTGGATGCGTTCACTCGTCGCATTAGTGATTTCTCAGAGAATAAGAGAAGGCGAATGCCCGCCAATGTAAAAACCTATGATGGAACAGGTGATCCAGATGATCACCTAAAAATTTTCGAATCAGCGGCTACCATCGAAAATTGGCCAAAGCCTGTGTGGTGCCATATGTTCAACTCCACATTAGTGGGCAATGCACGAAACTGGTTCAGCAAGCTTCCACGCAGAAGCATTGACGGTTTTGAAAAATTGCGAAAGGCGTTTCGCCTGAACTTCACTCAAACGAAAAAGTGCGCCAAAAACCCTGTCGAACTCGCTAGAGTAAAACAGCGCCAGGAGGAATCTACAAGCGCTTATGTGGAGCGCTTCAAAGATGAGTGCATACAGGTTAAAGCATGCCCAGAAGTACTGAAGATCTCAGGGTTTATGAATGGGATCAATAACCCAGAACTCATAAAAAGATTAAATGGCAAGATCCCCCAAACCTTTGATGAACTTATGAAACGGACAAGGTCCTTTATCCAAGGAGAAGCAGCCGCGGCGGATAGCAGGAAAGGCTACTCAAACTATAGGTCACAAGAACAGTCCCGGAGACAATCCACGGACCAGAGTAGCAACCGTAACAAAAACTACCGCGGCCAGGGGAGTGGACGAGATAATGACAAATATACACCGCTAACCAAAACTCCAAAGGAGATATTCGCAACCGAAGGCGCAAACTTCCCTAGGCCCCTGCCGATGCGCACCCCAGAAGATAAGCGCGCGGGAAACGGATACTGCGACTACCATGGACAGAAGGGCCACACTACCAATGAGTGTGTCCAATTGCGCCAACTAATCGATAAATTGGTAAAAGAAGGCAGATTGGACCATTTAGTCAAGAATATTAAGGAAGGAAAAGATAAGCAAAAAACCAGGAACAAGATGGATGGCGCACCCAAAGATAAGGCGGACACCATCTATATGATACAATCATGGCAGCGAGTTACTAGGCAGAAAATCAGCCAGAAGTTTTCCCGTGGAAGTGAAATCTCTTTCCCCACCTTAACTGCGGACAACGCAGTGGTAGGACCGCTTACCATCGAAATTAATGCAGGGGGTCATGATATCCGCATGTACGTGGACGGAGGAGCATCTGCAGACATAATGTACGAACATTGTTTCAAGAGACTGCGACCTGAGATACGCAGTCAGTTAAGCCCGGCCACGACAGCATTGACTGGCTTTACAGGAGAAAAGATATGGCCTATGGGGCAAATACGTCTACTAGTCAGTATTGGTAATAAGGAACACTCCGCGACAGCCTGGATGAATTTTATGGTGATTAAATCCCCTTCGCCATACAATGGCATTATCGGAAGACCAGGGATATCAGCCATACGCGCAATACCGTCCACAACACATGGGGATGTTCAAATTTCCAGTGGAAGGTGGTATTGTTACTCTCTACAATGCCACTGTACCACCTGGGGAATGTAACACGATTACGTGTGAGACAGCAGACAATTTAGAGCAACGCGCACCTAAAGTACCAAACCTGAGGATTGCAATTCATCCCGAGTACCCAGATTAAGAAGTATCGATTGGGGGATCGTTGTCTGACAAAGGCAGGGCAGCAATGTGCGCACTCTTGCAAAAGAATCTGGATATCTTTGCATGGGAACCAAAGCACATGACCGGTGTACCACGCGCTAAGAATCCGACAAGGATACACACCAGTACGCCAGAAAAATCGTGGCCAAGCTCTAGAACGCGCACATTCAATTCTGACGGAAGTACACAAACTGGTGAAGGTAGGTATCATGCGAGAGGTCTATTACCACGACTGGCTTTCCAACCCCGTAATGGTCAAGAAAAGTGACGGTAGTTGGCGGATGTGCGTAGACTTCACAGATCTCAACAAAGCATGTCCACAAGACTGCTACCCGCTACCGAAGATAGATTGGAAGATAGAATCTTTGTGTGGATATCCACTTAAATGCTTCCTAGACGCATACAAAGGATACCACCAAATCCAGATGGCTACGGAAGATGAGGAAAAAACGGCCTTCCACACAAGCCAAGGCGTCTATTGCTACACTAAAATGCCCATTGGCTTGAAGAACACAGACGCCACCTACCAACGACTGATAGATAACGCATTTGAAAAACAGGTAGGCCGCAACCTAGAGGTTTACGTTGACGACCTGGTCATAAAAAGCCACACTGAGGAGGAATTGGTGCGTGACATAGAGGAAACGTTTAAGACTCTACGAGATATCAACATGAAGCTAAATCCTAAGAAATGCACTTTTGGCGCTACAGAAGGCATGTTCCTTGGATATTTGATAGAGCCTGATGGAATCAAACCGTGTCCAGAAAAAACTAAGGCTGTTATCGAACTTCCCTCACCGCGCACGTTGAAGGAAGTCCAATCTCTCAATGGAAAATTGGCCGGTCTAAATAGATTCTTGTCCAAATCAGCAGACAAGTCACTCCCTCTCTTCAAAACACTCAAGAAGTGCATAAAAAAGGGAGATTTCCGCTGGACTACGGAGGCAG
This sequence comes from Chrysanthemum makinoi, assembly GCA_910596185.1. Taxonomy (NCBI): domain Eukaryota; kingdom Viridiplantae; phylum Streptophyta; class Magnoliopsida; order Asterales; family Asteraceae; genus Chrysanthemum; species Chrysanthemum makinoi. Next base: position 39,497,616 of record OU343220.1, on the reverse strand, counting down.
AAGAAGCCTTTATACAGCTTAAACAACACCTGGCAGCGCTCCCCACGCTCGTAGCACCCCGACCAGGGGAAGAGTTAATCATGTACTTATCCGCGACTCATTGAGTAGTCAGTGCGGTGTTACTAACAGATAGGAACTTAGTACAAACACCAGTGTATTTTGTAAGCAAAGCGCTCAAGAAAACGGAGATTAACTATAGCGCCATGGAAAAATTGGTCCTAGCATTGGTATTCGCCGCCAAAAGACTGCGCAGGTATTTGCAAGCGCATCCAATAGTGGTAATTACAGATCAACCTATCAAGCAAATCATCTCCAAACCTGATGCATCATGACGACTACAGAAGTGGAGTGTGGTGCTAGGTGAGCATAATATCTCCTACAGACCACGTACTGCAGTAAAAGGACAGATACTAGCAGATTTCATCATCAAAAAACCAGACACTAATGATGCACCCGCACCAAGTAAGAAGGAACTACAAGATCCATGGATCTTGTTCACAGATAGATCTTCATGCGTGGATGGGTCAGGAGCAGGCCTCATCCTCACAAGTCCGGAAGGAATGGAATTCACTTACGCACTGCGTTTTGAATTCACAGCGACAAACAATGAAGCAGAGTATGAAGCCCTAATTGCCGGACTACGCATTGCAGCTCGAATGGGTGTACGCAACCTGGAAGCGAATGTGGATTCCCGGCTAGTGGCCAACCATGTGTTGGACGAGTATGTGGCTAAAGAAGAAAACATGATCCAATACCTCGACAAGACCAAGTCACTCATCCAAAGTTTCGACAGGTTCACAATCAAGCAGGTTCCTAGAGGGGAAAATCGAAAGGCGGATGCACTAAGCAAGATTGCATCCACAAGCTTTGCCCACCTGTCAAAATAAGTGTTGGTGGAAACATTGAAGAGCAAGTCCATCTCAGAGATGGAAATATCCACGGTAGTAGAGGAGGAAGGTCCTACGTGGATGACACCAATAATGGAATTTATAAGCAAGGGCGTATTGCCCCAAGAGCAGAAGGAAGCCCGAAGAATACGGCGCACGGCACAGAGGTTTGAACTTTGAGACGGTATACTATATCGCCGCTCCTTCCTGCAACCATGGATCCGCTGTGTTGGCCCCCTACAAGCAAATTATGTACTCCGGGAAATTCACAGCGGATCATGCAGCATGCATTCAGGACCACGGTCCGTGGTGGCGCGTGCTTTGCGGTCAGGATACTATTGGCCCACCATGCACCTTGATGCACGAGACTTAATAAGAAAGTGCAGCGACTGTCAGGTTCACAGACCTGTTCCTCGCAAACCACAACAGGAGCTAACACCTATCATGGCGCCATGGCCATTTTACAAGTGGGGTATCGATATTGCAGGTCCCTTCCCCGTTGCAGCAGGAGGATTAAAGTTCCTCATAGTGGCCATAGATTACTTCACCAAATAGATAGAAGCAAAAGCGGTTGTAACAATCACGGGAAATCAGGTGAAACGGTTCGTTTGGGAAAATATCGTATGCTGCTTCGGATTACCTGGGGAAATCATCTCGGACAATGGGAAACAATTTTGTGACAACCCCTTCAAGGACTGGTGCGAAAAGTTGAAAATCACGCAGCACTTCGCGTCGGTTAAACACCCACAAACCAACGGCTTGGTCGAACGCGCAAATCGAAGTCTGGGTGAAGGAATGAAGGCGCGACTGGACAAGCATAAAGGAAGGTGGGTGGAGGAATTATCGCATGTTTTATAGGCACACCGTACTTCAATCAAGGTTAGCACAGGAGACACTCCATTTTCCCTGGTCTATGGGACAGAAGCCGTCATACCAGCTGAAATTGGGATGCCAACATTCGCACTGCTGAAGTCAATGTTGCAACCAATGACAATGAACGACGTATCGACTTGGACCTATTGGAAGAGAAACGTGAACGCGCGGCTATATGTGAAGCAAGAGCTAAGTCAAAAATGAAGGGATACTATGATGCTAAAGTACGAAGTATTTCATTCAGACCAGGCGACTTCGTATACCGCGCCAATGATGCGAGCCACGCAGAAGATATAGGGAAGCTTGGACCAAATTGGGAAGGACCCTACGAGGTCGTTGAAGCATTAGGAAAAGGCGTGTACAAGTTGCGTGACATGGACGGTCGTGAGCTACCACGCACATGGAATATCTGCAATCTCAAACGATGCTATCTCTAGGAAAGGCCACGGCCCAACGCGCCGACACTCTCACAGTTTAATATAGGGCTCAAATAAAAATCCGTGTATTTACATTTCGTTTTACTTAGGCAAAGGTCTTATTTACTTTCACAAAAACTTGCAAGTATTAATAAAATGTTGCGGTTTCTAGCTAACTCCGTGACATATTTCAATTTGTTATTTCCATATACTTATGTCTTAACATTTTTTATCTTTTGCCTACATGGCGTGCATGCACTTAATAAAACCACGATGGTAAAAGGATGAGTAAACCTACTAAATAACTCGTTGAGTAAGAGGGTTGCAAACCCATCAACGGTGGATCACGTATCCTTGTTAAACACCTTATTCTCAAGACGTTGGAATAAGCTAGGTGCGCATCCCACGATGGATGCGCAACAATGCATACTATGCGCGTTTAACAAATTAGGGATCAAGACACTTGGCTCCTTACTATGATATTTGCAGTACGCTGCGTATAATAGCATACACGACTATGTTAGAAATACTTGAAATTTTATAAGTATGATAGTTCATAAATAATTATGACAATTCATCGCGCTTATACAACAGTTTGCTTCTTAGACAGTACGCGTGTTTTTCATGAAAAGACAAGTAACTAAGTACAAATGTTATAAGTCACAACAATATTCAACTCCAGTAATATTTCATTAAGTACCATGCGTGCTTACAAAATGATATTTACAATACAAGTTACTATCTACATACTCCTACAACGTCTAAGAGATGAACTCCCCACACAGCTTGCAGCGTCCCCAATCTCGTTCAGCTTCTTCAAAAGGTCGGAGTCTTTGCAAGATACCGTGGCAACACTAACCGGTATCCCGTCAGATCTGGGGAGATGAGCTGCGCCAATACCGCACAAAATGGCCTTACCTTTAATCCCCTCTTTTTTGGCAAGTCTTGTAGCATGCGCTTCCAACACTTACTTTAAAGGCACTTCCTTCTCCAGGGTGAAGGGATTCAAGATATCCTTGGGACGAGCAAACACAGGCACCTGCAGCTGGGACTCATCAGGTCTCAAAAAATAGTCAGCCTGTGCTCCCGCATCTTCAGCGCGATGCCGAGCTAAGGTCAACCCCTCCATAATGACCCCTATGGGATAATCCTGGTCGCGCTCTATCTCAGCAATCAGGGGAAGCTCCAATAACTTCATCTTCTCCATAGCAGCCACCAGATCATCGTATGAGTGCGCATTATAACCGGGCACCTTATCAGCAGGCACCTTCAACAAATCAGCCTCCTGAAGCTCCTCTACAGCTTCTAACTTTCCCCGCGCCAACGCGCACTGCACTACCGCCCCAAACTTATCAAGAACTTCCTGCGACTCCAAGGTGCTGAGGGCAACAAGTATCAGACCATGGACTATGAGCCACCTGCGCTCAGCAATAGTAGACAGAAGTTCGGGATATAACTCCTCATCATACTCCAGGCTGAGCTTGCGCAACTTCATCTCCTGCGCTTCCAATGAACTGCTCACAGTGGCACCAAAATTTTCCAACTGTGAGACCAACTCTTCCTTGCCCTTCTCAAGATACTTCAGCCGGAGACACGAAGCCTTATACCCGATGATGCAGCGCTCTGACTTATTTGACCCATCAGCGCCATCTTTTCTTCAGCAAGCTTCTGGGCGTACGAGTTCAAACCCTCTGCTTCAACCTTGGCATCAGCTAACTGCGCCTCCAGCAACGCAATGTGTTGATCTTTTTGAGCAATCTGGCTGCTTTCTCCAGAATGCTTGGCCTTTAGCTTCTCTACCAGCGAATCTTGATGCGCAGCCGCCAGTACCAACTCCTCAATAAGCTGACCCATTGGCGCATCCCCAGCCGCCAATGGCTCAGCGCTTGGGCTGTTTGGCTCGGATAACTCAGTGCGCACAGGACTAGCAATGGGGGGCGACTCCGCAAAGTGTTCAAACCTGCACACAAGAAAGGGAGTTAGCAATTACTTCTCACATGAATAGGGGATGCGCAAAAAACTTTGATGATATTACTTACTGTGGACCAGTGGTATCAGCCGATGGGGGAGGCGAAGCAACGTCACTGGATGACGACTCCATAACAAGGACAACAGGGCGCTTCTTTCTCGACGAGCTCGCGTCATCACCTCCAAGCGATCTCTTGCGCTTCAACCCTGGGTCCTCCTCCTCCTCTTCTTCCATGTACTCCGCCACTCCTACTTGTGACGGCTGCACTAATGGAGTAGGTGCCCTAGGGCTCGGAATGCTTTGCAGTGGGGTCGCTTCGGTCGCGACAGACGAACTACCTCCCGTCTCTCTCAGGCTCCATTTCTAGGTGCGCCCGAAGTAGCTTCCAAAACGGGCTCTTCTCCTTCTTTCAATGGGCGTACCCCCACAGCAACTTGGCGAGGCTTGGCTAACTGAACCACTGTGAATAGATCCATCTCTGCGCAACAAAGACAAATAAACAGGTTACGAAAAGTACAAAGATTAAAAGGAATGCTCACATTAGTATATCTAAGGAATGCAAAAGGACGAGCACCCACCCTGACCATCCGCGTCCAAGAATATCGGCATCTCCTCAGGTCTACCGAAGTAATTACGGCTGATGCCCATATGCACCAAAAATTCCTCAGGGTAGGAACTGATGGGTATGCGGTTTGTATTTATTGTATCCGCATCCTCAGCGCTGTATGATCCAGGGTTAGGGTGCTCATCCTTCGGCAGTGAACCCTGGGTATAAAACTCAAAATCCCAGGGAAATACCGCCACTCCTACTCGAAATTGGTTATTTTAGCTGCACCTATGCAGTGCAGCTGGGATAAATGAAGACGGTAGTAATTTAACACGTCACTCAAGAATAGGGATATGGGCACACGTTGATTCACGAATTCGAAGAAACGCGTGTATACCCCTACTTTCCCTTCGGGGAAGTCTGCAATTGACGCCTGCGCATCTGGAACTTCCGGATGCAGCGCGAGGTGGGAACTTGAAATATTTCGTCTAGGTTCATTCTTTTAGCTTCTTTGCTAGGCTTCGAAGATGGTATTGGCTACAACTATTAGTCTAGCATCCGCAGCTGGTCACTGCGCATACTAGACTGGGGGGACATGATGACGTATAGTCCGTATTCGGGTCATGGACCCGGCCAATAACGCTACTAGCAATTAGGCCCAGTACGCATGGGCTAAGTCAGTAACGGTTTGGGCCCACGAAGGCCCAACCCAAAGTTATGTATGGCTAATAATATCGGATATCCCCTATCTTGGGAGATAAGCATCCGATAACCGATTTAGGCGGGATACGCCGAAGCTTGAGGAACACGAAACCAACAAGGATTTCGTATATATATAAAGGGTATCCCTGCCCACTAAAAAGGTACGATTTACAAACCCTAATTCTCAACTATACCCTAAACCGATTACTTACTCTCACGCCGGAGGATAATCGTGGGAAACAATCCCACGGTAAGTCTAATGGTGTCTTTTGTTTTCTTAGTGCGCAGGTCTCAAGCATTAAGATCTAATTGATACGGAATCAGAACCTAAATAAGGAACGCCCAACTTTTGTATCAACAAAAGTTAGGTATGGGATTGAAAATTTTGTGAATTATTCTAAACTTAACTCTAGAAATTATTGTTTTACTTTTCAGTTGAATAAAAGTCATGAACCAAAAAATTATTTTGAAGCTTCTAAATCTATCTACTAGACTGATGTTATGAATAATGAAATTGAGGCTTTATATAAAAATGATACATTTGAGATCACTGTCTTACCTCCTGGTAGAAAAGCTATAGGAAGTAAATGGGTGTTCAAAATAAAATACAAGTCTGATGGAGAAATAGATAGGTACAAAGCTAGAGTAGTTGCTAAAGGATATAATCAAAAAGAAGGAGTGGATTATGAGGAGACTTTTTCTCCTGTTGTTAAGATGGTCACTGTTAGATGCTTGCTTAATATTGTTGTTCAAAATAATTGGCCTATTTTTCAACTTGATGTTAACAATGCTTTTCTTTATGGTGATCTTGATGAGACTGTGTACATGAAATTACCAGAAGGATTTTTTCCTGAAGGTGATAATAGAGTATGCAGACTTAAAAAGTATTTATATGGTTCAAAACAAGCTCCTAGACAATGGAATGCTAAACTTACATCAGCTCTTATTGAAGATGGCTTTACTCAAAGTAAAAGTGATTATTCATTATACACTAAGTCTAAAGAAGATGTGTTTATTGTGTTGCTTGTTTATGTGGATGACATTATTATTACTGGGAACAATATTGATGAAATTAACAACTTCAAGATTTTTCTTAAATCCAAGTTCATGATTAAAGACTTAGGGAAATTGCAATATTTTCTTGGTATTGAAGTTGTTGATACTGATAAAGGGATTTGTTTAAATCAAAGAAAGTATTATTTAGATTTGTTAAGTGAGTATGATATGCTTGGTTGCAAGCCTGTTAAAACACCTTTGCAGTCCAAGCTTGTTATTTCTAATGAAGCTTCTGATATTGATCCTTTACTTGAAAATGTTACTTATTATCATAAGCTTATGGGCAAGCTTATCTACTTAACTAATACTAGACCTGATATATCTTATGTTGCTCATTGTTTAAGCCAGTTTATGCATTCTCCACTTAAGTCTCATCTCAGAATAGCTTTTAAGATACTTAGGTATCTAAAAGGAGCTCCAGGTTTGGGTATTCATATTACTAAGAATTCTGGTATGTCTCTTCTTGGTTATTCTGATGCTGATTGGGCTAAGTGTATTGTTACTAGAAGATCTGTTACTGGCTTTTGTGTTTTCTTAAATGGGTCTTTAGTGTCTTGGAAAAGTAAAAAGCAACCTACTCTCTCTAAAAGCTCTACTGAAGTAGAGTATAGAGCTCTTGCTTCAATAACCAGTGAAGTTATTTGGATTTTAAAAGTTTTAAAAGATCTTAATATTTCTGGTCTTTTACCTGTTCCTCTTCACTGTGATAGCAAGTATGCTATTAAAATAGCTGCCAACCCTGTTTTTCATGAAAGAACTAAGCACCTTGAGATTGATTTACATTTTGTTAGAGAAATTTTTTTAAATGGTGTTGTTAAGACTGTTAAAGTAGATTCTGCAAATCAAATTGCATATATCTTTACAAAGGGGTTGGATACATTGCAACATGATTTCTTGGTTAAAAATCTTAACATGTATGACATATATCAGATATCAGATTAAGGGGGGATGTTGAGAATAATAATCTGAATGTTTATTCTGAATCTGATGTTGCTTATTGTTGTTGCAGAATAAGCAGTTTTAGCTTATTTGTAGTCTAAAGATGGAGAGTTGGATTATTGATGTTGAGAAGATCTAGAGGAACTTATTGTGAAAGTATTTTAGCTTGAAGTGCAGAAGTTTACAGTTTGGTTGCTGCATTGAAGACTTTGGATAGATGAAGGACTGAAGTTGACATGTTGATAGTTTAGTCGGTTATGTGGGTTTATAAGCCAAAGTCAAGAGATGAGACTTTACTTTTGCTCTCTGATTTTCACACACATCTCTCTCAATATTTATACTCTCTTTTGTAAACCCTAATTCGTGTTCTTGATTGTCTTGATCAAAACACTTGATACTGCTGTTATTAATACTTGATTAAGATCAAGTATATTGTTTCTTGTTTGAAAACTGTTTGAGAACAGTTTCTGGTTATTGTATTCTTTGATTATAAAGTGATAAAACTGTTTTAATATCAATAGAATCTATTTTTATTGTTTGATAAAAGTACTCAGTGTGCTTAGATATAAGAGTATTAGGTGTGGGTTCATCGTGGACCTCGCCATGCCTATGTGGCACTTCGCTTTCCCTCGCCGTGACACCGCCCTAGTGTGTCATGGCTCGCCGTCATGTACCTCTTTGTCTGCACGACGAGAGGTTGGAGATGTAAGGTTTTTTTTTTTTTTTTTTAAACATGAAGATGAAATGTATTTTGTTGTAGTTTAACATGGAAAAAAAATGATATGTAAAAAATGATTTTGTTGTAGTTTAACATGCAAATTGTTTAAAAATGATATGTAAAAAAAGCAAAGATAAAATTAAACACACAAATTACATTGAACATTTAAGTTAAAACACTAAATTAATTGAAAATTAAAGTTAAAACAACAAATACATAATACGCTTAATACAAACTACCACCAAACTAATTGAAAATACAAAGTAAGAATACGAATCATCTGAGTTCTAACCCTTGTCACTGGAAGAGGATTTAAATTCGCCATCATAATACTTTCCTAACATGATGTCAAACCAGTTCTGCCTAAGATATTCAGCTTCCCTGGCTTCCTATTCCAAACGAGCAGCTTCCTTGCGTGCCTCGTTTTCTCTAATCACTCTAAGATTTTCGTCGTCCTGCTCAGGTTCACGAGGATAAGCCTCACTAAACCCAAACGGATTGTTTTGGAGGTCCACCTATGGAGTGTTAACAGGTGGATTGTTAGGAGGTTGAGTGTTTACAAATACATTTTCCGGTTAGAAAATTGGAAAGACATCTTCTTGTGGAGTTGAATAAACTTCAACTTTTTGTGGAAAGGTAGTTTCTGGCAGTTGTGGTGGACTTGAGAATTGTGTTGTAGTTTCTGGCAGTTGCGGTGGGCTTGGGAATTGTTGATGTTGGGAATTGCTGAGTTGAAGATTACAAAACCACGAGCAAGAATGAAGAAAGAAGAAACAATGAGGGTTTATTATATAAATAGTTAGCTTTTCTAGTAAGCTAACATTAGGGTTTCATGTAGCCTCCCTTTAGTATATAAAGAGGGTAGGTGTAGTAGTTTTGATCATCCCTTTCCATTATATCTTTTCATTTTATTTCATAGCATATATCTCCCATGAGAGTCGATCAAACGCATAGAGCGTAGTAGTAGTATTAGTAGTTGTAGTAGTTAGTAGTTTTTATTAGTAATGAATAAAGAAAACCTTATTGGTGATATTGATTGTGTTAATTATTATTTCGCTGTGCATTCAATCAATCGATATCATTGATACCCTAGTTGAGTCCGGATCTTGGATTCTACAATTGTTTTCAGAGCCTCGTTGCTCTCGATCTAGGGATTATAAGGTTTTCATGAATTAACACAATCAATATCACCAATAAGGTTTTCTTTATTCATTACTAATAAAAACTACTAACTACTACAACTACTAATACTACCACTACGCTCTATGCGTTTGATCAGACTCTCATTGGGAGATATCTGCTATGAAATAAAATGAAAAGATATAATGGAAAGGGATGATCAAAACTACTATGCCTACCCTTTTTATATACTAAAGGGAGGCTACATGAAACCCTAATGTTAGCTTACTAGAAAAGCTAATTATTTATATAATAAACCCTCATTGTTTCTTCTTTCTTCATTCCTGCTCGTGGTTTTGTAATCTTCAACTCAGCAATTCCCAACGGTTGAGAGAAATCTTTGCGAGAAATTGTTTTGTGTGTGAGTTGTGTGAAACTTCAACTTCTGGTAGAGTTGTATATATAGGCATATATAATTTTGATTTTAATTTTGAATTTGAATTTAAATTTGAATCATCACACTCCAATTTGAATCTGATTTTGAATTTGAATTTAAATAATCCCGCTCAAACTGTACCATTTAAAAAAAATGTGTGGAGATTTTCTTTTTATTTTTTTAATTCAAAAGTGTAAAACTAATATTTTTATTTTACTTGTGTTTAAATTTGAAAATATGTATGTTTTTTTTACCGTATATTTTACGTTTCGTATATATTTTTATTGTGTTGTATAATGTTTATTTTTAATTAATTGAATTTAGTTTATTTGAAAATTTGAATAAAAAAAATAAAGTTGTAAGTGGTGAGCCCCAAATGAGTAAGTTGAGGTTTGTTGTGAGTGGGCGGTTAGTTGTGCGAAGGTTTGTTATAGTGTTGTGAAGGTGATGTGACGGTGATGAGGAGTTATGGTTTGTCACGACATCTATTGCTCTAAGTTAACTAACCAAAGTTCTCGGTTTGTGGTTCTTGAAAGTTCTCGGTTTGATGGTTCTCAGTGCCACGTAGGAATGTAGTGGAGGTCCAAAAGTTCTCCGTTTTATGACGTGGGCCTAATAAAATTGCTTCTAATTACTTTTTCCCCAATACTTTTCGAATAAACTGCCTACCGACTACTTTTTCCCCAATAAAATAATCTACCGAATATATACTTTCTACAACCGAATACTTTCTTCTACCAAATAATATTAAATCTACCAAATACTTATCTAACCAAAAACTAAGATATTTTCTCTAGGAATTTACCGAGTAATTACAAAATTTAAACATACCGAGAAAGGGTTATTAGCATTTTGTTATTGTATGTTGCGTATTTTTTTTAACTTGACATCAATCTTTTAAAATCGTGTTATTGTGTGTATTTTCTGACCATTTTACCCTTTCTTTTTTCAAATTTTGAAGGGTAAAATGGTTATTTTCATGGCTGAAATAATTACAAAATACACACAATAACACGAATTCAAAAGGTTCTGTGTCAAGATGAGAAAAAAAAGTATGCAACATACAATAATAAAAAGTGACAAATATGATGTCTTTGCGAGATACCGTGGCAACACTAACCGGTATCCCGTCAGATCTGGGGAGATGAGCTGCGCCAATACCGCACAAAATGGCCTTACCTTTAATCCCCTCTTTTTTGGCAAGTCTTGTAGCATGCGCTTCCAACACTTACTTTAAAGACACTTCCTTCTCCAGGGCGAAGGGATTCAAGATATCCTTGGGACGAGCAAACACAGGCACCTGCAGCTGGGACTCATCAGGTCTCAAAAAATAGTCAGGTTGTGCTCCCGCATCTTCAGCGCGAAGCCGCGCTAAGGTCAGCCTCTCCATAATGACCCCTATGGGATAATCCTGGTCGCGCTCTATCTCAGCAATCAGGGGAAGCTCCAATAACTTCATCTTCTCCATAGCAGCCACGGATCATCGTATGAGTGCACATTATAACCGGGCACCTTATCAGCAGGCACCTTCAACAAATCAGCCTCCTGAAGCTCCTCTACAGCTTCTAACTTTCCCCGCGCCAACGCGCACTGCACTACCGCCCCAAACTTATCAAGAACTTCCTACGACTCCAAGGTGCTGAGGGCAGCAAGTAGCAGACCATGGCCTATGAGCCACCTGCGTTCAGCAATAGTAGACAGAAGTTGGGGATATAACTCCTCATCATACTCCAGGCTGAGCTTGCGCAACTTCATCTCCTGCGCTTCCAATGAACTGCTCACAGTGGCACCAAAATTTTCCAACTGTGAGACCAACTCTTCCTTGCCCTTCTCAAGATACTTCAGCGCCAAGAGACACGAAGCCTTATACCCCGATGATGCAGCACGCTCCTGACTTATTTGACCCATCAGCGCCATCTTTTCTTCAGCAAGCTTCTGGGCGTACGAGTTCAAACCCTCTGCTTCAACCTTGGCATCAGCTAACTGCGCCTCCAGCAACGCAATGTGTTGATCTTTTTGAGCAATCTGGCTGCTTTCTCCAGAATGCTTGGCCTTTAGCTTCTCTACCAGCGAATCTTGATGCGCAGCCGCCAGTACCAACTCCTCAATAAGCTGACCCATTGGCGCATCCCCAGCCGCCAATGGCTCAGCGCTTGGGCTGTTTGGCTCGGATAACTCAGTGCGCACAGGACTAGCAATGGGGGGCGACTCCGCAGAGTGTTCAAACCGCACACAAGAAAAGGAGTTAGCAATTACTTCTCACATGAACAGGGGATGCGCAAAAAACTTTGATGATATTACTTACTGTGGACCAGTGGTATCAGCCGATGGGGGAGGCGACGCAACGTCACTGGATGACGACTCCATAACAAGGACAACAGGGCGCTTCTTTCTCGACGAGCTCGCGCCATCACCTCCAAGCGATCTCTTGCGCTTCAACCCTGGGTCCTCCTCCTCCTCTTCTTCCATGTACTCCGCCACTCCTACTTGTGACGGCTGCACTAATGGAGTAGGCGCCCTAGGGCTCGGGATGCTTTGCAGTGGGGTCGCTTCCAGTGCGACAGATGAACTACCTCCCGTCTCTCTCAGCTCCATTTATAGGGTACGCCCCGAAGTAGCTTCCAAAACGGGCTCTTATCCTTCTTTCAATGGGCGTACCCCCCCAGCAACTTGGCGAGGCTTGGCTAACTGAACCACTGTGAATAGATCCATCTCTGCGCAACAAAGACAAATAAACAGGTTACGAAAAGTACAAAGATTAAAAGGAATGCTCACATTAGTATATCAAAGGAATGCAAAAGGACGAGCACCCACCCTGACCATCCGCGTCCAAGAATATCGGCATCTCCTCAGGTCTACCAAAGTAATTACGGCTGATGCCCATATGCACCAAAAATTCCTCAGGGTAGGAACTGATGGGTATGCGGTTTGTGTTTATTGTATCCGCATCCTCAGCGCTGTATGATCCAGGGTTAGGGCACTCATCCTTCGGCAGTGAACCCTGGGTATAAAACTCAAAATCCCAGGGAAATACCGCCTTATCAATCCAGAAAAAAATTTCCCTCCAATTTCTAAGCGCGTCAAGTTTATCCGTGTAACATTGAAGTCTACCGGCGCGCTTAGCAAATGATGCCCATCCGTTTGACCACGTTGTGTGGTAAAATGCGCGGAATAGGTTTATAGTCGGATTAATTGCCAGGATACGGCAATTAACCTCGAAATTGGTTATTTTGGCTGCACCTATGCAGTGCAGCTGGGATATATGAAGACGGTAGTAATTTAACACGTCACTCAAGAATAGGGATATGGGCACACTTTGATTCACGAATTCGATGAAACGCGTGTATACCCCTACTTTCCCTTCGGGGAAGTCTGCAATTGACGCCTGCGCATCTGGAACTTCCGGATGCAGCGCGAAGGGAATATAATGATCCGAAGAGAACTCAAGAAGTTCTGCCTCGGTCAGGTCGGAGGTGAAATCAATGAGACCACGGACCATGGTACAGTTATAAGTAGCGCACGCGCGGTTACCTTTTAGATATCAAGGTGGCAAGTTGAAGCTTTTTTAACAATGGCGAAAATGATTTACTGTGATACTCACAGTAATAAGGAGACGGAAGATTATATAAGTTCCTTCCTCCACACGATGACTGCCACGTGGATTCCACTATCTCTGCTTGTGTGGCTAGGATCATTTGATGTGACGTATTTTCAGTAACTTTCCCACATTTTACGAGGTGGGAACTTGAAATATTTCGTCTAGGTTCATTCTTTTAGCTTCTTTTCTAGGCTTCGAAGATGGTATTGGCTACAACTATTAGTCTAGCATCCGCAGTTGGTCACTGCGCATACTAGACTGGGGGGACATGATGACGTATAGTCCGTATTCGGGTCATGGACCCGGCCAATAACGCTACTAGCAATTAGGCCCAGTACGCATGGGCTAAGTCAGTAACGGTTTGGGCCCACGAAGGCCCAACCCAAAGTTATGTATGGCTAATAATATCGGATATCCCCTATCTTGGGAGATAAGCATCCGATAACCGATTTAGGCGGGATACGCCGAAGCTTGAGGAACACGAAACCAACAAGGATTTCGTATATATATAAAGGGTATCCCTGCCCACTAAAAAGGTACGATTTACAAACCCTAATTCTCAACTATACCCTAAACCGATTACTTACTCTCACGCCGGAGGATAATCGTGGGAAACAATCCCACGGTAAGTCTAACGGTGTCTTTTGTTTTCTTAGTGCGCAGGTCTCAAGCATTAAGATCTAATTGATACGGAATCAGAACCTAAATAAGGAAAGCCCAGTTTTTGTATCAACAAAAGTTAGGTATGGGATTGAAAATTTTGTGAATTATTCTAAACTTAACTCTAGAAATTATTGTTTTACTTTTCAGTTGAATAAAAGTCATGAACCAAAAAATTATTTTGAAGCTTCTAAATCTATCTATTAGACTGATGTTATGAATAATGAAATTGAGGCTTTATATAAAAATGATACATTTGAGATCACTGTCTTACCTCCTGGTAGAAAAGCTATAGGAAGTAAATGGGTGTTCAAAATAAAATACAAGTCTGATGGAGAAATAGATAGGTACAAAGCTAGAGTAGTTGCTAAAGGATATAATCAAAAAGAAGGAGTGGATTATGAGGAGACTTTTTCTCCTGTTGTTAAGATGGTCACTGTTAGATGCTTGCTTAATATTGTTGTTCAAAATAATTGGCCTATTTTTCAACTTGATGTTAACAATGCTTTTCTTTATGGTGATCTTGATGAGACTGTGTACATGAAATTACCAGAAGGATTTTTTCCTGAAGGTGATAATAGAGTATGCAGACTTAAAAAGTATTTATATGGTTCAAAACAAGCTCCTAGACAATGGAATGCTAAACTTACATCAGCTCTTATTGAAGATGGCTTTACTCAAAGTAAAAGTGATTATTCATTATACACTAAGTCAAAAGAAGATGTGTTTATTGTGTTGCTTGTTTATGTGGATGACATTATTATTACTGGGAACAATATTGATGAAATTAACAACTTCAAGATTTTTCTTAAAACCAAGTTCATGATTAAAGACTTAGGGAAATTGCAATATTTTCTTGGTATTGAAGTTGTTGATACTGATAAAGGGATTTGTTTAAATCAAAGAAAGTATTATTTAGATTTGTTAAGTGAGTATGATATGCTTGGTTGCAAGCCTGTTAAAACACCTTTGCAGTCCAAGCTTGTTATTTCTAATGAAGCTTCTGATATTGATCCTTTACTTGAAAATATTACTGATTATCAGAAGCTTATGGGAAAGCTTATCTACTTAACTAATACTAGACCTGATATATCTTATGTTGTTTATTGTTTAAGCCAGTTTATGCATTCTCCACTTAAGTCTCATCTCAGAATAGCTTTTAAGATACTTAGGTATCTAAAAGGAGCTCCAGGTTTGGGTATTCATATTACTAAGAATTCTGGTATGTCTCTTCTTGGTTATTCTGATGCTGATTGGGCTAAGTGTATTGTTACTAGAAGATCTGTTACTGGCTTTTGTGTTTTCTTAAATGGGTCTTTAGTGTCTTGGAAAAGTAAAAAGCAACTTACTCTCTCTAAAAGCTCTACTGAAGTAGAGTATAGAGCTCTTGCTTCAATAACCAGTGAAGTTATTTGGATTTTAAAAGTTTTAAAAGATCTTAATATTTCTGGTCTTTTACCTGTTCCTCTTCACTGTGATAGCAAGTCTGCTATTAAAATAGCTGCCAACCCAGTTTTTCATGAAAGAACTAAGCACCTTGAGATTGATTTACATTTTGTTAGAGAAATTTTTTTAAATGGTGTTGTTAAGACTGTTAAAGTAGATTCTGCAAATCAAATTGCATATATCTTTACAAAGGGGTTGGATACATTGCAACATGATTTCTTGGTTAAAAATCTTAACATGTATGACATATATCAGATATCAGATTAAGGGGGGATGTTGAGAATAATAATCTGAATGTTTATTCTGAATCTGATGTTGCTTATTGTTGTTGCAGAATAAGCAGTTTGAGCTTATTTGTAGTCAAAAGATGGAGAGTTGGTTTATTGGTGATGAGAAGATCTAGAGGGACTTATTGTGAAAGTATTTTAGCTTTGAAGTGCAGACGTTTATAGTTTGGTTCTTTACATTGAAGAGTTTGGATAGATGAAGGACTGAAGTTGACATGTTGATTGTTTAGTCGGTTATGTGGGTTTATAAGCCAAAGTCAAGAGATGAGACTTTACTTTTGCTCTCTGATTTTCACACACATCTCTCTCAATATTTATACTCTCTTTTGTAAACCCTAATTCGTGTTCTTGATTGTCTTGATCAAAACACTTGATCTCTTGTTATTAATACTTGATTAAGATCAAGTATATTGTTTCTTGTTTGATAACTGTTTGAGAACAGTTTCTGGTTATTGTATTCTTTGATTATAAAGTGATAAAACTGTTTTAATATCAATAGAATCTATTTTTATTGTTTGATAAAAGTACTCAGTGTGCTTAGATATAAGAGTATTAGGTGTGGGTTCATCGTGGACCTCGCCATGCCTATGTGGCACTTCGCTTTCCCTCGCCGTGACACCGCCCTAGTGTGTCATGGCTCGCCGTCATGTACCTCTTTGTCTGCACGACGAGAGGTTGGAGATGTATGGTTTTTTTTTTTAAACATGAAGATGAAATGTATTTTGTTGTAGTTTAACATGGAAAAAAAATGATATGTAAAAAATGATTTTGTTGTAGTTTAACATGCAAATTGTTTAAAAATGATATGTAAAAAAAGCAAAGATAAAATTAAACACACAAATTACATTGAACATTTAAGTTAAAACACTAAATTAATTGAAAATTAAAGTTAAAACAACAAATACATAATACGCTTAATACAAACTACCACCAAACTAATTGAAAATACAAATTAAGAATACGAATCATCTGAGTTCTAACCCTCGTCACTGGAAGAGGATTTAAATTCGCCATCATAATACTTTCCTAACATGATGTCAAACCAGTTCTGCCTAAGATATTCAGCTTCCCTGACTTCCTATTCCAAACGAGCAGCTTCCTTGCGTGCCTCGTTTTCTCTAATCACTCTAAGATTTTCGTCGTCCTGCTCAGGTTCACGAGGATAATCCTCACTAAACCCAAACGGATTGTTTTGGAGGTCCACCTATGGAGTGTTAACAGGTGGATTGTTAGGAGGTGGAGTGTTTACAAATACATTTTCCGGTAGGAAAATTGGAAAGACATCTTCTTGTGGAGTTGAATAAACTTCAACTTTTTGTGGAAAGGTAGTTTCTGGCAGTTGTGGTGGACTTGAGAATTGTGTTGTAGTTTCTGGCAGTTGCGGTGGGCTTGGGAATTGTTGATGTTGGGAATTGCTGAGTTGAAGATTACAAAACCACGAGCAAGAATGAAGAAAGAAGAAACAATGAGGGTTTATTATATAAATAGTTAGCTTTTCTAGTAAGCTAACATTAGGGTTTCATGTAGCCTCCCTTTAGTATATAAAGAGGGTAGGTGTAGTAGTTTTGATCATCCCTTTCCATTATATCTTTTCATTTTATTTCATAGCATATATCTCCCAATGAGAGTCTGATCAAACGCATAGAGCGTAGTAGTAGTATTAGTAGTTGTAGTAGTTAGTAGTTTTTATTAGTAATGAATAAAGAAAACCTTATTGGTGATATTGATTGTGTTAATTATTATTTCGCTGTGCATTCAATCAATCGATATCATTGATACCCTAGTTGAGTCCGGATCTTGGATTCTACAATTGTTTTCAGAGCCTCGTTGCTCTCGATCTAGGGATTATAAGGTTTTCATGAATTAACACAATCAATATCACCAATAAGGTTTTCTTTATTCATTACTAATAAAAACTACTAACTACTACAACTACTAATACTACCACTACGCTCTATGCGTTTGATCAGACTCTAATTGGGAGATATCTGCTATGAAATAAAATGAAAAGATATAATGGAAAGGGATGATCAAAACTACTACGCCTACCCTTTTTATATACTAAAGGGAGGCTACATGAAACCCTAATGTTAGCTTACTAGAAAAGCTAATTATTTATATAATAAACCCTCATTGTTTCTTCTTTCTTCATTCTTGCTAGTGGTTTTGTAATCTTCAACTCAGCAATTCCCAACAGTTGAGAGAAATCTTTGCGAGAAATTTTTGTGTGTGTGAGTTGTGTGAAACTTCAACTTCTGGTAGAGTTGTATATATAGGCATATATGATTTTGATTTTAATTTTGAATTTGAATTTGAATTTGAATCATCCCACTCCAATTTGAATCTGATTTTGAATTTGAATTTAAATCTGAATTTAAATAATCCCGCTCAAACTGTACCATTTAAAAAAAATGTGTGGAGATTTTATTTTTTATTTTTTTTAATTCAACAGTGTAAAACTAATATTTTTATTTTACTTGTGTTTAAATTTGAAAATACGTATGTTTTTTTTACCGTATATTTTCCGTTTCGTATATATTTTTATTGTGTTGTATAATGTTTATTTTTAATTAATTGAATTTAGTTTATTTGAAAATTTGAATAAAAAAAATAAAGTTGTAAGTGGTGAGCCCCAAATGAGTAAGTTGAGGTTTGTTGTGAGTGGGCGGTTAGTTGTGCGAAGGTTTGTTATAGTGTTGTGAAGGTGATGTGACGGTGATGAGGAGTTATGGTTTGTCACGACATCTATTGCTCTAAGTTAACTAACCAAAGTTCTCGGTTTGTGGTTCTTGAAAGTTCTCGGTTTGATGGTTCTCAGTGCCACGTAGGAATGTAGTGGAGGTCCAAAAGTTCTCCGTTTTATGACGTGGGCCTAATAAAATTGCTTCTAATTACTTTTTCCCCAATACTTTTCGAATAAACTGCCTACCGACTACTTTTTCCCCAATAAAATAATCTACCGAATATATACTTTCTACAACCGAATACTTTCTTCTACCAAATAATATTAAATCTACCAAATACTTATCTAACCAAAAACTAAGATATTTTCTCTAGGAATTTACCGAGTAATTACAAAATTTAAACATACCGAGAAAGGGTTATTAGCATTTTGTTATTGTATGTTGCGTATTTTTTTTAACTTGACATCAATCTTTTAAAATCGTGTTATTGTGTGTATTTTCTGACCATTTTACCCTTCTTTTTTCAAATTTTGAAGGGTAAAATGGTTATTTTCATGGCTGAAATAATTACAAAATACACACAATAACACGAATTCAAAAGGTTCTGTGTCAAGATGAGAAAAAAAAAATATGCAACATACAATAATAAAAAGTGACAAGTATGATGTCTTTTTATGCTAATAACCCTATCGAGAAATATCACACTTTTGTTTTTCACCAAAATCTTCCAAAACTATAAATCTAGTGTTTCTAATCCGTTTTTGTTGCAACAGATCTTTTGTGCATATCATAATACATTATAAAAACACAAACTTTAAATTTTATAACCGTTAGATCTTTAGTTTGATTTTGAAAGTTCTCGTGACAACTTTCAACAAATATTAACAAAAAAAATTCACTTTTAGTGTTTCAAATTCGTTTTCCTTTCAATGTGACTTAACTAAATTACCTAAGATATCATAAAAGTAACAACTTTTAACAGTTTAACCACGAAATCAAAGATTTTGATCTAGAAAGTTCTCGGTTGTACTTTTTGTTCTTGAAAACAATTTAAACACACTTTTAACTACGCTTCTTTTTTCAAAATCACTCAATTATCATGTACAAGCTTTGATACCAATTGAAGGATCCCAATAGTATCAAGAATTTACACACAATAATACTCCCTCCGTCCCATATTAAGTGTTCATAATGGAATATTTGGATGTCCTATATTAAGTGTCCATATTCTATTTCAACCAATGAGATGAGATTTTAGTGGGTAAAAATGATATTTGATTGGTGGATAGTATAGTTAGTGGAATTTTCTAAAACTTTGTGCATGATGTAAGCGGACACTTAATGTGGGACGGAGGGAGTAGATAATAGTTTAGAGAGAGAAAGTAGAAAAAGAAATTGTATTATATATATAACTTAATCTCCAATGTCGGTGGACTTAAAAAACGTTTTCATACTCACGTGCGATGCAAATGCTGAGTTTTCTGATAATAAGTAAGTAGCTTGGTGGGTCGAAGATGTAGCCCTACAGTTGTCCGTTATAGTGTATCCGGCCCAGGTGAGTCAGATCGATATCTCTAGAAATTATGAGAAGATACCACCGCCTCTCTCATTCTTAGAACAAATCCTTTAGAAATTATCTGCACCGACTTTTAGAACAAATCCTCCATCGAGTGGGGAAAAAATAATTATATGTAGATTTCATATTGAATTGGTTATGTGTTTCTTGATGATGCTTATTGTAACAATGACGGAGGTAGCAGTAGGAAGAAGATAGGAATCAGTACAAAATCGAGAAACACAAAAATAAGGTACCAAATACTTCGTGCGAAATTAACTCTTATTCCTTTCAAGTTTAACAATTTTTATAGCTTATACATATATAAAAATTGAGTTTTGAAATTAGGGTTTCTCATAGTTTGGGGGTTTTGTTAATTGCATATTTTTTTAATTTGTTGAACAAACTGTAATCACAATAGCCAAACTCTCACAGGAAACAATCATCCTCTCCGTCACTGTTCAAATGACACCACTATTATTCATATCCGGATAGATAAACACACCGCATGTCCTTATCTGAAATCCTCTGGAATTCTTTGAAGACAACAATGATATCGACTCAAAAAAAACCTGAATCATATATAGTAAACATCGATCAAAAGGGGTTACGAAGAAAATGATTTTGAAAATGATATCTCTTCCAAAGGTGCAATCTTTTCTTTATTTTTATTCTATTGATGTTTTAGCGCAGTTTTTTTTTTTATTATTATTTCTTCATAAATTGATTAGATTATATAAATTTTTTTTCAGACAAGGTTATGCCTGGGATAGAGATGAAATTGAAGGTATCATTAATTGATTGTTAAACTAATTACTTAATTGGGTATATTGTTAATTAATTATGATGGTATTGATACTTATTGTGTTTGTTGTTTTTGATAGTTTATGATGCTAGAACATTGTTGGATGGGATAATGGGCCGCTGATCATAAATGTTAACAAATATAATGATAATGGGTCGCTTCATGAATGTTTAGGCGTACTTCAAAGCTGCCAGCCTCAAGCCAGTCAGCCGAATGAATTATGCAAGCTAAGACCCACACTGATACAGTGATATGTGATGGTTAAATACGTTTTCATGCTTTTGGGTAAAACTTAAATTTTATTGATTTGATTGACAAATTTGTACCGAAATAGAGGTTTGATTTAAACGACCAGGTACATCATCACATTTTACACCTGAGGAAGGTACAACCCAAATTTGACCAGGTTGTCAACTATAAGGTTGTATGCAATTATACCGTTAGATGCCATGTTTGTTATATATGTGTACACCGTCTAATTGCAGTTTCGTTGTTTTCATCGTAGGAGGTGACAAGAAGTCGGAAGCCTGGAGTTGAACGGCGATTTGTCATTTATTTTATAGTTGCAGCTGCCACTACCAAAGGTTTTGTCCCTGCCACACGACAAAATACATATACTATTGCTACTGTAACTTCAAGTACGGTTTGTCTTATCATTGGTGGTTTTACTGAGATGTAATACATTCATTCGTATAATTGTTTAGTAACTATACCTTTCAGATTACAAAAACTGGCCAACACACGTGTGTTGTTCGCAATAGGAAGTTTGCCGAAACGTGCACAACTTAGTGAGGTTTTCAAAAAGCTAATTGCCTTAAATTGTCTTAAATTTTAAATACGCTGGTAAAAATGGAATTTGTGGACGCTATACTTTTTTTTAAATGAGGGAATAAGTATTTATGGTGTGGCAATATAGGTGTTCAAATTAGTACATTTCAGAATCTGGCATGTTCTCATGACCTGAATTCATTTACTTGGACACATTTTTTACAAACTGTTTATAAATTTCTGCAGATATGTGACTCTGAAATGAATTCCTAACGAGGGTGTTTGAGCGTCATTGTGGAATCGGCCGTGGGTTAATGTTAATGAGGAAACGGTATGCAATATGAATTTTCAAATATCTGTTATTAGTATATTTTGTTAGTTACGCTGCAAAAGAGGAGCTTAATGTTTTCGTTTTTATTCTGTGAGGATGACAAAGAAGGAAGCAGAAGCCAAAATGGTTTGCTGAGTCCAAGCAGCAAACAAGAAAATAGTAGCCTCAAGGTTTGTGTATGTACTATTTTTTTTATATGGTGTCGGTTAATGAACACCTTATCGATCAAGTGGAAGTATGTTTATATAATAAATTTCATATCTATTAATGTCATTACCAAATTAAATGCCTGATCCTGTTATGGGTTCAATTTTGGCACAGGTAATATTCGTCTGACCCACAGATTTTTGGAACATCAGGTCCTGGTGTTTTTACATTTACAGGTTATTGTTCCGACAAATACAGACCATATTCACTTACAGCAATAAACACTAGGAAGTGCAGGACATTCTGATATGTAACACAACTCTTTGGCTTTTTGGGAATGTAGGACTCGGGGATGACATGACTCATGATTTGTTTGCAGAATACATGGAACGTTTTGGTGGCGCAAGGTCTGTAAGACGTTGTGGATGCATCTACTGTTGAAAACCGTGCAGCTTCGATTTTCAATGGTCTTGCTTTTAACAGGGCGCCGCAACCAAACAACACCATAAACTTCTATGGTCGGTGGAAAATGCGTATTTCCTGGTAAGCGTTCTTATATTGTATTATAGTTCATAAGGCGATAATCTGAAACGATCTCATGGGCCCTTCATTTAGCTTTATATTGTAAATTACAGAAGTACTTTTTCATTCGCAAATTCCATTGAAGTAACTTATAAATTCAATCACTTCAGAGAAGTTCTTTTGTTGTTTACTTTTTTTTAAAAGAAATCATAAAGATATAAAGTTTATCTACGTATATAATTTTTAGTGCATTAATGATGGTCGTGATATTGCCGGTATAATCTTTTTTTAGGCTTATTGTTTGATACAAATTTTTTTTTATACGTTTTAATGAATCGGATATACGTGGTATATTGTGGTTTGTTATTAAGTTGGTAATTGAGGTTTAAAGATCAAAAGCTAAATTGGATATAAGGAACATTATTGCTCATGGAGATGTGTCCTTTTTTATATACGTTTAAAACACCACTTAGGCTTATAAACTGCTGGCGAATCCAGATTAATGAACCATGTGGTTTATGAGTCGGTAGTTAATGAGGATAAAAGGTTGTCATCGCTTTCGGAATCCTTACATGTTTTACCTCCGAAACTGCAGGATTTGGTTAAAAAACTTTAGAAGATACGAATGAGGCTATATTAAAACGCACGGCGACATTCTTTTCCAAAGTTTCAAGCCTTCTGGCGACTAAAAGTAGCTTTCTGTTGACAGGATTTCGGATTCGATGATGCCGGGATTAAGAATAAACGGGTTAAACAGAATTGAGAATAATCGGCATTAAGCCAAACAGTCAAGTATGCTTTTATAATCGAAATTTCATTATGTATAGTTTTCTTAAAAGCCATTTGCTAATTTTCCTTACCTTCTAAGCCTGGCTGCAGTTGATGCACCGTTCACGGTAGTGTGGGCTGACGAGACGAAGTCGGAAAAGGTGGTCCTACTGCAGCTATCTGACGGGACGAAGATTTTTACACAATCATTCTCGGAAAAACCTCTTTAACTCTATGCGAGAAAATCATTAGAAAAACTACGCAAATGGCGTTGAAAGAAACAATATCATCTGAAAGACAAAGCGGTGAAACAACGCTTTCAGCACATTGTGAGGAGTCATATTTTTGTTATGAAAATATACAAAGTTCTTTGGATTGTGCTATACTATTTATTTATTTGATAATGATTAAAGAAATGAGAGTTGTATGAAAACCCCATTTAGTTGTGCTGGACACTTGCAATAAAAAACTGAGAAAGGCCAGCACCTTATATATGTTGCGTTTCTTCAAAATTGGTTGATCTTTCATTGAGTTATGGATCAGATCCGGCATTTGTGGGTTCTTCTTTCACACGAGTCGCACTCGCAATAATCAAAAAATATTCGAAAACAGGAATGGGCAAAAATAAATATAGTCACAGAAAAAAACAACTAAAAAGGTATATGAAATAGTCAAAGGTTGACTAACTAAAATTTTCCTAGAAAGTGTTCTGTTAACTTAAAAAATCTGTTAACTTAAAAAATTTTGGGTGACCCTAAAAAAAAATCTCTTTTTTGTTAAAAAAAATTTTCCAAACCAAAAATGGTGAAAAAAATAGAACTACCTAACACCCAAAAAAGGTAAATAACTAAATACGATTTGTAAAACGTCCGCCGCAACGCGGCGGGGTCATCACCTCGTTACCTATATTACACAAACAAGAATGATTAAGTTCACGGGCCTCATGGGCCGGGCCTTTTAAGCTTACACATAGTCTATTCTAATACATACTACTACTAAACAAGACCAAATACACAATAAGATCACTACTTCTAAAGCTAAAACTATCACCTCGTCAGATTAGCCGCCAAGCAAACTACTGTACTATTCTTGATTTAGGGTGCAGGTGATCTAGGTTCAATCTTTTGATGCTGAGATACGTGGGAATCTAATGTGTTGTTTTTTTCTTTAGTTAGATGTAAGATTGAGACACCAAAGTTTCAAATATGTCACCCACTCTTGCTATGTCCAGTTTATCACCATTGATGATCTTTCAAAAAAGATCCACAAACAGCCATGTGGTTTTTATCAATGGTTATGAGATGGGAAAACCTAATATCATGATATTTATTGAAGTAATTATCCCTGATTTCTAGATATCTGGAAGATGGAAGCAAGGTCTATAATTATGAAAAATTACATTTTTTTTTAAAAAAAAAATTACATTTTAGGTCTATAATTATGAAAAATTAGCTTTTATTATTTTTCTACCAACTAAATATAAAAATCTAATTAAAAAAATTAATAAATAGGGAGCAGATTTTAAAGTTTGAGAATAGCGTGGTCAGTTTTTTATAACGTAAATTATTTTACAAGTAAAGAAGTAGAGATAATTGAGAAAAAATAAAAAAAAGCAAATCGTCCTACATTTTGCCACCTTTTCATATATCATCCTAGTTTTATAATTTCTTCCTAAACTATACATGTTTCTTTCTCTTGAGAAAATGTTTCGTCTTTGGATTGGGAACAGTTCTTCAAAGTAAAGCTTCTCCAAGACAAATTGATTCTAAACCCTAATGAGCTAACACGTTCATAGTTCTGTCGTCTTTTCGTCTTTTTTAGGCTGAATGTGTGGATTTTGAGCTTCGTCTTCTGGCATTCTCTTCTTTTCTCTCTGCCTTTGAATATCATCGTTGTTTCCAAAAAACATTGGTCGGAACTCAAGGCCACATACAATGAGGCCATACATAGGTCCTTCATGACTTGTAAATTTCATATCGATAGAAAGAGAGTCATCCTTGAATTCATGAGTTGAGTTAAATTTCCACACTGGAATCTCCATCCATCCATCTTCTCTTTCTTGTGGAACCCGAGTAATATCATTTATATTCGGTAGGCTTGGGGTAATAAAATAGAAAAACTCGGCCTCTTTGTTTTCTCGATGGAGTAAATCTCTTGCTCTAACCGGATTATGCAGCCCCTCACATTCTTCTGAAAGCTTGAATACAAGGTAACACACGTATTCTGTACCCGGTGACAGCATTTGAGATCTAATCGTGCAATTGATATAAAATACTTGTTGTGGCAAAAGCTCAAACACCTCTTGAAATCTGCATGTACAAAATATAATATGATTACATACGTCATAGAAAAATCAAAAACAAAAAAATAAAACTTAAAGACACAAAATACCAAATTAGAAGTAATTTAATCTTTTATCACCCATATTCACTAACCGATTAGTATTTTACTATACAACACAGAAGATTTGGACCTCGAATTATCAAAATAGTTTTCGTAGACGTTTTGAATGTACAATTAGGAAAAAAAAAAAAAAAAAAGCTTATCAAACATGTTTTCTCGTGAGACGTTTTGAATGTACAATTAGAAAAAAAGTTCAGTGGTTAAAGGAAACTGCAACAAAATTAGTTCAAATATAAAGCAAACCTGGACTGGGCTGATGGTTTTGAAGTAAAAAGATCCACATCAGAAAATTTGTATAAAGCGGCCTTTGCCGAGAGCACAAGCAGTTTCTTTTCTTTGACTTCGCCCAACCAAAACAACTCGTCGTAGTTTCTGCGTATCTTGAATATTTCTTCAAAGTTAGTAGGCAATTGTTGCACCTGATCTACATTGAAGTTTGATTTCAGGACTTGTTGGACTTCCTTCAATTTTCCGACTTCTTCATGCTTTACCTGTGTACAACCATGTTAAGTATGCAACAAAGAACATGGTTTATAATTATTATTTATTTTTTGGCATGCATCCAAATCCTTTATATAATATAAACAACGAATTAAGAATGGAACCACGGGATACAATTTCATTCTTACTTTGTCAATTGCTCGAAATTCAATGCCTTCAACATAAACTGCACTTTCTCCGCAATAATACAATGAAAAGCTCTCAAGTAGAAACTCAAAAATGTCATTTTCGTTCTGATTCAAGAATTGGCACAACTCAATCATCATCCAGTCCTTGTCTCTCCATGTTGCGAAATATGCATGTAGACTTTCGAGTCCCTTTCTATATTTTAGGTTAACATACATTGGTTTACTTGAGAATTTTCTTGAATCACAAAGTTTGAAGACTAAATAGACCCCATAAACAACATTTGGAGATAAAAGTCGAGCGTTTGTCTTTATTTCGATGTTCAATTTGGAAATATCTAACATCTCCACTACTCTCTCGAACCTGCACATACTACATATATTCAAGCTATAAATGACTAATGAAAAGCAATGCGTTTGTCCTCAAAATCATCTGTTTTAGATAAATATAAATATAATAAAATAGACTAGCAAGATGCTAGCAAAATCGCAATCATAATACCCAAAACAGGGGCATAGCTCTACCATCTGTTTAAAAGAAAATTCCAGCTACGGACTGCAAACAGCAGGTGATATCAAACATAATACCCATATACCAACCACGACATTATCACAATTAGTCGAGAACAAACACTTAAACCTTATGTCAGAATTCTACCATCTTCATGAGCCTAAGCAACAACGCATCTGAAGTTTGTGCTCTCAGGTTTATATACCCTTGAATTAGCATACAGATTAGATTGACAAGAAAGGTAACATTAAACACCATACTTATCCATCTGGGGCATTTATAACTCTCTCGATCATCAGAAGGACTATGAAATCTAGTTCATAAGAATAAGATTTTTTAGTTAAAATTAAAGAATTTGTCAGATCCTTAACTTCCAGACCTTTTGACGAGCAAAAAAAGTACCTTTCTTGGCAAAATTTTCTGTTATATAATACACAACAGTACAAGAGGAAACAACCACAATGCAAGTTCAAAATACATATGTACGTAGACTGTAAATTAATTATTATGCTACCGTAAACAAATTGTTATGCATAAACCGGAAAAGTAACTAAATTTTTTCAAAGAAAAAAGAAATATATATACATCTAACAACAATGCATATGTACACTTATTATGTACTAATAAAGTTAGAGATGTAGAGAGAACAACCTTGATTCTGGAAGAGATTTCCACTCATGTGGACAACTGTTGATGTAGGAAAACATTGATGCTGAAACCGTTTCATTTCTTTCTCCATTACCGTTGAATGACAGCAACTGCTATATAACAAAAAATATAAATCAGGCTCAATTATTATGATATGTAGTGTGTTTTGAGTAATCCCTAGTAAACTAAATGATGAACTGTTTACCACTTTGCCCTGTTGAAGGAGGATTCCTTTTGAGAATGTCTTGAAAAGTTCCTCTTTCGTTTTAGTAGAATGTACTTCAGGGCATTTTGACATCTGGATTATTTCCTTATAGTCTTTAGGCAATTTAGGCTCCCATATCTGCATTTTGACATGAAATAAAGCATTTATAAACTCATATTCCATACAATTGCGTTTTTACCATAAGAGAAACTCACTACAAAACAAATGTCATTTTTGCACACTTGGGTTTATTGACACTTAATAATGTGAAAATAATAATAATAATAATAATAATAATAATAATAATAATAAAATAAATAAATAAAAATTTACACACTTATAATTGTATCAAAAAAGGGTTCACACTCATAAATGTGAAAAAATATAAAGTTTATCCACACTTTTTTTTTTTGAAAAGCTGGAAACGAATTGTAACACCTCTAGTGTGAAGAAACTGGGTGTTACAATTTATTCTCACACTTATAAGTGTGGACAAATTTCAGATTTCTATACATCCATAAGTGTGAGCTTTTTTTTTTACACATTCTAGAAGTGTGTAGAAAAAAGTTTGTAAAAATGACAACTTTTGTGTAGTGACTACTAAAGACCTGATACATCACATTCATTCTGGATCTTATAAATTTATAGCATTTTCATTTTGAAATTAAATTTATTTTTTGTTCTGAATGATGATGTAAAAACTGTCTCTGAAAGAAATAATTTCTTTCAATGTCGAAGTATTTTTTTGTGAGTTGTTGCAGTTATCTTTCAGCCTTAGGGATAAGCCTTCTAGATACCTGCTAAGATGAACAACGTTAGTCTCGCCGGGTGTTATCCCGAGGACCCAACTCGGTAAGAGTAAGTATGTGTTTTACCGAAAGGTATAGTATAAATGTGTGTGAGAAAGAATGATACCTTTGTCTCCAACTCTTGTATGCGTATTTATACTACTTGGTGTGACTATCGGTCCGAGACCGTTGTACTTTATGGGACCACGGTGTCGTCGGACTGACACATGTCCCGACACTGTCTCGTGTACTTTTCGACATTGGAGAATGAGACAAAGCGTGTCCGGCAAGGTGCCAAAGATGCTTGTCAGGTCAACTCGCCTTCGCCGGTAGCTGCCGGAGTGTCTATCGGAGAGCCTTTCGGTTGTGTTCCGGTCTTTCGTCGGCCGAAGGACCATATACGTCGTCATGTCCCCCCAGTATCATGTTATTTGTTTTTGACAAGTGATGTGATACTTAATCTAGTCGTTCTTCGGAACCATTCGGGTCAGCTGGGTTGACTTTGGCTTCGCGGGCCATTCTTAGGGCAATGAGCCCGGGGCCATTCAGTGAGCGGGTTAAAATATTTTACCGAAAATCGTGGGATTTTGCCACGTGGCGGACGCGTCGTGGTGGGCGGTTCGATTCATCGCGTCGACATCGACCACGATAGGACGTTTCGCGTCCCCACCTTTTTGGCCTATATAAAGCGTTTTCACCTCATTGGTAATTTCCACTTTTACTTTTCGATCCCTTCGTCCTCTGTTTGGCAAACCTTTCGGCGAGTTCAGGTGAGTTTCATCCCCTTATTCCTCCGTTGTTTTTCGTTACGCCTTCTTGTCAATATCCAATGGCTTCCGGTTCCGTAGTACCCTCCGGCGATACGGCCCCCAAAACTGATATGCATGTGTATTCTTCCCTGCTATCCAAAGGGGAACTTGAACATATTATTAGCGAGTATGGTATTAGGCCGATTTACATCCCGTTTACCTCCGTGAGTTTACCATGAACAACCTTCCCATGCGCCATCGGACTTTATGAGCAGTATTTTGCATTTTCCGGGTCCAGAGTTCCCTTTTCTACATTTCTTTTGAGCGTGATCCGATACTTTAAGGTGCACATTTCTCAATTGGTACCCATCGGATTGAACAGATTGGTTATGTTTGAGATCTATTAGAAACCTAGAAATTGAGCCCAGTGAATTTGTTCTCGGGTTTTCTATACTTTGAATAAGCGGGGGCATTGGTTTTCCTTCTAGAGGAGGACTGGAGGAGAGTCTCGTCCGCGTCTTTTTAAGGAAACATGTTCAAGTCTAAAGAACTGGAAGGATAGCTTTTTCTTGATTGGCCAGGGCTATCTCGATGCCATGCCGTGGAGGCATCCGGATTCAAACGTCTCGAGATAGTGTTCCGCCGGAGGTTTTGAGAGAGTGATGTTCGGAGGTTGTGTGAAGGGGTAGTTGAGCTTCGACCGGTTCATTCCGGACTTTTGTTTGAGGTCGGGTTGACTAGAATTTGGAAGCATCCGGGTTTTGCGTGGAGTTCAAGGATATTGACAAGAATGGTAATTCGGCCGTTTTTCGCGGTGACCCTTTCTCTTTCCTGTGTGCAGTTATCACCATGTCGCAGTATCTTCGTTTGAGGTCGGGCAGGGGTCCGGATTGGATAGGCCGTTGGCTGAAGGAGAAGAGATTCCTCAACACGTGACTCAACCGTTGAGGGCGATCAACTGTTCACGAGGTGAGTCGAATCCGGCCGGATTGTGGAAGGCGACTCCGGCGTGCTCAAAGCCAAGGAGAAGAAAAGGAAGCATGCGGAGAAGAGGCCTACCGGTGGGCCTTCGTCATTGCTAAAGAGAAGAAGGCAGGTATCTCCTTCTATTGAAGTGTTGTCGGTCCAGGAAGATTCTCGGGGCCATTCGATCTCCCCATAAATACATTTAGGCCGGATGATGTCGTGGATGAGACTGGGCTAGGTAACGATGGTGATCAAGAGGGAGGATCTGTACGGGAGGGGGTCTTTGTCCGTCGAGGATCCTCCGATTCTCTCGGAATCTACTCCCAACCCTGCCGCTCAAGGTATGCCCCCTTTTTTCGTGGCATGTTATACGTTCTTTATTTCTGACATCATTTTCTGCAGGGGGTGAGGCTGGGGTGTCAGGAGTGAATGCGGGGGAAACTCTTCAGCAACCGGCGGGACCTTACACCGAAGATTACGCAGGAGGTATCTATCGTCCTCGATCTGTTCCTTGCTCTTTTTCTTATTTACTTATTTTTTATTATTTTTTGTTTGCGTAGGTTTGTGCGGGCCGAAGAGGTTCGGGGAACTTTTCATCCCCGGTTGGGGTTTAACGGCCAACACGAGCACGAATGACGACCCTCTGTAAAGATATGATGGCTAACCTTGCTCCCCCCTTTATTCGCTCAGAGCAAGATGATTAAACTGACGAAAGGGCTTTATATAGAGGGTGGTTTGAATTGTGTCACGGCTCCCTCGCGATTGCAGAGGTCTTCGCGGTTTGGCGGTTGAACCATCATTATGCGAGCGCAGGGCCCATTCTGCTTTCGGACTTGAGCCATTTCTTTCCGAGACCCGAGCTAGCCTTCACTCCCAAGCTGCTATCAATGAGAAATTAACCGATCACCAGGCCGCGGAGGTTCACCGGCTTCTTGAGCAAAGGAAGGGATTTGAAGGCTAAGCTGGAGGGTTTGGAGGCTGAGGTTAGCGGTCTTTGAAGGCTAAGGGTACGGAGCAGGCCGAGAGGATCCGGTCGTTGGAGGAGTCGTTGGAGAAGAAAGGTTCGGAGCTGGAGGAATCTGAGAGAGAGGCCTCGGATTTGAGAAAGAATATGCAAGAAGTTGTCATCCCGGTGGCCAGGAGGAGATCTTTGCGTTCAACTATGTTAAAGAGTTGATCCCTACGGTGATTCGTAGGTTGCAGGGGAAGTAAGGAGTATCGGCAAGCACGGGGCGTTTTCAATACTGCTATTGATTACGGCTGGTTGGGCGGTGTCGGGAGGAACGATCGTGACGAAGAGGTCGAAAGGATCGTTCTTTTCGGAATGATTTCGATATGGAGGTCGTAGGGGAATTTACTAAGGTTTATGATACGATGTTCACCCGAAGCTACCTATATATTGAAAAAATCAAGAGATCCTATCATCTTCCTTTGGCTGATATGATGAACATTCTTCCCAGGGGCCGGGGCCCCCTTTGGAACTTAGAAGGATCTTAGCTTCTACCTTGCTTTGTAGACTTTTTGATGTTGATAATGTTAGATATTAACTTTTCACATACACATCATAACATTAACACAAGGTAGAATATAGATGGAATTCTAGAGAGAGAAAGTTAGAGGTTTAGGGAACTTAGTGAGAGAAAGTGAAAGATATTATTATGAGCTCCAACTCTCTACCTTGGGAGGTAGAGAGTATTTATAGTCTTACATAAAAGCGCCACACATGGTACGTGGATCGGGCATCTGATGGGTAAAGACAGTCGTCCTCCTGTTACTTAACTAAATATTACTTATCTTAAAATAACTACGACTACGAGCTTTCTAACGATTACATATACTTGAGGTGACCGACTCTTTAATACCTGGAATTTCTAATTCCTAACAATCTCCCACAGGAGGTCACCTCAATTATGCACTAAAATTACATTGAATACAAACAGATATGACATTAACAATTGTTCTTGCATTCTCGATGTTGTCCTTTGTTCCTAAGCTCGTAGTCATTGATTCTTCACATTGCATGTTTGGTTAATCCAAGTGGAGGTCTTTTAGCGATCCAGCGTGATAATAATGTTGAGCCAGCTTTTGAGATCATCGGCTAGTAGAAAATCTCTGATACATCCATTGTGGTGTTGGTATTATGTGATGTTGTGACATTCGGACCGACATGCTCACATTATGGATCATGATATCTTCTCATCAGAGTAGCGGAAGCATTTGTTGAATCATGATATTGGCGGCGTAGCGAAAGCATGGAGTGAAAATATCAGAGTCATTGATGCACTAATCATGATTTCTTTTGAGATGAATGTGTTAAAAGAGCATGCGGCTATGGATTGACGCATCATTCGATCACCAAGCGTCGGGGTGTACCTGCATAAGACAGTTAGCAATAAAGCGCACGAAGGTGTCTTTGATCACTTTCGATGAATTGAGGTACACGGCCCACGGTTCCCCGTTGATCGATACAATCTGCACGTGATCGGTATAATTCGAAGAATTTCCTTGGCAGGTTTCGCGAATTGTTCTAAATTTGTTCTCGAACCGGAACGTCTCAAAGAAGACAACACGGTGAGTGAACCAAATTTTCGTCCATCGATTGATTAAAGAAATTTGAAAAACAATCGTGTATTGCTCAATAGAAATTGTTTTTGCAATACGACGAAGGTTTTAATGAAAATCAATTATCAATCATAAAACACCTTTTGATTTGAAAAATTAGTACACGGTCGACATGCTAATGAAAAGAATTTTAAAGCACATAGACCGGTTTTTCAAAGGTATTCGTCAATCCCTAACCTGAACCAGGATTGATTCAAGAGATTGAATCGCCCCATTGTTTCTGTTCGGTTGTCACATGGTTGATCTGTATAATAGATCTCACATGCCACCTACCAGGAGCTTGTTAGATGTTGGCTCGAGAAGGCTTTCCATCTTCACAGTGAATATGTAAACACATCACTCAGATGTTCTGGCAATACCACAAGGATAATGCATAGGACTCAAGATATAATCTCTCTTTCCACATTGTGTGAAGCAGAGAGTCTTCATTGAAAGTGTCCTAATGAGATTTATTGATGATCTCGTGGCTCTAGACTCAATTTGTGCAATTTTTTGGTTCCTGTGCTGGAGACTAGGGAGAGGGTCTCCTTCTTCAATATCAACAATCTCTAAGAGAAAGTCGATAGATAATGTCGGTTCCGCGTGAGAATGAAACAAGTCCTTTTAAGAGGAACTTGAGTGGTTTGGGAAGTTGAAGTGCAGGTCGTCCATTTGGGTCCATGACGTCTTGTCTTTAATACCGATGTTACCATCAGTAGCATATGAATTGAACCCGGTTTATGCCCTAAGGTTGAATAAATGGAGGGCTATTTGTTTTCACCCTTTCTCATTCAATTCTTTTTAATTCTTCAACCCTTGGCTTACCGAGACTTCATAGCTAGAACCTTGTTGGGTTTATTCGATACTAGCTCGGTCTCACTCACTCTTCCCATTCCTCATTTTTCTCCTTTTATTATCATACCAAAGAACTCTACACTAACTAGTGGATAGTTCCTGGGTAGATCCCTCCGGTTCTGGCGGATCATGGGAACCAATACCTAACCTTAACATCCTTATATCATCGTACATAAAGTAAAGTTGGTCGGTCTATTTGGTATTGTTCATCGGCCATTGGAACCAATTGAAAACCATTTGAAAATCAATCCGGATACTTGTGATATATTATCAAAACATTTTGTACCTGAATTGTTTTTGATATTTTTAGAATAAGTGCTCCCCTCAACATGTGCATCAAATGTTTGAAATTGTTTTGCACACGGAGGCAAGAGGAAGAATTAACTTCTTTGATTACCATTTTCTAAAAGATATCAACATCACTTCCCAAATCGAATCAAGTAGATAAAGCATTTTGGGAAGGATGAGGTTTTCATGATTTTGCTCCCCTCAATATGTGCCTCGAGATTTGAAAAGAGTTTTGCACATACTTAGGGAACTGCACATGAGATAAGTGATCACGTTTAAAATCATTGTGGTTTAATATGGATGCTCCCCCTCAATGTGTGCATGGAAAATTTGAAATCGTTTGTCACTTACGGGGAGGCTAACATGCTAATCACTTAAGAAACCATTTATCGAATTATCAGTTTAAGTCCTATTTAAATCACAACTTCTCCCCCGATCACAATTATTAAAACATTTGAGATTTGTGATCTCTGTAGATTTCAATTGATTTTGAAAGCTTTTAAGGAGAATTGTGACTTGATTATGAAAGCGTTTTAAGCGATAAGGATCGATGTTGAGATTTTAATCTCCATTGGTTAAACATGCATGTACATCTTTTGAAAACAATTTAATGCCAAATAACTTTTTAATTTAATTGAAATCATTCTCCCCTCAATCAATGACATAGGTTGTTGATTGGCGATAAGATTTTGAGAGATAAGTCCTGATGATTATCAAAAATAGAGACCGAGTTATTTTTCAAAGCATTTAGTTTTCAGAGATAAATGTTATAGTATCAGAGCATGGAATTTGAAAACATGGTAAAACATGGCTCTGTTCTTTCTTTTAAAACAGGGTTATTGCACGAAAATGACAATAAACCATTGTTTCTCTTTCTCTCAAACATAATTTTTGATTTTTAATTAATTAATTTTTGAATTCGACCAACATCTAAAGTCCGTGTCATTCTTTGAATGACAGAAGCAGTAGATATTATCGAACAGAAAACGCATGACAAAATGACAATATTTTTGAAGATTTTTGAATTTTTCAGATTTTTATGGATTTTGAAAGTTTTATATTTTTCTATTTGGTTTTATAGGGTTTTATAATTTTGTATTTTGTTTTTCGAATAAATATTTACATGAGATAAGTTAGTTTAAGAGAATGATGAAATGAGTACCGAGATAAAGATATCGTTCAGGACGTTGTAGAAGAAAGGAATCAACATCTCTTAAACTTTCGCCACCAAAGCATTCGAGGCTTCTAAGAAAATCGTCAGGACATGAGCCTTCTCAATTTGAATCTTTGGTAGCTTCCCCCCAAACCGACAAACATCGAATAAAGACCATTTCCTTAAGAAGTATAGTTGAATACAAAGCGGTCTCATTGATTGAAGCTCGGCACCACGAAGAACACGAGAACACCGAAGTAACAAGTTGAAACATTGATCGTCTCAGTGGTTATCAAATCCGGATTAGCGATTACGACCGATCACATGAACTTCTTGTGCATCCCGATGTACACCTTACTCTTCGAGATTGACCCGTTGTCTATTTAGGGGAACAATATATCAACATCTTCATTTTACCAAGTGCATTCGAGTTATATAACATATAACCAATCAACACATAATGTACACATGTACCCAACAAGAGTAGAGACGATGACATCCATGTAACATGTTGAGTCACTAATCATCTTTGTGTATGTCAACTCTGAAATAACTGAATTAGCTCGATCAAGTGAACATGTTGTGCATATAACCGGAAGCACTTTATCATAAACCGTATATAAGATGTCGATGGCAGATCATCTCACGTTCCAAATATTCTTCTCACATTTCTTCCAAGCGAACATTGAAGTAACATAATATAACCATAAACTTGAAATCTTGTGAGAAGAACTCAAATAGCCCAAATGAATCCTGTGAGAATCAAGTGCTACATAAACTCTCTCTGACTATCTTTATCAACCCATATGTAGACAATTTGAAGTGACCCTTTGTTTAGAAAAACCAATATACCAAACTTGAAACTGAAGTCGAATTCCCCGTATTTGTGTTTTAAGCTTGCACTTAAAGATGGAAGAACGGTGTCGAGAATTTATGCACCAAGCAAATCTCTTAAGTACTCAATACTCAATTAAAGTATGAGACATTAACACCTCTTGCGATTATCCACAACGTAATATACGTGACACGAGTAAAACAACGTAACTCCTAATAGTGATAGTTAACGGTCTTCAACCATCCACCTCGATGGCGGTAACTAGATAACCTAATACTTCAACTCTAATTCTTAAGCTCGAGCAAGTTATCAAATAAGATCACGCCTTTGTGAGCGTCAACTTCAACCTCAAATAAGTGATAAAAGAGTAACTTCGAAGTAATCAACTTGTGTCAAATGCCCAACATGTGAATAAACATACAACCGGATGTACATTCACCCAGAATGAACGGGAACAAATGATGCCTCAACATCAATGTATTCTTCCTAAAAGTATTCATGTAGAGGCGATCGGAGGATACACCAATAACTTCGAGTGAATGAGGTAGACATTTTCCTTGACGTTCATGTGGTTGATTTATAGCATGCACGATGTGAGGAACAATAATCCATGAAGATTTGGCAAAGGAATACCAAAGAGTGGATCATTATTCATGAACAATAATCCGTGAAGATTTGGCAAAGGAATACCAAAGAACGGATCATTATTCATGAGTGCAACTGCAATATTATGATAATCATTATCAACGCCTTGAGGAATAACGGAGATAGGGATTTTTGTGTAGTGCGAGTTGTACTTCTTTGATAATCATCAAACATATCTTGAACTCATGAATCACATAGTCTTTGATGATCATCAAATATTAGCTAGCGGTTGTAAATACTCATCAAACATATCTTGAACCAATGAATCCCAAACAATAAATCCCATTTATCCTTCGTGAGTGAAACATTAGGCGTTGGAGGAGAGTCATCAAACTTTAAGTCGTATAACCATTATTCAAACATCCATCATCATTTAGTGTATTCATTCTTCTCATAAATCCCATTTATCCTTAGTGAGTGAGAGTCATCAAACTTTAAGTCGTATAACCATTATTCAAACATCCATCATCATTTAGTATATTCACTCTTCTCCCCTCAAAAATTGCATCCGAAGTTGCCATTTTGATTTAGTAAAATGAATAAGAATATACATTAATGAATGTAGATCCATTTGATGACTGAATGAGCATGGGAGAAACATGAAGCTTGTTGATGAAGAATGTCGATGAGAATGGTCATAAACATGAAGATTTCTCTTCTTCGAAGATAAAGCGCCTTGAAGCGTACACTTTTCTTTTCTTTGAGGAACGGGGCCGAAGTGTTATCTGCGCGGAGCGCCATAATGATGAAGAACGAGGCTGAACGATGTGAGCAGACGTCATTGTTTAGAGCCCGATTATATGTTTAGAGCGCCGAATCCAAATACCAAGGGGCGACTTATGCGACTGCTTTGGATATGACGAAGACATAGAATTGGAAACATTGGATCCCCACGTGCTCATGGGGTCCTTTTAGTTAGCACAAACAATCTTTGAATCAGCAGAAACCCTAGGTGCAATGTCATTGTCACTAGGAGCTAAACTAGTAGAAGCATCGGACTTAGTCGAGGGACATTTTGTGCTTAATGGGATTGTTCTACGGTTGGCTTCCAAACCTTACGAGCACTACTCTAGGCATAGTGGATCTAGTTAAGGGGCAAGGTTTGCCATTCGTTAATATTCGACCTGTTGGCTTCCACTGAAATCCTACATTGGTAAAACCTTCCTGTAGGTTTCGGGATTGCTTATCTGTTTCGCTCTCCAAACTTTCTTAAGCGGGTTATGAATCTTAGACCTCGAAATAACACATCACATTTATCATGATTACCAGAAATTAAACATTTTTGCATGTTTTGCAAACGACATAAGGCCTCGAATTAATTTTAGTAAGTTTAGAGCTAATACTAGAACTAACACGATTCTTTTTGTTCAAATCAAACTTCTTGTCCCTATGGTGTTCATTCACTTCCTTATCATGAACACTTTTAGTTTCAAATCTTATCCTTCTTTACATTGCTTCTAGGTTTTGACCCGCTAACTTTAGTGTCAATCTTAACATCTGTAGAAGTAACGATGGGAACATTACATGGCTTCACTACTTTACGCATTCACGGTCTAGAAGTCTTTGGGATCCGAAATTCTAGGAGGCACATCACGGGTTGCTTGCTTGAATTTAGATATGGAACAAGGCATATCAAGGGTCACATGCTTGGCTTTAGGCATAGAGCGGTTTCTGTTTGGCACTAGGCATAGAACAAGGCTTCACAGCTTTGCCTTTTCACCTAAGGGTTTTGGACATGTTGCAATTACACATTCAAGCAGCTCTTGAGATCGTTTGGCACGGAGGCAAGCAAACCTCATTTCACTATCAAGAGGTTTGTTAATGAAATCCTCTTCGACAATCTCACGGAGACATTCTAGACTATCCTTAAGGTGAGCACGGTATTCATGAAAAGCATGTTCATTATTCCTAAGATGAGGAGGAATATATTTAAGCTGTCATGGTGTATTTGCAATCTATGGGTGACTTTGAGACAACATTCTTATTGAAAACAAGTGGTAGTTTCCCATTTCCCGAACTTCTCAGATTCTCAATTTCCTTTTGTAAAGACGTTATTTTTCATTGTTTTGGTCACGGGTGACGTTTATTGAATCATACAACTCTTTAAAATGTCGTTTAACCTTTTCATTTTCTTCTAGAAAACTTTCGTTTTCCTTTTGTAAAGCATTTACTAGGTTTTGAAGATGAAACGTTTGAGAATTCGAAGAATCTAAAGGAGAAGGCATTTGGGAGCCTGTCATATTGTTCGTTTGACCCTTTAATTGAGAGATTTAGGCTTTCAACTTTACGATCGTGTTGCTTGAGCTTGAATCGTTCATCACGTTTGTTAATTTGAAAAACGCATCAAACTCTGGAGCATCGGCGATGTCTTGACATTTGAAGTTTTAACATTCTCTTTCAGATGTTGATATTTTAGTTGTAAATTAAAATGCTCAACTTCCAATTTAGAAAAATGTTTAACCAAATTGTTGTGATCATCCAGTTCAATTTTCTCGTTTAGTTCGAATTAGTTTTTCAAGCTCAATGACTCGATCATGGGAGACTTTTAGGGCCACAGATAGTTCATGAAATTTGGAAGCATTAATAGAGCAATTTGAGCATGAAAAAGATATCTTGAACAACACATTCAGTAATAAGAGTCTCATTTAAGGTATGCAAGTTCTTCCTCTCAATCTCATTATATTTTAGTGCACGCTCATAATCACTAACTTCAACTACCATTGCATCAAATTCCTTTCCATTTCTTTAATATCGATTTTGTCCCTCTTTAAGACTCTCAAAATGATCTTTTAGTTGTTTAAAGAAAGGCATGACCTCGGTTAAATAACATTCTTTCATTTGCTCAAAACCCCTTTCCCTTGATTATCGGTGGGTGTGATCCTTTACTTACAAGTTTTCTCAAAATCGGTAAATAGTTGAAGAATAACATATTGACTGATTAAGGTCTTGCTCTTAGTGGCAATAGTTCTAGGAACTAAATGCATTGGTGTATTTGGAGGATACACATTAAACTTTAGGGAATTTCCTACAAGGGGATTCATTTCAACAAGATTTTCGACTTTTGCAAGTCCATATCCTTTTTCCAGAACACTTGTTCAGGGGTCAATAGAGTCCGAGGCTTAAACATGTTTAAGGATATCCAATTTTCCTTAGTGTAATCATGGGGTTTTATCGTTATCTTGTTCTTTTTACACTCGGGATCTTCTAGCTTCTTATTCATTTTCTCCTAGTGACTTCATCGATTTCTTATCTTCCTCGGTGCACTCAGTATGAACTAGGTTTCTGTCTTAAGGATCTCATTACCATCATACAGTACCTTATGAGCATTTCTAGCCTTTTAATTACCTCTGGATTAGGTTCCTCAACAAGGGGAATGCTATGCTTATAGCTTAAGACTCTATGCTTAGTGATCATGTGAGCGATCGAATGGTATTCCTTGTACGCACAACTTATTTTCAAGTTTATTTTTCAAAGTTTTTAGATTGGAAAAATCATTCAAAAGTTTTGATTCCTTAGCCTTGAATTCTTGCTTAAGCATTTTAACATTTTCTTGAAGTTCGTGTTTTTGCTTAGCGGTTTTAGAAAGCTTTTCTTGTAAGGAGTTTAACTCTTGTTTTAATACTTCTTCTCTAAACCTACTTTTTCTAATAGTTGTGCGTATTTGGACATCCATTTCCTGCACACGGGTGGTCAACTCAAACTTAGCACGCTGTTCATAAATAGCAACTTGATCCTTATATATGTTAAGCTCGGTGGTAAGGGAATCATCGGCACAAATGCGCGTACTCATGCAGTTCATAATCATCATTTTGAGTAGAAGATGCTCAACTAGGTACAGCAGAAACATCCATGCAACTTACCTGAGCATTGACATGCACGAGGTTGTGGCAGTGCATCTCTATCTTGGGTACATCGAAGCTTCCATGGAGTGTTCCTTTGCATTAACTTACGCGGGTTGTGTCAGGTGCACCTCTCTCTCTTGTGAATTTGAGCACGAAGATTCCATTTTGCATTATCCGACTCATCAATTTTTGTTGTCACTGACATTCTGCATTCAGCAACACCCGATACTTCAACGGAAACATTACCCAACTTATCACAACAATCTTTCAACTGCACCTGACACTCATTCACGTTTTCATTCTTTTGGCGATTCTTCAATGTACTTTTCACATTATCCATGAGTTGGATAAATGTCTCAATAATTCTAATTTCCATTCCGGTATGTTTTTGAAGGAAATTCGGTCAAGTGTTGATCGTAATGTCTGGCGAATATTCCCCGATGAATGGTGAAATTGTTTGTAGATTACTTGAAGAGCTACACTGGAACCATCCTTTTGAACCTCTTTATTGGTAAGTTGCAGCTTTAAGTGTTCTAAGTTCAACAGCAAGCTTCTTGTCAATGTAGGTAAGTCTGGCGGAAAGAGCACTACATGCTCGATCCCGGCTATGGATAACAATTTGAATGAGGTGCGGATGAAGTAGGCGATAGGGCTCAATCTTGCATTTCATTTGCATGGCATTTTGTAGCTTGGGTGGTGCGATTCTCTCTCATTAGATTATGAACACGGATATCTCACATCCTCATTGCTTAATTCAATCATCTTTAATCGTTGATGTAGCCTACATTATCATTGTTGTCCACAACATCATACAGTTTAAGCACTACGAAATCAGGGTCATAGAGTAAGACATGATGTGGAAGGATGCCGAGATTTTATCGTCTATGATTTAAACTGAGAAATAGAATCTTTTGCGGGATTTTACTAAAATCAAGACGAAACCGTTAAGCAATGACCAGTAGAGGGTGTTAAGATGACCAATGGAATGATACAATGAAATACGATTGTGTGATAGGACTTTAGATTGTTAGGTGGGATAGCGAGATGTTGTTTGGTTGTGATTCGGATTGGTTTATGCCCGTTTTTTTAAGAAATTTAGGTCTAAAAACTTAAAAACCTCAATAACTTTTGTTCGGAGCGGATTTAGACCTCGAAGATTGACCCGAATGAACTTTTGTTGATTCGGCGTGCCATTCTCCTCGTTCTCACGGTCGTTTTGATGGGTAGAACGAAAAGCGAGTTACGGTTCAAAAGTGATGGCCGTTTGAAGTTTTGACGGGAAAAATCAACCAAGTCGCTACGAATTCTTGAACCAAGTCGCTAACAACTAATTCGCTACCACGCTAAGTCGCTAGAGTTCCAAGTCGCTAGCCAGATGTAAGTTAAGCTAAGTGGTAACTTCGCTAACACTCAAGTCGCTAGCAAAATTTCGGCAACAATTCGCTACTCAAGTCGCTAACAATGCAAGTCGCTAAAGAGCAACTCGCTACTGACCAAGTCGCTACCACAAGTCGCTACCAGTAGTGGAGAATCCACTACTTGTACTTTAACTCGCTAGATCTAACTCGCTAGTTCCAACACCGTAAGTCGCTACAAAAATGTGAAGCAAGTCGCTACCAAGAAACTATTCCAGTGAGCTAAGTCGCTAGCTTGAAAAACCATATAAACCTCACTTTTCAATCCAAAAACAACCCAACCAAGATGATTCAAGCTTACCAAATGAAAACCTAAACACTTTTGATGATTCTAAACATAAAAGTACAACCAAAATCGAAACTTTAACACTAGAAATCAATCAAATGATGCCAAAACCACTAAACTTTTTCAAACTCAAAACCACCTAAAAACCACTAGAAATCCAAAGATGTGTAAGATATGATCTAACCATGGCTCTTGATACCAATTGTTAGATATTAACTTTTCACATACACATCATAACATTAACACAAGGTAGAATATAGATGGAATTCTAGAGAGAGAAAGTTAGAGGTTTAGGAAACTTAGTGAGAGAAAGTGAAAGATATTATTATGAGCTCCAACTCTCTACCTTGGGAGGTAGAGAGTATTTATAGTCTTACATAAAACGCCACACATCGGTACGTGGATCGGGCATACTGATGGGTAAAGACCCGTCCATCCTCCACGGTGTTACTTAACTAAATACTACTTATCTTAAAATAACTACGACTACGAGCTTTCTAACGATTACATATACTTGAGGTGACCGACTCTTTAATACCTGGAATTTCTAATTCCTAACAGATAATGTTTTGTTTGTAGACTTTGGTGGGCCTCTGTGCCTTTAGGTTGTAATTTGAATCATTTATTCTTGCACCTTTGCAATGTAATTTAGGCCATTCAGATTTCGAGCGGTCCTTCGTGACATGTAATTAAACAATTTATCCATGCACTTTCGTAATATTATGCAGGTTGTCCATACATCCGGACGACCAATTTTGGTTATCTATCCGTGTATGCTTGTGTGTGCATTTTATATTTTTGCTAGTGACTTGGCACTTTCGGCGTGAATTGAGTCCGTGAGTGAATGTACTCGGCCTTCCCTAGTGACTTGGCACTTTTGGGGGTAAATTATGCACGTAAGTAAATATACCCGGCCTTCCCTAGTGACTTAGCACTTTTGAGGGTAATGTTTACTGTTGGTAAATCTACACGGTGGCTCATCCACAGGCGTCGTCACGCCTACGGGGTATCTAGCGTCTTTGTTCGGGCATATATGTCTCAGCTCATCCCTTAATGTCTTAGCATTATTCGGGGGTATCGCGATGCGCCTACCGAATGGTATGTGGCCTTCCCTAGTGTCATTGCACTACGGGGTAAATTAAGTTTGGTTGAGGGTTTTGGATCGCGGTCGGAGGTAGCTAATCTCCGCGGTCCGTCCCCTTAAGCATGAGATATGTTCACGGAAAATTTTCCTCCTCCGTCATAGGTAGGGGAATATATATCATTGCTTCTGGAAGCGAAAATAAAGTAGTTCATGCCCGTAGGCTTACAATGCATGCATTTTTTTAAAGAAAACATTTCTTCAAATTCATGGC
Organism: Chrysanthemum makinoi; assembly: GCA_910596185.1. NCBI lineage: Eukaryota > Viridiplantae > Streptophyta > Magnoliopsida > Asterales > Asteraceae > Chrysanthemum > Chrysanthemum makinoi. Next base: position 39,454,212 of record OU343220.1, on the reverse strand, counting down.
GTGCCACTTCCGGGGCACTTCCTCTTCATCCAAAGTTTCCAACTTATGCGAGCCGTTGAGATTTTCCTCTTTGATCCGATAGGGGCCTTCCCACTTGGGTCCCAATTTGCCTTGGTCTTGACTCTGGCCTCGTTTTTCTATACACAAACTCCCCGGTTTGAAGGTGACCCGGTAGTGCTTTCGGTTGTAGTACTTTTCCAATTTCGTTTTGTATCGGCTTCCATCACGCGGCTTCTTCCTCCGTTCTGTAGCGGTCGAGGTTGAGACGGATATCTTCTTCATTTTGTTCTGATTCGGCCGGGGATCGTCCCTCTTGACCCTTCCCTTATCCTCCTTACTGCAATGCGTTGGCATGCCTATCTCTGCCGGTATGGCCGCCGGCTTCCATAGGTGAGGTGAAGGGTGTTCTCCGTTGCTTTCGTCTTGATGGATGTCCGATGTGCCCAAAGGACGTTCGTAACTTCGTCCCACCCATCCGCTTTCGCGCCCCAACCTTGTTTTGATCCCCTCCATCAAGCTCTTGTTGGCCCTTTCTACCAATCCGTTGGCCTGCGGATGGGCCACGGCTGTATTAATCTGCTTGATGTTGAGTTTTTCGCACCCGGCTTTTGAAGGGGTTGTCTACGAATTGTTTAGCATTGTATGCGTGACGATGATGGCGAGGCAAGCGGCACACTATGTTATCCCACACGAATTTCGTGACATCTTTCCCGTAATCTTTGCCAGCGGTTTGGCTTCGTCCATTTGGTGAAATAATCGATGGCAACTAAGAGGAACTTGACCTTTCCGTTCGATGGTAGAGGTCCCACTATGTCCATACCCCATTGGTAAAAGGGCCATGGAGCCATGATGGGTGTTAGCTTAGTTTTTGGAAGCTGCGCATTTGGCGAATGGATCTGCGGAGTCACACTTGATTATTTTGTTTCTAGCATCCCGGTGCATTGTAGGCCAGTAGTACCCTTGCCGCATGGCCTTCGCCACGACCGAGCGCGGACCGGAATGCATTCCACAAGCTCCCATGTGTATCTCCCTTATGACGTAGTTTGCTTGTAAGGGACCTACGCACCTCATCATGGGTACCAAGTAAGCTTTTTTGTAGAGTATACCATCTTCCATGACATCTTGGTGATTTTCATCCTTAGGTTGCGGGCTTCCTTAGGGTCTTAGGCCAAATTCCTTCCTCAAGACACCGGATGATAGGGGTCATCCAGTTATCTCCTTCTTCTTCAACGACATTATTAACTTCCTTTCTTTCCGTCGACCTTTCCCTTAGCACCTCCACTAGCACTTCCTTCGTCAGTGGTCGAAAGCGGCAGGTGGCTAGCTTACTAAGGACATCGCCTTTTGATTACCCCTAGGGATGTTCCGGATCTTTGAAGTTTTCAAAACCAGCTATGTACTCCTTTGCTTTTGCTAGGTATTTGATCATACTTTCGTGACTAGCCACATAATCCCCATTTATCGATTAGCCGCCAACTTAGAGTCCTGGGACTTGAGCTCTGGACACTGCATACTCTCGCCATCGCCCGCGCGGGTTTACTTTCGACCCGTTATTAGTCTTTGTCGAACTCAAGTCTGGGATGGTAAGTGAACTCCATTCCTCGGATTGATTAGTACAAGACACGCTCGAGCCTTTATTATTGGATGCTCGTCCGGTATACAAAAGCCATTTCTCCTCCTCCTTCTTCATCGGCGGTGATTGAAGTACTTGTCGGATTTTTCTCCGATGGGAGCTTCCGGGGAAGTCTGCTAACACTTGACCTTTGATTGCGTTCGGGGCTCGTAGGTTATCTTTGTATGCACCCAGCTCCACCGAGTATTTAGCCAACTTCGGGGCGCTTAACTTGAGGATCTGCTTTATTGGTTGGTCCGTGATTACCTTAATAGGGTGTGCTTGAAGTATCTCGGAGCCTTCGACATGTGCAGCGCCGGTGCTAGTTTCTCGATCGGGCGTAGTTCCTCTCGGCCGTTGAGCGTTCGACTTACATAACGGATGGTAATTGTTTTCCTTTTCTTTACGTGAGGAGAACCGCGTGACCGCTCCTCCTGGCGCTAGATGCGTCTGATGTTTCCTTTACCGTCGGTGTTGTTAGTGAGGAAGGTCCGTTATCAACTTTTCATTTCTTGGAATCCGACTCTGCCTCTTCTCGCGATACTCCTCCTTATTCTCCTTAGTGATGTTCTTGAGTGTTTCGAAGAATGGTAAGGATCTTTCAGCTGAGCGAGGCAAGCGATTGGCGTAGCCAATTTGCGGAGGCTCTGCATTTCTTTGAGTGTCTTCGGCGATTGCATGTCCATTATTGCCTTCGTCTTCTTTGGGTTTGCCGAATTCCTTCGAAGTTACCATATATCCTAGGAATTTTCCTTCTTCCATTCCGAAGGAGCATTTCTTAGGATTTAGCTTCATGTTGATCTTAGAAGGTTATCGAATGTTTCCGCTATATCCGCTAGCATTCCACCTGCTTCTTCCTGCTCTTGATGACCATGTCATCGCATATACCTCGAGGTTCCTCCTATCTGTGATTGGCGAGTCTATCATCCGTTGATAGGTGGCTCAGGCATTCTTCAAACCGAATGGCATCTTGGTGTAACAGAGGTTCCTTGCTCGATGTAGAACGCCGTTTTTCTTCGTCTTCCTTGCCATCCGCACCGCTTTTGGTGATACCCTTTATAAGCATCCAAGAAACATTTGTACTTATACCCCATAACAGGCTTCGATCTTCCGGTCGATCTCCGTAAGGGGTAATAGTCTTTAGGCGGCGGAATTGATGTTCTTGAAGTCAATACACATACGCCCGGCTTAGTCACACTTCTTTACCGAGCGGGGTTGGATATCCGGTAGGGTATTTCACCGGCGACAATGCCGCCTTGACCGATTCTTCTACTCCTTTGTATTGCTGGCTCGATCCGCGCCAACATTCGGCGTTTTTGACATACCGGATCTATTGAAGGTTGGCATTGAGTGTGCTCAATGATCCTCTGCGGGATTCTGTCATATCTACTGGCTCCTATGCGAATATGTCGAGGTTCCTTTGTAACGATTCTTTGAGGCGCCTTTTGCCCTCAACAGATAAGCGCCTCCTATTATTACTTGCTTGTTAGGAAGCGGGGTTGATCGTCACTTCCTCCGTTAGACCCACCTCTCCGTACTGTTTCTTCCTTATCTGCTTCGAACGATGATGCAATCTTTCCAATCTCCTACATTCGAAATGATGACGGGCGAGTGACCAACGTGGCAATTCGAGGGTTGGGAATTTCATCATAGAATGGACCGTAGAAGGTATGGCTCGCAGGATCTTCAATCCGGTCCTTCCTAAGATAACATTATATGGTGGCGGTGCAGAATGATTTGTGAACTTCATCGACCTTCCTGTACAACCCCTCATCTCGAATGACACATCTAGTTCGATCTTCCCGGGACGAGTCACTGTCCGGCAAAAACCCCGCAGTGCATGCTGCGTTTGCTTCATTCGAGCCCTTACTTCCGGAGGCAAGTTGTTGAAGCGATGTTGAACATTACCTCCACCAAGGCTCCTTCGTCTACAAAGACTCTCCTGACTAGGTACCCTTCCATTGTGGCTTCGACTATGAGGGATCGTCCGATCGTCTCCATCGGGGAGAGGAGGAAACGTTATGGGGACATTCATCCATCTTTCTTCTTGTTCCGACGACTTCCTCTTCCTTCGTTCGGGCCGGGTTCGGATCATGTTGATTACCTTGTCTTTGACTCCTGCGTCATGCTTTGGGGTTTCTCTCCTTCCATGCTTTCTTAGATCCTTGACCGGATGATTGCTTTTCGATTCTAATGCCGCTCTAATTGTCTCTTGAGTGATAATCATTCGTGTAATGCCCTTTTTCCCATGATAATCGCGAGTACATGTCTTGGTTTTCCTGCGAGGTGGGTCGCGCATCGGTTTTGGAGGCGGCGTAGGCTGTGTTCGTGGCTAAAATTTCCTTTGGAGGTTTAGTGGCGAGTCCAGGTTAGGCGGGGAGTGATTCGATTCAGTGATCGCCGCGATGGGGTAAATAGGGCTGGCCGATCACCGTGGCGGTGTGCTACCCCTATCCTTCCCCGAATAGGTGTAACGTCCTTCATTCCTCCAGTCCCTCCATAGTGGTTCTGGCGGCTCTTTCATCCTTAGGAATGGTCGGTTGAGGCTCTTCTTGTCGTATCATAATGTTCTCATCGGGGCGGTCATTGGCGAAGGCCGCTTTTGATCTCACAAAGTCGTCGACCCTAGTCATCATCTCTTCTACGGTTTTAGGGATCGTATCGGTGAACCGCTTGGCTAACTCGGGACACTTACACCCGTTCATGAACGAAGAGATTCTCATGATCTCCGGAGCTCCCTGTATGAATCCTGTCTCTGTGGTCCATCTTTCTTTGAATTCCGGCGTGACTTCGTTAGCCTTCCTTGCTATTTTGGTGATCTCGGTAGGGTCCTTGACACAAGCTTTGTGCAAGGAGAAACGAGTCTCAAACCGATCCAAAGTTGCCATTCGTCTATGCTCCCGGTGCGAGTCCATCAAACCATCCCCGGCCTTTCCGTCCAAAGTTTTTGAAACATGCGGCACCACACGGGCATGGCCATTCTCCATGCCCCGGCCTGTGAACTGTTGAGATGATCTTGAGGATCCGTTGACCCGTCGTGCGGCTTGATGTGGGTGGGCATCTTATGTTCGGAGCGGAGAACTTCGATGATTCTCTTGAATGGAGATTTCGAGACTTCCTTGAAGGGCTTTGCAGTCTTCGTCTTTCACTTTACTCCCGTGACTATTTCTTTCTTCTTATCCCACCCACCCTTATCAAGAGCCGCTTCGTCTTCAAAATCCAACCGTATTGGCTCAACGGTGTCCCTCCGGTTGTTGTGCTCTTTTATCATTGACTTAAGAGTCATTACATACCCTTCTAGCTGCTCTGCCGTCAATGGTGTGGAACTTCCCTCTACCCGCTTCCGGAAGCTTGGGTGGTGTCGAACCCGTCATTCTATAGCTCTAGCGATTGAATGCGAGTCCAGCGGATGGCGCCAATGTCGAAGTATATTTTTGTGAGTTGTTGCAGTTATCTTTCAGCCTTAGGGATAAGCCTTCTAGATACCTACTAAGATGAACAACGCGTTAGTCTCGCCGGTGTTATCCCGGGACCCGACTTCGGCGTAAGAGTAAGTATGTGTTTTACCGAAAGGTATAGTATAAATGTGTGTGAGAAAGAATGATACCTTTGTCTCCAACTACTGTATGCGTATTTATACTACTTGGTGTCACTATCGGTCCGAGGACCGTTGTACTTTATGGGACCACTGGTGTCGTGGGGTGACAACGTCCCCGACACTTGTCTCGGTGTACTTTCGACATTCGGGAGAATGAGGGCGAACTGTGTCGGGCAAGGTGCCAAAGCTTGTCGAGGTCAACTTCGCCCCCGGTAGCTGCCAGAGTGTCTATCGGAGAGCCTTTCGGTTGTGTTCCAGGTCTTTCGGTCGCTGACCGAAGGACCATATACGTCGTCATTCAACATATATTTTATAATTACAAACACTAGTTAAATCTTAACAGCTTTTTTGTTTATCTATTTCTTGATACACATGAATTTTTACATAATACACTGTAGATATGTATATGAAACGAATTGGTAGCCAAATTTGAAATAATTAGAAACTTACTTGGATATCCAATGCTCTCTTAAGTTGTATTAACACTTCACTTGCTGTTGGTCGTTCTTCTATGTTGTGATGTAAGCATCGAAGGGCAATCCTTGTAAATGTAATATATGACTCTGGCACAATTTTATCTTTTATACCCTCAAACACTAAGGTATCAAGTTCTCCTACATGATAGTGTTGCTTATCCAAGTAGAGTAAATGAAGATACTCATCATCCAGTTCTACACACGATAGTTTTCCACACAATATGTCAAATAAAACGGCACCCAAAGAGAATATATCAGTTTCTTTAATTAAGAAGCGTGTTTTCAAGTATAGTTGGTCATGATCGCCGATTGTGCCTGTAACAATGTCATCCTGATTCTTGGACATACCAAGGAAAGCCCAAAATTACTAATTTTTGCTTTCCAATTATCAAACAGTAGAATATTGCTGCTATTGATGTCCTTATGTATCACAATTTCTGGACTTGAAACAGTTCCATGAAGGAACTCCAACCCCATTGCAATATCGATGCATATTTTAAGTCGCATCGCCCACGTAAGACTATCATTGCTCAAGTGCTTATCAAGACTTCCTCCGAATTCATACTCATAAACAATAATTTTCTCCTCCTCTTCGTCACAGTACCCTACAAGACTAATGACATGTTCATGTTTATACTCTATAAGGATTTCAAGCTCTGTCATAAACTCAGCTTCTCCTTCAATAGACTTCCTATCTAACCGCTTTGCAGCAATGCTGTCATGTCCAAGAGTATCATGACCTTTGTATAAACGCCCAAAATCTCCATGTCCAATGATATTGTCTTGACTAAAGCTTTGCGTCGCCAACTTTATGTCTTCAAGTGACAGTTTGAGGTTGTCCTTGTGGTTCTCCTGTGAATCATCAGACAGTTGGTCGATTTGATAAGTAAAAAAAGTAAGGCCAAAATGCATTTTACTATTTCGGTACCCCTCGCAAACCAGAATCTTTTTACCACCGTTGACTAAATTCAATTAATAAATAGTTATTTTTTACTAAAAATACATATTTAGCATACAACTGAAAATTAGATTTTGTCGAATCTATGATATTAAAATAAATATGTATTTCTTATTTTTTTATATTTCTAGCGTATGTATTATACGAATTAATTAAATTATATATTTTTCATTTGATACATTTATAAAAAAATCAAATTCCAAAGACATAAATGAGTAGTTATAAATAGTCTCTCAATGGTTAATTTTTTAAAAACGCATAATTCTATATATAGACTAGAAGGGTGCCCATGCAATGCTCCGGCGGGTACACAGGATACACAGTGACTATTTTTGTAGCGAGCAAATGTTTTTCATTTTAAACCTTCCTTATTAGCATGTTCCAAATACTTTATAACGTAGTATATATATGTTTTTCAAGAGTAAGAAAGTCTAAATTATTAATAGCGTAAATAGTTAACACTTTTATTTTTCAATTTTCGCATTACATTGGTGGTTATAAATTTAGTGAGCTTTCTTATAAACAATGCTATTAAAATATATCATTATTGGAGGGGGTTACTATATAGTTTAAATGAGACTTAAATTTTCAAATTTTGTATTAATTTTATAATTTTCCTTTTATAGTAATGTTTTTTGTCTTCAAATTTTAAAACTTCCTTTTATAAGAAGTCCTAAATGCTTTATAATGTAGTATAGATATGTTTTTTTTAGTTCGTTGATTATATTGTTTGTAAAGTGTTAATTTTAAAAATATCTTTATTCTCAAAATCAATTAATATATATTATTATTCAAGAAGAATGATAATAACTAAATCTTTTAACAAACTAAAGATTTCATTATTCTTTAGGTTAATATATATTATTATTCAAGAAGAATGATAATAACTAACATGTATTTTGACCAAAAACAAACTAAATTGTTAAAAATTCATTTTGACCACAATGCATTGTAGTTACCGCATTTTTATCTAATTAGCCAAGTTTGAAGTAGTAGTTCAAATGAAGATAAAGTCAATATGATAAAAACAATAATAATAATAATAAGGATCCTATCTGTAATTTGACATATACCACATATGGACCTGCCTAATTTACTCAAAAATGTCTTTAGAGCATTGACTTACCTGACACTTTAAAGCTCTCTTGAGTTCGTTGATAACAACATCTATTGTTGGGCGTTGCACTTGAGTTTCTGCGACACATCGAAATGCAATTTCTGAAAATATGTCCAAAGACTCGTTATTGGGTCCTTTGCTTAGTGAAAAGACATTCTCATCCGTTTCTTCCTTAATCTTGTGATCAACAATTTCCATTAGTGTTCCCTTTTCAAAATGATCTCTTGCAATGGGTGCAATTCCCTTCTCATTCAATTTTGTGTATACAGGATCATAGGCCAACCTCCCAGTCAAGATCTCAAGTAATACTACTCCAAAAGAGTAAATGTCTGATTTTTTATTTAATCTTCCAGAGTTCTGATATTCTGGATCCAAATACGTATTTGTACCTGCAATCCTTTTGGTATAGATAGTGCTGGCCGCTTGATTTTGTGGTTGGAATTTGGACAACCCAAAATCAGCAATCTTGGCCTCCCAATTATCTCCCAACAGAATATTATCGCTCTTGATGTCCCGGTGTATCATCTTTTGTTTGTCATGATCTGTGTTGTTGTGAATGTAATTCAAACCATGTGCAATATCAAGACATATTTTTACACGTTGCACCCAAGTAAGATTTATCATTGTATCACTGTTTCCCAAATAGTTGTGAAGACTTCCTTTCGAAGCATGCTCATACACTAGGATCATTGAACTGTTACCCTCATGACAAAAGCCAAGAAGAGAGATTATGTTATCATGCTTACAAGTAGTTAGAGTTTCAATTTCTGAAATAAACCCTTGTTCTCCTTCTTGATTGTGAATGCGCTTTATGGCTACAGTGCTTCGTTTTCTGGGTAAACCGCATTTATCCACCCCTTCTATCGACGAGGACTTACTGCTAAACCCTTGTTCTCCTGCTTGATCGTGAATGCGCTTTATGGCTACAGTGCTTCGTTTTCTGGCTAAACCGCATTTATCCACCCCTTCTATCGACGAGGACTTACTGCTATCAAAATGTTCAAGATCTGCTTTGTATACATTACCGAATCCACCTGACCCGATGCAATATTCGTCGTCAAAATTGTTGGTAGCCTTGTTTATATCATTTAGTCCAATCCTCAAGTGTTCCAAGTGCGTCCACTGCAACATTATGTAGTTATGCAACACCATATTAATGCCAGTATGGATAGGAGTGAAAATTAAAACAGAAAGATTTTTTATAATTGACTGACATCTATAAAATATGAGAAATTTCAAAAGCAATAGCTGATTTGGTTTAAGTTAACTATTAGGATAATGATTTCATCCCTAAACTAATGCCTAAAGATACAACTAACAAAAAGATGAAGACATGTGACAAAGATTGAAAACGAAGATGCATACAGAAAATATATATACCATGTGCCCATGTTTCCAGTGATGAATAAATTAGGCTAAGTTTAAGCATATTAGTTATGTCTTATTACCAATACTTTATAAGTTTACGCATATTAGCTTGTTATTGGGTATCACTTCCGATATAGGTTCAATAAATGTATGAAATAGAATTGAGTTTGTGTCTATGTATCATTTCTATTGTTTTTGTTTAGTAAGTTGACTTTTTTGAACTTTTAGTAAGTTGACTTAGCGATGATAGGTGGAAGACAAGTTGTATCTTAAGTCAAACCATTCTCTTTTAGTTCACACAGACCGGTTGTTGGTGATCTCAAACCCCGCTATAGACAACAACAACATACCCAATCTACCCCTACCTCAAGATAAACCCGAAAGCAGGGAGATTGTTTCCGGGAAGACCTCTGGCAACTATATGTGTGCGGGTGAGTGTGCACAAATACAAGAATTGTAGTTTTATAATAGTTTTTTTATGACCGACAACTAACTATCTCATAATATATATACAACATATCTATCTCATATGTTCTACGCAGGCTTCAACTCACAATCATTTTGTTGAAAAACATTCTCACACATGTGATACCATTGGGACACAAGCCCTTTGGTAGTTTTATTAGTTTCATATAATATTATAGTTTTAATATAATATTATGTATGAAGTATAAAATACAATGTTAAAAAATATATTGTTTTTAGTAAAGTAATAATTTTTTGATACTTAACAAGAAAACGTACAATTTGCTTATTTAATATAGTGGTTATATGGTTAGTATTGTAAAGTGACTCTTGTTTTTTACTTAGAATTATCAGCCTCAAATTAAAAGTTTATGGAAATTAATTACCAAGTGATCTGATGGTCCAAGATGAACTGGATTTTCATGTTTCCATTGAAGTTCCAAAGCTTTATAAAGTCTTTTGACAACCTGATCTATATGCGGGCGGTCTGCTCTTTCCTCTTTGATGCAATAATATGTTGTATCTGAGAAGATTTTAAATGCTTCTGGGTCCATCTGTTTTCGTAAATGTGGATTGATCATATCTACCAGTTGATTGTTTGACACGTCGCTCAACTCATTTTCATCTACTGCTCTCCTTCCAAATAAGACTTCAAATAATACAACACCGAATGAATACACATCTGATTTATGGGTCACACCTCCAGTCTTTTTATATCTTGGGTCCATGTATACATTCTCAAAAATATCACGAGTAAGAAGAAGACGGAGCCTCCGAGCTACTGTATTTCTCAATGAAAGCTCAAAACCATATATCTTGGGCTCCCATTTGTCATCTAGTAAAATATTGGAGCTCTCGATGTTGCAGTGTATGACGCTAAAATCACGTTCAACATCATAATGGATGTAACTCAATGCATTGGCAACACCAACACATATCTTCAACCTTTGCATCCATGTGAGAGTCTGGTCATTTAGATAATTTTTAAGACTTTTTGTGGCCTCCTTCTTGTATACGATAATCTTCGCGTCCTCCTCATCATAAAACCCAATAACAGACACTAGATTCTTATGTTTGAGACTAGAAAGCATCAAAATCTCTTTCCAAAACTCTTTGCTATTATCTTTTAAATTTTCAGAAGTGAACCACTTTGCAATAATATCGATGAACTGTTCAGATTGCCGGAGACGGCCTTTATACAGCTTTCCAAACCTAAAGTTTCCGATGACATTTTTACGAGAAAATTTGTTGGTTGCGGATGATATATCTTTTAAGCTGATTCTTAAGTGAGAAAGATCATCGGGAGAAGACATTGTCCTTTTGCTGACGTGGGATTTAACGCCTGTAGGTATGAAGGTCACCGATCCCTATATGTACAAAACAAGACAGCATTACCAAGTGTCCAGATTAACAGGGCGAAACACTTCAGTTAGGTTAAATGATCAATTAAAACATGTATTAAAGAGACAAAATGGTGAGAAGCTAAGTACATATGATACGAGATCTTGTGTATCATTCTCAAGAATAATTTTATAAGTGAGTCATTTTCGATGGACTTTAATTTTGTGATAGTCATGGTGTTATACATCTTTAAGAGTAGTTAATGAAAGACCAAAGCATAGTGCGAGGATAACTAAAGCTGGTACAGTAAGTGTAAAGAAGATTGATCCAAAAGATAATCATGTCGATATGCTTTCCTAATCTGTTTAGCTGGGGGTGAAGATTTTGTCAACTTCATTTTCGTCTTGGTGGATTGGTTTTATGAGATAAGTATGCAAAGGCATGTTTCAACGACTACAAGTTAAGCATATCTTTATAAATTGTCACGTGTATTCACCTAAAGGTCAGACGTATCTTTAAGGGGCTGTTTGGTTCATGTAATTTGATGGGAATTCACGTTCAAACACCCTCAAATATCCTGTTTGGCGTGAAAAGGGGATATTTAAAACCTCTCAAGGAGTGAAGCATTTTAATTTCGGTGGGACCCATACAAGGCTCTTTTTGTGTTTGTGGTGAAGAGATCTCGCATTACAAGCTGTAAGTTAAAACAAAACAAGATAATTACCTCCTCATGACTTTTTGATGTGCCTTCAACTTCGGCAGCAGCCACTGTGATGTGTTCCTTTAACATCATAAATACAGTAATAAGTGAGTTGCCATTATTATTAGTATCAACTGAAGTTTAAATAAATAAGATATAGTTACCATCTCAATTCTTGTGTTTGGTATATATAGAAGTGTGTCTGGAGTTCCTTGTTATCTTTAATGGATGGAGATCTGGTTTTTGCATTACTGTGAAGACTATTGACTTTTTAATGGATGGAGATCTGGTTTTTGCATTATTCTCAAGACTATTGACTTTCTGTCTTTCTGAATTTTCTTTTTCTACACCGTATAAGAACTTTTGTTGAATACCACTGAGTGGGGTTTATGACGGGTGTTCAGTTTTTGGTTTCACACTGTAATGAAAGATATATCCTTAGGCGGATATATAGATACCGACTCTATTAAGTGGTCACAAAAACTAAAATGGAAAAAAAAGGATGAGTCGAAGCAATAACAAGAATATTTCTAGTTTCATAATCCCTGGAGAGAAGGTTCGAACAAACCGAAATATAAACCGGACCGAAAATTTTAATTGGTGTATGGTTTGGTTTAAAACCAAATCGAAGTATTTTATTAGTGTTTAGTTTGGTTTTAGGTTTGACAAATATATAACCAAACCAAACCGAAAAAACCGAATATATATCTATCCACACAAAAAAGTTTAAACTATATATATACAGAATTTATATGTTTATCTTCCTAACAAAAAATCTTAATAATTCAAAAAATCTTATAAAATCAATGATTGATTCATATCAAGGACTATAGGAGCAAGAGTTTAACTTACTTGATTCCTATAAATTCACATATACCGTATCCTCTCCTACCATAATTTCACACATCATCTATCATCCAAATAAGCAAATCACAGAAAATGTTAGTTAGTTTCAATTGCCTTTTTAACGTCGTCTGCAACTTTTATGTATTAGTAATATTTCACTTTGAAATTTTTATATAATTGATGTTTAAATGTTGCACTAATTTCTATTTCGCTTTCATTTATTTTCGTTAAGTTCTGAAACCTTTTGGTTTCTTAAACTTTTGGTTCCACTTGAAAGGAGGTCTACTTTACGGCCAGCTGATATACTTGTGTTTGGATGGGCCGGGGGGAAACATGCTTGTGTGGATCTTACCGGAGTGTCCCCTCTTGTTGGGCTAAGGGACAATGGGTTTGTTGCGGGACAAGCGGCGTTGAAATCGGAATCGAGCAAAGTTGCTAAACACGAGAAAGCTTGTTTAGAGAATCAACACGTATTTACCCCTTTTGCTTTTGATACATTTGGGTTCCTAGCTTCGGCAAATTGTGGAGTTTTTGACTCGGGTTCAACGGGTTGTGCAAAGTAATTTTGCGACCCCTAAGTCACAAAATTTCATTTTTAGTAGAATTGGTTTTGCTATTCAAAAGGGGGTTGCGGCACAGCTTGTTGCCCGTTTGCCTGCCATCTTATTGTAATAAAATAAAAAATAAAAAAATTACTTAAGCACTTTGTGAGACGTTTTGATTTGGTAAATTTATTTGAACTTTTAGGTTTTTATTTGTGACTTTTAGATTATATTTTGAAGTTTACTTGAATTTGGTTTTCTTGGTTTTAACCGAAACCAAACCGAATTCTAATTTGGTGTATGGTTTGGTTTTATCCGTTCTATAATTGGTTTGGTTTGGTTTTGGTTTTAACTTCTAAAATTTTCAAACCGATTAACCCGAACCATACAACCCACGAAACCGAAAACCGAACCGATGAACACCCCTAATGTTAGGGCCCGTTTGGTTTGTAGGTGGGTTTAAAATTAGGATTTGGATTATGATTATGATTTGGATTTAGATTTGATGTAGGAGAGAGAAAAACAATTAAAAAGAATAAAATACATATTTAACTAATAAATAATAACTTTTTATAATTTAGATTTTTTTTTTTTTTTTAATATGAACTAATAGAAAAAAAGAAAAATTATAATAGGACTATTTTAAACTTAAAACCCACCTTACCCTTCTCCTTTTAAAATATGTGGGCCTAATGGGTTTGAGTACCACTTTATTTTAAACTTAAAACCCACCTTACCCTTCTCCTTTTAAAATATGTGGGCCTAATGGGGTTGAGTACCACTTTTTAATCCAAATAATGTAACCAAACATGATTTTTTATCACTAACGGACCCTTAAAATCTATACTACTTATAATACATTTAAGCACTTCCCTCTTATTTATTATTTTAAAATTTCCTAAAATAGATTTTAAGCAAATACAAGTTAAGAAACATAACATACAAGTATGTAAAGCACAAATCCAACTAAACAAATACTATTTTTTATATACAATTAATACATAATTTAAAATACATCATCACCAATATATACAACTACCTAAACACAATGTACAAATACACCACTTCATCCAAAAATAGAACTTTTTAACCACAAAGTACAATATAATTATACTACCTCCGTCCCAAATTATAAGTCCAGTTTGACTTATTGACTCAAACTTTGACCTTAAATATTTTTGTTTGTATTATATAATACTTGATGCAAAATATATAAATGGATTGTGTTTTAAATGTATTTTTATTTGGTATAATTTTCATCAAGTGTTATATAATACAAACGAAAATATTTAAGGTCAAAGTTTGAGTCAATAAGTCAAACTGGACTTATAATTTGGGACAGAGGGAGTACTTGCAAAACAAAAAAACAAAAATATGCAGCAGCCCAAAACACGAGTCTATTACTTTTTCTTTTGCTTTCACACACATCCGCCTAAAAATATCATGTATCTTTGAAGCTACTGAACAACCAAAAAAATTTTTGTTCTAAAAGTTATAACAACTACTATTTTTTAGGTAACAAGCCACAAATTCGACGAGGAAAAGGCCCAAAAAAAATGTTGGAATGCAACGGATATAATTGTTTAAAATTCTAATTTTTTGGAAAAAAAAACTTGTATTTGTGCTTACATTCGAATTATAAGAAACCATTACAAGTTTTTGGTGCTCAGTTTTTAGACAAAAAGAATATAAAAGGTATTTGTTTGTGCTCGGTTTGATGAAAAGAAAAAAAGAAATGGACTGATTTTATTCTGCAATAAGAGTACGCTATCTTTAGTGGATGTGTTTATGTGTTTCAAATGGGTTAAAGAGAAAGGATATGGTAGTTTATTTTTGGTTGTTATGTTTAACTTGCAAGAAGAAAAGAAGAGTTTTTGAGATCCGAAAGTGAAAGAACAGTGGTTGATTGCGTTTTTTATGATAAATATTAAGGATTATGTTATGAATAGGTATTGTGGCTTATATCCTCTAAATAGCTTGCTTATGGTTTTTAGTGAACCGACCGGATATTAGAATTCTTGGGCCTATAATGTCATTTGAGTTAAATGAATTTACTGAATTTTGTTTGGTCCATTATATACTAGACGAGTACCCGTGCATATCAAATGGATTTTATAGCGACAGATCGCTTTGTGTTAAAAAGCAGTTTATGGGTTATAAACGAAAAATAATAAAAGTTTGAAGATTTGAGGATTAAACATAATGTTTTAAAGCCCGGTTCGACCCGGGTGGTTCAACCGGTTGAATCGTTCTGATCGAAAAACGGGTCGATTTAAACCAAGTCAACCCGACGGGTTGGGTCAAAAACGGGTCAAATTAAACTGGGTGAACCCACCGGGTTTGAAGCGTCCCGGGTCAACCTGGTTTTCGATATGTATTATAGTTTCTTTTTGAAATATATGTTTTTGACATTTCCTTTTTTTTAGTTTAAACCTTTCACTTTTTTCTTTTTGGTTTTTCCTCTATATATAGTATATAGGAGGGTACTCGCGCGTTGCGGCGGCTGGTACACTGTAACGATTAACCTGAGAAATAGATCTCGATGAGATCTGATTCACCAGTTTGTATCGGTTTCAACTGGTCCTCTCTGGTTCATTTTCGGATGGCTTTTATTGGTTAGCCGAACCGGTGGAGACACCGGGTCCCGGTTGAACCCGTTGGTCCGGTCCGACTTTCAAAACTATATGTACCATCAACTTGTTAGCTTGTATGAAGCTTTGTGTGTTTTATTAATTTATATAATGTGTATAATAACATGTTGTTGATACAAAAGTTGGGCGTTCCTTGTTTGGACTCCGGTTCCCGTATCAATTGGATCTTGATGCTTGAGACCTGCGCCCTAAGTAAACAGAAAACACCGTTAGGCTTATCGTGGGATTGTCTCCCACGATTATCCTCTGGCGTAAGAGTAAGTAATCGGTTTTTAAGGTTCTTTGTTGAGAGTTAGGGTTATAGATCGTACCTTTAATGAGGGTTGGGATACCCTTTATATACACACGAAACCCTTATTGATTTCGTGTTCCTCAAGCTTCGGCGTATCCCGCCTAAGTCGGTTGTTAAACGTTTATCTCCAAAAATAAGAGATATCCGATATCGTATGCCATAATAACTTTGAGTTTGGGCCTTCGTGAGCCCAAACTGTTATCGGGTTAGCCTGGGCATCGGGCTTGCTAGTAGCAGTCATGGGTCGGGTTTGTGACCCGAATGCGGACTATACGTCATCATGTCCTCCCGGTCTAGTATGCTAGGATGACTGCGGATGCTAGACTAATAGTTGTAGCCCATAATTTCTTCGAAGCGTAGCAAAGAAGCTAAAAAAGTTTCCCGCCTCAAAAAATACACGGTGAATCTAGTCAAAATAACTCAAATGCCTACCTCGTAAAATGTGGAAAGTAACTGCAAATGTGTCGAGTCAACCGATCCTATCCACACATTTAGAGGTAGTGGAGTCCACGTGTCAAGCATCGCGTGGAGGTAAAAACTTATATAAATTTCTGCCTCCCATTACTGTGTTTATCACAGTAAAAACATTTCCGCCATTGCTAAAAAAGCTCCAACCTTTCAACCAAGAAACCCTTAATATTCCAAAGGTAACCGCGCGTGCGCTATTAAAAACTGTATCATGGTCCGTGGTTTGACTGATTTTCCCTCCGACATGACCGAAGATGAACTTCGCGAGTTCACCTCGGATTATTATATTCCACTCGCGCTGCATCCGGAAGTCCCGGATGCGCAGGCGTCCATAGCGGATTTCCCAGGAAAGTAGGGGTACCACGTTTTTTCGAGTTCGCGAATCAACGTGTGCCCATATCCCTATTCTTGTGCGACGTGTTGAATTACTATCGTCTGCACATATCCCAGCTGCACTGCATAGGTGCAGCAAAAATAACAAACTTCGAGGTTAATTGCCGTCTATTGGCGATTAACCCGACTATTTACCTATTCCGCGCGTTTTACCACACAACGTGGTCAAACGGGTGGGTATCGTTCACCAAGCGCGCAGGGCGACTGCAGTGTTATAACGAAAAGTTAGACGCGCTTAGGAACTGGAGGGAGAATTTTTTCTGGGTTGATGAAGCGTTGTTCCCGTGGCGCTTCGCCTTCTACACCCAGAGTTCGCTGCCAAAGGATGAGCGCCCCCTCCCTGGATCATATAGCATGGAGGATGGGGAAACGATAAACACCAATCGTCTTCCCATCAATTCTTACCCCGAGGAATTTTTGGTGCATATGGGCATCAGTCATAACTACTTTGGTAGACCTGATGAGATGCCAATCTTCTTAGACGCGGATGGCCAGGGTGGGTGTTCGTCCTTTCGCATTCCTTTACTTTATTAATGTAAGCATTTCTTTTCGTCTTTGTACTTTTGTAACTTGTTTGTTGTTTGTCTTCTGCTATGCAGAGATGGATCTATTCAGAGTTGTGCAGTTGGCGAAGCCGCGCCAGGTGAATGCAGGGGCGCGCCCGTTGAGAGGGGGGAAGAGCCCATTCTGGAAGCTACCGCAGGGCGTACCCTAGAGATGGATTTGGGAGAGACGGGAGGTAGCTCGTCCGTTGCGCTGGAGGCAACCCCTCTGCAAAGCGTGCCTAGCCCCAGGCTACCTTCCCCGTTAGTGGACCGTCCCCCATAAATGTGGCGGAATGCATGGAGGAGGAGGAGGATGCAAGCCAAAGACTGAAGCGCAAGAGGACGCTTGGTAGTGACGGCGCAAGCGCATCCAGGAAGAAGCGTCCTGTCGTTCTTGACGTGGAGTCGTCATCAAGCGATGTTGCATCCTCTCGTTCCAAGGAGACTGCTCAACCAAAGTAAGTATTATCCCCAAATCATTTATCTCACTTATTGGTTGCATTATTAATGGACGTCTCTTTGCGTGCAATATTGAAGCTGTTGGGTTATCTTCGGAGCAGTCTGGAGACTCACTGCCCAAGGCAAGTCCCGCACTTGCTGGCCCCTAGGATTCAGAGGGCAAAGGTACTGAGCAATTGGCATCTGGGGGCGTGCATGTAGATCAGTTAATAGAGGAGCATGCTTCCACTGCTGCGCACCAAGCTACATTGGTTGCGCAGCTAAAGGCAAGGTATGCTGGGGAGAGCAGCCATAGCGCGCAGAAGGACGAAGAGATTGAGCAGCTGAAGGCGCTACTGGCCAGCTCTCAGGCGGAAGCAGAGTTAGCACGCTCTTATTCCCAAAAACTTGCTGGGGAAAAGATAGCGTTGCTGACCCAAGTTAATTAGGAGCGTGCCGCACTGGAAGAGTACAAGGCGTCCTGTGTCTGGGCAGTGAATCACTTGGAAAAGGGTAAAGATGAGCCCTTCGCCCGGTTGGGGAAGTTTCACGAAGCTGTTGATGGGATGTTGAAAGAGCAGGAAATGAAACTACGAAAACTCAGCCTAGAGTACGATGAAGAGTTGTATCCCCAGCTTGTTTCTTCCATCGCTGAGCGTAGATGGCTAATTAGCCACGGATTGCGTCTTGCCGCCCTGACTACATTAGAATCGCAAGAGGTGGTAGACAAGTTTGGGGCGGTGGTGCAGTGCGCGCTTGGGCGTGGCAAGGCCGAGGCTGTAGAGGAACTTCACGAGGCTGATCTTTTGAAAGTGGCTGTGGATCAGGTGCCTGGGTATAACAAGCATGCGTATGAAGAGATCGTTGCCGCTATGGAGAAAATGAAATTATTGGAGCTTCCTCTTATTGCTTAGATGGAGCGCGACCAAGACTACCCTATAAGTGTTATTATTGAAGGGTTAACTTTGGCCCGACACCGTGCTGATGGGGCAAAGGCACAGCCGGAATTTTTTCTGAAGCCTGACGAGTCCCAACTGCGGGTGCCTATTTTTGCTCGCCTCCACGACCTTTTGAACCCATTTGCACTGGAAAAGGAAATTCCCTTGAAGGAATCTTTAGAGGCCCATGCTATGAGGGTTGCTAAGAAGAAGGGCGTGAAGGGAAAAGCCATCCTTTGTGGTGTTGGCGCGGCGCACCTTCCCAGGTCTGACGGGGTGCCTGTGAGTGTAGCCACAGTGTCGCGACAAGATTCGGACTTGTTGAAGCGGTTGAAGGAGGCTGGGGACACTGCACGCCAAGTGGAAAGCTCTCGTCCTAAACGTTGTAATAGCATATAGATTGTAACATTTGTTGTAAATATCATTTTGTAAGAACTCATGGTCCTTAATAAAATATTCCTTTGGTTGAATGCGTGTTGATGTGGTTGCGACTTATAATGTTTGTACTTAGTTATCTGTCTTTGCATGAAAAACGTACTTATTGTCTAAGAAGCAAACTGTTACATAAGCGCGACTAATCTTTGGAGTTCATAATCATGTATGAACTACCATACTTATAATGTCTTAAGAATTTTTAACATAATCGTGTATGGTGTGATACGCAGCGTACTGTAAATATCATAGTAAGGAGCCAAGAGTCTTGATTCCTGGTTTTGTTAAATGCGCATAGTATGCATTGTTGCGCATCCATCGTGGAATGCGCATTGAACTTATTCCAACGCCTTGAAAATAAGGTGTTTAACAAGGATGCATGATCCAATGTTGATGGGTTTGCAACCCTCTTACTCAACGAGTTATTTAGTAGGTTTACTCATCCTATACACTATCGTGGGTAAGTGCATGCACGCCATGTAGGCAAAAGATAATATAGCAATAATGTTAAGACAAGAGTATGTAAATAACAAATTGAAATGTGTCGCGGAGTTAGCTAGAAACCACGACATTTTATTGATACTTGCAAGTTTTTGTATAAGAAAAGAAACATTTGCCTAAGTGAAACAGAATGTAAATACACGGATATTTATTGAGCACTTATACTAAAGTGTGGGAGTGTCCGTGCGCTGGGCTGTAGCCGTTCCTAGAGATAGCATCGTTTGAGATTGCAGATGTTCCATGTGCGTGGTAGCTCACGGCCATCCATGTCACGCAACTTGTACGCGCCTTTTCCTGATGCTTCAATGACCTCATAGGGTCCTTCCCACTTCGGTCCAAGTTTTCCTGTATCTTCTGCGTGGCTCGCATCATTGGCGCGGTATACGAAGTCGCCTGGTCTGAATGAAACACTTCGTACTTTAGCATCGTAGTATCCCTTCATTTTTACTTGGCTCTCTTCACATATAGCCGCTGGCCGCTCTTTCTTCCAACAGGTCTAAGTCGATACGCTGTTCATCGTCATTGGTTGCAACATTGACTTCAGCAGAGCGAATAGTTGGCATCCCAATTTCGGCTGGTATGACGGCTTCTGCCCCATAGACCAGAGAAAAGGGGGTGTCTCCCGTGCTAATTTTGATTGAAGTGCGGTGCGCCACCGGAACATGCGATAATTCCTCCACCCACCTCCCTTTGTGCTTGTCCGGACGTGCCTTAATTCCTTCACCCAGACTTCGATTTGCACGCTCGACTAAGCCATTGGTTTGTGGGTGTTTAACCGACGCGAAGTGCTGTGTAATATTTAACTTTTCGCACCATTCCTTGAAAGGGTTGTCACAGAATTGCTTTCCGTTGTGCGAGATGATTTCCCGGGTAATCCAAACGGCATACAATATTGTCCCAAACAAACCGTTTTACCTGATTCCCTGTGATTGTTACGACTGCCTTTGCTTCAATCCACTTGGTGAAATAGTCTATAGCTACAATGAGGAATTTCAATCCTCATGCTGCAACAGGGAAGGGACCTGCGATGTCGATACCCCATTTGTAGAATGGCCATGGCGACGTAATAGGTGTTAGCTCCTGTTGTGGTTGGCGTGGAACGGGTCTGTGAACTTGGCAGTCGCCACACTTTCTTATTAAGTCCCGCGCATCACGATGCATTGTAGGCCAGTAGTATCCTGACCGTAAAGCGCGCGCTACAACGGACCGTGGTCCTGAGTGCATACTACATGAACCGGCGTGGATCTCCGGAGTAATGCGTAATCGCTTGAAGGGGTCTTACACATCGAAGCCATGGTTGTAGAAATGAGCGCCGATATAGTATACCGTTCTGAAGTTCAAACCTCTGTGATGTGCGTCGTACTCGTCGGGCCTCCTTCTGTTCTTGGGGCAATACGCCCTTGCTTATGAACTCGATGATTGGGGTCATCCATGTAGGACCTTGTTCCTCTATCACCGTGGATATCTCCATCTCCGAGATGGACTTGCTCTTCAGAGTTTCCACCAACACTTGTTTTGATAGGTGTGCAAAGCTTGTGGATGCAATCTTGCTCAGCGCATCCGCCTTTCTGTTTTCCCCTCTAGAAACTTGTTTTATGGTAAACCTGTCAAAGCCCTGGATTAGGGACTTGGTTTTGTCGAGATATTGAATCATGTTCTCCTCTTTAGCCACATACTCACCCAACACGTGGTTGGCCCCAAGCCGGGAGTCTGTTTCCAGGTTGCGTATGCCCAATCGTGATGCAATGCGTAATCCAGCGATCAGGGCTTCATATTCTGCCTCGTTGTTTGTGGCTGTGAATTCGAAACGTAGTGCGTAAGTGAATTCCATTCCTTCTGGACTTGTGAGGATAAGGCCTGCGCCTGACCCGTCTACGCATGAAGATCCGTCCGTGAACAAGATCCATGGTTCTTGTAGTTCAGCCTTGCTTGGAGAAGGTGCGTCCTCAGTTTCCGGTTTCTCGATGATGAAGTCTGCGAGTATTTGCCCTTTAACCATAGTACGTGGTCTGTAGGAGATGTTGTGCTCACCTAGCAGTACACTCCACTTCTGTAGACGTCCCGATGTGTCAGGTTTGGAGATAATTTGTTCGATAGGCTGGTCTGTAATCACCGCTATTGGGTGCGTCTGGAAGTACCTGCGCAGGCGTTTAGCGGCAAATACTAATGCTAGGACCAACTTTTCCATTGCACTGTAGTTAATCTTCGTTTTCTTGAGTGCTTTGCTTACAAAATACACCGGTGTTTGTACTGAATTCCTGTCTGTTAGTAGCACCGCACTGACTTCTCCATGGGTTGCTGATAAATACATAATTAATTTTCCCCAGGGCGAGTCAACTAGCATGGGAGTGCTGCTAAATGCTGTTTTAGTTGTATGAAAGCTTCCTCTCGCGTCCGTAGTCCAAATGAAAGTCTCTCTTTTTTGTACACTTCTTGAGTGTTTTGAAGAGAGGGAGTGACTTGTCTGCTGATTTGGACAAGAATCTATTCAAACCGGCCAGTTTTCCGTTTAGAGATTGGACTTCCTTCAGCGTGCGTGGTGAAGGAAGTTGGATGACAGCCTTCGTTTTTTCTGGACACGGTTTGATGCCATCGGGCTCTATCAGATATCCAAGGAACATGCCTTCTGTAGCGCCAAAAGTGCATTTCTTAGGATTTAGTTTCATGTTGGTCTTTTTGAGTGTCTTAAATGTTTCCTCAATGTCGCGCACCAATTCATCTCCCGTATGGCTTTTTATTACAAGGTCGTCAACATAAACTTCTTGGTTACGGCCCACCTGTCTTTCAAATGCGGTATCAACCAACCGCTGGTAGGTGGCACCTGCGTTCTTTAAGCCAAAGGGCATCTTGGTATAACAATAAACGCCTTGGCTTGTATGGAAGGCCGTTTTTTCCTCATCTTCCTTAGCCATCTGGATTTGGTGATATCCTTTGTATGCGTCTAGGAAGAATTTAAGTGGGTATCCACACAAAGATTCTACCTTCCAGTCTATCTCCGGTAGCGGATAGCAGTCTTGTGGGCATGCCTTGTTGAGATCTGTGAAGTCAACACACATCCTCCAACTACCATCGCTCTTCTTGACCATCACTGAGTTGGAAAGCCAATCATGGTAGTAGACCTCTCGCATGATACCTGCGTCCACCAGTTTATGTAATTCTGCCAGAATTGCTTGCGCGCGCTCTAGAGCCTGACCACGCTTCTTCTGTCGTACTGGAGAGTATCCTTGTCGGATTCTCAACTTGTGTTCTGTAATCAAGCGTGGTACGCCGGTCATGTGATTTGGTTCCCATGCGAAGATATCCAGGTTCTTTTGCAAGAGTGTGCATACAGCTGCCCTGCCGTTATCAGATAGCAATCCCTCGATCGATACTTCTTGCTCTGGGTAATCAGGATGAATTGCAACCTTCAGGTTTGGTACTTTGGTTGCGCGTTGTTCTGGAATGGGTGTCGTCTCACATGTAACCGTGTTACATTCTCCGGGTGGTATAGTGGTATTGTAGAGGGTAACAATGCCTCCCTCCACTGGGAACTTAAGCATTCCGTGTGCTGTAGACGGTACTGCTCATATAGCTGATATCCCTAGTCTTCCAATAATGCCATTGTATGGCGAAGGGGATTTGATTACCATAAAGGCATCCAGGCTGTCGTCGAGTGCTCCTTATTACCCACATTGACTAGCAGGCGTATTTGCCCCATGGGCCATATTTTTTCGCCTGTGAAACCAGTCAATGACGTCGTGGCCGGGCTGAGTTGGCTGCATATCTCAGGTCGTAGTCACTTGAAACAATGTTCATATATTATATCCGCGGACGCCCCCCATCAACATACATGCGGTGGATATCGTGACCCCCTGCGTTGATTTCAATGGTGAGCGGTTCCACCACTGCGTTGTTAGGCAAGTGGGGAAAGATATTTCGCTTCCACGGGAAAACTTTTGGCTGATCTTCTGCCTAGTCATCCGCTGCCATGATTGTATCATGTATATGGCATCAGCCTTATCCTTAGGTGTTTCTTTCTTGTTCCCCGTATTTTGCTTATCTTTCCCTTCCTTGATGTTTTTAACCAAATGGTCCAATCTACCTTCTTTTACTAGTTTATCAATTAGCTGGCGCAATTGGACACATTCATTGGTGGTGTGGCCCTTCTGTCCATGATAGTCACAGTATCCACTCCCCACGCATCGATCCTCTGGGGTGCGCATTGGTGGGGGTCTTGGGAAGTTCGCGCCTTCCGTTACGAATATCTCCTTTGGAGTCTTGGTTAGCGGGGTATATCTGTCATTATCCCGTCCGCTCCCCTGGCCGCGGTAGTTCTTGCTACGGTTGCTACTTTGGTCAGTGGATTGTCTCCGAGGTTGTTCTTGTGACCTATAGTTTGAGTAACCTTTCTTACTGTCCGCTGCGGCAGCTTCTCCTTGGATAAAGGACCTCGTGCGCTTCATAAGTTCATCAAAGGTTTGGGGGACTCTGTCATTCAGCCTTTTGATGAGTTATGGGTTATTGATCCCGTTCATAAACCCTGAGATTTTTAGTATTTTGGGGCATGCCTTAACATGTATGCACTCATCTTTGTAGCGTTCCACATAAGCGCTGGTAGATTCCCCCTGGCGTTGTTTTACCCTAGCGAGTTCGACAGGGTTTTTAGCGCACTTTTTCCTTTGAGTGAAGTTCAGGCGAAACGCCTTCCGTAACTCTTCAAAGCCATCAATGCTTCTGCGTGGAAGCTTACTGAACCAGTTTCGCGCGTTTCCCACTAGTGTGGAATTGAACGTGTGGCACCACACAGGTTGTGGCCAATTTTCGATGGTAGCGGCTGATTCGAAATTTTTTAGGTGATCGTCCGGATCACCTGTTCCATCATAGGTTTTCACATTGGCGGGCATGCGCCTCCTTTTATTTTCTGAGAAATCGCTGATGCGCCGAGTGAACGCATCTACCTTTTGGCGGCGCCACGGAAGGGACATGTCTTCCTCCTCCTGGTCGCGATATTTCCTCCTGGACTTCCAGTGCCCGGTTTCACTGTCCTCGTTGTCTGAGGAGTTACCAGAGGACGAGTTTTCCCTCTTTCGGCGCTTGCGCCGACTGTCCTCAGAGCTCACACTTGAAGGGCTTTCACTTGGAGAGTACCGTCGTCCCAGTCCATCATGGACCCTGCGGCTACCAAGGCTAGCGTGGACATTGGTACGCCGTCCATCTTCTTCGTGTTCCCCAAGGTACTGCATGTCCGCTGCTTCATCATTCTCAACTTTCCTCCCAATCCTGGTAAATACTGAGGGTTGGCGGTTATCCCTTCCGCGCTTTTCCTTCTGATGACGCGGTGGAGATATCTCATACTCCGGGCCGAAATCGAGTCGGGCATGCAAACTCCGACATGACCTCTTTTTTGCTTCCTCTTGCATGATAGCAGCCAAGGTTTCGTAGTTTTGAGACACGAAATCACTTGGCGCTAGTTCCGGCGCAACCCCTTCTAGAGCAAGGGTGTCTGTTTCTACCACTAGACCCTTGTTTCGGTCAGGTGCGTCTGGTGCTTTTGCGAGGTCCGTCTCTAGCACCGATTGGAGTGGAGTGGTAAAAGGAGCCAGTGAGTGGACCTTCTCGCCACCGGTGGTTATGGTGGCCCTGGGTTGTCCCGGGCGTGGTTCCACCGTCGGGAAGACCAAATATGGGCCTGATCCTTGGTTTCTAGTAGTACTGGTTGTCCCAGAGACCTGTTTAGAAACTGATCCACTTTGTTGCTTCTTCCCATGTATGTCACCATGCGATCGCTAGTTTTGGTTTCCTTGCTTCGTCATTCTAGTTCTTAGTGATTGGTCCCACGGATGGCGCCACTTGTTGATACAAAAGTTGGGCATTCCTTGTTTGGACTCCGGTTCCCGTATCAATTGGATCTTGATGCTTGAGACCTGCGCACTAAGTAAACAGAAAACACCGTTAGGCTTATCGTGGGATTGTCTCCCACGATTATCCTCCGGCGTAAGAGTAAGTAATCGGTTTTTAGGGTTCTTTTTTGAGAGTTAGGGTTATAGATCGTACCTTTAATGAGGGCTGGGATACCCTTTATATACACACGAAACCCTTATTGATTTCGTGTTCCTCAAGCTTCGGCGTATCCCGCCTAAGTCGGTTGTTAAACGTTTATCTCCAAAAATAAGAGATATACGATATCGTATGCCATAATAACTTTGAGTTTGGGCCTTCATGAGCCCAAACTGTTATCGGGTTAGCCCAGTCGTACTGGGCTTGCTAGTAGCAGTCATGGGTCGGGTTTGTGACCCGAATGCGGACTACACGTCATCACATGTACTTTTCATTTTTGAGTATTTTAAAAATAACATTAATTAGTGTGTTTAATTATTTTATATTTTGGATTATTTTGTAGCTTGTTTAAATTATACATTGTGATAGTTTTATTGTGCTTTTTAGTAAGAGGTGTTTTAATTGGTTGTTTTTTATTTGGTATATATGCTTTTAATAGATTGTACAATGTGAATAAATTATTGTACTTTTAAGTAATGTGGTGTTTTAATAAGAGTATTAATTACACCATACATTTCTCTCACATTTATTTTTTCAATATTTCACTTTTCAAGATTGACTGTTTTTCTTTTATATGTAGTATAGATTTGAGTTAAATGAATTTACTGAATTTTGTTTGGTCCATTATATATATATTTGTGTTATTATTAAATGTTTTTATTCTTTCACGCTTGTCAAATTTAATTGCACTTTAAGCCTATTGTTTTTTTTTTCCATTAAGTATAAAATTAAACTTATCATATATTGTCATATCTAATTGTCACATAAGTCAATATTAACCATATTGATTTGCTAGCGTCCATAATATTTTCGACTACGGAATTTATGTTGGTTCTATATTGCGCTGCTACTCTAATATTTTCATAAGAAATAGTTTTCTATTGGTTAAAATTATTTTGATATAAACTTTTCATCATATGTAAAGTTAATGTCACGAAAAACATATAATAATAAACAATGTTCGCCGAAAAGTTTAATTACAGTGTACCCTCCGTCGCATCGCGCGAGTACCCTGCTAGTTTTAATTATTTATGAATATCAATTAGAAAATAAAGGGATTAAGTCGTATAATATAAATACCGTTTTTGTACATGTACTTTTTTAAAAGTTATAGAATAGCAACGTACATTCATAAGTGTTTCAATTTGGTACGTGACGATGACGTGTCATACCTGAAATTCTGACACGTGGCACCATTTATAGCGTGACACGTCATCGTCACGAACCAAATTAGAACACTTATAAAAGTACGTTGCTATCTACAACTTTAAAAAATACACGTACCAAAACGGTACATTTTAAACAATACATTTCTATTCTATGACTTAATCCCAAAAATAAACAACTTAATGCATCCTAAATGATTTTAGTTTCCCGGACTAAAAATAGGAAATCTTATGTATATATGTGTTATATTCTATTTATTATTTTTAGCTACTGATTTTAGATTGGAAATTACCTTTTATTATTCAAGCAAAATGCCTAATAATATTTTTCTAGTTGTGTTACAATTTTGGTATATAGTAAAAGAGTTTCATTAATATTCCAAAGATGATACTTGACATGGAACCCGTTGTGTTGCGGCGGGGTTGTCTTTCTTATGTTTGGTTCATTTTGTTTCCTGTGTATTTGGCTGTGTTTTATGATGTTTGAGATAATGCAAGCTATTGTGAGGTTTTTATATTTATAATGCCACGTAGTCATTCAACCATCTCCATTGGTTGCAAAAGTTTTGGCATCTTGGGCTGCAAAGGCTGTTGTTAGTTACTTTGAACGCGTGCTATCCATAGTGGTTCATGTGCATGCGCAATGTGCTTGCTATTGTTGTTATTGGATGCTACTGTGTATTTGAGGCACTGTTGATACTGCTATATAAAGCTTTGTTATGTTTCCTTTGAACCTGTGCATTGTTTTTCTTCAAAATTTCTAGGACAACATGGCTTGCAAAGCTGGGTTTTGAGTGCCAGTCCGATACTTTGCAGGAGAAGATGTGTTTGTGTTTTGAAAGAGACGTCATTCAAGCTTGTGAATAGGAGACATTGGTCCGGGCACGTTGCTTCCAGGTTGCTGATCGAGTGTCATACTTGGAAGAACTTATCTGTGACCTGGTGACTGAAGAAAGTGGTCTGATTGCTCAGAAGTATCTTGCCTTTTTTTAGGGAGGTTCATGCTCGTGAGCAGGTTAAGCAGACGATGCTGCAAAACATGATCCGTGAAGCACACGTTGCAATTAGCGCTGCTGCTGGTTACATTAATAGTGTCCGTTCAATGTGATTGTCTTATGTATGTTTTAGTAGTTTCATGTTTGTGTTGCTGTTTTTTGTGTAGTTGTTGTTGTTTGTGTTGACGATGTTGTTGAATAAATGAAATGTATCTGTTTGTGATTTATAGTTTCTTTTCTACTATTACTGTTCGTCGCGCTTGTACCATGTTATATGAACAACTACTATTATAGATATGCCATAAACCTGTCAGTCACAAAATATTGATGACAAAATGTGAAGGCTAGTAAGTTGATGTTGTATGCATCAACTGTTTTACAGTACGGTTATGGTAGGGGTTAATACAGTACATACGATCCTTTTGGCTGCTTTATATATTCGATGAGGGTGCATTCAAGCTTGAACATTGTGTGGATAGACAATCCATCACAGGGAAAATCTGTTTGCGCTGT
The DNA here is from genome assembly GCA_910596185.1 of Chrysanthemum makinoi. Taxonomy (NCBI): domain Eukaryota; kingdom Viridiplantae; phylum Streptophyta; class Magnoliopsida; order Asterales; family Asteraceae; genus Chrysanthemum; species Chrysanthemum makinoi. The sequence goes on along the minus strand of OU343220.1, from coordinate 39,425,821 downwards.
CTTGCACCATTATTCGCGTTTCTGTTTCTTGACCTCACGGCCACTTTCTTCATCTTGCTGAGATGGAAACAGTTCCTTACGCGTTGTTGTGGATGCGGTTTTTGTTGTTTGGTATTTATTTTCAGCTGGTTCGTCTATGGTGGGAGGTGGTGGTACAGTTCCAGTGGGGGTGGCTGCTTCAATTGTTTCTTGGGTTGCAGGTATGGTGGTTGAGGAAGATGTGCCTTCCTCGTTCGTTGTTGGGGTCAGTGGAAGTAGTGGTGGGAGAGCATCTGCAGCGTGGTCAAGGACAAACTTGGGGTACCCTCTCCGACTCCCTGTTCCAATGTGTAGCTGGAATACATGTCTGTTGTTCAGGAGTGTAACACCCCCAAAATTTGGTACAGGGGAAGACTTAATCAAGCTTTCGGGGGTGCTACTGGATTGGTACACAAGACAAGTATAGGAAAACAAGATAGCATAAAACATTCGCAAACCAATCCGATATTTAATTATCCAGTGACATTTATGCCAAATATTTAAAAGTAAGGCCCAAAAAGAAATCATAATGTAGGCCCACAATTATTATCAGTCTAGAATGATCCTCCAACCCTGCCCCTTCTGCCAAGCCTCCAAGAAACAAGCAATCCCAACATCATCTTAATTACCTGAGAAAATATGCTAAAAAAATTAGCTAACGCTGGTGAGTTCATAGGTTTAATCATAAATTCAGTAGTGGACCTGATAGAGTTTATTTGCTATGTGAGACTAAGACAGATATACAATAAACATTCCAATCACATTCCATCAACAATCCTTCCAATAAGACAATCGAGATCTCAGAAGGGCCCCAGACGACTCTAGCCAGGTACCACAGTCATAGCAAAGCCTATCATCAATGCTACCCTGGTCTAGATTGGAGTAGATATCTATTCTTAGCTAGCTTGCATAGTTATAGCAAGGGATTGCTATCCTAGTCTAAGTCAACATCTACCACATATCTATCATTTACTAGTCAACACATAAGCAAATCAAAAAGAGTAAAAGCAGGTCCAAGAAAATATTAGCATGCTTTCTCACCCCAATTTAGATAAAACATAGTTAAAAATGAGGCTATGAAACTCACCTCGATCAAGCAAAGCACAAATAACCAATAGCAAAAGCAGATAAGCAGCTAATACAGCTCGGCGACTACTGACTTGGCACAACCTATTAATATAGATCCATCTTTAATACATTTTTCAATTCCAATATTTTACATCCCGAATATATTCCATTCCTTATTTTCCAAAAATATATCGTTCTCAGAAGTCCGTTATCTACGTGGGTTAAACATATTAATGGCAAGTTATCCGTAACCCATGCATATCCCACAATGATCATTAAACACTCATTAATGACATATTTTGGTAAACGTGCCCTCGAAACATTTAATAACTCGTTATTGTAAAACATTTCCATTTTTAAGTCGTTAGTTCCCTTTTTAAATATCGAATAACAAGTTGTGTCTTGTTACTAAATATTTATTACAAGAACTTATTAATTTTATTTTCTAGTTAATATACACATGTTTATATATATATATATATATATATATATATATATATATATATATATATATATATATATATATATATATATATACGTCAAGTTTTCAATTTACATTTCGAGTTATTATCCGTCTCGAGTTCACAAGTCTGAGTCATGACTCTCGACTTTTATATGTCATATTGTCCAATAAATAATATAAGTCCATGTTACGGCGTTGTCGGGGTCAACCGAGACTAAAAAGTTACGGTAACACCGACGTTGCACAAAGCTCACATATATATAATTTCAAGTCCAAACAATTATTTCCACTCGTTACCGGCCCTAAACCTACGGCTCGGCAACGTATTCACATTTTCAATCAACTCGTCAACATCTCCGTCACCATTCAAACATCAAACCACATTCGAAACCAATGCCGAGACCCTAATGATCTCGGCTTAGCCACAGTTAACCCACGCAAACCAAACGAACCCTAATGGTTCTTTGGCTCCTCCTCGGCTCAACCATCCGCAACACAACCGGACCTCTTGGTCCCCGTTACTCCAAATAATAGCAACAACCTCCAAAACAAATTCCACGACAACCAAACCCGGAGCTCGTGGTCCCTTGGGGTTCTCGGCTTTAACCCAATGATAACATCAAATAGTCCTGACTTTTTATTGTCAATTTCCCCCGTTTATTCTTGTATTTTATGTCATTTATATGGATTTACGCTTGTATTCATTTATATTTCACTTTCAAGTAAAATTATGAGCGTTGGAGTTTAAGAGACGCGGATTTGGAGATTTTCCTAACGGTTTATGATAGTATGCTACTAATGAATAAGCTATGGCGTAACTCACTCTCTCACATTACACCGTAACTAGTGTTTTATCTCAGATTACCTACACAACATAAATTACGGCGTAACTCCCAACTAAGGTTACGCCGTAATCATCTAGGTTATGAAATATTTCGCGTCTCCATCAACTACACCGTAACTCCTCAACAAGCATTACGCCGTAATCCACTTAACGAGAGTTCTGTATTGAAGTTACGATGTAACCTTTCCCTAGTGTTACGCCGTAGTCTATTTAACGAGAGTTACATTTGGAGGATAACTGAGTTATGGCGTAACTCTCAACTCAAGTTACACCGTAACTATGATCGTGCCTATAAATACAAGCCCTTAATTATGCATTTCACATCATTCACTCACAGCTCAAAGGCATAGAACATGAAGAGGGTTCCAATGGCAGATCATACGGAGCATACGGAGCCATCTCTAAGGGAGGAATCACTCCATATCGATAAGCAGTAGCGATCATTTATATCTTTTACTATTAATTCATGTCTTTCATTATGTTAAACATCGAATTCATTGTTTATTTTAATATGATCGGCTAAGCACCTTTGGTGCTAGCCTAGTTATGATTCGTTGAATGTATTGTTTATGTTTTCATGCTTCCATATAATTGTTTCTAGTGTATGCATGCATAGTTCGATGGTAGTTACCCTAGCTTCGGTAATTTTGAAATGCGGTCGTATCTAGTTGCTTAGGAGAATTGACCAACTGACCCTAAGTAGTTAGGTAGAGTTTGGAAGGGTAAGAATTGACCAACTGGCGACCCTTTCTCTCTTGTGCGAACTGACTAAATGATCACCGGTTGTCCGGATGAACTTAAGAAGTTAGGGATGAGTGTCTAAGATGCTAGCTCCCGGGCACTCATTATTTCGAATCTTGCATGTAGGGTACTTAATGACTTGGCTTAGGTGACTTAAGACCCTTGACTCCCCAAGGGATAAACCTTTGACGTCGGGTTAAGAGCCTTTGCTGATAGGTTAGGACGAATTGACCAAATGCTGCCCTAGCAACCTAAACCCCCACTTGAATCAATTGGAAGTAATAAAACATAGACATTGCACGATAGGATGATTAATTAGGTTAGCACACTTTCTCTCCATTGATCACAACCTTTATTTTATTTTACGCATTTATTTCTTGTTTTTAGTTTAATTAATCATTTCAACCTCAAACCAGTTAAAACCAGTGACATTTAGACATAATTTAGAATCCGCTCACATAGCTCTTGGGATGACCTCAGTTTTACCGATTACTACACTACACACGACCGGGTACACTGCCCGTGAGTGCATATGGTAGACCATAGGTAAACGAGACAATTATAAATATTAGAAACTGGTCAGAAATCATGCATCAAGTTTTTTGCGCTGCTGCCGGGGAGCTATATTAGGATTTTTGTTAAGTCTTTTATTTTTGTTTTTGTTAAATTTTTGTTTTCTCACAATTTTCTTTAAGTTTCAGGTACCATGGCAGTCGTTGACATTGATAACCTCACTCTCGAGGAGTATCTGGCTATAACTAGGGATGAACAAGGGTCGGGGCTCGTTAGGCCGGGCATTAGAGCTGAGGTCCGTTTTGAGATCAAGGACCAGTTTATGAGGGAGCTACAAGCTAACGCTTTATCCGAAAATAGTGACGAAGATGCTTACGAGCATGTTGAAAATGTCTTGTACATCGCAAGCCTTTTCAATACCCCTGGTGTTTCTCATGACGCAGTTATGCTCCGAGTATTTCCTATAGCACTTATTGGGGCAGCAAGAAGATGGATTGATAGATTGCCCGCCGGAGCAGTTGATACTTGGGCTTTCCTAAAGAAACATTTCATTCAAAGATATTGTCCTCCTTCGAAAATATCAAATCAACTCATGGAGATCCATAATTTTAAGCAAGAAGGCGATAAGACGTTGTATCAAGCTTGGGATAGATGCAATGATCCACTTTACAAGTGTCCCACTTATGACCTAAACAGCCAGCAAAAGGTCAATATTTTCTACAAAGGTATCAACGTTGCTACAAGACAAATGTTGGACTATCAGGGACCGATTCCAGGGATGACCCCTACTCTTGCCATTGAAGCCATTCAAAAAATGGTCGATCATTCTAAAAAGTGGCACGAAGGAGGAAGCCATAAAAGTTTAGGCGGAAGTCTTGATGGTATTGCCGCCATTACAAATAAACTTGAAAAGCTTGGTCGTGACATGCTAAAGCTCAAAGAAAGTGTGCACACTGTCCAAGTAGGATGCGAAAGCTGTGGTGGAGGACATCTCACTAAAAATTGTCCTCTCATTAACGATGATAGTAAAATTGAAGAAGTCAAGTATGGCGAAGCAAATAACGGTCATTACAAATTTGGACTTGTGGCGTGCAACATTTCATAGGTTGGGAGGAGTGCAGTAATTATTTCAATTTTTGGACTAAACATGAAATCCAACAACTGCTTGAGGACTAACGGTGTAATTTACCCAATTATTAAATAAGTGTTTAAATGAGTTATTTACTTATTGGACTTAATTAATAATTAAACTTAATTAAGATAACAGGCAAATAAACATTTATTACTATTTAAGTTATGTCAATGATATTATATTTAATAACTTATACTATTATTTTTTTACTAAATATTTACATCGTTAATTATATACTTACAAAAAAAAATATCAATCATAACAATTATAAGGGCCCGTTTGGTTTGCGGAAAGGTTCGGATTTGGATTTGGTATGGATTGAAAGAAAATGAGGAGAGATCAAATAAATAATAATATAAAATATTACTTTATTTTAATACAAAATAAGTGTTATATTTAATATTTTATTTAATTTTAATTCATGAAAATAGTAAAATACTATAAAATAAGGAATAAATCTAAAAGTGTGTGGTGCATATCTAAGGAGAAGGTACAAATCTCACATATCATTAATGTGGGTCATGTATTTTATTTCAAAAAACACCAATATTACAAGGAATCACTCTATGGGTGTGGTTTGATTCAAAATAGTAAACGTGCCATACCAAACAACAAATTCAAAAAATCTTTGATTCTATACCGGGTCATACCAGTGTACCAAACGGGCCCTAAGTATTTATAGTATCACTAAAAACAACCACTTAACTGAAAGTGATGATGAGACAAAAACTCTCCATATATTCGATGGAGAAACATTAAAAATCATCTAAAAGGTTTTGCATCTACATACAATTGTCAATAAACATGTTTCAACCTCCCCAAATGAACTGAAAAATGTTTCTACTAGCTACTCCACTTATCACATTGTTACTTTGCTGCTTAAGAAGTTCCTCTTGCGCACATGTGTCGTCATCCTTACAAAACCAAATACAAGGATGTGGTTAGAATTATTCCTAATGGCGTATGTCTTCTTTTGCATTATGGTAATGGGTCAAAATAAGTTGGGTCGACCAACAGTAACATTATTTATACTTAAGCTTTATATATGTATAATGTGCTTGATATGACTACTAAAACTTCCTTATTACGAAAACTTATCTCTAGCTTTTCAAATCGGCCCCTGCAAATAAAGCACGTAGAAGGATTTTTTTCTTTTTTGCATTTAAAAACTTATCACTTGATTATTAACCCTTTTGAGTTTTGACTCTTTTCTTTTTAGTAAAAATTCTTTAGCGTCACCATTTGATTCATTAAAAACAATATTTAACCAAAATCGACCTATAAAAACAATCTTTAGCGTAACCCATTTGATTCATTAAAAACAATATTTAGCGTAACCCATTTAATATACAGGATTCACCACATACACATTTCCTTGTTGGTTCTGCATAAAATGGTGATTTGTAAAAAAAGGGCAAATGTAAGTGAAAACTTACGAGTTGCGAGTAGGCACGAGCAAGTGAAATAACAGTTGGGTGTAGATCTAGGACAGCAATGGCAATTTCCTCAGTCACCTGTGGGACCTACAGCAAGAAACAGAGATGAGCTTTTTGGGGAATCAGCAAGAATCGACATGAACATTCAGCAACGTGGTATTTCAATTTATTTACTTCAACGGGTCAAACCAAATATGAGAATGAGTCAAACAGGTTAATAATGGCCCAAAAAATGACAACCTTTTTATACAACCAGCGTGAACCTTTCATTTTACAACCTATACTTTTAACAAACATGCAGAAATATTAATGTCTCGAACCTGCAAGAGTTGGGTTGCAAATACATCGCTAACTGTCATCTCATCTAACTCTTTGCACCTATCAATAAATTGATCGAAAGGAGGGCATATTGGAAAATCTTGATCTTTGGTCTCATTACCAAGAGACTTGTAGCATTGTGTTATTGATTGAGTAAGATGGCCATATTTACGTAACGTATCTCCTAAGCCACTTGTTCTCTGCACATCAAACCCCTCCAGAATTTCGGTTGTCATACAACTACAAATAAAATTTTGTTATTGATATAAATAAAATCACTAAAAAACAAAGAAAAATATTCATAAAATAGGGCAACAGACCACCTACTTGTTGAGATGGTCTAAGTTGGTATTATACTTTTTTTATGTCCGAACCTGGTAGTTGCTTTTAAAACAGTTGTACTATTGTAGTGTAAAATAGTGACTGGACCAAAAAAGATTTAGCTACTATTATATAATTACCAAACTTGGTTTGTTGTTTTTGTTGTTGTTGTTGTATATAATTACCAAATAGGACCGTACAAAAACTTCAATGACCAAATGCTCATTGTGTAACTTTAACAACCAAGCTATGACATACAGAAAAGTATAATTACTACGTTAGACCATTTTGCAAAGTACATTCCTGTTTTTTATAAAGTTTGTCCCTTTTCCTACTTACTTGAAATGGGTTACATAAAATCTTATCTCGGAACCACATCTAGAAAAGTTGATATTTAACTCCAACATATAGATAAAAACAAGTAAAAATGTACTCACGCTGTTTTGATGCTTTCAGCACTTTCACAAGCATTAGGATCGCCCTCTACTAGATATATACACCTTTTGAGTCCTGATCTCTAGAAAGAAGGAAAAACAAAGAGACAAAACTTTAGAAATTAGTAACTAATGGTTAAATACTAAATTGCTAGCCTACTGTAATTTGATTAAATGGCCTGTTTCCTTTTTGCTAATTTCTATAACTTCACTGGTTTGACCCATTAGTACTAAGGTAGAATGTAAGCTGAATCGACCTATACATAAGTAAATGGGTCAAAACTGCCACTAAGAAATGTTGAGCAAGCAGAGTTAAAAACATCACCAGGATCCGCACTTTCTGCTCTCTGTAACGGTTATCCCTGATAGAAGATCGAAGATCATCAACATTCTTTCTTTCAACAATAAAATCAAGGACATATTCACTACCAAGTTGCTTATGCCGAGCTATCCAAATGCCATCTCCAACGGGTAAGCGTCTGACCTGTGAACAGTTATAACATTGTTGTTTATCAGCTTATGGGTTGAGCAGTTAAATTCAATTCTGGCAAACGGGTCGGCGGCTGAAGTTTTTTTTTAATGCATAAAAGTTTGTAGATCATTTTATTTAAGAGCTATATTATTATTTCAGGTTAACCCAGCCTGATCCTCATAAAAAATTCAGTTTTGACCCAATCCTGATTTGACCCGTTGTCTGACCCGCCCAATTTGCCAAGCCACACTAGTCTGTAATTCCTCAACTCAAATTGTATGTTAAAGTTCACCTCTATTGGTATTTTAAAATGAAGTTTGACTTGCTGAAGAAGTTTACTAGACCGTTGTGACCTGAAATTCACAAACCACAAATTTAAATACTTGACAAGTTATTATGCAACGTGATTCTTCATGATACAAAAAATCATAAGAATACAAGATCAACATGTTTGATAGTAAAATTTGGTGTAATTTGATTTGAAACCAATACAATAATTTAAGTGAAGGTACTCACTCCCTGGTGAACTTCTCCCGATCATCCAATATTAGCACCACCTCATACACATCCTCGAATCGGTCTCCAAAAGATAAAGGTGGCATTGATAAAATATTTGATTTATCTTCTAGATTATTCCTACCCCGCTTACGCACATTCTGATCCTATTAAACCAGACAAAAGAATTTTAAAGATCAAGGGATTTAGTACTAGGAGGCCACCCAAGTATCTTACCAAATACTACAATTTAGTGACAAAAAAAACTTCTTCAGAGTATAATGGTCATCCAGCCTGTTTTTTATTTCTTTCAAGATTTTTTTTTTTTTTTTTTTTTTAATTTCAAGATTTTAATGGTCATCGGATTTGGCATATACGAAACCACATACTGACATACATAGTCAGGTGGCCTATAAAAGAAGTTTCACTATTTGGGTTGTCGTACTTAGGTGAGTAGGTGACCTCCTTATACTATCCCAAAAATTAGTAACATTATACCAAAAATCATGAATCATGCCAAAAATGTGTAACACTCACAGTGGATGAACAAGGTCGCATTGATGAACTCGGAACTTCAGATCCCCCTTCAGAAGCTAAGGTCGCTTTTTCATGTCTAAAATGATCGGTTTGTCCTGTAAATTGAAAGAGTACTAAATGTCAGAGTCAAGGTTATAATGGGTCTAGTTTTGTAATTTGTAATATTTATAATGGAATATTATTACTGCTATCTTTATGCATAAAAGAATTCGATGATGCATGATGTTTGACTTTTGGAACATTCTCAGACTCCAAAGGTAAATTGTAAACTTCAGCTTCCCGAAGACGACATAAAACAGATAGCCACAGTGAAGAAGTTTCCTCATTTTGTGACTTTTTGGCAACCTCAGAAAAAGCACGGGTAACTTGTTGTTTGGTGTATCCTATGCGCACAAGTTGCAGTTAATAAAATGTAGGTCAATAAAGTGTTATAATTAACTTTAAACTACAATAAACTCTGAACTTAAGATAGTATACCTTATCGAGAGTATCAGGAGGAATATCCACTGATTTTTTCTTCCGTTTTATGGAAGCACGCTGAGGTGGCGAGTCTTCAACCAACTGCACATGTGTACTAACTGGTTCTATCACAGGATCCGAAGTTTTATTAATAGTCGCAAGACCCACTGTAGAATCAGACAATCTAGATCTCGCTAGACAATCACGAGCAGCTTCTTTTCCTCGTTCGGTCAGCATGTACCTAAAACAATATTTCCAAAAGTAAGGGTATCCTGTTTAGTTCATCTTATTATGCTTGACACTGATGTGCTATAATAGCAAATGGTGTTGATATCAGTTTATAAACTGATAATAAAAAACACATCATAACTCAAGGAAAACATGATATATCTATATTAAAATGAAAAACTAAAAAGAAAATTAAACAATAGAGTTGACAAAATGGGAAGGTCTGGCGAGTTAGGTAACGGTTCAATATGGGCAATTTTTTAAGATGATTACAACACGTCAGATCAGATACACTTTTTGTCCAAGATTTTGAATAAAAACTAGGTTTCTATATATAAAAAAAAAATTGGGCAACTTTTGACCCATTTGACCTTTTTCTTTTAAAGTTACTTTTTTGGTAAATGGGTTAAAAAATTGCCACCTCTATTATTTAAGCAAAAAGTGGTAAATCAGAATGCATTTACTTTGCAGGGCAGCTTGATTTTACAGCCAACCCTTTGTTTATCAAATTCTTCATGCAATTCCATCCGCTATACCACTCTCTGCCTGAGCTTACTCCAAACTGTCCTGCTTTCCCCTTTCCTATTTCAGGCCTGCAAACATAAAGATCAGTCCGTTAAGGAAGCAAAAGAGATCAGGGCAAGACGCTTGCGGGGGCCATTTTGATATTTACTGATGAATGAATCAGTTTGGATAGTATTATATCTCAATCGGGTCAAATAAAAATATATACATCGTTTTATTTAAAGATTGAAATGACTATTGTGAATTTGTGATAGTGTTATATTGTTGTAAACAAGTAATAAGTAACAATTTTATGTATTCAGAAAAAATTTTAAAAATAACTTTTGTTGTTCAACCAGGCCCTGACGTGACCTGTTTCAACCTGTAAAAGAAGTGACCCATTTGATACATTACCCAACCCGCCTGACCCAACAATTTTATCACCTCTACAAGTCCCTAATTTAGCTCAAAATATTGAAAGCTCGTGAAAGTAAAGGCGTACATTATAGGTGTGCGAGACAGTCCACTTGCTTCAGCAGCATCAACCAACTCTTGTTTTCGCATAAACTCAACTCCATCAGAAGTTCCTCTAACATGAAAAAAAAAATTCCCTCAAAATTAATTCTTTTTTAAAACCTCAAATTTAACAAAAAGAAAAGAAAAGAAAAAAAATAAATAAAATAAGAAAAAAATAAAAAAATAAGTCATCCCCTGTTTACCTGTAAAGAGTGATTAATAAAGCGTAAGCTGCAGAGTTCTTTTGAGGCACATATTTCTTGCTTCCCTTATTTTTCTCAACTAAAACATTAAACAAATAAAGATTATATAAAAAATGAAAGAAATCTGTAACTGCAATGTAACTAAACATATTGTGAATCGATAGAGATATTACTCAATTACCCCTTTGTATCCTCTCTTCAATCTCGGCGTCAGCATGAGCATCAACAAAGAAATCTTTCATGAGTTTCAATATCCACTTTCCAACACCTCTGACACAATAAAAATGAAAGGATGTTTATTCTCAAAAAAACCGAGTTATAGCTACTACGAAGGCTATGCTAAGAGATACCAGACCGTATGCAGATGTATATAGCAAATTATGGAACACAATTATGCAAATCTATTTTCCTAAAAGATACGTCCTTTTGATGTTCATGGCCTATGAGCATTATATTGCAAAGAGTAGCATAATAAATGGATTTGGGGCCGATGAGGTAGATCTTCTTCCAAGAATAAACTGAACCTGTCACTAATTACCTCATGGTATTGGGTTAGTGGTATGAAGGTGACTCCTAACGACATGGGTGGTTAAAGAACTCATTCATTAAGGATTATAACAAACGCTAACAATAGTTGTCTGCTTATAGTAAATGCATGTTGTTTCCATCATCATTGTAGTACTAAGTTATAATGAGACCAACTCAAGTTTCACTTATTCATTACAGTATGAAGTCTGCCCATCTATGTTAAATCCAAGTTCATTTTGGGGTTCAATCCCATGGGATAATATCATTTGTTCGAGGCATAGTGTACATAAAAGGCCACTGAAGTATTTATCATTTTTTCATTGCGGTCACCCTGATATTTCACAAAAAGGTTGGTTCAAGGGAGACCTTAACCCGGGATCCATATTTGAACCGATGAGACCCTTTCGTAAAAAAAGGCACCTTGGGCAATGTTAAGTTGTTTCCTGCGAACCAAGGGAAGTTGGGATCGAACCCAAGACCTATTTCACAAAATCCCTCCCTTTCAGGGTCACCCAGATATTGAAACAAGATACATATCAAGGTGACATTAAAAAAAAACAGTTTTTGATATATGTGGGCGGCCTTAAAATGAAAAAAGTTTAATACTTGGGCACCTAAACATACATTATCCTTGTAACATTTAAACTCATCTTTCCATAGTCCTTAACCAATAAATAACATCAAAATCAAAACCTAGTAAACAGATCATACCCATTTAGCAAAAACATCAAATTTAACCAAAACACATACATAAAAGTCTTTCGTACCTAGCTTAGCATCACAATAAGATCTTTTATCCTACAACCAACATCATGACAACTACAATCAAATCATACCCATTTCACAAAAACATCAAATTAAACAGTAAATATTATTCAACAAATACACCCTCAGTCCCACAATAACTGTCGACACAAACACACAGTCCCAGAAAAGTGCACTCACTAGAGTGATTATCTGACATAATATTTTCGGATGGAGAGAGTGCCATTTAAACTCAAATAAATCGAGTCAACTAACCTAACATCAAAATCACATTTTTAATGCAAGAACCTCAAATTCAACCAAAACACATAAAAAACAGTAAAAGTAAATAGTAAATACTCTCTCCGTCCCACATAAACTATCCAATAAAAGCACACAGTTTAAGAAAAGTGAAACAACTACAGTGATCGGACACAACCAAATTGGGACAGAGAGAGTAACATTTCGCAATTAACCTAACATCAAAATCACATTTTTAATCATACCTATTTCACAAAAACCTTAAATTCAAACAAAAACACATAAAAACACTAAACAACAAGTACTAAATAGTAAATACTCCCTGCGTCCAACAATAACTATCCACAAACATAAAGCTCGCAGTTTAAGAAAACTGAAACAACTACAGTGATCAAACATAACTAAACCGGGACAAAGGGAGTAGCATATAAACTCAAATAATTCGAGTATTTCGCAGGTAACCTAACATCAAAATCACATTTTTAAGCATACCCATTTCACAAAAACCTCAAATTCACACAAAACATATAAAACAAAAAGATTAAACAATAAGTACTAAATACTCCCTTCGTCCAAGAAAACTGTCCACAGACAAAACCGCGCCGTTTAAGAAAAGTGCAATTACCACACTGCTAAATCTGGCGGGGACAGAGTAAAACATGAACTCAAACTAAAAACGAGTCTTTCACAACTAACCTAACATCAAAATTATATTTTTAAGCATACCCATTTCGCAAAAACATCAAATTCAACCAAAACACATAAAAAAGACACTAAACAGTAAAAAATAAAAAAGCAAGAAAATTACTTGACATTGGAAAATTCTTTAAGGGTTTTGATATGTGTTTTGGAACCACAAACATTGAAACAAGCTTTGGTTATCATCAAATTGTTTTGATCAGACAACCCTTTTGGTGAATCTGTCATTTCCCTTTGTCTGTTTAATATGAAATTCACAAGTTCTTGATTTTCTGGGCATTTTACTTGGTTCATTTTGGGTCAGTTTAAGGTTTTGAAAATTGGGTTTTTGGGGGGATGATGATGGCGTGTTTGGTTTGGAGATTTGGAGTGTTTGGAAATGAGATTATGGGGGTACTCCCGCGTGTGTTTGATTTGAAGTGCAGAGAAAGTCAAAGTGAATGTGTTGTTGTTTGTGGTTTTGTCCCTTTGGTTGTCCTTTGTTGTCATGTGATGTTAATTCATTTTCATTTTGTTTTGTGAAATTTGCTAACACCAATCTTACGAGTGTTGCTTAAGCATTTCATATTTAAATAACGACAATTTTGAGGTAAGATAAGGATCTATTTATATTCTACCTTTCTTATATTCTATTCTGGTGAGATTGGGTATATTGTTGTTGTTGTTGTATGTTATATAGGATTGTTAATGTTAATGACAACAAACCACGATAGTTCAGTGATTGTTTTATGTTAATTGTCTATAAAAAGATATGGAGTAAGGTTTATCCTTTATAGTTGCTTGTTTGTCTTGTTCATGATGATAGAAACTTGATTTATGTATTTCAATGAGTGGGATTTACCAGCGCGTTGCATTAGAGGTCAGCATCTGTCCCGAACAGGACCGTCAAGACCGAGGACCGAATTAGCCAAAAATCCTAGACCGAGGACCGGACCGAATGTGGTCGGTCCGGTCTCGATCGATCCGGTCCAACAAGGCAAAAATAGTCGGTTTGTGGTCCGGACCGGACCGAGGACCGAATTAGCCCAAAAGCCTAGATCGAGGACCGGACCGAACATGGTCAGTCCGGTCCGGTCCGATCCGGTCTCGGTCGGTCCGATCCGGTCTCGGTCGGTCCGGTCCGGTCCGTTTGGGTCGTTTGCTCACCCCTACGTTGCATAGTGATAAAAAAATAATTAACAATGAGTGTTTGATTTCTTTAGTTTCAATTAAACATCCCGACATAATTTTTTTTATTAAATCCTATAACTATGGATGTTCTTTGTAAAGTGAGGAACTAAAATGGACTATTTATGTAATATTTTTTAACACAAAAAATCACTAAATTTAACTTAGGGACCGTTACTAAAATTGGTAGGTAACTAAATTGACTATTTGTGTATGTTTTGGTTACACAAACAGACACATATTTAACGTAGGGATTGTTTATGCAATCGCATTTAACTTCAGGTATGAATTTTGAAATATGTACATTTAACTTATAGACCATTACTAAAATCAGTGGGTAACTAAAAGGACTGTTTATGTTTTCTTTTTTTTTTTTGTCACACAAACCGTGGTAAATTTAACGTACGACTATTTCTGCAATTGCATTTAACGGCATGGACTAATTCCGTGTTTTATGAAAATGAGTTTACTGTTACAGTAACCACTTTCATAAATGTTATATACAGAATTACTCCATATACTAGTAGAGGTATGAATTTCGTCATCCATTACTACATATACAAGTAATTTTCGGCTATTGTCTTTACACATATACGCCCCGTTTCACCATTTTCCTTTTTAGCTTAAACTGTGTCAAAGCGTCAGTTAATATTGCTATTGGTGCCAACCATAGTGACATTTTTCTGTTGATCAGTGCTAGCTGTTTAAAGTAACACATGAAGCTGAAACATGGGCGTGTGCCAGCTGAAATATGAGTGTGTGCCTTATACTTGACATCTTCCCTCTTTGTTGCTGCATTTTTTTCGGTAACCATGGTATGCGGGGGGAATGGTCCATATGAAATATCCTACTAAATAATTAGCACAATTAATCTCATGGCTATGGTTGTGTTGACAGGACTACAATATCTGTCTACATGTTTGAGAAGGATTCCAACAATTTGTCAAAGATTGCAACTTACAGCGAAGAATATGAACAATCTGAAAACTAGTTCTGTTTCATGGATACAACCACTATGACATATTGGAAGGCATATCATAGGAAAAGTGCAACAAAGTAACGAGTAGATAAAAGTTGTGTGTTCCATACTGGTACTAATAAGTCGGTAAGCTCCACTTTGCTTTCATCACCTGCCTATTCGTTATACAAGATCCCTAATTCATCTGATTGGGTGTTTTGTTCAAGTCAATCCCTAATTCATCTCCCTTTTCGGCAATTAAATGTTCCTTTAGTGTTGTTGAAACCGCAGAAGACGTTAAGTCGCTGATGCTATAATGCTTATAAGCATCTTCACCGTCTTTTGTTGGTGTCCATTGGTTATCTATTTGCTTCGGTCGAGTGTCGGGAGTGATTGGAGCAAGTAGCGATGGCTCGGTGATGCCTGATGAGGCTGCTTCGTGTACTGATCTTGGCGGTGAGTTCAGGTCATAGCAGAGACGGTACGGGACTGGAAATCCATCTGTTGAAAAAAACAATTCTCAGTTCCTCTTACTTCGATGTGTATTTTGTAAAGGTTTTCTGCATAAAGCCTAAAATATCAACGTACTGCTTCATTTGTCTCGTTTTAGGCATTTCGCTTTTTCGTGTCATCCGAGTCTTTTTGTTTTCTTATATGGGTCATTTTGTCACAAAAAAACCTCAACAATCTTCATATAATAAATTAAAGTTTATGCTTGAAAATGTTAATATTGAGATTACGTGTTACAAAATCACCCAAACGGGATGCAAACCCACCGTTTGATTCGGATATACGAAAAAGGTTTTTAAAAAATTACAGTCACTAAACCAGACAAATGAAAAAGTACATTGTATGCTCAAAACCTATTTAATATATAAAAGTAAAAGTTACAAAAAATGTATGGACTTATGCTCTACTTCTACTAAGTAAAAAAAATTAAAACATTAGCGTACATAAGCATCCATAACAATATTGCAAAAATTATAAAGATTGCTCACCAGTAGGCAATTGGTTTGAGTTGTACCCACCAATTAGCAAAGATTGTTGCTTTCCGAGCATGGAACCGACCTGGGCTGAATTACTTCCCACCTGAGTAGATGAATTTAGAACGGGTATTCTATTCAAGTCGTAAACACTACTGTTTTGTGATCCATTTGTGAATGGTTCACTTGCCGAACTCTTTTTGGGCCTCACTATAGCGCCCAAAAGACTACCATCCCAGTTTGAAGGGCCTTCTGAGGGAAAGTATGAGCCTGAGGGTGGAGCTTGGTTCGGTGTCGAGACAGGGGTTGAGTATAGGATCTGGTTCGTGTTGAGGTTTCTATTTGGTGTACTCACAACCCGATTTTGAACCGTTGGTGATGGATTAGTAGTACAAATGTCTTGAGCAACTTTGTTCATATTCAAAGTCTCTTCTTCGTTCAACAAATCTTTGTACGTCCTAACCAAATCATCCCAATTCTCGCTTTCCACTTGATTTACAAGGTTATCTCTAACAACCAAATTCGACCTTTGAATTGTCGGTTTTGCTGGAGTCCAGGAGCTACTACCACTTTTTCCGTAACGAGGGAGCGGAAACCCCCTCCTAGAGTTCATATCACTCTTTTTGGACCTCACTATAGTAGTACAAATGTCTTGAGCAACTTTGTTCATATTCAAAGTCTCTTCTTCGTTCAACAAATCTTTGTACGTCCTAACCAAATCATCCCAATTCTCGCTTTCCACTTGATTTACAAGGTTATCTCTAACAACCAAATTCGACCTTTGAATTGTCGGTTTTGCTGGAGTCCAGGAGCTACTACCACTTTTTCCGTAACGAGGGAGCGGAAACCCCCTCCTAGAGTTCATATCACTCTTTTTGGACCTCACTATAGTAGTACAAATGTCTTGAGCAACTTTGTTCATATTCAAAGTCTCTTCTTCGTTCAACAAATCTTTGTACGTCCTAACCAAATCATCCCAATTCTCGTTTTCCACTTGATTTACAAGGTTATCTCTAACAACCAAATTCGACCTTAGAATTGTCGGTTTTGCTGGAGTCCAGGAGCTACTACCACTTTTTCCATAACGAGGGAGCGGAAACCCCCTCCCATAGTTCAAAATCGGCCTTCTTTGAGTCTCCCCTAAACTCTCACCGCCAAGCATGGCTGCGCCCCAAGAACTCATATTCTGCCTAATTCCATTATCCGGCTGAATTTCATTCACCGGAACCCTAATATCCCCATTTCCATACCGAGGGAGCAGAAACCCCCTCCCATAGTTCAAAATCGGCCTTCTTTGAGTCTCCCCTAAACTCTCACCGCCAAGCATGGCTGCGGCCCAAGAACTCATATTCTGCCTTATTCCATTATCCGGCTGAATTTCATTCACCGGAACCCTAATATCCCCATTTCCATACCGAGGGAGCGGAAACCCCCTCCCATAGTTCATACCTAAAACCACCCGATCACTGATAAAGTCGACAACTTTACCACTTTTTCTTACTCCAGGCCCTTATTCAACAATTCTTAAAACACAAAACCACCAATTTCAATTCCAATTTAGATCCCAATTCAACAACTTTAAAAAACATTACTTGATGCACCTAACCTAACAAAAAAACAACCGGTACCTAGTGGCAAAAGGACTTGTGACTATCACTATGTCTAAAGTTCGATTTTTGCTAGGTGCAAACAACCCTAAAGTGGCCACGTCAACCTCCTAAAAAGAGAGGGTTTTACCCGGTTTGAGTATGTGTGGCGATGGGTTCAAACCACATTGATTAGTCGGCCAAAAGGTCAAAAATCATGGTTAAAAAAAAACCTAAGAAAAAAACATTTCTTTAAACAACAATTACATATAACAAGGTTAAAACAGGGAAACTTTATAAAGAAAATCAAAACAGAAATAGCATGCAAGTAATTAACGCAAACAAGAACTCATCAGATTGAAATTAAAATTTAAAACAACCCATTAATCTTTTTTATAAAAAGCAGGTAGCTTTACTTATCAGCAAAAAAATTGCCATAAACATATAAATAAAAAAAACACACAAATCAAAAGGGGTTTTGAAAATCTGATGGGTGAAAAATGTGACTCGCATTGGGGGGTTTTGTTAAAATAAATAAATAAATAATAGTAGTAAGAATGGGTAGCTCACCGGATCTCAGGCTCCGTCATCAGTGCCAGAGAACAAGCGAATGTCTGAGAGTCAAGTCACTAGTCTTTACCCCCGCGTAAATGATATAAAAAAAAATAAAAAAAAAATGTTGTAATGCATGCATCCCATATTAAGCAGAATTGCACAAATTGTGGTGCATGCATCAAAAAATGTGATGTGAGTTTCAATTCTCATTAAAAAAAAAGACTTATGAACCCGCTTAACTTGTGCCCTTTATGATACAAGTTAGAAAAAAATTTATAACAACAATGTAAAAATAGTCGGGCTGCTATCAAGGTTATAAATGGCGCGAGGCGTGGCGTGACGTTATGATCTAGCATCTCACTTTTGCAGCCAAGATGAAGCTTTTGTGTTTATAAAGTGTGACATAATGCGACACAAAATATGAAAATATTTATAGATTTATATCATACTAGCCTAAAGCCCGGTCGTTGACCGGCTAGCTTAAAGTTTTATTATTAAACATAAAAATGTAGTACAAACATGATGTAAAAATTTAATACGCTAAAATGTATAATGCTGAAAGATAAATAATGTAACATAAATAACCTTGAATGTATTGTTTAAAATATAAAAAGATAAAATAAAAAAAAATGGAAAAATTAAAGTCGATGAATGACTTCTTTGTACACGATATTAGTTGTGTGATTGCGATGGTTGTCATCTTTGTCTCAACATAAGACTTTAAGGCTCTTCTTGCTCTTTACCCTAGATACGGCTACATATAGTTGTCACGTGTGCAAAAACCGGTCGTTCCAAATAAAGACCCACCTTAGATAATTTTTGCCTTTGACTTTTGTTAATTGTCATGGCAAAACAAATAGATATCGGAAATTATCTCATGTACAGCTGAAAAGGCATCTTCTTATAAAATGGGCTAATATTCATGCGAAGAATCGCGACAACTGTCCCTAATTTAACGTCGCCAATATCTAATATCCGGTATGCAAATTCGTGTAATTAGTTGGATGCAATTTCTTTCATGAAATTAGGTTTAGATACGTGATGGGTTGCGGTTATGTTATTGCTTTCTCATGTAATGTCTAGATTTGTGTATATCTCTTATTTTATAACTTATGATATACTACCAAACATCATAGTGATTAAAGTCTATGTTAAAGTTCTCCACATTTTATGTAATAGAGGGATGTATGTATGATAGTTGCACATGATAGACCAAATTAAGTTGTAGTGAGAAAATGAAGTCATAGCAAGAACACATAAAAATATCATTAGAGGTTAGTTGATAAAAAAATTAGTTAATCAACTATACATATAGTTTACTGAAACAAATTGTTAGGCTACTAATTTTTTCATTATTCTCAACTTTATTTGAATGTGGAATCAAACTTCTAAACTTTTAAGTTATTCACTCTTTTTTTTGAATTCATAGTCAACTTCGTCTTGCAAAGGATATTCATCATTGTCCGAGTCAGAATCTTCTCGGGAATGATCCTGCTCAATGATATACCAACAATCATTTTCCGCCCATTTTCTTGAACCTTGACATCTTTCCTTAAATCTGAACTCTTTTTATCCAAACAGAAACATCGGTAGTCAACTTAGTAACTTCTGGAATCACCATGGAGTTCATGGAAGCATCGAGTGGATCGATTTCATCTTCATCCATAGCATCACCATTTTGCAAAGATATCACACTATCACCGTTATCTGCCCCATCAACGATGCCATATTCCTTTTCTTTATTCTCTTTCACATATTTCATGTCACCGTCTGCAGTTTATACACTAAAAAGAAATATTACAGTTGGATTAAAATGTGTACGATCTAACAATCAAGACTACAATTCTGTTTGAATCTGATATATTGGAATGCAAGATACATATATTAAATAGTATACTCTTACATTATAATGCACCCAACAATCATAACTACAATTCTGTTTGAAAATGAGGTGAGTAGCCTTAAAGTTATACTTAAATTATATAGTATATAGCTTCAAAGGCCCGCCCGATATGAACGGCTAGCTCCAAGAATTCTTTTAAGATATTAGATTGCGTAAGAGCTCATAAACCTTTTTATACATTATAAAACCAACTTAGATTACAAATGAAGGTAATCTGATAGTTACAGCAAGTTTGAGCCCTATCTCAGGTTGAAATATATCTACACTTTCTTTCAAACTCGTTATCCTTTTTTTCCTTGTTATTCCATAGTTTTTGCACAGTGGCCTCACCCTCTCCATTCGAGTCACCCACCGTCTTGATACCACTGCGAGAACGCTTAGAATTTGGCTTCAAACCCTGTTCAAACCGTTATAAAAGTCAGGCTCTAGAAAGACATGTGAAAATGTAAAAGTTGCAATAGAATGCATATATATGTCAAACTAATATAGTTGATCTTCACGGCACCTTATGCTTAAAAATCTGCACCATAACCTTTTTGTCAAACCTAAAGTAGTGCATACTGAATTTGCAATCTGTCATTATGCTGGCCATCTAGTAATCCAAGCTTCAAAGCAATGACTTAATCCTGAAGAAGAAACCTAAACTATTTTCCTAATCACTACCCATTGTTAGGTATGCTAAAAATTCTAATCCTAATCTCATACTTTAGTTTGTATGTGACAATAATACGTGAAATGACTCATAAAATTATACGACCATACCTGTTTCATTAGAGTGGCGACAGCTTTTTCATGGCATCATGTAGGTTACTAACAATTACAATCATAACACCATCACTAACCAACTTAGGGCCACCATATTTAGCCAATATAATACTCCTCCCTATACACCAAAAAGCTGTGAAGTACACATAACACACACAAAAAAAATATATATATATATATATATATAATGATGTATTATATATATATATATATATATATATATGTAGACTAAATTACCATTTGATTATTATAAAAGAATGCCTCCAAGGGCCAAGAATAAGACCTAAAACTTTAGGCAGCTTGTCAATTGTATTCTACGTAGTTGCATCTGAGCAGTGGCTAAAAACAACCTCGTTACCGCTCCTCAAACCGTGAACCACTGATTATTCTGTGGAAGATCAATTTCACAGTATTGCATAGTACATACATCAATAAACTTTAAAATTTGATACTTAGATTATTCTGATACAAATTAGGACAATTACTTGATTATCATAATCATATTACTCAAGTTCTGGAATATATGTTGGCGTATAGTTTTAACACCTATTTTAACTATTCTTAAAGGTCATTTGTGGAATAAGGTTTAAAAGGCTATTGTCCTTATAGATGACCAGCATTGTTAATTTTAAATAATCATCTTTATTGTTTAACCTCATTATATCTAAATGTACCAAAGAGTGTCTGTATGAACATTTGTGCAGTACAATCACTATCTTTGGCTAACACAATATTAACCACAGCATTGTGATCACTTGGATCTCTCCATAACTCATGCTCTTGATCCATAAACTAACACGCTCCAAACATTATCCAGAGGCACAAAATGTGACAACCCAAACAATAAGTGTGCGCATAGTAGTTGTTAGCCTTTTAATATTTAGTTTTGAACAACTGGCCATGAGATCTAAATATGAACAGTTATTAAGGTGTATGAATGATGTAGTCGATAAGAAAAAGTATATTGGATGCATTAGATAAACAAAGCAAAACATAAGAAAGTAACACTTACATTTCAGGAGAAGCTTCTTCATGTTCAACTTCAGTAGTTTGCTCCTGTCAACTAAACCACATGAGCACAAACAAAAATCCTAAGCAAGAGAATCTGATGTAGGTTTTCTGACCAGGTTTTAATATTTATAGTGTCTCGTTTACCAATGGTCCACCTTATGCACTCACAGGCAGTGTACTCGGTCGTGTGTAGTGTAGTAATCGGTAAAACTAAGGTCGTCCCAAGACCTATGTGAGCGGATTCTAATTAAGTCTAGGTGTCACTGTTTTAACTGGTTTAAGGTTTGAAATGATTAATTAACTAATGAACAAGAAATAAAAACAAGTAAAGAAAATAGAGGTTGTGGTCAATAGAGGGAAAGTGTGCTAACCTAATTACTCATCCTATCGTGTAATGTTCATGTTTTAATACTTCCAATTGATTCAAGTGGGGGTTTAAGTCGCTAGGACAACATTTGGTCAGTTTGTCCTAACCTATCAACAAAGGCTTCTACCCGAGGTCAAGATTCTACCCTTGATAGTCGAGTGGTTTTTAGTCGCCTAAGCCAAGTCATTAAGTACCCTACATGCAAGATTCGAAATAATGGGTGCCCGGGCGCTAACATCTTAGACACTCATCCCTAACTTCTTAAGTTCATCCAAACGACCGGTGATCATTTGGTCAGTTCGCACAAGCAAGGAAGGGTCGTCAGTTGGTCAATTCTTACCCTCCCCAACTCTACCTAACTACTTAGGGTCAGTTGGTCAATTCTCCTAAGCAACTAGATACGACCGCCATTCAAAACTACCGAAACTAGGGTAACTACCAACGAACAATGCATGCATACACTAGAAACAATTATACGGAAGCATGAAAACATAAACAAAACATTCAAGGAATCATAACTAGGCTAGCACCAAAGGTTCTTAGCCAATCATATTAAAAGAAACAAAGAATTCAATATTTAACATAATGAAATACATGAATCGAAAGTAAAAGATAAAATGATCGCTAATACTTATCGTTAGGGAGTGATTTCTCCCTTGGAGATGGCTCTGTATGCTCCGAATGATCCGCCTTTGGAACCCTCTTCACGTTCTCTGCCTTTGAGTTGTGTGTGAATGATGTAAAATGCAGAAATTAGGGCTGGTATTTATAGGCACGATCTAGTTACGGCGTAACTTGAGTTGAGAATTACGCCGTAACTTCAATAATTCCTCAAATGATGCTCTCGTTAAGCAGGTTATGGAGTAACACTTGGGAAAGGTTACGCCGTATCTTCAATATAGGTTACTTTTGCTAGGATTACGCCATAATCCTTGTGAGGAGTTACGGCGTAGTTGATGGAGGCGCAAAACATTTCTTGACCTAGTTGATTACGGTGTAACCGTAGTTGGGAGTTACACCGAAATTGCCTTTAAGTTGATCTTCTGATTTAACGCACTAGCTACGGCGTAATGTGAGAGAGTGAGTTACGCCGTAGCTTCTTCACAGTTGGCATACTATCATAAATCTTTAAGAAAATCTCAAAATCCGCGTCTCATAAGCTCCAATGCTCGTAATTTACCTGAAAAGGAAATATAAAGGAATACAAGTGTAAATCCATATAAATTATATAAAATACGAGCATTATCAGGGGAAATTGACACTTAAAATTCAGGACTATTTGATGTTAACAAATATCCCCCCACTTGAACTCTACTTGCCCTCAAGTAGACCTTATTAAAAAAAATTCTAAAAAGATATCCCCCATACCTGGAAGATATGAGTTTAAAAATTCCTTATGCTAGAATAAATCAAAGCCGAACACCTCACGAAATGGGAACAAAACACTCAAATTCTCTCAACTAGTCTAAGTGTCAATTTCGGGGTGATCACTCAAAGCACAGTCATAGCATGTATTCTATTATAAGCTTGGCGGTTACACAAATCTCCACCACTAGAGTTAAGAACTAAACAATTCTTGAAGGCAATATGGGTAGACACAACATGGGTTAAGGGTTTAATGTCATTACTAAAATGTCACGGCAAAGTGGACAAAATCAATGATACATGACCAAATCCATGACCAAGACACCAAAGATTGCTCGCTTCATCACCTAGACAAGCTTCATGACGAAAGGGTAGGATAAGACATGGGAATCAATTGGTGTAAAATAAAAGTAACAAAGCAAATAGTCTTAACCTATAACCAAGTTGTCACCGTCTACCGTTCATCCAAAGTTCAAGCTTTAAGGTGAAGAAACCGGATCATGATCTAATCAAGTAGATGTGCCATTAGCGGACGTCATGATGAGCACATAACCTGATCTTCAACTGTTGGCTCAATGATTATCAATTCAATTATTCACATGTGACCGAGGTGGCCTCCTCGATGCTTAATCTTTGATGAGCTCCAATCATAGTGCTTATAACATTGCACTTTGCAATAAACAATAAACTATTATTTTTTTGACTTTTTTTTAATAACTAAAAACATAACATCCCCCCACTTGAGATGAACATACAATGAGAGTCGGGGGTCTTCAATGATCTTCAAATATCAAATTTGACGAAAGCGTGATTCCCGAACCTCTCTACTTGAACCTTGAACTTAGGCAAACAATGACTTCCCGATCACAAATTAAGACTACCCGGTAAGCTAAGGTGAATGGGTGTAACGAAACAATATATATTGGGTGAACAAAATGAAATGAATGGCTCAGACGGGTGTATCTAGGGGTATGTTGCACTAAAGGTGAGTGCAACAAAAGGGTTTAACATGGGGGTCGAAAAGTCGAGGTGACTAATCGATAGACACACAAAGATAGGCTACTTGGGTGATAATCCTAAAATATTGCCTTCTCAAACTGATTATTCCACATACATTAAGCGAACTCAACATACCTCGTCTATGGTCTCGAAATGATGCAAATGCCAAGTTCTAAAGTTTACAAGCTACCGGCACACTCATAATTTGGTGGATTTGAGTAAATAATTGGAAACGAATAAGGCTAATCTCACCATAAAATATCAAGGGTTATAATGTTCCGGCTAAAGTCTAATCTAGTTAGGTTAAGAAAAACATGTCAAAATTTTAAAAATGGCATAATTTTTTAAAATAAACTAGAAAAACGAGGGAAATTAAGTTTAAGTAATAATTCTACTCCCGTCCCCCCACTTGAGATGTACACAGTCCCTTTTGTACTAAACGTTAAATAAAGGATAAGAGAAAGTAGAATTAGAGCGAGAACTTCCCTGAAATTTGCTCCTAAAAAGAAAGAAGGCCCACGAAGAGAATCGTGCCTTCGCTTAAGCATCCACGAGCAAACTTCATTCCCTGAAATCACACTAACCAACAAGCATAATTCTAAAAAGAAAACGAAAAACAAAAAGAAATCTAACTCACTTTCGTAGAAATCACGGTTGCATTTAGCATATGCAACAAGCCTTTTAAACCACATAGTGTCCCAAGTGGACGAGTGTAGTCTCGTGAGGGCTTACAGGAAACATACCCACAAAGTTCATTTAAAAACTAATACAAGGTTATTGTGTTAATGAAGGAAAAATTAGAACTGCAGGATAATTGCGACGTAACCCAAAAGAGGAGTTACACCGTAATTGTGATAAAACATGGCATTCGGTTACTGGAGAATAGCTACGGCGTAACCATAAAATGGGATTACGCCGTAATGGTTTATGTCTTGGAGAGAATCGTTACTGAGGATACGTTACGGCGTAACCATGAGGATGAGTTACGCCATAACTGTTGGACAGAACAAGTCCCAGTTCTAGTCACTTGTGAATTCATCTCCAATCCCTGCAAAAAACGTTAAAAACACAAAACCCAACAAAAAATGAAATAGAAGAAATAAAAAGAATAATTCGGGTTGTCTCTCTAAAAAGCACTTTTCTTTATTATCGAGTCTTTAAGTTAGACTAAAAGCCATGGGGTTTTATGGTGGCCTTCGAACTTAGCCCTCTTCTTCTGTTTCTTGGCTGCAATCACTCATCCATTCAAAAAAAACTCTTTTTCTGACTGTGTTGCCGACGTTGCAGGTATCAAACTTCTGCAAAAACCATTCGTTGAATGATAGACGCGACTTTCCGTAATCGTTGTCTTCAATCATAGAATTATTGTTATCGAGGGCGGCATTCATGGTTGATCCTTCATCAGCGGTCTTCGTATCTTGAAGATGATATTCATTGTAATTGAGCTTTAGCTGTTTGATCAAACCTATATTGATATTCGAGTCCCCAAATCTAACTTTGTACCAATCTTGAAAGGACAGATTCCCAAACTTTATGTCATGTCTCTCAATCTCGTGTGGGCACGTACATTATTCTATATTCATATCCCCATTGCAATACTCGTGAAAAGGGTTACACGTGGGCCATGCTTTCATAGATTCGTCATGTTCAGCTACTATAGGAATGCAGTAATGCTTGTTAAGATCTGGAGCTTCATCGATGTCCCCAATTTCACCACTTGTTCCCTGTTCATGTTTACAACTATCAACATCTTGCTTACAATTGTTAGTCTCGAGCTCACGGCATAACCACTCGTAAATTTCCATACCGATTTTTGTGGCTATATTTTTTTTTATTTCGTTTCGAACTTTAAACACAACAAACCACGGGATATTTTACACCTCGAACTCGATAATAAAATTTTTATAAATTATACATAATAAACTTTTTATATTTTTATCTCTCACTGGTCCTCTTAACCAAACCCGGTCCAACTCACTTCTTCTTGGGCTCGTCCATTTGATTCAACTCAACCCTTTTGATTTTCTTTTGGGCCTAGCCCTTCGTAAATCTGCTAGCCCATGCACATTTAATTGTTTTTAGTAATACATTTTGGCAAATGTTTTTAGTATCTTGTTTCTTGCTTCATTAGCACCAAAGAATGCGTGACCTAAGTAAATATTTGAGGTGTCATCCACATATTTCTGTGAACCCCAACGTACCAACTAAAGTAAAACCGAAAGACAAAAACAAATGATAACCTTGGTAATGTTTTCCATCCGTGTAAAAAGAGATAAAAATTATGTTTCTCTTCTTCTTTTTCTTTGTTTCCTCGTACAAGACACAACACAAAACACAACATCACCTTTGCTATTAAATGTCTAACGTGTGTATAGGAAGCCACAAAACACAAAGTACCAATCCTTGGTCAAATGTCAAACCCAACACATCCTTAATGCTTGGAAAAGTGATCATGTTTCTGTGCTTGATGTCGACACAACAAAAGATCCCCACCTTTGGTCATTAACCCATTATATACATGTCCTAAATGTGTAGAAACAAAAGCAAATCAAGTACACCTTTAATAATATATTAACACATTTTGAGTACAAGCAAAGACTAGTATACCCAGTATGTCTCCTTCTGTGATGGCCCAGTGCCCTGTGATTTCCATGTGATTCAAGCATGAACCATCCTTATCACTCAACAAAGATAGCACAAAATGTGCTCCCCTTCTTGCTGCCATGATACGCACGCTACAAACATCCAACAAACTCCATCATCTTTTTTTACCATCTCCCTCTATATAAACAAACTCCTAAGACCCTTGTTAAACTCACCAACTCACACCTCCAAGCTCAAACACTCTCAAACTCATTTACATATTCACTCCACTGTCGAGCTACAAGAAGATTGGGTAGTAGTTTAAGGTCTTGAGAAGTCCTTTGGATTAGTTTCGATGCGAGTTAATCGTTGGAAGTTAGCTAGTATATCGGGTTCCCATTTTCCTCGTTGTTTTCTCATACGCGTCTCTTCACCACCGCTATCGGTGTTGTAAGTTCTCTTCGACTCGCTCTCAATTCATCTTTCTCGTTTTAATTTCCATATCGCACGTACATACATACACAAATATGTAAAAGTTGGCCTTGTTGTGTTTAAGAGAACTTGTGTGGAGACCTTTGAACCTCGTCTAAACATTACTAAACATGCTACAAATAAACTAGTGCTTAGTTACTTACACACTCATCTTCATGTCGAGTTTGTCGAGATTTTGAATACAAAACAATGAAAAGAAAACATAAAAGAAAACTAGTATTGGCTCATAAAAATTTGAAATACTTATTGTATTTTCTTTAGCTATTGATTCGCTTATATTACATATGGACTCTTGTTACTGATGAAAGAAACAACATGGTTAATGTATTCGAATCTTTCACTTGCCATTTCATGTTCAAGCTATTTTAATATTAAACTTCAAGTCACCATATTCTATGAAACTTCATTACTACTACCACTATTAAAATATGATCCTTGTTTTCATTGGTCTAGTTTTTTTTAGCTTATGGTCTTAACCGTTGGTTTTGAAAGGAATGACGAGTCGAAAACCCACTGTGGTCGAACCACAGTGGTGTATAATTTGTGTCAACAAGTCCGGTCTCGATTATGATAACTAGAGTGCTTGTACAATGAACTTATAAATTAATTTACTAACCTACTGTGAACAAAAGAAACTGAAATTCAAAACACAAATGCATGCACACTGAGTAGGAAATACAGTATATAGCTAAATATAACACGGCTAACTATACTTTAAAAACATATGTGTTGCAACTCTTGACATAAAAAGAAGTTGTAGTTCAGTGGTATGCATGCTCCTTTGCATCTCAACAAACCCGGGTTCTAATCCTCCTACGGTCACTGAGTATGATTTATTTTTTTTATTTTCCACTAATCACTAATATAAGCTGACACAAACTATTATATATACAATACAGTGGATAATAATAAACATTTAAGGGCTTCGGCTCTCCGGGTAACATGTTGATTTTTATATGAAGTGTCTCAAGTTCAAATCCCATAAATGACCTTTTTGATATATTTTTAATTAACTTCTTATTTATCATTTTTGGACCCCAAACTTATATAGTTTTATAACCATGTCAAAACTATATTATTTCCAACACTTTTGTTCACAATTTCGTCAAATTAATAAATATAGTAATTACTAAAACCCGACTATAAGACGAAAATTAAAATAACAAGAAGATATTTATAACCAAAATTAATATAAATATTTTCTAGCTTATCATCAACTAACCTTATATAGTATCACTCAACGTTAATAATATAAATACTTAACGTAAAGTATTTATTAATATTTTACCAATGACACATGATTACTTTCATAAATAGTTTACTTGTGAATACCTTCCGTACTTAGTTGTCTGGTTACTCCCGAACCAGAAACTTACTCGTCACGTATACTTTTATATACTCTTATATGAAATTTTACGTTTGTCCATGAGCCAATACTTACAAAACATTTTGAAACGATTTTTTAACGTAAACTCTGCCACACAAGCAACATTAAACACAACCACTTATAAACACTTAGATTTATTTAAAAACTTCGAGTCGTAAGTACACTAAACTGCAAACTGAGATTTACCGCACTAATTTAGGTTCCGGGTAGGACCCACTGCTACATCACACTTGACCTCTTTGTGCCTTATTCACCGAGTTGCTAAGGTGAGTTTATAGCCCCACTTTTACTCTTATTTACTTGCTTTATAAAACTTTGGGGTGAGAAACATGCAAAACTCTTTTCGGACCTGAAACTAAAAACACTATTATGTGAAACAACCTTGAATCCCAACTATGCTACCGTTAGTTCCCTTTGGGGAGGCGCGATTGTTATGGATAGATCTATTGGGGATGACACCCCCGTTCGAGTTTGACCGGATAGGCAAACGCGTCGGTATATCATATCGTATTAATTGAGTGTACTGGAAATACACTTGTTGGGCTTTTATTTATCATGCTTCTAGATGCATGCACACTGTCGTAGTTTCGGTCGCATGAACTTGGTATTTGCGTAATAGCCTTTTTGCATATAGTGTCATTCACGGAGATGCTATATGTGCAACGGTGGTCCAACTTGAAAGCTTGATTACTTAAACCTATGAACTCACCAACCTTTGTGTTGACATTTTAGCATGTTTTTCTCAGGTTTACTTATTGGCGTGGGCAATGGCAAAGGCATTCGTTGAAGACTGGCATCCGAAGTGTTTCCGAACATTCTAATACAATTTTAATGGGACAACATATATTTTTATGGGCTTTACTTCCGCACTTTGAAACAATATTGTAAAACTATTTCTTAAATTGATCTATATTTTGAAAATGGAATAGATTTTCCATTCTTTGTTACCTTGTGTTGTGATTATTGATTTGGTAGCACCCCATGACCCGAACGCTTCCGCTGTGAAATTTTGGGGGTGTTACAGGTGAGTCAAGTAATGGTATATTGACAACGCCAACCTTTTTTGAAAATTCCAAACGAGGTTGCAATTGTTCATTCATGTTGAAAGTAACTCATTCCCCCTCAGTCCCTAAAGATTTTTTTTTCAAAAACTTTTATATGAGCGCGACAAGTAGCTAGAATGGGCATTCCAACAATTAAGTTGTAATGCTCCCGTCTGCCCATGTCAATAACCACAAAATCAGTAGGAAAAAGGAATTTGCCAATTTTTAGTAGAACATTATCAACAACCCCCCGAGGTACAGCTTTAGAAGAATCAGCCATTTCAATCATCATTGTCGTTTCTTTTAAATTGGTTAGTTTTAAGGTATCAAACAATGAAGTGGAAATAAGATTTACCCCAGCTCCCAAATCAGCTAAAGAGGGAATTTTTAGGTTACCGATAGTGCAAGGCAACAGAAAACTCTATTGATAAATTTCCTTTTTAGGAAGTTGGTGATGCGTGTACGAAGCGCGTTCGGGGTCAAAGGTGCTTCCTTTTCTTCGAGCAAGTTTTTCAACCACCTAGGCAATGAACCTAATCGTTGTAGTGTAGTATTGGGTAAGCCTCGGGGATTGATATCGTTCTCTGGGGGAATAGGAATGCTATCAAAAAATGTATTACGCTAAGGTGGGGGTTGAGGAAGATTCTTTTTTTTTTATCTTTTATTGGTTTTTTAGAAAGCTAAGGGTAAAATCTCGGGGCAATTGGTTTGTGGGTGGTATTCTCTACCGATTACTTCTACTATCTAATTACTACGGGTAGTCTTATGTCTAATTGATGTGTGCTTGTATGATGATTAAAAATGTGTTTACCTAGATACTATTACTCCCTAGTTATCTTTTATTGATGGTTGAATTGTCACACCTTATCTTAACGCGTTGTGTTTTCTAAGGTCGTAGGGTGTGTCTGTGCCCTAACTCTTTAAGGTTACCTTTGGGTTTAGCCTACGAATTCCTTAAGTCCTAAAACTATTTCATTCATAAACTAACTTTCACAAAGATTATTCAAGCATTAAACACAACAAAAGCCTAGTTGCACTCCTAAGTCAATTACAATTAAGATAAGAGACAACCTAACAATAATTAATAACTAGGTTTCATAGATCTAAGCAAACACACAAGAAATTTAGCTAGACATGTTAAACAAGCAAACATACACACAATCAATTGAAGACATAATGATAATTTGGATTAAAACACTTATCTCGATGTGTAAAATAGGGTTTGGGACCCTATGATACTGTCTAAGTCGGACTACAAACGTTTAGGGTTTTTACTCCAAAAGTCTACCTCCCTAAATACAGAAAAATCGAATTCTATATATAGATTTACAAGTGCGACGGCGTCACCTTATAGGTGGGGCCGCCGCTCGTCATTAGGGTTTTCGTCTTGGCCAAGTCATCGATGGGACGGAGTCACCTTAGATATGTGACGTCGTCGGACTTCAGTTGGGACGTCGTCTGATTCTGGATCTGGGCCGTCTGAGATGAAAAGTCTGAGTGACGCCCTTCTTCTTCGAATCCTGACGTCGTCAGGTTGTATGAGTAAAAATTCCACTGAGCCGTCTGGTGCATGTTTTTATCAAGTCTGTATAGAGGGACGACGTCGCCCTTTGGTTGGGACGCCGTCAGGTTCAGTTTGAGCAGCATGAATGGCTTTGTTAGGAATTGGAAATTCCATATGTGAAGTGTCGGTCACCCCAAATATAATCTAGCATAAGTTAGCTCATAGACATATCGTTAGTTACGTTATTTATCAGTTTATTAGTTAGTTATTAGTTTAGTTTAGCGTAGTGTAACACCGTGGAGGAAGGACGGGTCTTTACCCACTGTATGCCTGATTCACAGTCCGAAGGAGGACGTTTAGCTTGTAACTATAAATACCCTCTACCTCCTAAGGTAGAGGGTTGGACCTTTCATTCTAATCTAACCTTCCATGTTTTCTTTCACTTTCTCTCTCTAAAACCTCTAAACTATATGCCCCATTTGATATGTTATGATGTGTTTATGAAATCTAATATGTTACAATTGGTATCAAGAGCCAAGGTTTGATCATCTCTCTTACATATCCTTGGATTTCTAGTGGTTTTAGATGGTTTTTGAGTTTGAAAAAGTTTAGTGGTTTTTGCATCATTTGGATCAATTCTAGTGTTAAAGTTTGAATTTTGGGTGTACTTTTGTGTTAAGAATCATTGTAAGTGCTTGGGTTTTGATTTGGAAAGCTTGAATAACTGTGGTTGAGCTTGTTTTGGATTGAAAAGTGTGTTTTTGAAGTTTTTCTTGCTAGCGACTTGGCTCTCGTAGTGTTTTTCATCGTAGCGACTTGCTTGATAAAAGTTAGCGAGTTACATTGTTAGTTGTTAGCGACTTGAGCCTAGCGACTTGTCTATTGAGACAAGCCAACAAATAGTACAAGTTAGTGGATTCTCCACTACGGCTAGCGACTTGGTGAGGTTAGCGACTTGCTTCAGAAATTGTTAGCGAGTTGTAGTGTAAATTGTTAGCGACTTGATACTAGCGACTTGGATCTTAGCGAGTTGTTCTTTAGCAACTTGACTGTGTCTTAGCGACTTGGCATTATAGCGAATTGTGTCTAGCGACTTGGTGCTTAGCGACTTGATCCACGGCGACTTGAGCCTTTAGCGAGCTATTACTTAGCGACTTGGTGACTCTAGCGACTTGTCTTACTAGCGACTTGTTGACTTTTCCCGACAAAGCTTCAAACGGCCATAACTTTTGAACCGTAACTCCGTTTTCAGCGTTCTACCCATCAAAACGACCGTGAGAACAAGGAGAATGGCACGCCGAATAAACTCGGGTCAATCTTCGAGGCCTAAACTAAAGTTTATTCGGGTCAACCTTCGAGGCCTAAATCCGCTCCGAACAGAAGTTATTGAGGTTTTTGTGTTTTTAGACCTAAATTTCTCCGTAAAATCGTGCAACAACCTAACCTGATCACAACCAAACAACATCTCTGCTAATCCTACAAACAATCATAAGTCCTAACACACAATTTTCTATCATTGTGACAATCCATTTGTCATCTTAACACGTTCCATTGGTCATTGCTTAACGGTTTGGTCTTGATTTTAGTAAAATCCCGCGAAAGATTCTATTTCTCGGTTTAAATCATAGACTTGTAAAATCCCCGTGGA
This sequence comes from Chrysanthemum makinoi, assembly GCA_910596185.1. Taxonomy (NCBI): domain Eukaryota; kingdom Viridiplantae; phylum Streptophyta; class Magnoliopsida; order Asterales; family Asteraceae; genus Chrysanthemum; species Chrysanthemum makinoi. The sequence goes on along the minus strand of OU343220.1, from coordinate 39,392,571 downwards.
TTCATCAACATCATGTCTTACACTCCTGATTCAGTGATTTCGAAGTACTCAAACCGTATGATGTGAGACAACCATAAGAATATTAGGTATACTGAACGGTTACAGATGATGGAATCAATCAATGATGATTTGAGTTCTTCATGCTCGAGTCCAATGAGAAAGATTTGCACTGTTCAGCTGAATGCCATGCAAAGGAAAGCACATTGAACCTTATCACCAACTTCACTCTCACCTCATGTTACTTCTACCCACATCAATGGAACGAACATGTATTGCCCTCTTCCGTCAGACTTATCCACATTAACAGGAACTTTGATGTTAAACCTAGAGCAATTAGAGCTACAACTTGACAAAGAGAAGGTTCATAAGGATAGTTCCAGTGCTACACTTCAAGTGATCTACAAACACTTTCAGTCATTCATTAGAAGGGAATTCACATCAGATTATGATCAAGACATGACTGAAATGTCCTTCAAGAGACACACTGGAATGGAAATTAGCGTGTTCACAGAGACACTTATCCATCTCATGGATAATGTGGAGAAGTATTGTTAGGATTTGTAAAATCCAGTAGTTAAAGTGTCGGCCACCTCAAGTATATGTAATCGTTAGAAAGCTCGTAGTCGTAGTTATTTTATGTTAAGTAGTATTTAGTTTTGTAACACCGTAGAGGACGGACGGGTCTTTACCCACTGTATGCCTGATCCACAGCCCGATAGGTGGCGATTTATGTAATGACTATAAATACTCTCTACCTCCCAAGGTAGAGAGTTGGAGCTCATAATAAGATTTTTATTTCTCTCACTAAAGTTCCCAAACCTCTAACTTTCTCTCTCTAAAACATATTATACGCCCTTTTGATCTTATGGTTTAGTGTGTTTGTGAAATCCAATATGTTATAAATGGTATCAAGAGCCATGGTTTGATCATCTCTTACATATCTTTGGATTTCTAGTGACTTTTAGGTGGTTTTAGAGTTTGAAAAGTTTAGTGGTTTTTGCATCATTTGGATCATTTCTAGTGTTAAAGTTTAAATCTTGGGTGTAGTTTTGTGTTTAGAATCACTGTATGTGCTTGGGTTTTGATTTGGTAAGCTTGAATCATCGTGGTTGGGTTGTTTTTGGATTGAAAAGTGGTGTTTATGTGATTTTCTAGCTAGCGACTTGAGCCACAGATAAGTTGTCTTGGTAGCGACTTGCTTTGTAATTTGGTAGCGAGTTGTAGTTGAAGGCCTTAGCGAGTTGAGCTAGCGACTTGTCTTTTGAGACAAGCCGACAAACAGTACACTTAGTGGATTCTCCACTACGGGTAGCGACTTAGTGAAAGTTAGCGACTTGTACTTAAGTTTGTTAGCGACTTGGTGTTAGCGATTTGGTGCTTAGCGACTTCTTTGTCAAAATTTTGCTAGCGACTTGGTTCTTAGCAAGTTGTTATTTAGCGACTTGACTGTGTCTTAGCAACTTGGCATTATAGCGACTTGGTGCTTAGCTTACTTGGTTCAGGTTACTTAGCGACTTGGTTGATTATGTCTGTAATACGGTTTTCTCTTGATTTAGTAAAATCCCGTGAAAGAATCTATTTCCGGTTTAATCATAGAGTTATAAAATCCCGTTTAATTTGTTAACATGTCTACCAACGTTCCTACAATCATCTCCACTTTAGGATGTTCAAGCAAATTGTGGTCAGATACTCTTCCACCCATGCTTGATGAACCGACTACGACTCTTGGTCTCAACGAATCAGATTGTATTGTCTTGGAAAGGAAAATGGGGTCAACATTCTCAAATCCATTGATGAAGGACCTTATCGGGTTGAGACTACTAGAGACATAATTGATACCAAAGATGGAACATTGATTTACGGAATGGGCGGACCAAAGACGTATGATGAGCTCAATGATAAGGAGAAGAAGAGATTCGATGCATATCGGGCTTCTAACATTATACTTAAAGGTCTTCCAAAAGACATCTACAAGCTTATCAATCACAACACTGAAGCAAAGGCGGTATGGGATAATGTCAAGATGCTTCTCTCGGTTCGAATTGGTATTGAAGATAGAGAATGACAACTATATGATGAATTTGAGCATTTCAAGATGAAACCAGATGAGAGTGTCTATGAGTACTATGTGAGATTTCATAAGCTTGTGAATGACATGAGGAACATCAAAATGACTATGCCTAACATTCAGTTGAACTCAAAATTTGTGAACAACATGAATCCCGAATGGCACAAGTTTGTCACTTATGTGAAGCTCACTAAAGGATTGAAGAATACAAACTATGAGCAACTGTATGCCTTCCTTCTCCGGAATGAAAGACATGCTATGTTTGAAAAAAGGATTCTGGAACAGTTCAAAACCAATCAGGGAGAAACAAGTTCATCAAATGATTCAACCTTTTTACACAAATGTTGGGATCACCACCAAAGCTTCTCAAGTTGTACCCTTGGGTAATGGTAATCATAAACTCATTCCTGATCCAATGTTCAAACAAGTCCGATGCTGATGCGTGGGAAACTTCATTAATCAACTAGCTTTCATGATCAGTCAAAACATGAACACTCTCCCACACACCAACAACAACCTCGAACGACATCCAATCCACATAATCAAGCTTTGTCGAGAGATGGGAAGGTTATGGTGCATCCAGCTTCAAGAAAGGCGATCGATCAGAGAAGGGTGGAGTAGGTGGAGGCTATGGTGGAAATCAGAATCAAGGAAGGATTGGAAATCAAGGACAAACAAAGCCTATCAAATGCTACAAGCCGTGGTGGTGAGGGACACATTGCAAGGAATTGCACATCTCCAAAACGTCCCACGAATGCCGAGTACTTTAGGGATAAGATGTTGCTAGTGCAAGCTCGGGACAATGGAGCGGCTTTCGATGAAGAGGAGTTACTGTTTCTTGCTGAAGGAAATGCCAAGACTTATGATGCTGATGTTGATGAACAACCGATTCAGGAGATAGGTCATAATCATCAGAATGCCTTTCAAGTAGCTGATTGTGATGCATTTGATTCTGATGTAGATGATGAACCTACTGCTCAAACAATCTTCATGGCAAGCATCTCTCCTATGGTGTCTCCAAAGGTCTCTCCTCCACAACAAACTGATCCATCCAAAGACAAGATAATCTCAGAGGTATTAAAACTATATGATGATGTTGATGAGCGAAAGATGCATAATGAAGTACAATCTCTTAAGACTTATGAATCAGATATTGATGATGTGGATAATAACAATATTGTCACATATGATCAATATGTGAAGCAAAGTGAAAGTGAGACTATACCAAGTAATGCATCTTCTGCAGTCAATAATGACTATGTTTTTGATGAATTCACTGCATGTGCCTCTGATGATTCTATTGTCTCTTAACTGAATGCCTATAAAGAACGTGTTGCTATTTATGAACAACGTGCTAAATTTGAGTTGACCACCCGTGAGCAGGAAATGGATGACCAAATGCGTACAATCATTAGAAAAGTAATTTTAGAGAAGAAGTATTAAAACAAGAGTTAAATTCCTTACAAGAAAAGCTTTCTAAAACTGCTAAGCAAAAACAAGAACTTCAAGAAAATGTGAAAATGCTTAAGCAAGAATTTAAGGCTAAGGAATCAAAACTTTTGAAAGATTTTTCTAATATGAAAACTTTGAAAACCAAGCTTGAAAACAAGTTGTATGTACAAGGGAACACCATTCAGACTGCCCACATGATCACTAAGCATAGAGTCTTAAGCGATAAGCATAGCATTTCCCTTGTTGAGAAACCAAATCCAGAGGTCATTAAAAAGGCTAGAAATGTTCATAAGGTACTTTATGATGGCAATGAAATCCTTAAGCCTAGACAGAAACCTAGTTGCGCTGAGTGCACTGAGGAAGATAAGAAATCAGATGAAGTCACTATGGAAAAGATGAACAAGAAACTAGATGATCCTAAATGTAAAGAGAAGAAAATAACTATCACACCCCATGATTACAAGAAGGAGAATTGGATTTCCTTGAACAAGTTTAAGCCTCAGAAGTTGTTAACACCTGAACAAGTGTTCTGGAAAAAGGATTTAGATAAGCAAAAAGCAGAGAATCTTGTTGTAACAAACCCCCTTTTAGGAAAATGCCTTCAGCGACTGTGTATCCTCCCAATACACCCATGCATTTAGTTCCTAGGACTATTGCCACTAAAAGCAAGACCTTAATCACTCAATATGTTATTTTTCAACTATTTGTTGATTTTGAGAAAACTTGTAAGAAAAGGATCACACCCACTGGTATAGCTGAAGGGGAAAGGGGTTTTGAGCAAACAAAAGAATGTTATTTAACTGAAGTCATGACTTTATTTAAATAACTAAAAGATCAATTTGAAAGTCTTAAAAAGGGAATGAATTTAGACATTAAAGAAATGGAAAAGGAATTTGATGCAATGATCGTTGAGGTTAGTAACTATGAGCGAGAATTAAAATATAATGAGATTGAGAGGAAGAACTTGCATACACTGAATGAGAATCTGATTTCTGAATGTATTGCTCAAGATGTGTTTTTCACTGCTACAAATTGTTCCATTAATGCTTCTCAATTTCATGAATTATCTGTTGCTTTGAAAGTCTCCCACGATCGTGTCATTGAGCTTGAAAAAACTAACTCTAAACTAAATGAGAAAATTGATCTGGATGATCACGATAATTTGGTAAAACACTTTTCTAAACTAGAAGTTGACCATTTTAATTTACAACTAAAATATCAACATCTTAAAGAAAATGTCAAAACCTCAAATATCAAGACATCCTCAGATGCTCTAGAGTTTGATGCAGTTTTTCAAATAAACAAACGTGATATTCAAGCTCATTGTAACACGATCAGAAATCTGAAAGAACAAATCTCTCAATTAAAGGGTGAAAAAAATAATGTGAATGGCTCCCAAATGCCTCCTCCTTTAGATTCTCAGAATTCTCAAACGTTTCATCTTCAAAACTTAGTAAATGCATTACAAAAGGAAAACGAGAGTTTTCTAAAAGAAAATGAAAAGGTTAAACGTCATTTCAATGAGTTATTTGAATCAATAAAGGTCACTCGCAACAAAAATATCGAACAAATAGCTTCATTGCAAAAGGAAATTGAGAATCTGAAGAGCCAGGTAAAAGGGAAAATGCCAATGACCAATGGGGAGAATGATGGATCAAAGGTACCTGTTTGTAATAAATATGCTTTGTCTGTGAAATATGTTCCTCCTCATCTTAGGAACAATAAACTTGCAATTCAAACATATTTCTCACCCCTTAAGGATTGTCTAGAATGTCTCCGTGAGATTGTTGAAGAGGATAAGTTAGAGAAACTACTTGATAATGCAATTGGGCATGCATGCTTATATGCCAAACGATCTCAAGAAATTCTAGAATGCTTAATCACAATATTCCCTAAGTCCTTAGGTGAGAGAGTTAATCCTTTGATTCCGTGTTCTATGCCTAGTGCCAAGTATAAAATCCATTCGATGCCCAATGTTATGAATGTGAACTATAGTATACCTTCAAGTAGTTCAGATCCCAACACCTCTAGTGTTAAGAAGGTGAACTTCAGTGCGCCTTCAAATAGTTCACATCCCAGCACATCTAAACAGAAAATGCAAAAAGTAGCAAAACCAACTAATGTTCCACCTCTACAGAGTAATCAGTGACTTAAAAGCGAGCAGGTCAAAGTCTCAAGACAATACAAGGAATGATAGGACCTCGCAAGCTAAGAATGTGCATTGGAAGAGAATAGAAGACCAATCTAGGAACTTTAAGTTTGAGTCGAATAAAACGAATCGTGTTGATTCTAGTATTAGCCATAGGCGCATCGTAATTAATTCGAATTCTGATACTATTTGCAAACCTTGTAATGATGTCTGCTTGAATTCTGTTACTAATCATGAATGTGGTGTGAATGCTTTGTCTAATACTGTCAAATCCCCAGTTAATCTTGTTAATGCAAAATATCATGCTAAGAAGGCAAAAAGGCAAAGGCGAAAGAAAGTCAGAAAACAGTGGAAGCCCATAGGAAGAACATTTAGTAAGATAGGTTATCAATGGATACCTGTTGGCCATAAGGTTAATCAAACAATGCCCACTAGAAAATGGATGCCTACTGGTAGAACTATTCCCTTAAGAAGTGAACATACTTTGAATAGGGAAAATACGGACACTAGTACTGCATCTATTCATAATGATTCCATTGCTTCAATTTATGATATGGATGTTTCTATTTCTGATGTGGGTGTTCCAATCACTGTTACTAACCAAATAGAACCCATTCTTGCATGGGGATCCCAATTATCCAGTTATCCATTCTTGTCTGTGTTCAACTGCGATTGTTCAAATCTTTCTGTGGTACTGGACTCGAGCGCTCCAAGCATATGACCGAGACCTCGCGCTCATGAACTTCGTGAGTAAATTCATCGGGACTTAGATTCGAACGACCATTTTGGAGCTATTATGGGTTATAGAGATTATGTGGTTGGTGAAAGTGTAATTTCCGTGGTATATTATGTGGAAGGTCTTGGTCATAATTTATTCGTTGGTCAATTCGTGATTCCGATCTAGAAGTGTCTTTTTGAAAACATACTTGCTTCGTTAGAGAACTTGATGGTGTAGAATTATTAAGAGGTACTCGAGGTTCTAACCTATACACCATCTCTATCGATGACATGATGAAGTCTTCTCCAATCTGCTTGTTGTCAAAGGCTTCTAAAACAAAGTCTTGGTTATGGCATCGCCGTCCTCAATCACTTAAACTTCGGTACCATAAACGACCTTTTCCAGAAAGGATCTTGCCAGAGGTCTACCCAGATTAAAATATGAAAAAGATCATCTTTGCTCTGCTTGCCAACTAGGAAAAAGCACGAAATATGCTCACAAACCAAAACCCACAAACTCAGTAATGGAAGTTCTTCATACCCTTCATATGGATCTGCGTGGCCCAATGAGAGTGCAAACTATTAATGGGAAGAGATATGTGTTAGTAGTGGTTGATGACTACTCCCGATTCACTTGGGTTAAGTTTTTGAGGACGAAAGATGAAACTCCAGATGTCATCATTAAACTCATTAAACAACTTCAGATCCGACTCAACAAAACAGTTCGAATCGTCCGTCGACAATGGAACTGAGTTTGTTAATAAAGAACTCAATGAATTTTATGGAAATTTTGGAATCAGTCCCCAAAGAAGTGTCCCTCGAACTCCTCAACAGAACGGTGTAGTTGAAAGACAAAATCGAACTCTTGTAGAAGCCGCAAGGACAATGCTGATTTACTCAAAGGTTCCAATGTTTCTATGGGCTGAAGCTATTGCCACTGCTTGTTACACTCAAAATCGATCTCTAATTCACACTTCTCATGGAAAGACTCCTTATAAACTTGTCCACAATAGAAAACCTGATCTATCATACCTTCGTGTGTTTGGTGCTTTATGTTATCCAACTAATGATGGTCAAGATTTAGGAAAACTGAGAGCTAAAGTGGACATTGGAGTATTTATAGGCTATGCACCAAACAGAAAAGGTTACCGAATCTATAACAAGAGAACCCAAAATATCATGGAAACAATTCACGCTACATTTGATGAGTGACGGTCAAATGGCTCTGGACAATCCAGCTTCGGACCCAAGCACTTCAAAATAGTCCCATTGGTTCATCCCTTGTACCAAACCTCTCCAAAGAACTCCATATGTACCACCATCTGAAGATGATTTAAAGAAATTGTTTGATCCTATGTTTGATGAACATTATGAGCCAAGTGCTAATGAACTGTCAATTCCACAACAGAGGTCGCTTCATATCCCCGTGAATGAAGTCAATCCTTCAGCCTCAATATCATTAAGTCAAGAAGCACATGCCGACATTACTTCTCATCAACAAATCATCAATCTTAATGTACATCATGGAATTGCTTCGGCATCAATGATGAAGTTAATCCCTTTGCTACTCCTAAAGACGCTCCATTTGAAAACATATTTGCTCTCAATCATCATCGAACCATCTTCTTCGAGGAGACATCGACTCGCTACTTCCCTCAACAACCGCCACATGAACACCTCAAAAAAAATGGACTCACGATCATCCATTGGACAACATCATTGGAAATCCCTCTCGCCCAAGATCCACACGAAACAACTTGCAATCGATGCCTTATGGTGCTTCTTCAACTCCGTACTCTCTAAGATCGAACCAAAAGATGTTAAAACCGCCATGAATGAAGACAACCGGTTCAATGCCATGCAAGAAGAAATTCATGAGTTTGATCGACTTGATTTATGGGAATTAGTACCTGCTCCAGATTGTGCGATGATCATTGCTCTAAAATGGATCTTCAAAATGAAACTTGATAAGCATGGCGACATCTTAAAGAACAAGGCTCGATTGGTTGCAAAAGGATACCGTCAAGAGGAGGGTATTGACTTTGAAGAATCATTTGCACCAGTTGCTCGCATTGAAGCAATTAGAATCTTCTTGGCTAATGCTGCTAGCAAGAATATGGTTGTATATCAGATGGATGTTAAAACCGCCTTTCTGAATGGAGATTTAAAAGAGGTGGTTTACGTCAGTCAACCAGAGGGTTTTGTGAATCCAGAGCATCCTACTCATGTCTATCGCTGAAAAGGCTCTTTAAGGTTTAAAGCAAGCTACAAGAGCATGGTATGATACGCTTTCAAAGTTTCTTCTATCCATTGGATTCAAAGAAAGGAGCAGTTGATCCTACATTGTTCACCCTAAGTCGCAAACATTTAATTCATGTTCAAATTTATGTTGATGATATTATCTTTGCCTCGACCGACCCCAATGAATGTGATCATTTTTCAAATGAAATGGGTTCCAAATTTCAAATGTCAATGATGGGACAAATGTCATTTTTCTTGGGATTACAAATTTCACAAAGTCCCTAAGGCATTTTTATAAATCAATCTAAATATGCAAATGAGATTTTAAAGAAATTTGGATTTGTATCATGTGACACCGTTGACACACCCATGATTGAACGAACAAAGCCGGATGAGGACCACTCAGGGATCATGGTAGATCAAACGAAATATCGAAGTATGATTGATACCGATGTACCTCACAGCTAGAGACAGACATATCTTGTTCGCTGTATGCATGTGTGCTAGATATCAGGCTAAGCCTACTAAAAGCACCTTGAAGCGGTTAAACGGGTCTTTCGGTATCTCCAAGGAACCATCAATATGGGACTTTGGTACGCCGGCGACACCGGTATGTCACTAATACCTATGCAGATGCCGATCATGCAGGATGTCAAGATACTCGTCCGAAGCACGCCTGAGGTTCTCGCTTTTGGGTGATAAGCTTGTAAGCTGGTCTTCAAAGAAGAAAATGAGCACTTCTATTTCCTCTACAGAGGTTGAATACATAGCCATGTCATCTTGTTGTGCTCAAATCCTATGGATGAGATCCCAATTATCTCACTATGGCTTTGAATTTAACAAAATCCTTTTGTATCGTGATAATAAAAGTATCATTGCTCTCTCATGCAACAACGTACAACACTCAAGAGCAAAGCACATCGATATTCGACATCATTTCATCGGGAGCAAGTTGAAAACGGTGTGGTGGAACTTTACTTTGTGAGGACTGAATACCAGCTTAGCGTACATCTTCACCAAAGCACTTCCTAGAGAATGTTTTGAGTTTATTCTTCCACGACTGGGTCTTAAGAGCCTACAACCAGAAACACTCAAACGTATTCAAGAGGAAGAAGAGGAGTAAAAGGTTTCCTTCATCTATCTCTTGTATATATCTATTCGAAAAACAAAATACAAAATTATAAAACCTTATAAAAACAAATAGAAAAATATAAAACTTTCAAAAATCCATAAAAATCTGAAAATCTCGAAAAATCTCAAAAATATTGTCTTTTTGTCTTTTCTTTCTTGATTCGATATATATCTACGGTCTTTGTGCTGTCAGTCAAAGAGTGACACGGGACTTTAGATGTTGTTCGAATGTTAAAAAAAAATCAAAAAATCAAAAAAATATTTTTGGGAGAAAGTAAAACAATGGTTTATTGTCATTTTCAGGCAGTAACACGCTTTTCAAAGAAAGAACAGAGCCATGCTTTATCTTGGTTTTCAAATCTCATGCTCTGATTCTTTAAACAAATTCTTACTATCTAATGAAAACTAGATGATTTAAAAAATAATTCGGACTCTATTTTTGATAATCATTTGGACTTAAAAAGTTTGTCAAAATATCTATCTCTCAATCAACAACCTATGTCATTGATTGAGGGGGAGAATGATATTAATTAAATTAAAAAGTTATTTGTCATTCAATTGTTTTCAAAAGATAATCATGCATGTTTATTCAATGGAGTTTAAAGTCTCAAAATCCGATCCTTATCAGTTAAAACGCTTTCATAATCAAGTCACAATTCTCCTTAAAAGCTTTCAAAATCAATTTAAATCTACAGAGATCACAAATCTCAAATGATTTGACAATTGTGATCGGGGGAGAATTTGTGATTTAAATTGAATTTAATCTGATAATTTGGTAAATGGTTTTATAAGGATGTACAAGATCTCCATCCCACATGTGCCAAACGATTTCAAATTTTCCATGCACATATTGAGGGGGAGCATCTATCTTAAACCACAAAGATTTGAAACGTGATCAATGTGCATATGCAAAACTCTGTCAAACCTCAAGGCACATATTGATGGGGAGCAAGCTTATGAAAACCTCATCCTTCCCTAATATGCTTTATCTACTTGTTTTGATCAGGGAAGTGATGTTGATATTTTTAAGAAAATGGTAATCAAAGAAGTTAATTCTTTCCCTTGCCTCCGTGTGCAAAACGATTTCATACACTTGATGCACATGTTGAGGGGGAGCTCTTGTTGTAAAAATATCAAAAACAATTCAGGTACAAAATGCTTTGATAATATATCACAAGTATCTGGATTGATTTTTCAAAAGGTTTTCAATTGGTTCCAATGGCAGATGAACAATACCAAATAGACCGACCAACTTTACTTTATGTATGGTGATATAATGATGATAAGGTTAGGTATTTGTTCCCATGATCCGCCAGAACCGGAGGGATCTACCCAGGGACAATCCACTAGATAGTGTAGAAATCCTTAGGTATGATGAAAAAAGGAGAAAAGTGAGATATGGGAAGAGTGCGGACTGAGACTGAGCTAGTACTGGAATAAACCCAACAAGGTTCTAGTAATGAAATCTCGGTAAGCACTGAAGGGGTTGAAGAATGAAAAAGAATTGAATGTGAAAAGGAGTGAAAAGAAATAGCCCTCCATTTATTCAACCTTTGGGTAGAAACCGGGTTCAATTCATATACTACTGGTGGTTACCAAGGTAACATCGGTATTGAAGACAAGACGTCATGGACCCAGTGACGCACTGCACTTCAACTTTCCAAACCACTCAAGTTCCTCTTAAAAGGGCTTGTTTCATTCTCACGGGGAACCGACATAATCTATCGACTTTCTCTTAGAGATTGTTGATATTGAAGAATGAGACCCTCTCCCTAGTCTCCGACACAGGATCCAAATGTGCACAAATTGAGTCTAGAGCCACGAGATCATCAATAAATCTCATTAGGACACTTTCAATGAAGACTCTCTGTTTCACACAATGTGGAAAGAGAGATTATATCTTGAGTCCTACGCATTATCCTTGTGGTATTGCCAGAACATCTGAGTGATATGCTAACATATTTACTATGAAAATGGAAAGCCTTCTGGATCCAACATCAAACAAGCTCCTGGTAGGTGGCATGTGAGATCTATCCAATAGATCAACCATGTGACAACCGACGTAAACAATGGAGCGATTCAATCTTATGAATCAATCCTGGTTTAGGTTATGGATTGACGGATACCTTTGAAAAACCTGTCGTTGTGCTTAAAAACTCTTTACTTTAGCACATCGACCGAGTACGATTCTCAAAATAAAATGTGTCTATGATTGATAATTGATTTTCATTAAAACCTTCGTTGTATTGCAAAAACAATTTCTATTGAGCAATACACGATTGTTTTTCAAATCTCTTTTCATCAATCATTGAATCTCATTTATTTGGTTCACTCACTCCGTGTTGTCTTTTTGAGACGTTCGGTTTGAGAACACTAGAGCAGCAAAACCCTGTCAAGGAGATTCTTCGAACTCTACGATCACGGTAGTACTTGTACTAATCAACAGGGAACCGTGGGCCGTGTACCTCAATTCAACGAAAGTGATCAAAGACACTTTCGTGCGCTTTATTGCTAACTGTCTTATGCAGGTACACCCCGACGATTGCAGCTGATCAGAATTGACGAGTCAATCCAAAGCCGCATGCTCACACAACACATTCATATCTAAAGAAATCATGATTGGTGCATCAATGACTCTGATATTTTCACTCCATGCTTCTGCTACGCTGCTGCCAATATCATGAATAAACGAAAGCTTCCGCTACTCTGATAAGAATAAATCATGATCCAGAATGTGAGCATGTCGGTCCAAAAGTCACAACATCACATTATACCAACACCACAATGGATGAGTCAAAGATTAATGTGACTGATGATCTCAAAGCTGGCTCAAAACTCATTATCATGTGGATCAGTTAAAGACCTCCACCGATTATCCAAACATGCCAAAATGAAGAATCTAAGACTACGAGCTACATAACAAGAATCCAAGAACAATCTCAATGTTATATCTGTTTGTTTTCTATGTAATTTAATGTATGTTTGAGGTGACCTCCCTTAGGGGGAGATTGTTAGGATTTGGAAAATCCAGTAGTTAAAGTGTCGGCCACCTCAAGTATATGTAATCGTTAGAAAGCTCGTAGTCGTAGTTATTTTATGTTAAGTAGTATTTAGTTTTGTAACACCGTGGAGGACGGACGGGTCTTTACCCACTGTATGCCTGATCCACAGCCCGATAGGTGGCGATTTATGTAATGACTATAAATACTCTCTACCTCCCAAGGTAGAGAGTTGGAGCTCATAATAAGATTTTTTTTCTCTCACTAAAGTTCCTAAACCTCTAACTTTCTCTCTCTAAAACATATTATACGCCCTTTTGATCTTATGGTTTAGTGTGTTTGTGAAATCCAATATGTTACAAGTATATTGAGGAAGTTACTCAGAAAGATGAAAAAGTAGATGAGAGTCGGGTACAGTTGAGAGATATTTGTGATAAGTCGGGTAATGTATCAGAAAGGTCGGGTGTTGTGAATGCGCACATATCAACACAACAAAGAATGATGTAACCAAATGCCAATAACTCCTGGCACACAAGAAGTGGATGATGTGATCAGAAAGGTGAATGGATGTCGGGTACAATCAATAGATTGTAGTGTTGAGACCAAGAAGGCATCGGATGATGGATCGGTTGACACCTGAATACTGAGGCTCGAGACAGTTAAGCTTGAAACAACCAAGAGTTCAGTTGACTCTTGTTACACATGATGTGGATGCATATCGCACCAAAATTGAGCGTGTGTCATGTAATGAGGTACCCTTTGCTGTTCAACATAGTGCATCGATAAAGTACTTAATCAAACCGATCATGATCAACATGACTTTGATAAATTTTCAATAACCGAGGTTGAGTCTCGAGATTAAGTGTTTTAAAACAAAAGATATGGTTGATAAAAAGGCTTTTGATGAACTTTCAAACAAATTCTCAAATCTTGAAAAACATTACATTTCACTTGAAATTGCGATACAGAGTAAAGAAGAAAGTTTTCAACTTAACAAACCATGTAAAAATCCGAACTTCCTCAATTCCGTGAACTTTTTGAACTTAACACTTTGAAAGATCAGCTTCAAGACAAAGACTTAACCATTTACAATCTGAAGAAACATATTTCTGGTATGGATGTGAAAAGTAATTTGGTTACAAGTAATTCTGATGTTAATGCTATTAATGATATTCAAATGAGAAATGATGAATTAGCAGTTTGTGTGGCCAAATTACTAATGGAAAATGAGTCTTTGAGAAAGCATCACATAGAACTAAGTGACTCTGACAAAGAAGCTAGAACTAAGTCAATGGAAACAAACTCTTTGATAGCAAAATTGATGATCTCAAAGCTCAACTTCAGGAAAAGAGTTTCGCTATTGTTGCTTTAAAAAATGAGCTCAAAAACAACAGGGGAATAGTGTGAACACAAAGTTTTCAAAACCATCAAACTTGGGGAAACCAGCTATTAGACAACCGAATGCGTTTAGATCTGAACGACCAAAATTTTCAAAACGCGGTTTGCCTCCCAAGTTGATGCGAAACAAGTTTTGACAAAACCAGTCCCTTCACCTCACTTGCCTAGGAAAATTGATATGAATGACTTGTATAAGAACTCTTATCTAGAAATGGCTAGAAAGAAGGCACAGAATCGCAAAGACGGAATTTTAGGTGCAAGACCTAGGATGATGAATTCTTCGAGATTTCAAGGCACAGCTAGTAGTTCTAAACCATTACCTAGGAACACTAATCTAAAGACTAGGGATTGGCTTACATCTAAGAGTAGTTATGTTTCGATTAAAGCTATTCCCATAGCAGATCACTCTAAGAAATCTAGATCTATTTCTGAATCCAAACAAGCTGTTTGCTTAAAGTGTCTGAAATGTATCTTTAATGCTAATCATGATAAATGTTTCACAAAATCCCTGATGAAAGTAAATGCTCATGCATTGGTACAACATGTTAAGTCTAGGATTTACACTAAGTCATCCACAAGGCATATATGAAGCAAATGAATGCAAAAGCCTCACCTAGATGGTTACCAACTGCTAAATCTTTGGAAACTAGGAATAAGGATAAGTCTCTCACTATGCATAAGAAGCCTAACAATCCTAGACCTTGCCATAAGTGGATACCATCCGGTAGAATTTTTAAGGATGCTGGACTTAGGTGGATACCTACAGGAAAGATGTTTACCAATGGCAATCTCAAAGTTGACCGTGAAACCCCAAAGGGTTTGGATATTGATGTCACTAACCAAAATATATGCAATCAAGTTTGTAATATTAGTGCAGTGTAGTCCTTACTCCAGTATACTCGATCCTTCAATACATGGACTGGCTTAAAGTATGGATAACAAAAGGATTGATATCTTATAACTCACGGGTTCAAGTTACTCAACATTGATATTCAATTGGCAATGACGTTTGAACACAACAGTTCAAGCCTTGTTCTCTAAAGAAAAGAAATGTGTACGCTTCAGTGCGCATTATCTTCGGAAGAAGAGAAATCCTCTTATTTATGACCATTCTTGTCAACATGCTTCATGCTTTTTCCATGCGCTTTCAATTATAACCGGGCTACTGTTCATTGTTTTCTTATTCCACTTGCTCAACTATAATGACGATGGCGACATCATGTGCTAAATTTTGCGGGGGAGAAGTGTGAATATAATACTTTTGGATGATATTCACTTGTTTAATCAAGAATGGCATCTCCGTATGCAATTCTTGAGGGGGAGAAGAAGTGGGAATTTTTTGCATAGTTGATTGATATTTGAGAATATATGGTCAAACGGCTCCTAACTCATGTAAGAACCGAGACTCTTCTTATCGGATCATCTTCACATGTAGTTTCTTCTAAGAGCCGCTGGTTGACATCTTCACACGGTCTGATATGATTAATGACAAAGTGCTTCCGGTTAATGCTTCACGTACACATCAACATGATGATTCGAACAATCTCTCTGCTTCTCGTTTGATGTGATTGGTAGTTTGGTGTTACCATTTAGTGTGTTCGGCGGTGATTGTCGATTTCCTTGATAAATATATTTCTGTTCGTGTTTGATTGGGAGGGATTTTAGTTAAAGGGACTTGCAAGAGGTAAGTTAATTGGGATGCTTTTGGTGTGATGAAGATGTTAACTATCTATTCCCCAACTGGACAATCTTGAAGAAGGTCGAGTCCACAGTCTGTTCTACATTTTCTGATGCATGTTAGAAGACTAAAGACGAGTTGGGGGATAGTGATAAGTCAGATTCAATCCCCAATTAGGCTTGCTCATATTCTTTAGTAGTGATTCCTCGAGAAACCCAATTCCGCTATTCCTCGAGGCGTTGAAATTGACTATTGTAATATTGCAGTTGCACTATTGAATAATAATCCGCTCTTTGGTATTCCTTTGCCAAATCCTCACGGATTATTGTTCATGAAAAATGATCCGCTATTTGGTATTCCTTTACCAAATCTTCACGGATTATTGTGCACTCAGTAAATCAACCACATGAACATTAAGGAAAATGACTACCTCATCCGCTTGAAGACATTATTGGTGAATCTTCCGATCGGTCTCTATATGTATATCTTTAGGAAGATAGAATTGATGTTGAGGAATCATTTGTTCCGGTTCATTAAGTGGGTCAATGTACATCCGGTTGTACATTTATTCACGTGTTGGACATTTAACACAAGTTGATTACTTCGAAGTTAATCATTTATCACTTATTTGAGATTGAAGTTGACTTTCACAAAGGCGTGTTCTTATTTGATAACTTGCTCGGGCTTAAGAATTTGAGTTGAAGACTTGGTTTATCTAGTTACCGCCAGTCAAGGTGGATGGTTGAAGACCGGTTAACTATCACTATTAGGAGCTACTTTGTTTTAACTGTCACACGCATATGACGGTGTGGATAATCGCAAGAGGTGTTAGTGTCTCATACTTTGTTTGGGTTGTGAGTACTTAGAGATTTGCTTGAAGCATAAATTCTCGACACCGTTCTTCCATCATTAGGTGCAAGCTTAAGATACTAATGTGGGAATTTGACTTCGATTTCAAGTATGGTATATCGGGTTTTCTTCATCGCTGGTCACTTCAAATTGTCTACATAAGGGTTGATAAAAATAGTCGAGAGAGTCTTCGAAGTTGATTCTCACAAGAGTTCAAGTGTTCTTCTCATAAAGATTTCAAGTATTTAGGCTTATACTATGTTGCTGATTCTGAAGTGTCAAAACTAGCAAGGGGGAAGGAGACAAGCATCTAAACGCGAGTAAACTTTATGAACTTAATTATTCTAAGTGATTGAAGATATCCCGGGAAGACAAATGTCATGACCGCAGAGAAACTCAAGGTTTTACTCATCAAGGCTTTTAGTGTTACTATTTCAACTACTTGGGGGAATTGTTCTCTTGACCCCTTTTGGAATGGATCGCTTCTGAATTCACTGGAAAAGGAATTTGAGAAGATTATTTAAATGTGGGATGATACGTTGCTGTTGTTCTATTGGATGATATAACCTCGAACGAAGAATCATGGTGATTATTCTTAAAAGGAGCAGAAGGATCGATGATAATGGTGTGCTTCTTTGTACACCTAGCTAAAGGAAGCTTGAAAGAAAGATTTGAATCTGCTCAGCTAAAGGATTTTCGGTTTGAGGGGAAGCTGCCAAAGTCACTGTTTCTCAAAGGCTCATGTTCTATCGTCTATTCTGATGCCTCGAAAGCTTTGATGGGGTGTGTGTGTATGGATAAAACCACAATATCGATATCAAAAATAACCACAAGTAAAGATTTAAAATCCCTTTAGGAAAAAGGATAATGAATCAAAACCCGTGAGTGATAGTGATACGGATTAGGAAATCCGAGTCGTTCCCCAACGAGGTGTGAATGGGCAACGTCGTTATTGGTTCGTTATTAAAATGCTCGATGTTTTATATTTTTGATTATATTAAAACTACGGGGAATGGGAAAATAATTAAGGGAAATTACACTACGGGAAATCCTAAATACGCGAATTATTCTAAAACGTAATAAACGAAACGAAAATAAAATGCAACTACGTCTATTCTAAGTCCTAAAAATAATCTAAAATTACTTTCTAACTAAAAATGATATTAGAAAATTAACTAAGAATTAAAACTAATTTTTCTGGAATTTATTTGAATTAAAAACTAATTTAAACTAATTTAAATTCTAAAAATTACAAATTAAACTAGGAAAAATTTGGAAAAATATTTTTTTTGCTTTTTATATTTTTCTTAATCTAAGAAAAATTGAAAAATTATTTTTTTGGAACCTTTTCTGATTTAATCGAATTAAATGCTATTTAAAAAGTATTAAAAACTAGTCTAAATCAAGAAAAATAGCAAACAAAGTTGGAAAAATATGAAAAATTCAGGGAAATTCTAAATCTATGAAAAATATCAAAACCTATGCTAGTGTGCAAGAAATGGGAGCTGTAGTGAAAACTGATTATGAATAAGCTATTTAAGATAAGCTAATAAGCACTAGGAAGCATAAGATGAACACATAAGCTAACTTAAGCTATGACTATTCTAAAACAACTGATTACAATTACTCCTATCCTTAGATGAGCAATCTACAAAAGTTTGGTTCAATTTCACTAATAAGCCAAACTAGCCTAGACCTACCCACTTAAAGCTAACTCAACTGCTAATCCAATAAGCTCTTCTGAAAACCAGAAATGAGAACTTCAAGACCACCAAGTTAGGAACAAATAGACTAAGTTTCAGACACTAAGTAGCTAAAATGAGGACTAGACAAGATCTGTAATAAGGCTGCTCACACTCAGAGTATGCTGAGTGTGAACAGGGGATATAACGGCTTATTGAGCAGCTTATTTCGTGCTTAAGACTGTTTCCAAAAATTTGACAAAAATCAGTTTTCAAAACTTGACCAACTGAATTTAATTATCCCAAAATCTCAATAGTTTTTAACCAAAAATGAACTCATGAAAATTCAACAAAGTTTTGTTAAAACCACACTTTCCACTATTTGACTTTTGTTGACAGAATTGGGTTTTGACTAAAATGAAATTGTGAGCTTATAAATTGGAATGGAACTGATGTTTAATGATGCAATAAGACTCAATTATCCTAACTTATATGATTATACTCCTAAAATATATGCTAAGCTTAATCCTAGCTAAACTGTTATGCACTTAGAATCAGATTCATTGTGAAATTGACTTTTATAGGTTCTAAGTGCAATAAAATGACTAGAATAACTCTTATAAACCTTATATAGATAGATGCTACAGAACTCAACCACAAACAAGCCTTCCAACTCAGTTAAGTAAACTGATCCAAACACTAGATTATCTACTAATTATGCAATCTACTTAGAAGATTCTAATACCTAATCAATGATTAACTCTAGAACAGATCTAACAACAATATATCAGCCAATTTATGCAGATACTACAACTAAAATATAAGCTAAAACAGTTTTATACTAATTGGATGAATGAAATAGCAAGCAAACACTTACAAAAGTCCTAGCCACAATGGCTTGTAAAACAGCAAGTATCACTATCCTAAACCCATAACCTACTCCTTATCCAAATTTTAAATTTAATCCCAACTGATCCAATACCAAAGAAAACAACCCATTCTTCCACAGTTGACTTTGTTTGACTGATTTTGTGAATTGAGTGTGTAATGAATTTGAAATGGAGTTAAACTCACTAAAAGCTATAAGAAGCTTAAGTGGGTTTAATGAAACAGTAGCTAAGCTTTGTACAAGCTTATAAGAAGATGGAAAGTACTTTTTATTTATTTTCAACTATTATTATTATT
This sequence comes from Chrysanthemum makinoi, assembly GCA_910596185.1. Lineage (NCBI taxonomy): Eukaryota > Viridiplantae > Streptophyta > Magnoliopsida > Asterales > Asteraceae > Chrysanthemum > Chrysanthemum makinoi. The sequence goes on along the minus strand of OU343220.1, from coordinate 39,373,022 downwards.
TTTTTATTTTTTTTTTATAATGAAGTAATAAGCTAAAAAAAGTGTTGAGATTAAGCTAAAGTAAACATAAACAATAATAAGCAATTAGAGAAGCTGAAAAAAGGATTTAGAATAAAAACTGAATTATATTAAACTTTTGAAATGAAGAGTACAATAAGGAATACAAAGCTGAAGATTAATGAAAACTAAATAACTAAACATAAAAAATACATTTGCTACTGAAAATAAAAAGGTAAGAGATATCCAATTCGTGGGTGAAAGGGCCTTTATATACTTGAGCTCAAGGTCTTGGAAGGATCTGGAAGTTGCAATCTGTGCTTCTTTGAGTCGTTTGTGTCCCTTGGATTATTCTTCTATCACATCCCATCAATCTCAGCCGTTGGATCATGATTACCACGTAGCCTTGGCCAATCAGAGGTGAGGATGAGTTGTGATTGCCAACCGGCATTCCCTTATGTCAGGTGTGTCATAAGGTGTCAGGTGATAGTACTAATATGCCCCTAATTAGATTAATTTGATCAATTGTACTCGGGGTTGTTTTAGGGTTCTTACACCTGGGAAAGTTTGGGGGTAAAAGTGGCGCGCTTGGATTTTTTATATTAATTTGATATAGTTGACCGGGTAAATGGGAGTTGACCTGGGTAAATACCGGGTAAAGGTTAGGATCCGGGTTTAGCTTGGACCGGGTATAGAGAGATTATCTTGGGCTGGTTTAGATATTTAGGCCAAGGTGCAAAAGACTTGGACTAGGACTAATATTGAATCCAATATGCATTTTAGGGACCATAAGTGTACATTCTGAAAATCCAGGGACCAAAGTTGTAATTCTAAAAATATCTTTCAAGGGCTAAACTTGTCATTCTCAAATAATCCAAGGGCGGAATGTGCAACTTTTGAATCTTGAGGGGTCTATTCTGCCAAATACTCAAAGTTCAGGGACTGATTTTGACAATTCTTCAAACTTGATTATATCTTTCAAATATCATCCTCTGAGCATAAAAATCTTCACAGATGCTTAATTCAGACCTTCCGGCTCAGCTTTAGCTCTCTTAATCTCTCGTGCTCGGGTTTTCGTCTGATTTGGTTAACTTTTGTGTGTTTTGTCACATCCGTACCTGCACATGCAAAAACTCAAGAAACACGCAAATGTTAACAATAAACGGCTCTTTCTTGGTTATTTTGGGTCAGTTTTGATAAACAAAAGATATGTGTTTAAGCACACATCAAAATACCCCAGACGAGACCATTGTCGTGTCCCCACGCAATGCAATCAACTCACGCTTCTAAAACCAAGGATTTCAATCTCTTTCTACTAAACCTATGAAGAAGTAGCAAAGATTCCTCAAAAGAGATTAAGAAAGCCTTAATTCTAAAAACGCCCCGCTTACCTTTTAATTCACATATAGATATTACGATTAAGCACATTCCGGTTATGAGTGACGGTTTGTTGAACTTTCATGTCGATCAATAACTCCAACATTTTTCAAACGACACGTTAGGATCACGGAGCAGGAAACACAACACAGCGTGAAGTGACCATATGGATAGAATACATCGTCCCTGATTTTTCACAAGTTCCCAAACTAAGCGTAAAATCGAAATCATTGTTACATATGACTCTAGATGCTAACACTACCCATGGAAGTTACTTGTGTAATTACCTTTTGCTCCCATTTTCCTATTTGCCTCTAGATTTTTTTTATTTTTTTTTGTGAGAATTGAATTTCTTCAAATTCTCGTTTCGATAAGATTTATTCCAATAAAGATATGAAGCTAAGTCGCTAATTAGTTATCCACCTTCCCTCGAAAACCATTGCACACAAGAATGAGGTCCACATCAAGGTCCTAATTTCGCATGATTTAGAGATAACTCCCGGATTCAAAGTTTGGCTTAACACTTATTTCAGCACATTTGCATTTTTGCAATTTAGGCCCTTGGTCTTTTCAACCACTAACTCAACGGGATTACCGCTTTTATCGTAAGTCTTATTATGACTTGGGATTTTCCTCTGCCTTTATAGAAGTCTATGACAACTTTTATAGCTTTGGATTTTTTAATTTTAAAACATTTGGGCTTTATTTCATGTTAATTTTGTGCCAAACTCCAAACCCTACGGCTTTTATAACAATAGAAACAATAGCGCAAACTATCGTGAATCAGTTGTCTATTACACCGTAACACTGACAATACCTTGATGTGTACCCAACTCTCATGGGCAAAGATTCTCTAAAGAAGAATAAAGAACTAACTATCGCCAAAAACTCAACATCTCTAATTATTTAATCACAGATATGGGGTGAAACAATTTTGTGGGAACAAAAAGCCATAAGTACCTTCGATGGGCTCTAAAGAGAACCATCTACTCCACGCTTAGCATCTAAACTCATAAGTAACTCTATCATTCCTCGATCTCCGCAAATTTAAAATCCCAAATAATGAGATCCGTGGATGCTTAGCCGATAATTAAATTATCTATGGTTAAGGGAACAAGCTAGGGCTCAACACGCCCGGTCAAGTCAGAATTCCATTCCTACTCTCACCAGCGGAAAGTCAACAAGGTGTCAAAACATATATTAACTTAGCAAATGCTTTGTCTAAATGAAATTAAGTGATGCATATTTAAAGTCACTCAGGGAAACCTTCAAATTCTTGGCCTTGTGAGCTCGAATTCGCATTTTATAGCTTCTTGTCTAAGAGACTAGCAAACTTTTCAATCAAAAAGACTAGCAAAAGCTTCAAAAAATTTTAAATTTTCTCATTTATAGCACAATTTTCTCATAGGAAAAACGGGGTTGCGAGAGTACACGACAAAAATAAGCAAGTGCGGTCAAATCAAATCGAAGATTACCCTACCCCAGACTAAAACGAAACATTGTCCTCAATGTTTAAAGCAAGGGTATCAACGAAAATCTAAAAGCCGTTTATTAATTATGCTCAAAGATAAACGTTAGTCGATAAGATTTCGGATATCAGATTTTCGTCAACATCGAACATGAAACTCGAGTGGAGAAAAGACAAACTTCGAGCACGAGTCTTCATATCGGGAAAATCCTAGACAAAACATTACAAACAACCAAACACGAGAAATAGAAGAGGCTAACCCCTTCACGTCACTTATTAGAAAATAGAAAGAAGATAGAGATAAGCATGGGGTGCCTCCCACGGCGCCATCTGTTTTGATTACCGAGTCGCTAGCCAGACTCGTCCCCGAATTCATTTGTCCTTGGGGAAGAAAATGGTAGAGATACCGTGGTCAAAACGGTGTCCTCAATCCCGAAAGAATGAGACTGGGTGGGTTGGGAGGGAAAGAAAATGTCGGGCTCAAGCACATAAGGAATGACTCCTCCCAAACTCACATAAGGCATATGAAAGAACGGTCCATCATCCGGTGGTTTTGCGGGCGGACGAAGGGATGAAGGATCGATAAGAGAATACTCCAAAGAAGTCGGGAGCTCATGGTATAGAAAGGTGTTACTCAAAGGTTCATCAACGAAGGCATCCAAGAGAGGATCCTTATCTCGAATGACTTTTTTAGCATAAAACTCATCAACGCGTATCCCGAGGTTAAAAATCTTGTCTTCGGAGATGAAGGATATCAAAGTGTCATCTATGTGAAAATCCTCACGAGGAGAGGAATCACTCTCGGCTAAATAATATTGGACCTCAGGATCAACAAGTTCATCTGTCGACAACTTCACTTCCTTATCTTTCTTCGGAAAAAACGGATCATCGTATTCTTCTTCATCCTCAGAGAAAATCGAGTCAGTATGAGCAAGTTCATCGGTGAACTCCTCGCTTTCTTCGTCAAAGAGTTGATTTTCAAAAATTTGATTATATTCAGAATCGAATTCAAACAAGGGATTCGTGAATGTCATTTTGAAAGATTCTGGATCGAAAGATGTCTCAAAAGAAGGTTCCATGATTTCAGAAATCGGAGGTGGGACAAGTGGTGTGCTCTTAGAGCTAGCAATTTCCACCACTACCGTGTAGACTCCTTTCTTGTTTCTTTTTCTGTTCAGCTTGTATTGTTGACATACTCTTGATCGTAAACCTTGAAAGATCAATTCGAGACGTTTTAGTACCAACTTTCTTCACATCATTCGGATCATCCGGAGGGGGGTAAGAAGACGGTTCATTATATAACAAGATGTCCCCCTCCGGGGCAAAAGTAGCATTATTATCAATCTCAACTGGAACTGAATCATCATTAAGAAAGGCCTCGATCTCTTTCCAAATGGGGTCACTTTTCGTAGTGAGAGACGGGAAAGAGTCGGTCATAATCGGATTAAACGGTAAAATGGGATCGCCACTTTCTTGAGAAAAATCAATCACACCGATGCTATGAATCGAATGATCATCGGGTGGAGGTTTTGACGTTTTTTCGGCATAAAACACAATTTTTTCATTTCCTTTTCTGATTGTTAACGTTCCTTGGTAATGATCCACAAGGACTTTCGCGGTTCTCAAGAATGGTCTTCCTAAAGTGAGAGGGACTCGGCCGTCGACCTCTATATCAACGACGCGAAATCCACGGAAAATGGAATTTATCCACTCGTACCATAACATCGCTGACTACACCAACCGTGTGAGCAATTGTTCGATTAGCTAATTCGATAGTCATACGAGTCGGTATAAGAGTCTTCAATCCAAGCTCATGATATATCGCAAGAGGCATGAGACTTATGCTTGCGCCTGAATCGGTTAGGGCATTACATTCCTTAATATCATTTAAGGAGCAAGGAAGGAGAATTTCGGATCACCAAGCTTCTCGGGAGCTTGGTTCGAGGAAGAATTAAACGGTGTAGGCTCAATTGAAATCTTTGAAATTTGTTCCAATTTCTCTTCATAAATCATTTCAGCAGCTTTGATCATATCAGTCGTAAGTTTGAACTTGGTTCCGGAAACAACTTTCATTTTGTCGAACCGTGATTGAACAGATTTGCACGGTGAAAGGTTAGAACTCGGCATTTTGACAGAGATAGAAGGAACTTGGGCAACCAGAGGTTGGACGTATTGGGCTTTTCCATTATCAAGAGGAATTACCGTGTCCTTTGTCACCTCGGTCTCTCGTGCTACACTCCTCACCGGAGAGGAAGTAGTCATCGAGGGCCCATCATCTCAATGGTAACAGATTTCATTTCTCCCTTCGGGTTTGGAATTGTATTACTTGGGAGAGAACCGGAACTCGAGGGTTGACTCATTTGGCACAAAACAACATTCAACATATTCTCAAGTTTATTCTGCGAAGCATCCATCTTGTTGTTCTAAAGTCGAATTTCGTTCCTAAACTCATTGCTTTGTCTAGTTAACGAAGATTGAAACTTGTTTCTCAAACTTGAAATCTGGGTTTTCATGGTTTGGATGGTAGCATTATTGTTCTGAACGTAATTCGAGAATTCATTAGAGGGCAAAGGTGGAGCTTGATAGCTTGAAGCTTGATATCCTTGATTGTAATTGACCCCTTGATTCGGGTATTGATTTGGTAGGGCTTTGAATTGATTTTGAACATTTGGTCCACGAACTTGATTCTGATTAAAACGAGTCTGATTGTTCGATTGAGAAAATCCCGGAGGTCCCATTTGATTACTAACACGAGGATTCGGTTCAACTTGAGGACGGTATTGGTTACCTCCGGTTACGACATTAGCTTCAAAAGGATTACCATCGGTGGCGGTACAATTGTAATAAGCATGCGGGCCACCACAAGTAGTACAAGTGGATTCCACCGCTTTGACTTGAGCGGGTGGAGAAGAATTAATCTTAGCGGTCTTAATCTTAACCAAATCCTGAATCATATCCGTAAGCTTATCAATCTTAGCATCGGTGCTAGACGTATTTTCGTAAGACGAGGACGATGGTGTAACACTCACTCGGGCAGCAACCGATTTGCTACGTGAGGTACGAACTTTAGATTTGTTCTCAATAATCGACAAGGCATCTCTTGTTGACCGGGTCAACAAATTACCACCCGCGGCGGCATTGAGAGAGTCTTGATCAGTCTCATTCAAACCGTTATAAAACGTATCAAGTTGATGTAATTCTGTAAAACCATGATGGGGACATTGCCTAAGCAAATCTTTGAATCGGTCCCATGCCTCACTAAATGATTCATCAAATCTTTGTGTGAATTTCGTTATTTCATTTTTTAAGCTTGTTGTTTTAAACGGTGGGAAGAATTCGTTCACGAATTTTGACACTAGATTCTCCCATGTGGTTATCGATCGAGGGGGTAGTTTTTCGAGCCAAATCCGGGCGGCTCCCTCAAGTGAAAACGGGAAGAGTAGAAGCTTGATGGCCTCTTCCGGAAATTTACGGTACTTGATCGTAGACGTGAGCTTGTTAAACCGTCGGATATGAGAGTGAGGATCGCCCCTCTCAAATCCGTAAAATTGGCTTGACGAAACCAAATTTATCAATCCGTGTTTAAGCTCAAAGTTATCGCCAACGATTGCCGGGACGACGATGGCTTCTCCATAACCCTCGGTGGGTGCTTGGAGTTGCTCTAGCATGGATCGGTTGTCCTCCGCCATTTCGACAATGGGCGAGTCGGATTAGTTCAATCTCGGTTCGACTAATGGAGCACGCCTATTTCGCCTTCTCGTAATTGTAGCAGCTTTCACGTATCGGTCAGAAGTTATTAGAACGAAAGCGCATGCACTTTCAAAATCCAAGGAAATTAAAACGAACGGTATTCGAAAACACAGTGAACTTAACCAATAATCCCAAGTGAATAAATCACTTCTATAAGACAAACGCACAAGCGAGCGGAGAAGCTTTTTAGGTCAGCGAAGCTTATTAAAACCCGCTTTTTCAGCCGCAATTTAATGTCAGGCCGCCCTTATACCCACCACACAGTTTGTTTATCAAATAGAAATAAATCGACTCACAAGCGACACAAAGGCAAGTTTTTGATCTTTGGTTCGAGAACTTACTAATGATAACACCTCCGTTGAGAATGTTATATAATTGATGTATTCTATTTTAGCTCAAAACAAAAGAGAAAATCTTTTTGTATTTTTAATATGATATATATATATACAAAAGAAAAAGGAAAATATTTTTACTTTTTTGATTTTTATAAAAATAGTAACTTCACAAAGGAAGGATCTCGAGTCACTAATCGTTAAACCTTTAACGATATTGTCGTGACACAACCTCCCGCAGCGCGCCAAAATTTGATTCGTTATGTAGGCTTAGGGGTGTGTGTGTATGGATAAAACCACAATATCGATATAAAAATAACCACAAGTAATGATTTAAAATCCCTTTAGGAAAAAGGATAATGAATCAAAACCCGTGAGTGATAGTGATACGGATTAGGAAATCCGAGTCGTTTCCCAACGAGGTGTGAATGGGCAACGTCGTTATTGGTTCGTTATTAAAATGCTCGATGTTTTAGATTTTTGATTATATTAAAACTCCGGGGAATGGGAAAATAATTAAGGGAAATTACACTACGGGAAATCCTAAATACGCGAATTATTCTAAAACGTAATAAACAAAACGAAAATAAAATGCAACTACGTCTATTCTAAGTCCTAAAAATAATATAAAATTACTTTCTAACTAAAAATGATATTAGAAAATTAACTAAGAATTAAAACTAATTTTTATGATTTTTCTGGAATTTATTTGAATTAAAAACTAATTTAAACTAATTTAAATTCTAAAAATTACAAATTAAACTAGGAAAAATTTGGAAAAATATTTTTTGCTTTTATATTTTTCTTAATCTAAGAAAATTGAAAAATTATTTTTTGGAACCTTTTCTGATTTAATCGAATTAAATGCTATTTAAAAAGTATAAAAACTAGTCTAAATCAAGAAAAATAGCAAACAAAGTTGGAAAAATATGAAAAATTCAGGGAAATTCTAAATCTATGAAAAATATCAAAACCTATGCTAGTGTGCAAGAAATGGGAGCTGTAGTGAAAACTGATTATGAATAAGCTATTTAAGATAAGCTAATAAGCACTAGGAAGCATAAGATGAACACATAAGCTAACTTATGCTATGACTATTCTAAAACAACTGATTACAATTACTCCTATCCTTAGATGAGCAATCTACAAAAGTTTGGTTCAATTTCACTAATAAGCCAAACTAGCCTAGACCTACCCACTTAAAGCTAACTCAACTGCAAATCCAATAAGCTCTTCTGAAAACCAGAAATGAGAACTTCAAGACCACCAAGTTAGGAACAAATATACTAAGTTTCAGACACTAAGTAGCTAAAATGAGGACTAGACAAGATCTGTAATAAGGCTGCTCACACTCAGAGTATGCTGAGTGTGAACAGGGGATATAACGGCTTATTGAGCAGCTTATTTCGTGCTTAAGACTGTTTCCAAAAATTTGACAAAAATCAGTTTTCAAAACTTGACCAACTGAATTTAATTATCCCAAAATCTCAATAGTTTTTAACCAAAAATGAACTCATGAAAATTCAACAAAGTTTTGTTAAAACCACACTTTCCACTATTTGACTTTTGTTGATGAATTGGTTTTGACTAAAATGAAATTGTGAGCTTATAAATTGGAATGGAACTGATGTTTAATGATGCAATAAGACTCAATTATCCTAACTTATATGATTATACTCCTAAAATGTATGCTAAGCTTAATCCTAGCTAAACTGTTATGCACTTAGAATCAGATTCATTGTGAAATTGACTTTTATAGGTTCTAAGTGCAATAAAATGACTAGAATAACTCTTATAAACCTTATATAGATAGATGCTACAGAACTCAACCACAAACAAGCCTTCCAACTCAGTTAAGTAAACTGATCCAAACACTAGATTATCTACTAATTATGCAATCTACTTAGAAGATTCTAATACCTAATCAATGATTAACTCTGGAACAGATCTAACAACAATATATCAGCCAATTTATGCAGATACTACAACTAAAATATAAGCTAAAACAGTTTATACTAATTGACAGAATTGAAATAGCAAGCAAACACTTACAAAAGTCCTAGCCACAATGGCTTGTAAAACAGCAAGTATCACTATCCTAAACCCATAACCTACTCCTTATCCAAATTTTAAATTTAATCTCAACTCGATCCAATACCAAAAAACAACCCATTCTTCCACAGTTGACTTTGTTTGACTGATTTTGTGAATTGAGTGTGTAATGAATTTGAAATGGAGTTAAACTCACTAAAAGCTATAAGAAGCTTAAGTGGGTTTAATGAAATGAGCTAAGCTTTGTACAAGCTTATAAGAAGATGGAAAGTACTTTTTTATTTATTTTTCAACTATTATTATTTATTTATTTTTTATTTTTTTTTATAATGAAGTAATAAGCTAAAAACAGTGTTGAGATTAAGCTAAAGTAAACATAAACAATAATAAGCAATTAGAGAAGCTGAAAAAAAGGATTTAGAATAAAAACTGAATTATATTAAACTTTTGAAATGAAGAGTACAATAAGGAATACAAAGCTGAAGATTAATGAAAACTAAATAACTAAACATAAAAAATACATTTGCTACTGAAAATAAAAAGGTAAGAGATATCCAATTCGTGGGTGAAAGGGCCTTTATATACTTGAGCTCAAGGTCTTGGAAGGATCTGGAAGTTGCAATCTGTGCTTCTTTGAGTCGTTTGTGTCCCTTGGATTATTCTTCTATCACATCCCATCAATCTCAGCCGTTGGATCATGATTACCACGTAGCCTTGGCCAATCGAGGCAGGAGGATGAGTTGTGGATTGCCAACTGCATTCCCTTATGTCAGGTGTGTCATAAGGTGTCAAGTGATAGTACTAATATGCCCCTAATTAGATTAATTTGATCAATTGTACTCGGGGTTGTTTTAGGGTTCTTACACCTGGGAAAGTTTGGGGGTAAAAGTGGCGCGCTTGGATTTTTTATATTAATTTGATATAGTTGACCGGGTAAATGGGAGTTGACCTGGGTAAATACCGGGTAAAGGTTAGGATCCGGGTTTAGCTTAGACCGGGTATAGAGAGATTATCTTGGGCTGGTTTAGATATTTGGGCCAAGGTGCAAAAGACTTGGACTAGGACTAATATTGAATCCAATATGCATTTTAGGGACCATAAGTGTACATTCTGAAAATCCAGGGACCAAAGTTGTAATTCTAAAAATATATTTCAAGGGCTAAACTTGTCATTCTCAAATAATCCAAGGGCGGAATGTGCAACTTTTGAATCTTGAGGGGTCTATTCTGCCAAATACTCAAAGTTCAGGGACTGATCTTGACAATTCTTCAAACTTGATTATATCTTTCAAATATCATCCTCTGAGCATAAAAATCTTCACAGATGCTTAATTCAGACCTTCCGGCTCAGCTTTAGCTCTCTTAATCTCTCGTGCTCGGGTTTTCGTCTGATTTGGTTAACTTTTGTGTGTTTTGTCACATCCGTACCTGCACATGCAAAAACTCAAGAAACACGCAAATGTTAACAATAAACGGCTCTTTCTTGGTTATTTTGGGTCAGTTTTGATAAACAAAAGATATGTGTTTAAGCACATATCAGTGGATGTTTAAGAGATGACGATTTCTATCTTCTACAACGGGGTTGTTCGATATCTTTATCTCGATACTCGTATCATCATCTTCTTAAACTATATCATCTAATCTATCTGTGTATATATTTTTCAAAAAGCAAAATAAAAAAATATAAAACCAAGAAAAAGAAAATAGAAAAATATAAAATCAACATAAACCCATAAAAATCAGAAAATTTAAAAATACCAAAAATATGTTTTTCTCAAGACATGTCTTCTGATATCGATAACATCTGCGGTCTTAGAAATGTCATTCAATAATGGCACGGGACCATAGATGAAGTTCGAGTAGGAGGTGTAAATATTCTTTTTCAAAACATGTCTAAAAATATGGCTTACGCTATTTCATCAGTAACCCTGCTTTAACTATGGCTTGCGCTATTTCTGATCAGTAACCCGTGCTTAAACCATGGTTTGCTATTATTTCAGATAGCAACCCGCTCTTCTTGAAAGGAAAGTGCTGCGCTAAACCATCTTTCAAATATTTCGTGCACTTATCCTAAGACAAAATGAGGAAAGTATGGCGAAGGATGCTTGCTCCCACACAAATGTTTTCCCGTCTAAAAATTCTTCAGAAAAATATTTGTTGTATTCAAAAATTGGTGGAAAATGAGTTACTTTCAAAACAATGATTCGAGTTTTTATAAAATTTGCAAACTCAATCAATGACTTCAGCGCTTTTAAACTTTTCATAAATTGAGTCATTAATTGAGGAAGATAATGTTTTCAAATCTATATCATCTAACGGGCTTTCTTAATTATCCTATATGCTTAATTAAAAATGATGTTAACCTACGTTGAAGGACTAGGTGCCTAGGATATGATTGTTAGGTTTAGATGACTAGAGTTTGATGAACACATTATTCCCATGCCTTTACATGATCTGATTGAGATGTTGCATTGACTTTTATTAGTCGATTGTTGTTTGGGTGATGTCGACCACCATATATTTGTATGTGTGTTCACTAATGTATGCAGGTATATTGGTATATAAGAATATTCCTGATACGGATCCCACATATGAAGATGATTGGATGCCAAAAGGAAAGGGTAACTATATCTTGGGTTGACAATTGAAGAAACGGAGCTTAATTTGACTTCTATGGAGAGTTGGCATGATAAAATGCAACGTAAGAGGTCTCACTGCATCAGCAGATGGTTTTCTTCATCGTCAAATGAAGAAATGAAGCTTAATTTGACCTCTATGGAGAGTTGGCATGAAAAAAATGCAACGAAAGAAGTCTCACTGCATCTGCAGATGGTTTTCTTCCTAACCCTCAGCAACAACAACAAAAGCTTCTCAACCACCTAACGTATCTTTGTGCAGGACAAGTAGTGATGATGCCATTTCTTTTAAACAATTTTTGAATAATATTGTTTTGAAAATGGAAATATATTGTTTTGAAAATAAATCGGATTCAAAGTTTTGAAATCAACCGGACTTAATTTTGTCAAATCATAAGTGATTTCAAATTAAATAAATTCAAACGATATTTCTTCACAAAAGTCCGGTTTGTACAATAATAAGTGATGATTTAAAGATTTAATGTTATGTCATGGTATGATTTTCTTTAAAACTCAAAGATCTTACAAAATGAAATTTTTTCTGTTCTTGTTTGATTGTGAAATTGTTTTATTTTACTTAAAGATCTCTTAAAAACTACCATACCTGACACTAACAATCTTTAATGTCTAAAATTGATCCGTATCAATCATCTTTAAAAATTAAATCAAGCCACGTCTCTCCCCAAAATCTTTTAAATGATTTAAATCAATTGGGATCACAAATCTCAAAAGGTTTGAAATTTTTGATCGGGGTAGAGATCGTGATTTAAATCTCAAATTTGTTTAAATGGAATTGGTTTTAGTCCTTTAAAGACACTCCTGCCTCCATGTGCCAAACGATTTCTAATACATAATGCACATGTTGAGGGGGAGCATTTATCCAAAAACAAGATGAGTATTTAAACCTGACCACATTTTCTCCTATGTTTTTCTAAACCTTATTAAATCACTTGGGATCCAAAATCTCAAAGGGATTGATATTTTTGATCAGGGGAGAATTTGTGATTTAATAATGAAACTTGAGTAAAGATGATCATTTTTTTTGGTTCAAATGTGCATACTGCTCTCCCATATGTGCTAAACGCTTTTGAATCTCGAAGCACATATTGAGGGGGAGCATTTCAAAAGAAAACAAACTTTCAAGGAACAAAACAAATTTTCTTAAGTTTCAATAAAAAAAAGTACCTTGATTATTTTTTTCTAATGGTTTCAGTATGGCTATATGATCGTGAATGTGCTACTAAGAACTCTTTCCTCTTCGTGCAAAACAATTTCAAAAATCACATGCACAAGTTGAGGGGGTGCAAATTTTTGAAAACCACATCCTTTCCCATAAAATATCTTTAACAAAGTATGAAAAATACTAACTTTGACCGGGAAAGTGATGGTGATATCTTTTAGAAATTTTCGATCAATGAATCGAATCTTTCATTCTCAAATCTGAAAGTTTCAAGTCCTCTTGCCTCCATGTGCTAAAACCGTTTCAAATACATTTGATGCACATGTGAAGGGGGAGCTTTTTCTAAAAATATCAAAAACAATTCAGGTACAAAATGTTTTGATCGTGTATCACATGTACTTGGATTGTTTTTCAAAACGTTTTCGATTGGTTCCAATGGAAGAAGAACAATACCAAAAGACCGACCAAATTTACTTTATGCATGGAGTTATAAGGATGGTAAGGTTAGGTATTAGTTCCCACGATCCAGCCAGAGCCGGAGGGATCTACCCAGGGACAATCCACTAGATAGTTTAGGAGTCCTTAGGTATGATAAAAAAAAAAGGAGAAAATTGAGAATATGGGAAGAGTGCGGACTGAGACTGAGCTAGTACTGGAATAAACCCAACAAGGTTCTAGTTATGATGTCTCGTAAGCAAAGGGGTTGAAGAAAGAAAAAGAATTGAATGTGAAAAGGGTGAAAAGAAATAGCCCTCCAATAATTCAACCTTAGGGCAGAAACCGGGTTCAATATATATGCTACTAGTTGTTACCAAGGTAACACTGGTATTGAAGACAAGACGTCATGGACCCAGTGACGACTGCACTACAACTTCCCAAGCTACTCAAGTTCCTCTTAAAAGGGCTTGTTTCATTCTCACGGAACCGACATAATCTATCGACTTTCTCTTAGAGATTGTTGATATTGAAGAAGAAGACCCTATCCCTAGTCTCCGGCACAGGAACCAAATGTGCACAATTGAGTCTAGAGCCACGAGATCATCCACAATATCTCATTAGGACACACTATTCTTGAAGACTTGCTGTTTCACACAATGTGGAAAGTAAGAATATATTAAGAGTCCTACGCATTATCCTTGTGGTATTGCCGTAACATCCGAAAGTGATATGTAAAATTATCCACGATGAAGATGGAAATCCTTCTAGAGCCAACATCAAACAAGCTCTTGGTGGGTAACATGTGAGATCTTCTCGTAAGATCAAGCTTTGTCACAACCGACAGAAACGATGGGCGATTATCTACTCTTGAATCAACCTTGGTCCAGATTGGAATTGACGAATGCTTTTGGAAAACCTTTCGATGTGCAAATCTTCTTTTCTCTAGCACATCGAATGTGTATTCATATTTTCAAACACAAAAGTATCTCTGATTGAAAAAATACTTTTGGAAAAACCGTTCGATGTGCAAATCTTCTTTTCTCAAGCACGTCGAATGTGTACTCTTTTATAATACAAAAAGTATTTTGATTGAAAATTGATCTTTCTCATAAAACCTTCGTCGTATTGCAAAACTCTTTCTTCAAGCAATACACGCATTGTTTTTCAAATCAATTTTCATCAATCGTGAATCTCAATTCGCCGGTTCACTCACTCCGTGTTGTCTTTTTGAGACGCTTCGGTTTGAGAACGGCTAGAACATTCGAAACCCTGTCAAGGAGATTCTTAGGAATTCTACCTGATCACAGGCAATACTTGTACTGATCAACGGGGAACCGTGGGCCGTGTACCTCAATTCAACGAAAGTGATCAAAGACACTTTCATGCGCTTTATTGCTAACTGTCCGTATGCGTACACCCCGACGATTGCATACCGGGTCGAATTGAAGAGTCAATCCATAGCCGCATGCTCACAGCATCCACACTTAATTGAAGAAATCATGACTTGTACTTATCCACATAACCTGGCTATGATATTTCTATACTATGCTTCTGCTACGCTGCCGCAAATATCATGAACCAAGAAAGCTTCCGCTACTCTGATGAAAAGATGTCATGATCCAGAAAGTGTGAGCATGTCGGTCCAAAAGTCACAACATCACATGATGGCAACACAACAAAGGGTGATCCAGAGATTTACTTTGGCTGATGATCTCAAAGATAGCTCGAAGATCATCATGATGTGGATCAGTTCAAAGACCTCCACAGAGAGTACAAAATAATCGGATTATGAAGAGTCACTACAAAAGCACAAAGAATGCAAACATTGAAGAATTGAAGTCTACGAGCTCAGAACAGAAGACAATGAAAGAATGATAGGATTCAAAATGTAAAACATGGGGTGACCTCCCTTAGGGGGAGATTGTTAGGAATTGGAAATTCCATATTTGAAGTGTCGGTCACCCCAAATATAATCTAGCATAAGTTAGCTCGTAGACATATCGTTAGTTACGTTATTTATCAGTTTATTAGTTTAGTTTAGCGTAGTGTAACACCATGGAAGAAGGACGGGTCTTTACCCACTGTATGCCTGATCCACAATCCGAAGGAGGACGTTTAGCTTGTAACTATAAATACCCTCTACCTCCCAAGGTAGAGGGTTGGACCTTTCATTCTAATCTAACCTTTCATGTTTTCTTTCACTTTCTCTCTCTAGAAAGGCTCCCATCCTACTTTCTCTCTCTAAAACCTCTAAACTATAAGCCCCATTTGATATGTTATGATGTATTTATGAAATCCAATATGTTACAGGCTTCGATCTTGACTTTGCCATTTTC
Organism: Chrysanthemum makinoi; assembly: GCA_910596185.1. Taxonomy (NCBI): domain Eukaryota; kingdom Viridiplantae; phylum Streptophyta; class Magnoliopsida; order Asterales; family Asteraceae; genus Chrysanthemum; species Chrysanthemum makinoi. The sequence goes on along the minus strand of OU343220.1, from coordinate 39,357,457 downwards.
TTCATGTTTTCACTCCTTTTCGTCCAAAAATGCTTCATTCCAACAGTTTGCTTCCAAGAGACCTAAAAGGTGAAAAGGAACGAGATTAAGCAGTAACAGATATAAAATTAGTCGATTAAGGGCTTAAATGACCCCTTAAAAGTTTACGTTTTAAATCCTTATCCAATATCCTTACACTTGGTATTTGCTTGTCCTCAAGCAAATGTGTTTTTGGATAATCAATTTATAAGTTAGGGGGCATGGAGCGTGGGTTTAAAATAATTCATAAAAAGTAAAAGCACCGCAATAGTCATAACAAGCACGGAAATTATATACTAGCACCTCACAAGGGGTGTTTGGATTCTCTCATCTCTCGGGTTTATATGAAATATATTAAATGGAAATGGAAGTTAAACACTCATTACCTGGCATAGTACATAGATTACCATAAGCTTGAGACTAGATCAAACCTCCACCGCTTTGGCGTAAGCACCTAGGAACAACTATCTAAGAGGTCTTTGCAAGGGTTGTAACGTTAAGATCACGGTAGGGAAACAAAGGGTTTTGTTGTATAGGCGATTTTTTGGGGTGGCAAGTCAAAAATCTTATGTTACAAGCATGAAAAGCATGGCGTTGCTAAGCCAAGACTCGACTCACTAGCTTTAGATAACTTGAAACAAACATACATAAATTTAAATACATAAACATAAAGATAGATATAGGATGGTAGCCCGTATGTTTTTTCTTCATTTTTTTTTCACACATTTTTACTCTACCATCCTCTACGATAACATCAAAATATAATGGATTTATAGGAGCATCCCTACACTTGATTTTTTATTACTCTAACACTAATTGACCTGATTTGAAAAGATCAAAACACTTGGAGTATTTAATTACGTATATAAAGGGAATTTGAAGTTAACGTTCCTTCCCGTTACTCATAAAATATTACTTTTAACTATGAGTCCCAATCATCCCAAAACGGTGTACAAAAGATATGACTCGACTTAGCAACCATGCAAGTAACTAGATAATTGAACTAAGGGTTTAGTAATGATGACAATATTGAACTAAAGGTGAGTGCATACAAGGTAGGCTAAGGCGATTTGGGTGTACATTTGGGGGTGGATTGTAAACAATGCTCTTCATTGATATTCCGGAAAACCGAAACCTCACAAGAACCGCGAAAAGGATAGACTCTGAGGGGTTAACTAGGGGTATTGTGTACTAAAGATGAGTATATCGCAAGGGTGTGGGGTAATTACTTGACCGATGTGGAAGAAGTAATTATAATACAGGTTTCAAACAAGGGTTATCCTAATACCTCTTATCACTTAGTTATTCCTAACTACACAAGTGTAGTCTCACTAGCGATCTCGGAATGCATCACAAAACAAGTTTTAGAATCTATTATACTACCGGTACACTCTCTAAGCATTAAAGGTGAATGCTTTTATTCCAAAAGATCTAGGGGTGAACCTCACATTTTTGGGGTAGAATTTGAGTGGTAAACGGTTTTTTTTGCTAGTCATATAACTCCTATCCATGAGAGCTTTATCAAGACTAAAGTTTTTGCTCGTACATGTCATAAAAATTTTTAAATTTGGTGCTAAAATTGCCCAAACAAATATTTCTCATAGTTTATTACACAATTTACTAAGGACAAGACAAATGATCAAGGATAAGCATAGTTTCTAAGTTTCCGTTTTATTCTCCCTCCCTACACTTAAACTGAACATTGTCTCCAATGTTCTCCGAAAGTATCAAAGTTATGATAAAGGAAGGTAAGTAAAAGAGAAAGAAACTAGTACTCCCCTGATTAGCTCGGTAGGATCCGTGTGAAGTTGCGGTTAAATTCTTTTCCAAGAAAAATGCATACGTGATAAGCTTCATCCAATGTTGAGTATCTTTTTCTTGCCAAATTTAACCTGCACACTTAAGAAAACAAACGAAACCTTCGCGTAAAATCAGAGGTAAAACTATATATGACACACTACACTAGGATATAATGCTTGTAGAATGGATGTTTACAGTTTTTCTAGAAAATTAAGACCTGAGAATTTCAAAAAATTTATAAGTAGCACAAAAAACGAATTTTTTTGTATAACCTGTTTATGCTTAACCTGACGTCGTGAGGTTGTCATGATAGAAACTGGTCTGCTGCGTTTTTCTGGAAAAATTACATGTTTAAAACCTGGAAAAAATCCCGCAAAACATCCATTATGGCTCGATACAAGCATTTGACTCTAACAAACACACATATACATCAATTTCACTAATTGTAATTCTCATTTTCACGTTCTTTAAAAAACGTATGTAATCTTCCCTAGACTTATCTTTTTGTAAAATACCTTTATATGTAATTAAGACGAGGTTAAAGACAAAATAAAGCATTTTCACAAAATCATACATGAGAATAAACAACAATGAAAAAGATATATGACACATAAACAAGCAAACAATTAAGCATGGGTTGCCTCCCATGAAGCGTTTTTCTTTATTTATGAGTCTTGTAGCTAGACTCGAAGTCGTGCTCCTACGTGACTTCCTTACCGTCATCTTCTTCCTCATGACGAAATCTATTGGGGTTTTCCATGGTATAGTTATGCCCTATCGTGCATCTTTCTAAGAAGTCATCTTCCCCCCAATTTGTTCTATATTCCGGTCCTAATCTCAAGTAATCCTTATAGAACCCAAATATCTTATTCATCACATAATCTACTCCTTTCTCCTTATCCTTCTCATTCCTATAGTAGACCGATAGCTTAAGTTCCTTTTCATCATTGGATAGTGATGAGAATTTCTCAATCTTAAATGGCATTTGGTAAGCTATGTCATCGGTCTCATCCTTGAATCTAACTATTCCTAACGACGGATCATAAGTCATCCCGGTGTTTTCTATGAATGGCTTTCCTAGAACTACATGGGACAAGCTAGGATCTATGGCGGTACTAATATCCTCCACAATTATGAAATCCGTAAGGTACGTGAAATTACCTACATAGAAGGGCAATCCCTTAAATCTACTAAGGAAATTACAACTAACTTTAGGATCATCGGGGTCTTGCCTATCTGGGATAGGTTTCTTCATCACCCAATTATAATATGTGCTAGTCATGATGTTTATTGGGGACTTACGATCAATGTAGGCATTTGCCACGAAAAGATGTCCTATGCAACATGGTATGTTGGGATTTCTAGGATTTAAAAAGATGATTTGTGGGCTTCTCTTAACATACATGTGACGAAGGTCGCGTACTAAGTGTGGGTGACATGAAAGTTCCTCTTCCGTAGGAAACTTATTGAAGTATTCATCACCTACTTCGTTGGTCGATTCTTCCTTAGGATTCTCACAACCTCAAGCATAGTCTCATGGTTCGCTTCGTCACTATTCCTATTTGGTTTCACTAGAGTGATGACATTGACGAATTAAACGTGTTTGTATGAAGAGGGATCCCTAGTTTCGAAGTACTTGCTTGGGTCCTTAATTTTCACACCGGAAGCTTCGGGAGAATGAGTCGAGATGGAATTAACCTTTTCGGTGGTCTTCCTATCACTATTGGTCATGGCTTTCAAAAGGTTATCTATCTTCCTATCCATCTCGGCTTGTTGTTGGTTAAAGCGGTCCGAAAGCGTGGCTATTTGAGCTTCTTGGGACGTAGCTAGGTGTTGCAATATCCCTTCTATGTTTTGTTGACTAGGGCCGTGAGAGTGGGACCATGGGGAATCATTAGAGGTGAACTCTTTGGTTTGTCCCCAATTATAGTCGGGTTTGCCCCTCCATGCTTCTCGGGCATCCTTGAAAGTCTTAGGTCCGGGTGTTGTGGGGAATCTCCCTCCCACTCCATTGGTACGCAAGGATGCGTAGTCCGCGGAAGCTTGTTTGGGGAGTCTCGTGCAAGTACGAGTGTCATGGGGACCACTACATATCTCACGCAAGGAAGAGACTTTGTTCACTTGGCGTGAAGACTTAGGATTTTCGTATTAGGAATTTGACTTGATCTTCAAGTTCGAGCATCCTACGATTGGAAGGTTGTGAGTCAATAGAGGCAAGGAGATTGCTTTGACGGTATTGGGCAACTCACGGGGGTCATTCCAACTTTCGTTGTCATAGAGGGCAAGGTCCTCTATTGTACCCCACGATTCTTCCGCGGTGAGTTCACTAAGTTTTCCACCGGCAGCTTGGTCAATTGTTTGCCTAGTTGAGAAGTTGACATGATCGTAAAAGATTTGGACTTGAAGCCAAATATCGATGTCGTGATGAGGGACTTTGTGGAGCAAGTCCTTGAATCGAGTCCACGCCTCGTAGAGAGTTTTGCCTTGATGTTGTTGGAACATCAAGATGTCGTTCCTAAGTTTGGTAGTTCTCCCCGGTGGGAAAAATTGGGCGAGGAAACAAGTGGTGAGATCATCCCAACTTGAGATGGATCCGGCGGGAAGTCGCTCAAGCCAATTACTAGCTTGGTCCAGTAGAGAGAATTGGAAGAGAATCAAGCGCGTGGTCTCCCGTGTTGTAGCATCAAGGTCGATGGAATCAACGATTTTAAGGAAGTCCTTGAGATGCTGATTAGGATCTTCGGAACGAAGTCCATGGAATGCACATCCGTTTTGCACCAACCGGATGGTGTCGGATTGCAGAGCCGTAGTTTGAGCTTGATCGGGGAGCTTAATGGCATTCCTATAGCCTTGATGGCTCGGTCTAGAGTATTCACCAAGAGTACGGCCTCTTGGCGGGTCAATTGGTGGTGGGTCGATAGGAAGTGGTTGGTTTGGTGGTGGGTTATCACCTTCCATGATGAAAAGTGATGGGATTACGAGCAAAGTCACGAAGAAGGGGGATAGACTACAAGGAAGCTAAAAATGAGAAAAAAATCTTACTTGATAGGAATCAAGCAAGGGAACCTAAACGAGATAAAGATCTAACTAGCTATTTTATTCCCTGGCAGCGGCGCCAAAAACTTGATGCGCGTACGAAGCATGTTCGGGGTCAAAGGAACTTCCTTTTCTTCGAGCAAGTTTCTCAACCACCTAGGCAGTAAACCTAATCCTTGTAGTGTAGTATTGGGTAAGCCTTGGGGATTGATATCATTCTCTAGGGGAATAGGAATGCTAGCAAGAAATGTATTACGCTAAGGTGGGGGTTGAGGAAGATTCTTTTTTTATCTTTTATTGGTTTTTTAGAAAGCTAAGGGTAAAATATCGGGGCAATTGATTTGGGGGTGGTATTCTCTACCGATTACTTCTACTATCTAATTATCTAATTACTACGGGTAGTCTTATGTCTAATTGATGTGTGCTCGTATGATGATTAAAAATGTGTTTACCTAGAAACTGTTACTCCCTAGTAATCTTTTATTGATAGTTGAATTGTCACACCTTATCTTAACGCGTTGTGTTTCATAAGGTCGTAGGGTGTGCCTATGCCCTTACTCTTTGAGGTTACCTTTGGGTTTAGCCTACGAATTCCGCAAGTCCTAAAAATATTTAATTCATAAACTAACTTTCACAAAGATTATTCAAGCATTAAACACAATGAAAGCCTAGTTGCATGTCACACCCTCGCCGGAGGCGGAAACACGAGGTGTAACGGAAGGGAACATAAGCACAAGATAATAGAACATACCAACATTAATATTAAAAAGAAATATTACACCATTACAATACAAGTTTAACCGTCATTGGCAAATATATTACAAAGTTTAAATTCCAAAATAATATATTTTATACATAATGATTTGTAGCGACAAGTGAAAACTTCTTTATGAAAGACTTGATAGAAAAGCTTACTAACGATCACCTGAAATGCATAAGAGAAAACGGGTCAACTATGAAAATAGTTGGTGAGTATACACGTTTAGCAAAATAAGAAAACTTCGTAATAAAATAATCAAAGATTTCGGTCAAAACGATGGTCCACAAAGCAAAGGCATTGTGTATCCACTCAGTTCCAAATTCACCATACAAAACTTGCAACCTCAGTGCAGTACACAAACCCATTGCACAAAAATATAGTCGTCCAAGTAGTCAAGTGTAAGTGGTCATAATAGTTCACAATATAGTACCAAGTATATAATAATTCAGGGATGCTCCTAACATGGGACACTTTGCACTGCTCCAACAAGGGAGACTCCTTTGTCACTCGACCACCTAGACGAGATTTATTGAGACCGCTCCACCAATAAGGCGAGACTTCTTTGTCACTCGACCATCTAGACGAGATTTATTGAGACCGCCACCAATAAAGCGAGACTTCTTTGTCACTCGACCACCTAGACGAGATTTATTGAGACCGCTCCACCAATAAGGCGAGACTTTATAGTGATGCTCAACATGGGAGACTTTGGGACAAGGTCATAACACGTACGGTTCAATAAGTTCAAATAAGTCATAAATTCGTAATTAAGTTCAAAGATTTGATTCAAGTTCAAAAGTTCAAGCCAAAATAGTTCACAAGTTCTAGTCAAAAGAGTTCACAAAGTAAGAATCAATTTAATTCAAGTATGGTTCATGCATTCAGCCCCAAAACAATTTAAAGCATTTAAAAAAAGGGAGTCTGTGAATACTCACTTGATGAATAGATGTGACGACAAAAGTGAGTACACCGAGGTATAATGTGATGCTTTAACCGGGACCTATTACGAATGATATGATATGTAATGAGTTGCAATGTAATGTTATGCATGCATTTCAGTATGTTATTTATACCATTTATGGGGTTTTGAAAATAATACTCTTCGTCGAAAAATACTCGTTTGACGTCTTGACTATCCAAAAATCACTTTACAATTATTTACGTCAAAATGTCATCCTACAATGGTTTTGTAATGATTTATAGTGAAATTATCACTTTTCATCGTAAAACAATGTCGTCGGAAATTTCATAAAAGTGACAAAAATGGCTCAGAAAAACTAGTCGTAAACGGTGTATGTCGATCGTTAGAAAACGAACTCCGACGCGGTTTTGGAAAGTTTGTATCAAAATCTAAAAGTTTCAGTTCAGGAGTTTTCGTCATAGTGGTCTCGAACATAAAGATAATAAGGGTTAAAGATGGTGATTTTAGTTACCGTAACACTTATCTCGTAAAAATAATATAGTTTTTCAGAAAATAATAGTTACGGCAAGTTTATGAAAACGTGCATATTTGTAAAAATACATTCCTTGTGAAATTTGAGTGATAAAATAATTATCGAGTAATTTTTAAGAAAAGTGTCGTAATAATATTAATTTAACGATTTATGTACCAAATAAATTTAAAACATTAGGAAAACTCAAAATATAGTTTATATAACTAACTGTAAGTATAAAAATACCCCGGGATCATTTTTGAAAGTAACGGATTAAATATTTAAAATAATAACTCACGCGATAACGTTTATTAAATATAAAAATTACGCGTTAAATGTGAAATGAAATGCCATGAATGAATTAATATGATGCATATATAATTTAAGAAATGACCGGAATTTGAGAATTGTGACATTGCACTCCTAAGCCAATTACAATTAAGATAAGAGACAACCTAACAATAATTAATAACTAGATTTTGTAGATCTAAACAAACACGCAAGAAATTTAGCTAGACATGTTAAACAAGCAAGCATACACACAATCAATTGAAGACATAATGATAATTTGGATTAAAACACTTATCTCGATGTGTAAAATAGGGTTTGAGACCCTATGATATTGTCCAAGTCGGACTACAAACGTTTAGGGTTTTTACTCCAAAAATCTACCTCCCTAAATGCAGAAAAATCGAATTCTATATATAGATTTACAAGTGCGACGACGTTGTAACAACCTAAAAATTTTCACATTAGTATTTACCCAATACTCCTAATAAATATCTTTCCTAAAATATCTAGATATTTTCTTATAAATATCTAAATAAATATCTGGATATTTTTCTAAAAATATCTAAATAGATATCTAGATATTTTCTAAAAATATCTAGATATTTTCTAAACAAAATATCTATATATTTTATAAAATTTTCCTATAAATAGAAAGAAAACTAATTTTATTTTTCACAAAATAAAACACCCACAAACTCTCTCATCCTTGTGATGTTCGACCATAGGAAAAAAAGGAGGAAGAAATATTCGGGTTTAGCTTATTTTAGTGTTATTACAGGTTTACACGGGTTTATAAACTAGTAATTTGGAGTTCTGGAGTTCTACCCAGGTTTTGAGATATTAGCTATCACCAACATCGTCTACTTGTAAATCAAGTATTAAGGTGAGTTCATGGCCACTCTTTTAATTGTTTTGAACTATCTTTGGGGGATATACATGATTTTAACTGCTTTTATAACAATCATGATTATTTGTAAACTATATGTTGTATATGAACTAAATGTTTATTTATACTAAGTAACAGTATTGCCATACTTAGACTTTCGATACCATGGACCATTAAGCACTATGCGTAGTGAGCACGAATATTATCGTTAGATTTATTTGGGATTAATGTAACCATTAAGTTGACTCAGTTAGAGCAAACAAATGCAACAAACATTTGAGAAAACTAGGTATAAGAGCAGATTACCTACTAGGCTATGATTGCAACAATTATTCCAATTTCTATTAGTACGAGATTTACATTTTGGTTTCATAAAGATAGTGCAATAACAAAGCTTTTTTAAATGCAGAATATACAAAGCATCATTGGTGGTCCCACTTGGTAGATTTTCGAGGTTATCGACATCTACAAAATGGGATGATTTCATGTACGTGGTATAAGCTATGTGATCTAATGGACTTGGTGTAAATCTCGAAACTAATAGAATTGGTATAATAACAAACCAACGGACTTGGTACAATTGTGAACAAATCAAAAACATAAATTTAAGGTTTCGATGTCAAGAACTAAGAGCAACAGAAACACTACCTACATGTGATATTGTATTTAGTACAATAGTTATACACTTGGAATCCTAGAAAACTACAATTACTATTTATTTATACTAGTAATGATGATTTTTACAAAGTCTTCACATTATTTTTTTATAAACTCTATGAACTCACCAACCTTTGTGTTGACACTTTTAGCATGTTTATCTCTCAGTCCATAATGATGATTAGGCCGCATATTCAAAAAGGCTATAAATTTTATTATCATTCAAACCTTATTTAATAAACTACTTAAACCACCGGACCTCATTTTGTAAACTCCCAAATTGAATGATAAAATCTTTTAAAACGACTCAATTAGAGTTCGCTTTCTATTGTTATGATCTGCAGTGCCGAAGTAACACCCAGTTTGAATTCCTCCACAGACACAATTGTGGGTGTTACGTGCATCACCTTATATGCGGACACCGCCAACCTACCATTAGGGTTTTCGTCTTGGCCAAGTCATCGATGGGACGGACACGCCGTTGGTTTATTGGGACATCGTCGATTTCGATCTCAGATGAAAAGTCCGAGTGACGCCCTTCTTTTCAAAGCCTCGCTTCGCCGTGTTGTACAAAAATTCCAAGGCCTCGGGTGCATGTTTTTATCAAGTCTCAGATAGAGGACGACGCTTTGGTTGACGCCGTTGAGTTCGGGTTTGAGCAACATGAGTGGCGCGATCTTGATTTTTCTTATGTTCATTTTCACTACCCAAAATGCTTCATTCCAATATTTTGCTTCCAAGAGACTTAAAAAGTGAAAAGGAACGAAATTAAGCAGCAACTATAAAAGTGGTCGATTAAGGGCTTAAATGACCCCTTACAAGTGTACGTTTTAAATCCTTATCAGTTGGCATGACAGGTTTTCGTCATCTTCAGATCTATCAATATCTCTTAAGTAATTAATTCCACAAAGGTCATTAGTAGCAGTAGGGGTGCACTGCTCCTCCTCTGGCTTGTCTTGTGCAAATACGGCTTTACATGCAACAACTTCATAATTCCTTGTCCCGAGATTCTTAGCCATCTGCCCAATTTGGGTTTCTAGGTTTTTAATTGCGGCATCCTGTTCCCGTAGCTTCATATATGTGTCCTCTTTCACCTTGACCATCCATTCTTTGAATGCATTATTTTTAGTAGATTCCTCGATGTGTTTATGCACCAACTCATCAAGACTCGGTTTAGAAGGGTTGTTATTGATTCTCGTATAGTATCCCGGGTCCTTTTACGGTATTTAGCCTGCTATCATTATATCAGTAAACGCCTACCATTCCCATATTTTACCTCTTTAACTCTCTTGACTACTTCTTTAAACGGGCATTCCTTGGCAAGTTGAGTGCCATTATTTATTGCAACAAACTTGTATAGAGTGCACATTTTCTTTTAGTTTCTTCATGTCTCTACCAAGACTCTTAAGTTTGTTATTTATTGTTGCAAGACCTTCCGTACTCCCACTTACACTTCTATTGCTTCCTCCGTTGTGCCACTTATGAGAGTGGTCAGCCATTTTTTGAATAGCCTCCAAAGCTTTTGTAGGAGTCATTCCAGGAATTGGTCCCTGCGAATCGAGCATTTGTCTTAAGGAGATGTTCAAACCATTGTAGAAGACATTCACCTTTTGCTGGCTATTAAGGTCATGAGTAGGGCATTTGTACATGAGTTCTGTATCTTTCCTGTGCCCGTACAATGTCTCATCGCCTCCTGCTTGAAATTATGGATTTCCTCAAGTTGCTTTGTTGTCCTAGACGGAGGACAATACTTTTGAATGAAGTACTTTTTTAGGAGAGCCCATGTATTAACGGTCTCGGTGGGCAATCTATCGATCCATCTTTTAGCAACTCCAGTGAGTGAAATAGGGAACACAAGTAATAACATGAAACATCGTTAGAGACTCTTGGAATTTTAAATAGGCTGACAATGTATTTCACGTTATCCACGTGCTCGTAAGCATCATCGGTAATGCTTCCGGAGAAGGGATTCGCACAAAGGTCCCACATGAATTGTGGTTTGATTTCGAACTGAGCGTCGTCAACAATGGCCTGCCTAACAAGTCCCGACCCCTATTCATCTCGAGTCATAGCAAGATATTCCTAGAGGGCGAGGTTATCAATGTCTACAACCTCCATGGTACCTGAAACTTAAAAAGAATCGTGAGAAAAAAAGAATTCAAAATAAAACAAAAATAAAGGACTTAATAAATATCCTAATATAACTCCCCGGCAGCGGCACCAAAAACTTGATGCAGGTTTTCTGACCAGGTTTTAATATTTATAGTGTCTCGTTTACCTATGGTCCACCTTATGCACTCACGGGCAATGTACCCAGTCGTGTGTAGTGTAATAATCATTAAAACCTAGGTCATCCCAAGTGCTATGTGAGCGGATTGTAATTAAGTCTATGTGTCACTATTTTAACTGGTTTAAGGTTTGAAATGATTAATTAAATAATGAACAAGAAATAAAAACAAGTAAAGAAAATAGAGGTTGTGATCTTACATTAGTTAATACTATTAGACTTGTCATACATTGGTAAATACTTTTGTAGAAAGCAACTAGTTGGTCAAAAACTCCTTTATAGGCTACTTGCCAATTAATGCGATCTTACATATTCAGAATTGCTAATACATGTAAATGCAAACGAAGGTGACACATAAATCATTTTCCACTTCTATATATACATTTTCTAAATTATAACTAAACACATAAATCTTTTTTAATTCTCTAACCACGCCCACCACGACCACCACCACCATTACCACCAACACCACCACCACCAAGGCCAAAACCAACTCATGGTGGCATAACACGGTGAATGGTTAATGTAAACCGATGAAATTGAGTTGTTACTTCCATTCCTAGAAAGTGGGTTGTTGCAGTGTGCTAGTCTCTTTTGAAAAGGAGCGAAAACATGAAGAAAACGACAAAGTCAAGATTTGGCCGATTTCTACCCACGGCCCAAACTATAGAGGGCCACACATCACAAGGATTTCTAAAAATTCTCAATGCGGCTCATGTCATATTTTGGTTTTACAACATGACGCGCCACGCCTTATTCCGGAGGGCGGCCCTTTATTTTACCCCATCACCAAGACTCATTCCAAGACGACGTCCTTAATGAAGCCATACGTCACACCCATTCTCAACACACTGCCCAAGGATGACTTGTCCACAACTAAACCCTAATGAGCTACACCAGACGTATCCATCAAAAGGCAGGAGTGTTATAGTGTATATCTATATATAGACTTCGAAGTTTCTGTATTTGGTGTGTAATATTTTGGAGAGCAAACTTATTACGTTCATAGTCCGACTTGGGTAGTATTTTACGGTTCCAAACCCTTCTTTACACTCAAATATAAGTTTGTTTATCCAATCTATCACCATGTTTATCCTATGTTCAATTTTTTGTTTGTGTTCATGTTTATCTATCATGCGTAGCTAAACTATTCTTGTGTTTGCTTAGATCTATGAAACCTAGTTGTTGATTATTTTTAGGTTGTCTTTTGTTTTAATTGGTAGACGCTAGAGTAAGGAAAACTGGCTTCTTCTTTAATTGTTGCGAGCTTGAACGTCCTAAATAGTAAAATGCTTGAGAGTGCACTTGAGCCATCGTTATGTTTATTGCGTGAGTTGTAGCTTTAGGATAATAGAGTATTTGGGGGAGATACTACGGTACTTGGCGATGCCGGATAGTCTAGAGGAGAGTTACAATTCATAGAACTACGAAATTAGGCACCCTCCTATGACTAACACGGAATACAACGCACCAATTAGAATGAGCATGTGACAATTCAACCGACCAATAAGAGATAACTAGGGAGTAAGAAAATCTAAGTAAACACGCTTTTAATTATCATACGAAACACAATCAATCAATACATAGCTATTTTCCTTTTCATTAGTTAATTAGTTTTAATTTTAATTAATAAGTAGTTAAAATTGGTAGAATTACCACCCCCACTCCTAAACCCTGAGTTTTTTACTTGTTTTCTAAAAAAAATATAAAAAGCTAAAAAGAATCACCTTCAACCTCACCTTCTCGTTATACATCTCTACTAGCATCTCTATTCCCCTAGAGAACGATCAACCCCCTGGGCTTACACATACTACACTGCAACGATTAGGTACACTGCCTAGTGGGTTGTAAAGTTTGCTCGTAGAAAAGGAAGTATTTTGAACCCGAATCACGCATCAGTATGTATGAGATGGGTAAGTAAATAGTGAGAAATGACCTTATATTTATAGGTAAAAAGGCATATGATCCATCCAAGGGATGCGGCCCACTGGTTTGACAAATCCGTATTTTTGCTTAAGAAATCTTTCAAGATCTTATGTAATCTTGCAAGATATGCACAAATTTTGCAAGATATGTCCAAATGTAGCAAGATACACCCAACATATCAATGATGTCATGCATGAGGTAATAACTTATATTTAAATTATGATTAAAACAAATTTATAAGTATTTTGTATTTACTTGCAATGTTTATACCTTTATAAAAATGATTTTGATTACTTAGAAAACTATAGATTGAAATACTTATGCAACTTAAGTTTTACATCAAATGATTTTACGATTGCAAAATGTAGAAAGATTGTAAGATATAAATAAACGTTTTTACGGCTTATTTGTATTAACACAATCAATTCCAGTATATCTCCCAAATTCATTAGTCGATGGTTGGTCACTCGAAGTCCGTTTAGTGCTTTCTTGTCTTAAACTATAAAAATAAGCCAAGCATCGGATCCATGGTAATATTTGTAGAAAACGAGGAAGAACTTCGAACTCGCTGAAACATTTGTTGAATCATATTTATTAAAATAAACATCAAATAAATCTTTAAAACATTTGGTAAAATAATTTTTTGCATTGTTTGCAAAGTAAACGTTTTCGTGATGCAAATCCAAATCAATAGAAATTAAGTAGTTCCACCCCGCTAATGTTAAAGCATGGGTCAATGCGGCAGCACAAGTAATTACCGGTGGAATTTTTTTGAAATGTTTTCTAAGTTTTTCTTTCATGGGTTCAACCATACTTGCAAATAGTGGACCATTAATTCACATTAGCCTAATTTTGAACACATCATAAAATTATGGTAAATACCTACTTCGTCACACAATAACTATCCGCAAACATAAAGCACACAATTTAAGAAAAGTAAAACAAATACGATGGTCGGACATAACTAAACCTGAACAAAAGGAGTAACATATAAACTCAAAACAAAAGGAGTAACATATAAACTCAAATCATTCGAGTCTTTCGCAACTAACCTAACATCAAAATCACATTTTCAATCCTACCCATTTCTCAAAAACATCAAATTTAACCAAAACACAAGAAGAAAAAACATTAAACAGTAAAAAGGGTAAAAAAAAAAGAAAGCAAGAAAATTGCTTTGACATTGGAAAAATCTTTAAGGGGTTTAATATGTGTTTTGAAACCACAAACATTGAAACAAGATTTAGTTATCATTAAATTGTTTTGATTTGTCAACCCTTTTGGTGAATATGTCATTTCCCTTTGTCAGTTTAATATGAAATTCACAAGTTCTTGATTTTCTGGGCATTTTACTTGGTTCATTTTGGGTCAGTTTAAGGTTTTGAAAATTGGGTTTTGATGATTGGCGTGTTTGTTTTGGAGATTTGGAGTGTTTGGAAATGAGATTATGGGGGTACTCCCGCGTGTGTTTGATTTGAAGTGCAGAGAAAGTCAAAGTGAATGTGTTGTTGTTTGTGGTTTTGTCCCTTTGGTTCTCATATTATGTAGTTATGTGATGTCAATTCATCATCAATTTATTTTATTCCACTTTTTTGTCTCTCTCATTGTTCACATACACCAACAAAAAAACACACACTTGAAAAAAAATAATAGCGCTACACTTTTCAACAAATCAAATATTATAACCAACTACTAAGACTACCCGTATCAGGGTCGTGAGCAGCTCGGTGAGAGAGCAAACTCACGTGCCACCCCCTACGGCTAATGTCGGTCACGCGCGAAACAAAGGAAAATCCACTCACGATGGTGAGGTTTTATCTATTCGGGTTGTGTAAAAAAAGTGCCCCCCAACACTTCCAAACGGGTATATGTTTTTTCTTCTTAAAAAAAAAATCCTCCAATACCATTTACCTATTAATACCTTTTAAACTTTAACATTTTAAACGCAACTTCTTTATTACTAAAAAACAACTAATATCTACCAAAAATCTTATGTGTTGTTCGCTTTCACATACCATCGATGAAATCAACAATCTATCAAATATTCGAAGAACTATATTACTTTAAGCTAACGTTTGATAGCGTAAAGTATCACTATTAAAAAAACTGCAACTGTGTTGCAACCCGTTTGTCTGGCGAAATCTTTTGCTTGCATCGAACATCATTGGCAAGCTAAAAACATAAATTGAGATATAAGAACATACCCTTAATTAGCTTTGAAACTCTGAAAACTATCAAAAAGCTACATCGAAGAACAACAAAAGGCAAAGACGCTAACATTTTTATATATATCCTTTCAATCTCACTTCTACACCAACACATTATCCATACATCGGAAAAAACTATTGTAGACACAGGAGGTTCTAAACCGAAAAATCAGATTCCTTCTTTTAAATAATAACACTTATGAAATAAGCACTTGTGACCCAAAAACAACAGAACCAAATAGAAAATCACAAAAAAAAAAAAAATAATAATAAAAAAAAAATAATAAAAAATAACCATTCAGAAGCTATAGTAATAATGGCATTCATAATATGACAACTTACAATTATACTATAGGAATCTAACATTTTACCAAATCCTGTTTCTGATATGTTAATACATGTAACTGTCAAAAATGTACTCAGTCAATTACATTTCTTACCACAACCACCTGAAACACCAATCAGCATAACTAAATATTTGCTAGATGAGAACCCCTGAAAAATGTCGATTAATCATTGATATTACTCGACGATAGTCCGGGTGCAAATTTACAACTGTCACTCTTATTGCATGCATCTAGCCTGCCATTGACATGAACAACAAAACTTAACAATTAATTAAACACAAAAATAAGCTAAATTAAGCACAAACCAATCTCAAAACAAAACCATAACCAAACAACACCCCATTAGTCCATAAACACCTAAAACAATCAATAACTAAATATTTGCTAAATAGGAACCACCATTGACACACACCTAAAATAACCAATACCTAAGTATTTGGTAGATAAGAACCAGAAAAAATAGTGATCTAACATTGATGTTACCGGATGATAGTTTGAGCGCAAACTCACAACTATCACTCTCATTACATGTATCCAACTTGCCATAAACATAACAAACAAAAATCAACAATCGACAACCAAGTATTTGATAGATAAGAAGCAAAGAGAATGACGAACAATCATCGACATCACCTTATATTGTGAGTGCTTACTTACGACTGTCACCCAATTACACAAATCCAGCCTGCCATAAACGCAAGCAACATAAATCAACAACTAAATTAAGCACAAAAGTAAGACGAATCAAACATTACAAAACATAACAATAACCAAGTAAAACAGAAAACACCTACAAAAACATGCCTGAGTTTCTTAATTGTTACAATTGATGAAGTCACTCCAAATTTAAGCCAAATGCAAAATTTAACCTGAAGCTCGAATTGAAAATATATGGAGGTGTTGAGTGTGCATTCAAAGGACACATATCATTTTCTGGCTAATCAGATTTACCAAGCTGCTTCCGACACACAAAACCCACTAACTATTTTTTCTAATCCCTCTGCTTCCACTGGCTCGGCTCAATGAGTGAATAGTGCCGGCCCTGTTTCAATTCACAATGCAGATTTCCGCCTCCCTCGATCCGACCTCTCAATCAACGGTTTTGGAACAATGCCGGCTCCAAGTTCCACTTTAATGAATGTTATATATTATTATTTTTACATAGCCCACTTTTTTTACAACACAATATGACACGATAAGGATATAATCAACCAAAATTTTATCGTATTAATTTTAATCAAAAGGTTTTAGGAGATTTCTGTTCAAACTTATTTGTGAGCTTATTTAATTTTGACTTATATTTCATAAGCTTAATTTTTTCAACGTTATGGCTACTTATTTTGTAAGTATGACATAAAATTTAACCTTATAAAATACTTCTCCCGTCTCAAAATTATTTTCTACTGATAAAAAACACACAATTAAAAAAAATGCATTTATTACTTATTTGATTTCTACTAAAAAAATAACAGTTTTACCTTTTGATAATTAATTAATTAATGTCTTCAATTAGTTTTGTAAGTAATAATTTTGATTAAAAGTAACACGGTAAACCTAGGCAATTCCATTTTATAATTTTTAGGGTATACAAGGTGCAGTTTAGTTGGGGGTATAAGGGGGAATTGAATGATAGGATGTTATTCTTAATTGTTTGGTAGCTACTTAAAAAAAAGGCAATAGTATCGGCTTTAAAATGTCATTCCATGCTATACACATTACCTTTGAACGATTCCATCTTACACACGAATGTGAGTCAGACACTTTCTTTTTTTTTCTTTGTCATTTAGTTACAAGTCTTTTAAGTTAAATAAATAAATATATAAATTAAATAATTATTAATTTTCTCTTACCTCATTTTTTTTTCAAACATTTCCTAAATCCGAATCTGAATACAATTTCAATCCCGGTTACAAACCAAACGAGCCAAAGTACTAAAAAATAAGCCTTGCCAAGTTAAAGAAACACCCCTGGTGTACATGAAAATAAAATAAAATAAAAAGTAGTTTTATCCTAATAGTTGAAGGAACAGATAAGTGGCTCGAGAAGGCACATACTTACCACCACCACCACAAACCCACCGGAAACAACCGTACACGTATGCAACTTCTCTCTTAACTAAACGAATTACCATTTTAACTGAGGAGCTGTTTATGTTACTAGGTTCTAGTCTTTGGGTACTATTATAAGTAGCTTATTTGTTTTTGGCTTATTAAAAGAAGCCCATAAAAGAAGCACCTTCTTAGGATAACTTATCTCATTGTGATAGAGGAATAAGTAGTTTTAGAGGGTGTTTGGGGAATTCTTGCTTAAGTGCTTGTATGTTTGTTCTTAGAGCCGATAAGGCGATAAGTAGTCTTTGTGTTTGGGTACGACTGATTTTCTCCTTATTCTGTAGTAAATAAGCACTTCAAAGTTTATAAGCACTTTAGAATTAAGTACACGGTTTTATTTACTCCAAAATTAGGAAAAAGAGGTTTATCCCCTGCGTTAAGAATAAGTAGTCAAACACCTAAATAAGCAAAATCCCAAACATACTCTTAAGCAATTTTTTAGAGGGATTAGTTTTCGTGTGTATGGCCGATGGCGTGGTTGGATACAAGGATGGTGCACCCTATGTCCCTATCATAGACTCATAGTTTTCTCATCACATATATCATAACATAACAAGTTTAGGCTATTACATTCGTATTGAGTATACCCTTCTAGATTAAGTGCTCAATTAAATACGCTTCATGCTTTAGTTTACAAGTAATTGCCTTTTTCCAATTTATTGACTAAATCATGTAGTTGTTGGTGTTTGGGTTAGCGTATTTAATAGAGGTTATGCTTATTAGCTTATCCGCGTATGAGCTAAATAAGCTCTTTTAGATAAGCAAAGCCACCATGGTTGTTAGAAAACAGCTTATTTGCACAATTAAGCTGTTTGGATACTCAAAACAGCTTATTGTGTTTGATAAAGGAATAGGCCCGTAAACTGCATAAGTAGGCTTTATCCAAACACCCTCAATATGTTAATTTGCTTGATTATTCGACATAAATCATACAATTGGTACCATTGTGTTTGAAGAGACAGTTAGTAGTATCATTTTCAGCTGTTTCTTTTGTAAGTTATGATATGAACTTGCTGAATGCGTATCCATTACTATTTCTAAGGTTCTTGTGACGATTTTTTTTTTCATCACTTCTAGTTGCAGGAGAATAATGAACTCGTCGATATAAACACAAACCATCTAATTTGATATAATATCATTCGCAATATATTATGGACAACTTTTCCTTTGCATCCTCCACCACGCACTACTGCTCTACATTTTCAGGCAAACCATACTCCGTATCCGCCACCACTCTCCCTTACCACCCCATCACCACTGCTTGCTCCCAAGACTCTGACAACCCAACCAGCACCTCATCATCCCTTCGCCGTCCCACAAATAACAAGCCCTTTAAACCAATCATCAACTCACCAGCCAATCCCAACCCTCCAAAACCCAAACCCCGCAAACCTAATCCCCTTCAAACAATTCTTAACCCCAAAAGACACCAGGTTGATAATAAATCACAAACCCTAACAGATAAGCTCTGGTTAACTAGCAAACTCTCCCCACCGCCGCCACCTTCACCACCAGCACCTACTCAACCGCTACAAGATTCCTCCACTTACGAACATTTGGATATAGATAGTTCTAGTAAATTGGTATCTACGAACCAGTACAGAGAAAAGGGAAAATATTTGTGAAGTCTTCCACTATGGATTAAGAAAAACGAGCTTACAGAATTCTTTAGGCAATTTGGACCAATAAAGAATGTGATACTAATAAAGGGCTATAATGAGACGGAAAAAAACATGGGGTTTGGGTTTGTAATATATGGTGGCAAAACTGCTGAACAGTCGGCTATAAAGGCGGTCGAGTTTGATGGTATGGAGTTTCATGGGCGGGTATTAACTGTGAAACTTGACGATGGGAGGAGAATGAAGGAGAAGTCTTCTGATAGGGCTCGGTGGATTGAAGGAGATGATAGTATAGATTATAAGTCAAAATGGCAAGAGGAAAGAGATGGTTCACGAAAAGAGCTTAAGAAGGTGTTGGAGACTCAACCAGAGAATTGGCAGGCTGTTGTTGACGCTTTTCAAAGGATTAAGAAGGTAATTATATTCGTTTTATTAATACCAATGCATATCATGAATGTCAATGAAATGCACACGATGTGTGTTGTGTATTAGTTCAGTTTTTTTTCCTTCTCTAAATTTCGATTGTTATAGCCTTCCAGGAAAGAGTTTGGGTTGATGGTTAACTATTATGCGAGGAGAGGTGACATGCATCGTGCGAGAGAAACCTTTGAGAGCATGCGAGCCAGGGGAATTGAGCCAAGCTTACATGTATTTACCAAGTAAGCGACCCATAACCTCTTTCTTTTTCGGGAGTTGTTTTTCAGTGATTTCTGCCTTTTTGCTCACAGTGCCAAATTATATTAGAAAGAAAGGGATTTAAATAAATATTATTTATCGTTTGTATACCATTTTCCAGCGTTAAAGTAACTTATTTTATGCAGCCTAATTCACGCTTATGCAGTTGGTAGAGATATGGAGGAGGCACTTTCTTGTGTAAGGAAAATGAAAGACGAGGGAATTGAAATGAGTTTGGTGACATACAGTATCCTTGTGGGAGGATTTGCTAAAGTTGGCGATGTAAAGTAAGTAAATGCACTCACACATATACATATATGTATACGTTATGGGGAGTCAATGCTCAGTAGTTGCGTAATTTGGTTTAATGTTTTTCCTCAATTGTGCTCAAGTTTATTGTTTCTATCGTTTTGTCGGAAGTGCTGCAGATAAATGGTTTAAGGAGGCTAAAGAGACGCAGACAACTATGAATGCCATCATATACGGAAACATAATCTATGCTCATTGGTGAGTACTCCTTTTATAGTATATGGTAAGAGTGAGAATGTTTTCTTATTTGCTTGAAACTGCATGATTCCTAGAAATTATGGCACTTACATGGTTATAGGCCTGGGTTGGCCTAGTGGTAACTTACAGGTGTCTCCCATTTAGAGAAGGACGTTTTGACACATTTCCCTATAATGGGTTGATTTGGGTAGTATTTTATGGCAAACAAGTCAAGCAGGTTAAATGTAAAAATTAGCTAAAATGGAAATGGGTCAAATGGGTTGGCCATAGTGTTGTTAAATGCTAAAAATCTCCTAAATCGCCCTTATTAAACGATATTAGGTTATTACTTAAGCAATATAATTATATTGTTTTTTTTTTTAATTATTGGAATACACTATTTATTTTCAATTTGATAAATGGGCAAATTTTGATGGGTTGACCTAACGTGATCTGTTTGGCACATTAAAACCTCACCCATTTGGCCCAAACCCGTTTTGACCCGTTAACCAACCCTCCAAGCTTGGTGACGAAACAATCTAAATTTCGCGAGACCAGCGTGGAGAGGTGCTTCGCTTAACTAATTGGGTTAAATGTGCGAAACCATGGAGTTCAAAAGGGGGAAATAATGAGAAGTTAGTCATCTTTTGAAAATGTTTGTTCTTTTCGATGCTATATATGAATTTAAATTTTGTGGCATTACACCTTAACATCCTTTATATTACAGCCAAACCTTCAACATGGAGCGTGCAGAAGCATTAGTAAGGGAGATGGAGGAAAAAGGCATTGATGCTACAATTGATATTTACCATACGATGATGGATGGCTATACAATGATTAAAAATGAAGACAAATGTCTTGTGGTATTTAAAAGGCTTAAGGTAAGAGTTTCTGTTTTTCTGTAAATATTCGTAAAAGAGAAAACATTAATTAACCTCAATCTCTTGTAGGAATGCGGCTTTACCCCAACAGTAATCACGTATGGATGTCTTATAAATCTTTACACGAAGGTAACTTCAAGTATTTTTTTTCTATGTGATACCATGGTTCTCTTTTCATTTTATGACTCGTGAATAACTTCTGCAGATGGGAAAAGTTTCAAAAGCAATGGAGGTCAGTGAAACAATGAAATCCAATGGCATCAATCATAACATGAAGACATACTCAATGCTGATTAACGGATTTATAAAGTTAAAAGACTGGGCTAATGCATTTGCAATATTTGAAGATGTGGTAAAAGACGGTTTAAAGCCCGATGTTGTGTTGTACAATAACATCATTACGGCATTTTGTGGGATGGGAAACATGGATCGCGCAATTCGTACTGTCGATGAAATGCAAAGAATGAGATATAAACCAACTTCACGAACATTTATGCCAATCATTCATGGTTATGCAAGAGCTGGTGAAGCTAAAAGAGCTCTTGAAGTGTTTAATATGATGAGAATGAGTGGATGCATCCCGACCGTACATACATATAATGCTCTAATTCTTGGTCTTGTTGAGAAACGGCAGGTATGTTATGCTAAAAATGTTGGATTTTTTGATGTGCATCTTGAAAGTGACTGATATTGAATAATTGTAATCAAATTGTCTATAATGAAACATATTTGTCAATTACAAAATGCAAATCCAACACAGATTCTTATACCTGTGAATTGATAAGTTTGTTCTATTTTTTTGAAAGATGGAAAGGGCGGTAAAAATATTAGATGAGATGTTGCTGGCGGGGGTTAGTCCAAACGAACACACATACACCACAATCATGCATGGTTATGCATCATTGGGTGATACTGGAAAAGCATTCGAGTACTTTTCTGTACTTAGAAACGAGGGATTGGATCTTGATGTTTTCACATACGAGGCATTACTCAAGGCATGTTGTAAAGCTGGGAGGATGCAAAGCGCCTTAGCAGTGACCAAAGAAATGCATGACCGTAATATTCCAAGAAATACTTTTGTTTACAATATACTTATAGACGGGTAAGAATTGCTTCAAAATATATTTTTTTTTTTTATTTTATTTTATTTTATTTTTTTATGGAGTGATAACAGAATGAAGTGAGCAATGGGTGATTTGTAATATTAGTATTAGTTCCAGGAAAAATTTCACTGAATTGCTTAACGAGTACATAGCAAACGTTCAAGAAAGATGCAATATATAGATCTCTATGACTGAACTCCTTTTTTTTCTTTGAAAGTAATCTTCTTTTTCCTTGTAGGTGGGCTCGAAGGGGTGATGTTTGGGAAGCAGCTGACCTATTGCAACAAATGAAGCAAGAAGGGGTC
This sequence comes from Chrysanthemum makinoi, assembly GCA_910596185.1. Classification (NCBI taxonomy): domain Eukaryota; kingdom Viridiplantae; phylum Streptophyta; class Magnoliopsida; order Asterales; family Asteraceae; genus Chrysanthemum; species Chrysanthemum makinoi. The sequence continues at coordinate 39,334,629 of OU343220.1, read as the reverse complement.
CAACCCGACATCCGCACATACACATCTTTAGTTAACGCATGTTGCAAAGCAGGAGATATGATTGTAAGTTTTCTTCTATATAAATTACTCGCCTCTTTATTGTATTTAGGGTGTTGGGTTAAATAATAAATACCTCCGAGAGCGTCTTTGAATGTTTGTTCTGAAACTGGTTTGTGATATCAAATAACCAGATCATATATAAGGAGCACTAAGAATTGCTCGGTGCTCTTATGCTGTTTGAAGTTGTTATACACCAATGTACATTTTCATTTGTCCCGTGTTGGTCATTATCCTGTTTGGGTCATTTTGTAACCAAAGAACACTTGCAGTTGCAACAACGGATTTGAAAAACGATACAGTACTTTTTATACAGATACGGTAAGTTTATAAATAAAATATATTATGGCTAAGTTTGTCGATTACAAAATGGCCAAAATTTACACAAAAACATCTTTATATGACCCCCACATGGACCAAAGAAAATACACCGACTCAAACGGGACAAATAAGAAAAATCGTATAACAATGATAAGAATTAATAGTTCAAATGACCGAAAAACAGTTTTGTGAACCAATTAAGAGACGCGTATTAAATGAGAGTAAAAGTATATCAGGCCAGGACCAAAAGAATCGGTAAATTGATAATCTTCTATTGCTCTTACATTATCAGTGTTGTAACATTTGATTATTCTGAGTGCAGCGAGCAGAAAAAACGATCAGAGAGATGAAGTCTGCAGGATTGAAACCAAATCTCAAAACATACACAACATTAATCCATGGTTGGGCTCGTGCTTCACTTCCCGAAAAAGCATTAAAATGCTTTGAAGACATGAAACGAGCTGGATTAAAACCAGACCAAGCGGTATACCACTGCTTGATGACATCTCTACTTTCACGAGCTTCAATAGCTGAAGACTATCTATACTCGGGCATTGAGCAAATCTGTTCAGAAATGGTGGAGTTGGGTTTGACTGTTGACATGGGGACTGCAGTCCACTGGGCCCGGTGTTTACGCAAGATTGAAAGAGGCGGTGGAGATATTACCGAAGCCCTTCAGAAAACGTTCCCGCCTGATTGGAATTCTCAAGATACGCTAGATGAAATTGCGTGGGTTGAAAGAAGTGACAATGAAGATGATGAAGATGAGTTGCTTTCGGATAGGGATTCTGAGGGTGATTATGAGTTTGATGCATGACTTTGTTATTAGATGTATATTTGGATAAATTTTTCGCTGTATTATGCTATGTAACTTGTACATTTTTCAATGGAAATTGTACATGTTCTCGATATTTTATCTATAGTAAATTTTTTCGCTAGAGCAAAAATGCTTTAGTTGTAATATTGTCACATGAAACGCCGACTCGTCTGCCCTTTTTGTTACGGATCACTTGTACTCAAATGTGGTGCGATCGTGATCTGGATCGCTAATTTTCGTGTTCCCGAACAATGTCGTTCAACTTACCAAAATCAACTGGTTCGGCGTACCAAAAGCCATGGGTTTGGCGTACCAATATCAATTGGCTCGTCGTACCAATATAGTGAATATACTAGGAACAATGATTTGCATCGAAAATCGGTCAAAGCTGGCTAGAATCGGTCGAATCGAAATATAAAAGATGATGAAACGCGTTTTAATGAGATACGAGTACTTATAATTTGTAAATTTATATATAAAACATATTTACATATAAAAATTAATATCAATATCGATATGTGTACAAGTATAACATGGTACATTGTACCAAATCGGATACATCATACCAAGTTATATGTTACATCAAACTGAAGCCAACCAAGAACGAACCGAAATGAGCCTACCCTTTCGTATCAAATTTTAGGGACTTAACGAACCGCGTTTCATGCGACTATGAGTTGTATCATGTATAATTGAACTAATAAAGAAAATAGTACAACTTTTTCGTATGTTTTTTTCCGGCAAATAACGATACGATATGGGAATCGCTACTATTGTTATACACAAGGTTATATGTGACGAGTCGTTGTCGATGAGCCAAATTTACGGGTTAAAAGATGTACATCCAAAAAGAAAGATGTACATTGAAACTTTATATCGTTCTCATCTTTATTGTTATACTTTTTACATTCAATTCCATCGTACCATAAAGACACATTGTTTGTAGTCATATACTAGAGGACAATTATATTCTTCATTTCTTATTTAAGGAATATAGAGTAGTACTTCAATTTCATACGAAAAATCTTGTGATTTGTTGATGAAATTAAAATACAACCCTTGATTGATGCATTGTACCTAAACTTCACAAGGTCTTATGCATCTTTAATATTAAACTAACCAAGTTAAGAGTATAAAAGCTAAAGTTGAGCAAATTGATAGTTTGTTTTGGTAAAATCAAATTAATTTTATTAAAAAAAAAAAAAAAAAAAAAAAAGCACAATAATTTTTTAGCATTATTTATATTTTTGGACTTAATTGTAAATTAACTTTATAATGTAATCGATTAATTGAATTTGTAATTAAGTCCAAACTTTTAAATATGAGCCAACTCAAATTCAAATTTATGGATTTAAACATAAAAATATGTTATTTCATAAGTCTATAAATTTAACATATTATTTATGAATTTTAAAATCTAAAATTAACAATTATTATTATTATTATTATTATTATTATTATTATTATTATTATTATTAGAAAATCATATGATTTACAAGAAATTAGTAGGGAGCCGAGATACTAACTGGGCCCCATTAGCTATAGCGAAACTAATCTTACTAAAAATATGAAGCGACAGCTGGCGTTGCTCATGTGTCTTGAGTCCTTAGAATATTATTATTATTATTATTATTATTATTATATATGTTTATTTTTTTATTTATTTATTTTTTTTAATTATAAACATCACTTTCATTGAAACAAAACGGTGGATTACACAGAAATTGGTGGGAGCCTCGAAACAATGCGGGCTCACACACCTTTAGCAATAAAACTAATCCTACGAAGATATGAGCGACTTGCGGCGCTCTCAATGTCTTGAGTTATAGAGAACAGGATCCGCTTAAGTAAGGTCACCGCGTCACCTCAAGTTCTCCTAAGGAGGAAAAATGAAAGGGTGAACCCATATCAATATGCAGTACATTTGGCTCAGTATTTGATCGCTACGTTTTGCGGCATCAATCAACACTGCGACACAGCACAAAATCCATCATACCAGTTTGTGTAAGGGGGGCGACCGCGTCAATCGACACATACGTCCGCCTCCATCGAATAGAAGCAAGATATCCTGGAAGCGTAAGACTTGCTCCCTTTCTCCACCAATCCGATGTCAACCTCTTTACTGATGAGACCTTCGAGAACAAATATCAACCAAAGTGTCGCACTTTATGTTGTGCGATGTTTAATACCAATAGTGCCAGCCACGATACAACATGGTCCGTAAATATCCTATTGAAAACCTTGGAGCAAGCTGAACACGGCATCCGAACGAGAAGAGGGAAGCCTACCTACGATAACATAGTACACATCTGTAATTCTGCATTCATAGTCTGTCCCAGCCAGCTATCGGGTTACTCGAGCCAGTCTGAAGTATGGTCTTCCATTTGCGATCTCCATAGGGCCATTTGTCTAGCAGATAGCAGAAGGTGGATACGACCTCTTTGGTGACACGTGCGAAATATCATCTGCCAATTTCTTCATGAGTTTGGGGGCAGCAATTTCACAAGAGCTACCAAAATGGTCGGTCTCCATTTTCTCGTTAAAAACATGCAGGGCATCATCAAAGGAAGATCCAGTAGCATCAATACCGGCTAGAAGAATTCAGTCGTAGGCGGCGATTGAGTCTAGAAGCAAGGAAGGCATAGTTCAAAACATCGCCAGCAGCGGCGTAAACCCCAAATTCAAAGGAAGAGTGGCTAGTCTCCATTGCCAATTTCCAAACCGGACGGTGACAATTCGCTCAAAGAGGAGCGATTGCCTCATCAAATGAAATCTGAGCACGTTCAAACCACGGGGGAACATGTGCGCATAGAAATAAAGCTTGGAAATGCCAGCACATGCAGCGAAAAGACAACTCACATTGGGGATCATTAAGCAACAGCAGCGTCCATAAGTTCGGTTTTTAGAAACTCGTTTCAAAACAAGCTTACTACTAAACTCAAGATCTACACCAACAGGCCCACCCAACAATTTTACGCCATGCAGGTAGGGCAATAGGAGGGAAAACACCTTTCGAGTCGCTTCTAGGATCTTCCCTTGGCCAAAAACCTCATTTTATCGACGTTGAGGTGCAAACCATAACGAGGTCCATCTATCATATAGCTCAAGGCTTCAACAAACAGAGTATCTCCAATGATCGTACCATCATCTAGGTACCAAGCTTGAAAAGGGAGAGAAAAGGAGTCTTTGATCTTGCGAGCCAAAGGATGTAGCACCAACGCAAAAAAGGAGGTCAAGAGATCACCTTGTTGCCTTGCGCCTTGGTGTGACCATAAAGTGTGTTCCCATAGTATAATACTTTTTGTTTGGGTAGCAAAATTCAACCCAACGTGATAGCAGGACAATGGAAGGCGAACCTCTTGTAACATAACCTCACGGTCCACAGTTGAAGGCGTTTTTGAAATCCACCAACAACATCGAAAGACCCACATCACCTCCACGGTCTTCAACAAGCCGATTCACGGCATGGAGAATGGCTTCCCTCTCAGAAACCCAACTCGAACTGAGATCATTCAAGTATCCATCTAAAGAGTAGCCAATCATAGAAGCTCCCACCTTGGAGACTAAACGCCTCGAGACAGTCCCCCACCGCAATAGGACGGATACCACCACCTGTTTGTCAGGCGGCGTGAGGAGCAGCGGCAATATACCCGAAAAGCCTTGGGACACACCATCAAGAAAAGGTTTACCACGGGTGATAGGTGATTAACTCATCGATATAGCCACAGCAGCGCGCTAAAGCAATCAAAAGGTGTTGGCACGTAAACCATCTCGGCCACAAGATGTACCACGGGGGAAGCTCTTAATCATATCAAGGACCACACAGGAGTGCAATGAGGTTATGATGATCAATAGGTATATCGGCATGAAGGAGCGGACTTGAAGGGTGCTTAGCCTTTAGGTCCTCAAGGGTAGTATCATTGTAAGGGCAACACGAAGAAGAAAGAACTCTGCAACAGCAGTATAATGACCATCAAAATCTTCCTCTACATTGCTTTAAATTACGCTCACTTACTCCAGGTTTTCCTCCTCACATTAGACCAGCAGGGAGGGTTAAGCTAAACCTCTCTAACAAGCGCAAACTACCACCGAGACATTACCCCAGCGAATGGCATTAACGATATATTCTTCTTGACGCTAAACAGTAGCAGAACTACACTCCATGTTACTCCTCGGACAATTTTAAGGAACAAAGAGGCAAGGCTAACAGCTAACCCAACAAGAAATGTCTTCAGGTGTGCAGATCACCTTATCAAGAGCTCCTTTCAAAACGCGAGAGAATCCCAAACGGCACTTTGGTGGGATGGATTTGACGTGTGCAGCCCTTTGCTTGAGCAAAGTGTCAAGTAAGTGTAGATCAAAACTAGAGTGCTCTTAGAAACCAAATCTTCAACACAAGCGGTTGAACGAAGGGGAACTTGGGGCTTAGCGAGATCAATAGCACAAATCTAACAACACCATCACAATTGTCGGGCGGCACAAAATCAGATCCATGCCGACATTTTTGGCGAAGAGTATCGTCTTAAACAAACCATTACACAACCAAAAAGACCCATACGTTTCAACGTAACCTCGGCGTCTAAAACAACCAGATTAGTGGCCAAAGAAAGTTTGGTGGTTGCAAGCGCATCCTCATTGAAATGACGATCACGAAGATGAGAAATCAACGAGGTTTTGGTAAGCCCATTCCCACTACCGTCTTGACAACCACTTAAACCAGCAAAGGGACAATGAAACCGAATAATAGCCATATATATATATATTCTTTTTCTTTTTCTTTTTTCTTTTTTTTTTTTTTTTTGCGCAAGAAAAAAAACTTAAGACTAAATTAAAAGAAATAAGAACAAAGAGCAAACATGTGGGGTCTTACTAAAATAAGAACAAAGACCAAAAGAAAAAGAAAGCCAAAGCGTGGGCCCCACCAAAAGAAACAGACAACAGACCAGCTGGAAGCAACCCGCTGTCAGAAATAAGCAACTCGCTAAAAAGCAAATCGCTACCAACATTGTAAAGCCAACTCGCTACCGATGTGCAAGACGGACTAAACCCAGGCACCACCTCCAGTACCAAACCCAGAAGCCGACACTATCTCTGAGACAAGACGTAACCAAGAAAGGGCCGGGAAAGGAAAAACTAAGAGAAAATAAAAAACCCACCGAGGAGGAGGGATGAAAGGGAAAAACTACAAGGTTTAGAGAATCAAAAGTCAACCAAGAAGAAGAAACCCAAAAGACGGACAAAAGGAAAACGCAAGGTTGAAGGGGATGAAAAAAAAAGGACATATATGAACACAAAAGTAGACAAGCTATGATCCAACATGGAGTTAAATCATCGTTGCCATAAAACTGAAGAGATCGAGGAGATCCCATCCGGTCGCCATAATCGCCAAAGAACACACACACACACGAATTGATTACAAGAAATTAATTCACTTCATTATAAAACATCACTTCATTAGAAAACCAATAGTAATTATAAGAAATTGGTGGGAAGCCGAGACACTAGTTGGGCTCCCACTCCTTTCTGAATACAAAAGCTAAGTCTGTGAAAAATAAAAGCCCCACTCTTGACATTATTCGAGTGGCTAATAGCAACAGCTTAATACGTGAAAGCGTGTCCAAAGCTTCCGTGTCAAGCTCCCCAAATGTAGAAGGCAAATGGGATAAACTTGTAGCCATTTTCTTCACATTTGGACACTTATTTCTTTTCTTCTTCTCCACGCTGATGTAAAGGCCACCCCGGAAGCCCACGCAGATGCATCAATACCCGCAAAAGGAGAGATTCCAGTCACATCCAAACACGCGTCCTTACCTTGGATCCAGTTGAATAATAGCAGGGTCAGCCGGACGCAGCTCTTTCCCGTCCCTCGAAAGAAATCCCAATGGGGCCTCCTTTTTCACCATAATCCCAACCTTGGAACATATGTCGACAAGAATATCATGCACCAAGTTATGTCTGAATTTCACCCCCACTTCACTGGAACAGTGAACTGCATGGTCCCCCCATTGGTCCATACGATGCTTGCAGCTCGGGCAGGAGCTACCTTCAGAAAACATAGGAAATTAGTGTGGAGCCGCGAAACAATCTGGGCCCCCACACCTCTAGCTATAGCAAAGCTGATCCTACTAAAAATATGAACAGTAACACGTACGCCGATATCTTGAGTCATCGAGAACTTTCGGATCCAAAATACCGTATACATATGAGATTACATAAATCAAATTAGAGGTACGAGTTTTAAATTAGATTAAGTTTAACACAAAACTTTATATACACGAGATTATGGACAATCTCCACTATTTATAAAGAGTGTATCTCTTTTTATAAAACTTGAATTTTGAAACATAAATTAATATAGTTTGTCTGAATAACTTGTTGGGATTTTAGAACCAGTTAACCATTAACCTCTACGAGTACGCAGCGGATATTGGATCTAGTTAACGCAATTATGTTAAGCACGTAATTAATAAACACATAATTAATACAATATTAATTAATTAAAAGGGATATCGAAAAGCTAACCTTGCTTGGCAATTGATCTCTAGTAACGAAACAAGAAACCTTAACGAAACCTTAAGTATCTAAAATAGATACCTCGAAGAGTATCACACACTAACCCGATTCACGTACACGTTTGATTAACGCTAGTCGAGAACGTATAAATAAAACCAATCAAACACTTGACTTCTTGAATTATACCACGTACAAAATACCACCAAGAAACTTGCCTCTTCTGTCCGAGATACCCACAACAGCTAATGAAGCTGTTATACACTATACCCGATATTGGATAGTAAGATCCAATATCCAATCTACTTCTGTCCGAGGAATGTGAACCACGATCAGAACTTAGAACCTTTTGTTGCTGCTGTAGTCGACTTGGAGAAGTAGGAACAAAACAAAACCGAGATACTAAACACTTGATTCAATTACAAGTTTAGGATTCAATCAAAACATAAAACCCTTAGTCAAATTGTGGGAACAAACGACCAAGAGCAAGAGCAAGAGCAAGAGCAAGAAAACTTATTCGCTTTTAGGGATAGCAGGATGTTATTATGCGTACAAGATAATGAGGTGTGGGTTTTGTGGAAACGTAGAGGGGGGTGAATATGTTACCATTTAAAATCGTTAGATCTTTTGTATCAAATCGTTTATGAAACTTGTTATAATATGAAAGTATTATCATAGTAAACCAAGTTGTCACACAAACATCAACATCAAACCACATCACAAGCAATAGTATAGTGCAACTATAAAAGTAAAGAGATAAAGAAAGGAAAGTGAAAACCGAACACGATGATTTATAGTGGTTCGGTAACGGATCTCCTCTCCGCCCTACTCCACTCCCCGAGTACCCAACTCGAGAGTTACTTCACTAAATCAACAAGCTCCCTTCTTGGCGGAGAAAACTTTACAATCATTGCTTACACTTTTTCCAGTACAAAGCTAAATACTGAGTTCTAGTTCGAGGTAGAACCAACCTAACGTCGCCTATACAATATTTTCGACACTAAGCTAGATGTCGAGTTCTTTTACAAGGGTACAACCACTCCTAATATGTTTTATGGCCCAACATAACAAACCTTGTGTTTTATTGCACAAACACATAAACCATCTAATCTAGTTTGGTGAAAGTGTTGTTATGATGCAATGATGTTTACACTAATGATCCATGACACAAATGTCTAATGGATATGAATAACTACTTCTAAATGAACTTTCATTTGATAGGAAGACTTCATGATGAAGATCACAAGTTCCCTAATCTTGTTGTGATAGATCTTCAGCTTGTGGTGAGTGGGGATGGCTAGATCTCTAAGCTTTCCTTGGTTGATCAAAATGTAGAGTATGCTTACAACAAAGATGAATGTTAGAAGCATTATGATCATGATTATTAGGGTGTTTAATGTATGTTACTACATTGTTAATGATTGATCTAAATGTATGTAAGAAGGTGGAGAAGATGTGTTTTGAAGTGGTGAAGAAATGAGAAAACAATGGGCTTCTATTTGTAGGCAAAAGTGGTCAGGAGCGTCCACGGACCAAGGAACCAAATAAAGGTTCCGTCCTTTATACATTTTGGTTCTGTGGGTTCCTGACAGAAAATCTAAAAAATTTTTCTTCAAATCTTTCCAAGATATTACCAAATCTTACTAAGATCACATTTGATATATTGAGTGTCAATCTAACCAAAATATTCAAGAGATCTTCCAAGGATTTCAAAGATGATGATGTAATATGTATTTCTTTTTTAGATTAAAAAGTTTATCAAAGTAAACTTGTAAAATGTATTATGTAACTAGTTAATAAAATATCTAGTTACCTTTTGTAAAAATATCTAGTTGAGTGCTTGTCAAAATAAAATATATTTTGTCAAGTGTAAGTAAACTTTAGTATTTGTATGAAATACTTGTGAATGCAAAATGTAAAATGAGGTTCGAAATAGAATGGTTAACCTATTAAAATACTTAGTGACTCTAAACTTATTTTAAACATTCTAAATGATTTGTTAATGGGTTTGATCATAATGCCACATAACAAACATGTACGAACCTGTGTTGTAACATATGAGGACTTGAGACATCGAGAGGTGTTGAATGTATGTTGAGACAAAGTGTGATTACAAGTAACTTGTACATTTTACGTTATGTATTACAAGTTACATGTTTGTCATCAATCAAAACAAACGAGACTGTATAGATTAAATATCGTAATATTTGCACTAACAATCTCCCCCTTTTTGATGATGACAAAGATATGTAAACGTAATAGAAAGTAAAATGTAAAAAGTTACTTGTATCCTTACTACCTTTACATTACCTTCTCCGTTTACACTCTTCTCCCCCTTTTGTCGAAACAAAAAGGGCGTGTCCTTGGAGTTTAAACTTATTTCTCCCCAAAAAGGCGAGCTTGCATCATCCCTAGTGAAGTTAAATCGTCCACTTTAATCCGTCCCTTGTTTGGTAGCGGATCCATGGATCAAATAAAGAGGATTAACCTACATCAAGGTTAGTTTTATGCAACAAAAATTATGAGAAATATATGAAAAACTGAAAAAGAAAAATGCATAGCAATATTAGCCTATTTTCTCCACTTTTTATCAAAGCACAAATGCTTGTTGAAAAGTGAGAATGATGCTAAATGTGTGCATGCTCCCCCTTGACGGTTGCTCCCCTTGTTTAAGGCATCAGGGTATGATTAAAAACCTACAAAACAAATATTAGTGCAAAACTATATTCGGTCATTGACGAGTAAGTGATATACAACAAAGTGTGTATAAGATGCATTCATAAATTCTTGACGAAGCTCCTCTTGCTCTAGGGCGTCAAGATGAACCTTCAAAATAAATATTAGTATAATAGAAGCTTTGTCTTTAGACAAATATGTCATATACAACCAAGTGTATAGACGATGCAATATGAGTGCTTAAAGGATATTCCTCCTTGTTCGAGGGTGTCAAGAAGCACCTAAAATAAAAAAAATAATTGATGCAAACTTCATCCTTAGATGAGTAAGTTATATACAATCAAGTGTATATGATGATGAACCTACAATGAAAAACATTAGTGCAATATATTTCATCTTTTTCAAAAAGAAAAATAAGATGTATATATGTGATAAATGATATAATCAAAGATCTCATGAAGTGTAGTCTCCTAATTACAATCATAAGAAAAGTGAGAATATAATATGATAAAATCCTACAAAATAGTTCCTAGAAAGAAGATATGAAGTCTCCCACCGGGTGTGCCACTAGTGGTGCTAGTGTTGGTGTCGGTTTACTAGTAGGATTCATGTGGTGATGGTAGATGACTCGAGATTTACAAAAGTAAGTTTTTGCTAATCCATGGTGGTGATGATTAGTGAAAGTGGTGATGGAAGGTGGTGGTGATTAGGTAGGAAGCTATTAAGGAGTTAGAAACTCGTATGTATAGCAAATATAAAAATATGGACTCATGCAATCCTTTCGTCATGTCAAGTGACCAAAGCTAAGAGAAAATATAAATGGACATTACATTTCAATTATGCATAAGGGTTATGATTTAAATGATTTATTGATCCTAACAACCTATTGTTTTGAGCAAGTTCTCATATGCTTCAACCCAAGAGTAATCAATAATGCGTTCTATCTAAGAATATTATAATTAAGATACCAAAAAATATAAAAGTGATAACATAAAGATAAATTCGTTCATTGATTGACACGAATTATAAAAATGACCTATTCTAGGTGACAATGGGAAAGGTAGTTTTAGCATGGTTTTGACCGTCATAGATGATTATCACATTGAAAAGAAGTGAAGACAATATGGAAAATACTAATAATAATAATGAGTACCTATATGAGGATGAGAATGACATCATATAAGTGAGAGTTGGATAGACCAACGTGTTGGGAATGGCTGTTTTGATTAATATATCGTTTACACTAACAAGGACATGCATGATAAGCGAGAAAAAGGATAAGATCCTATGATGGTGTTCTAGATAGTGAAGTTGTAAGGTGCTAGTTTAAGGAAAATCCTATATGTGGAGATGAAGACGTTTGTAAAACACATTATGTGTTTTTCACTTGATGAGGTATTGGTGCAAACTTGTGATAAAAAGTTAAAAAGGTTGAACTAGTTGTGGTTTCGTGAACCGGTTTTAGCTAAGTGGTGTTTACCTATGTGTTGGTATTTTAGAGTCTAAGAGACATAAATTTTGACAAAAGACAATTATGTGAATGGATTTCTCTCCCCCTTAATTGGTGGACATCCAACATAATGTGTAATGTATCAAATAAGGAATGACAACAAAGTGTTTAGGAGGTTATTCGGGTTAACGAAAGAGATGAGCTTAGTGATGTTTTTCCGGATGATGGTTAGCATACAATGAACTTCATCCTTAAAGTCACGTACCTCTTCTCGATTAATACGAGATGATCGTATGATGAGGCATGTGGTTTCCTAATAGGAAGTGAAGAGGATTAGAGTATTGTTATAACTAAATAATGATGGAGGTGATTTTTGAAAAGTGGAAGCAAAAATGAGATTTGGAAAGAGGTTGGTTGAAAGACAAAAATGCAAAGCCAACCCTCTAGAACTTAATTCTATATGCTTTTAAACTATATGCAAGTGTAGGGGTCCCATAAAGCATAGTACTAATCTAAGTAGCAATAAAGGAGATTATGCAAAATGAGCATATAAAAGTTAGAACCAAGTGAGATAACAAATAATTTGTTATCAACCTACAAAACAAATTTGTTAGTGATAAAAGATGTTAACATGATAGAAATCAAATGATAACATATTATATAAGCAAAAACAACACATTGCACTTAGTAGACAAGAAATCACCACACAAGATAGCATCAAAACAATCATATTATGCAAGAATACGACTTTATTCAAGACATTTCATTATGAGATTGTTTTGTCGTTAGACTTAGACACTTAAGCATACTTGGATATACAATAATCTATGTGATTAATTTGTAAGATAAAAAGGCTTCTAAAAGTTTGTCATACCAAAAGCACTTTGACAGATTATATGTACACATGTAGCAAACAAATAGTGTGACAAGAAGCAAAAGAAACAAGATGAAAGATTCATGCAAGCCATGTTTAAGACATAACAATTTGGAGCATGTATCATTTGGATCGTACTACACATAGATATAATGAATGCCAACTAATAGCTTTCAAACACAAATATATCATATCAAAATTATCACGTATCAAAATGGCATATTATGAGTTCATAAGTAACATGTTAATCATGCTAAAAATAATTCAAAAGTAAGTATCATGCAAATAAAGTTTAGGTTTAAACGTTTAGTAGCATGAAACAAGAATACAAGCATTATAAAGATAAAACCGTACTAAGGTTTACACATTTGACTAGTTATCAAACACTAAGATAATGTCAAATCAACTTATCGTATCAAACAAGAACATGTAATCAACACATGTAAGTGCAATGCAAGTGGTTTTAAAAGAAAAGTCATATATACTACTTGTTTGATTAGTATTCCTAAGGCGAGGCAAACTATCAATGTTTTAACACTTACTTTAGGCAAGTATAGGAAAACAGATTTTTCAAGTTGGAGAATGAATATGAGACTATTACTAGCGGTGCTCAATTAAGGCTAAACACGACCATTTTAACGGGTGATTCCACATACCCAACTTCTCTCCGGGAAGCAATTCAACCGTTAGGTCAAATTGAGTTTCTAGTGCAATAGGTTCTCCAGTAGTCATTCTCATGTTAGAAAGATGGGAACTCCTACTTTTGCCTATTAAAGTGCATAAAAGATGATAGTTTACCAATACTTGGCTTAATGTGACACAACTAATATGCAATACACATGAATTTTAACAATGGTGTATTGATAAACAATATGTTTTAATCTTGTGTTTAGAATCTAAGGTTGCTCAAATTACATAGCTAATTGTATGATCTAATGGATGACATCTTTTATGTTGAAGTGTATACTTTAAAAGTGATTTGATTATCTAAGACTAGGGAATGGAATATGTTAAATTAAGAATGTTCTCAAGAAAGCTCTTTGGAACTTTATTTGACAAGAATCTAAATAAGGTTACTAACTTCAATAGATCATGTGTATGTTCTAGAGATGTGTAGTTTTAACCTTGGATGTGCACAAGGTTTGAGCAAGGTTAGGTTATGATGTACGCTTGAAAGGAAATGGATACAAATAGTATCTTTCAACAAATGAGATTATCGCATGGGATAAAGTTTTCATGCTTATAAAAATAAGTATGACAAGATGAATTGGATATGCTAGTTCATAGAACTTGTTCGTTTCAAGATCATTTGGCCAATGAGGTGTAATGAAATCTCTTGTAAAACCATTTATGTCGCAAGGAGAGAATAATGAATAGGATAGACAATATCCTTTTAACAAGATGAATACTTAACGCATGATTTCTTAGGCATAATGTTTTTCAAAACATAATGTTTTCTTAAATGAAGATATGAAGCCAAAGTGTTTGAATCGGATAGTCCCATCTAAATAAACTTGGTCCCAAGATTATATTCACTAGATGATGACAAGATGAATTCACTTGAGTTTCTTATGTATACTCCTCAAGAGTCATTGTTGCTTGGGGTGTATGATGTTGGCTTTGAGATTGCATTTTAACATATGTTGTTAAAATGTTGATTTGAGGTTTAACGAAATTTATGCAGAAGTTTAACGACAAAGTATTACTAATACTTTGATAATTTGTGAAGGTAGTACTACTTATACCTAGTGGAAATTGACAACAATTACCAAGAGCACCATGCTTATTTGATAGTTGAGGTTCTAGCCATAATGAATTATCTAAGTCCTTATATGTGGGAAAGGATGTTTGAGTTTGTTCAAACGTGCATTTGATTCAGTACAAGTGTTGGACACAAGGGCTTTTTGAGCAATACACTCAACGAATTCAAATGATGGTAAGGATGGTGGATTGGTTGATCTAGGTGGTAGGTCTTCTAGTGTGTCTAAATAAGGATGTGGTGATGTAGGGTTTGTTGTGCTATGGGAGTACTTAGGTTGATTATTTGTCCATAGATGTTGAACACAAAAAGTACGGATACTAATTCTTATGGTTCATTGGTTGCTACAACTAGTGGGTGAAGTGCTTGAAGTTTTGGTTATGTCTATGAAGCTTAGGGGCTGAGGTATAGGTTCACCTTGAAAGGGCACATTTGATTTAAAGGATGCTCTTGGAAGTTCATGAGCTTAATGGTGCCAAAAGATGGAAGAGGGATAGTAGGTGTCAAAGAGGGATAAGTGGCACAGTGGTTTGTTTGTTTTTGATAAGTGTTTCAACATGTGTTGTTAAAATACTTGGGTGTTGATTTTTCGGATATGACTTTTAATGACTACAATCGTAAGTCGCATATACTTGAATATTTCGGATAAAATACTTAAGTTGTCAATCCTAATTTGTTGAGATTGACTCAAGGATAACAAGACTTGATAGTATGTCTTTAACATACGTGTGAGTTATGACTCTATGTAAATACTTATCGTCTTGAAGGATGACACATTATTTTCATGTTAACCAAGTGAGGCAATACATGTAGATACAAAACAATATCTATAGTCATATGATAGAATTGTGTATGATATCTTTTCAAATAATTAGTCCAGATTTGTTAGTCTCAGTAAGTCATCTAAGTCATCCGCAAACGGGTGAGGAGATGTTGGTGGTGTTTGCACAAAGTACAAGTTTTGGAGACGTTGGTAGTGAAGGTGTTTTGGATGGTTGTGAAGTAGTCATAATGGTGGGTGATTTTTGGTGGTGGAGTTGGAGTACTTAAGTTTAGAAAGTTCACATCTTGAATGGGTGATGAGATGTTGAGAGGTAACGAGTCTGAGGATGAGGAGTTCAAGTTAATGAAGCAACAAGATCGAATGCTAATCCTAGTGGTTTTCTTAAGTGGCTTATTTGCGGTTAATCCATACAAAGATGGTAGTTTCTAATGAGATGGAAGTGTCTAAGATCATGTCAAACATCCTAAGTTAATCCATTGAGGATGTGTTGAATGAGATATGAAAGATATGCATTAACAACTTTCCTAGAAACGAAATTTGGCAAATTAGATTGCGGGATTTAGTAAAATTAAACAACTTACCTGTAGAATCAACGACACCATTTCTTTACACAGGCGGAACCCTTAAATTGGTGCCGCCTGGTCCGCCTGTACAGGTATGGCGGTACCAATTTCTATAACAGACGATACCAAATATTTGGTGCCGTCTGATCCGTGGACACCAGAAATCACCACAGAACAGTTTTTTAGGTGTCGAGAACTTTTCCGAAACCTGAAATTTTGCTTAAAACATATGACATTAATTATTTCTAGTTAGGAAAAGTCGATAACACATATACAAACATAGTGGAGCATAGACTTTGACCAAGGGCTAACGATTTTCACATGAAAGTAAAATGGGTAAAATTTGATAACACACTTGTGCTATCCCCTGCATAAACCGGTTAGCATACAACATTATTTTAAGTCATATTATCATCCTACAAAGAAAAAACAAATAAATTACATCATACAACATTGTTTTTGTCCTTGTACCAAACACTCTCTTAAAACTTCCATTTTTCAAAGTACTTGACTAATTTACTTAGTACTCATTGCTAAGTGAGTTATGACATTTCATAAGTTATGCGAGATGTTAGTATAACCTATGCAAAAGAAGTGATCTAAGTCTATAAGTGATGGTAAAACAATTTTCCAACTTAGTGCACAAAATCTAGCAAATGTCCTATTGTGCATAAACAAGAAATCGTCAAGCAAGCGAATAAATAACATGGAAAGATTGACACTTATCTTATGCACACAAACAAGTGAAAACAACAATTTGAAAATAAGCAAGCAACATATATGCAAACAACATAAACAAGTGGTCATTTAGCATAGTATAACAAGAAAAACACTTTTCGTCATTTAGCGTTTAAATATAACGATGTATACCAAGCTTGATTAGTTTCCTTTAAACATATTACCAAATTATTTAGTTTCAAAAGAAATTGTATCAAAGTTCTAAGAATACCAACTTAAATTGTTTGATTCAAAAATTTGAGTTTTTATGTAATATCTTAGACAAACTGTAGTATTTGGTCTATTTCACTAATTTAAAATTAGACTCAGGACATTAGAGTATTTTTAAATGAAAGTAGACTCAATTCCCTTTAAAATGATAGGTGGCTCGACTTGTACGGACTTACGGTTAATTAGTTATGATTTTTTGAAGTTGGCCAAAAAACTGCATACTGTGCAGACGGATTCCAAAGAACCAAATTTAGGGATCCGCCCTTTATAAGATTTGGTGCCGTGGTCCTCTGAGACAGATTCACTAAAACTAGTATTTGACATAGAGAAAACGTGTGTGACTTACTAGATTTGATAGTAAACCTATAATACACATATTTAATAACATATCTACTTATGTAACTTATCTTAAACATTTACGGAGGTGATTTTTTAACTAAATTTATAGTTATCCCAAACACTCCTTTAAAATCATATTTCTTCGTAAATTTTCTATAAGCACACAATACAATACTTACTAGTTCTTTCAACAAACTTTTGTTTTATTTTTCAAGAAAATCTTCAAGCTTGTATACAAAGTTACATTTAACAATAAAATTTCTAAGTATAATTAGCAAAGCATTTTTCATATTATTTTTCGCTTCAATGGTAATTTGATACATGGATCGTACTCTATTTTAAAAACCATTTGTTTTGAAAATAAGAGCTACGAGGCTCTGATGCCAATTGTGGAAACGTAGAGGGGGGTGAATACGTTACCGTTTAAAATCGTTAGATCTTTTGTATCAAATCGTTTATGAAACTTGTTATAATATGAAAGTACCAATTATTGTTTGTGACTAATGTAAATCATAGTAAACCAAGTTGTCACACAAGCATCAACATCAAACCACATCACAAGCAATAGTATAGTGCAACTATAAAAGTAAAGAGATAAAGAAAGGAAAGTGCAAACCGAACACGATGATTTATAGTGGTTCGGTCACGGATCTCCTCTCCGCCCTACTCCACTCCCCGAGTACCCAACTCGAGAGTTACTTCACTAAATCAACAAGCTCCCTTCTCGGCGGAGAAAACCTTACAATCATCACTTACACTTTTTTCGGTACAAAGCTAAATACCGAGTTTTAGTTCGAGGTAGAACCAACCTAACGTCGCCTATACAATATTTCCGACACTAAGCTAGATGTAGAGTTCTTTTACAAGGGTACAACCACTCCCAATATGTTTTATGGCCCAACATAACAAACCTTGTGTTTTATGGCACAAACACATAAACCATCTAATCTAGTTTGGTGAAAGTGTTGTTATGATGCAATGATGTTTACACTAATGATCCATGACACAAATTTCTAATGGATATGAATAACTACTTCTAAATGAACTTCCATTTGATAGGAAGCCTTCATGATGAAGATCACAAGTTCCCTAATCTTGTTGTGATAGATCTTCAGCTTGTGGTGAGTGGGGATGGCTAGATCTCCAAGCTTTCCTTGGTTGATCAAAATGTAGAGTATGCTTACAACAAAGATGAATGTTAGAAGCATTATGATCATGATCATTAGGGTGTTTAATGTATGTTACTACATTGTTAATGATTGATCTAAATGTATGCAAGAAGGTGGATAAGATGTGCTTTGAAGTGGTGAAGAAATGAGAAAACAATGGGCTTCTATTTGTAGGCAAAAGTGGTCAGGAGCGTCCACGGACCAAGGAACCAAATAAAGGGTTCCGTCCTTTATACATTTTGGTTCCGTGGGTGCCTGACAGAAAATATAAAAAATCTTTCTTTATATCTTTCCAAGATATTACCAAATCTTACTAAGATCACATTTGATATATTGAGTGTCAATCTAACCAAAATATTCAAGAGATCTTCCAAGGATTTCAAAGATGATGATGTAATATGTATTTCTTTTTTAGATTAAAAAGTTTATCAAAGTAAACTTGTAAAATGTATTATGTAACTAGTTAATAAAATGTCTAGTTACCTTTTGTAAAAATATCTAGTTGAGTGCTTGTCAAAATAAAATATATTTTGTCAAGTGTACGTAAACTTTAGTATTTGTATGAAATACTTGTGAATGCAAAATGTAAAATGAGGTTCGAAATAAAATGGTTAACCTATTAAAATACTTAGTGACTATAAACGTATTTTAAACATTCTAAATGATTTGTTAATGGGTTTGATCATAATGCCACATAACAAACATGTACGAACTTGTGTTGTAACATATGAGGACTTGAGACATCGAGAGGTGTTGAATGTATGTTGAGACAAAGTGTGATTACAAGTAACTTGTACATTTTACGTTATGTATTACAAGTTACATGTTTGTCATCAATCAAAACAAACGAGACTGTATAGATTAAATATCGTAATATTTGCACTAACATGTTTGTTTATATAGCTTCAACAAACCGACTCCTTATTGGAATACAATACTTGTTCGACAAGTTCAAAAACCCATCAACTTTTCTTGTTTCTTTCTTGGCCGATCTCAGAATGTACAAGACCCAAGGCATTCATTAAACTTGACCCAAGTCCAAACCAAAAAAGTCCATGGGTCAATAAAAGTGATCGGGTCAGAAACATGCATAACGGGTATGATATAATTAAATTATAATAAACGTTCTACACGTATACTCGTGTTTATCGCGTGTGCTCCCATCGGCTCACACACTCTTAGTCGTTTTGTCGTGTTTAATACTCCCACAAACCAACAACTCCCACTTGGGAGTTGGTGTGTCAAATGGCACACAAAACTAACGACGGAAACGCCTAGCAAACGCTCTCACTCGCTTTTTGACTAAAAGTGTATGAGAGAATAGTTTCGTAAAAGTTTCTCAGTAGCATGGTCATTCAATGTCTTGATGTAATCATCCTTTGTTATAGATACCGTTAAACCATGGATTATGGATCTCAAATCATTCCATATAGTTTAACCATTTATAATCTCGTTATAGATTTTAATTCAAATATACCAAATGTAATGAAGAATCATCTTGTATTACCCTTTGGGTCCGGCCAGACAGTTATCTGATTAAATCTGGAGAGGCGCCATGGTATCTTTCTGCACATAACAAGTGGAGTAACAAATCCTTTATTGACTACAAGTGTAGTGGATGTTGCTTCACATCACTCCGAAATATAGCTTTTATAACTACCTTGTTCAGATAGCGTTTTGCGTATACTTACAAAAAGTTATATCCACACATAACAGAACTTACTTGCATCTCAAGTCTAAGGACGAAGATAACAAACCATTTTCAATATTTTACTTATGACAAGGATCCAAAAGTAAATGTTTGAAAGTTGGGGAATCCAATATGCATCTATAGTGAATACATATGAGTTTGGCGTGTACCAATTCGAATTCTCATTAGAATTATAACCAACACTCACATTTGCCTTATCATAACAATATTCCCATATTGTTAACCGACAATGGACACATTTAGAATGCTAAATCATTTCATGGATTAAACATGCAAATATGGAATAACAGATTATATGAATATAATAACAAATACCTCGTATCTTTATTAATCAGAAAATAATAACTGTCTTACAACTCCAAATTATCCAAATACTAATTAACACACACTTTACATGAGACTACTAGCAGGTACCAAACCTATTTCTTTAGTCAATTTAGAATGCTTAGGGAAATCCAAAGATTTCGTAAATGGATCAGCTAGATTGTCATCTGTGTGAACCTTTAATATATTCACATCGCCCATTTCAATTGTCTCTCGAAGATAATGAACTTTAGCGCGATAATGTCTAGCACCTTTAGTGATTCCGCTTTCATTAGCTATAGTAATGGCTCCAGTATTATCACAATACGTATTTATGGGTTCTTCAATTGTGGGAACAATATTCAACCCAGAAATGAATTTACGAATCCATACAGCCTCTTTTGATGTATCACAAGCAGCAATAAACTCAGCTTCAGTAGATGAAGTAGCAAAAATACTTTGCTTAGTGCTTTTCCAATCAACAACACCTCCATTAAGAACAAATACATATCCAGTCTGAGATTTTAAGTCGTCAGCATCTGTCTGATATCCAGCATCAGTGTAGAAAGAAACCCTGAGCTCTTGTTTATCTTTCCCTCCATAAATCAGAAACATATCCTTAGTATTGCGTAAATACTTAAGAATATTTTTCACAGCAGTCCAGTGAAGTTCGCCTGGATTCTGTTGAAATCGGCTTGTCACATTCTGTGCAAACGCAACATCAGGACGAGTACATCTCACAGCATACATAATAGAACCTATAGCCGAAGCATAAGGAATCCTTTGCATGCGCTCTTTCTGAGCAGGTGTCTCAGCACCTTGTGGTTTACTCAATTTAGGCTTATCTTGCATTGGGATCGCGCCACGTTTGGAGTTCTCCATACAAAATCTTTTCAAGATTTTCTCAATGTAAGCACTTTGACACAAACCAATTAATCGTCTAGATCTGTCTCTATAGATCTTGATTCCAAGAATATATGCAGCTTCTCCTAAATCTTTCATGGCGAAACATCTTCCAAGATAGGATTTTACATCTTGTAACATTAGAATATTGTTTCCCATAATCAATATGTCATCAACATATAGAATTAGGAAGGTGACATAACTCCCACTAGCTTTCTGATATACACATGGCTCATCTTGATGTTGAGAAAATCCAAATTTCTTTATCTCATCATCAAAACGTTTATTCCATTGCCTCGATGCTTGCTTAAGTCCATAAATGGAACGCTTGAGCTTGCATACACGGTTAGGATATTTTGGATCAACAAAACCCTCAGGTTGCTCCATATAGACCTCTTCGTAAAGATGTCCATTGAGGAAGGCGGTTTTGACGTCCATTTGCCATATCTCAAAGTCATAGTATGCAGCTATGGCTATGAGAATCCTTATAGCTCTAATGTCTGCTACAGGAGAAAATGTTTCTTCATAATCAATCCCGTAGGTTTGAGTGAAGCCATTTGCTACGAGACGAGCTTTAAAGGTGTATACCTTACCATCCATGTCAGTCTTCTTCTTGAAGAGCCACTTGCTGCCAACTATCTTGCAGTTAGGAGGAAGCTCAACTAAGACCCAGACATCATTGTCTTTCATGGATTGCATTTCCACATTGATTGCATCAAGCCATTTCTTGGATTCAGGATCCAACAATGCAGCTTTATAGTTATTGGGTTCACCAAGATCCCCTAACTCATGTTCCTCAACGTCAATATATAAACACATACGGTCAGGAGCACGGCGTGTCCTACTGGACTTTCGAATGGGAACAATATCACTTTGAGGTTCTTCAATTTCTTGAGCATCCTCATCGTGATGAATGCTAGTGTCTAACTAAGAATTTGTATCTTCTTCTTGAATTAATTCAAGATCATCCATACTCCCACTTGCTTTAAGATCCATAAGATTACTCTCAAAGAACTCAGCATTCCGAGCAACAAAAACTTTGTTTTCAGATGGAAGATAGAAAGAATATCCCATAGTTTCCTTAGGGTATCCTACGAAGATACCCTTAATAGCTCTAGGTTCAAGTTTTTCAGGTTTGGTAAGTGTATCACGCTTAGCAAGTGCCTCGCAACCCCAGACTTTTAAGTAAGACAGCTTAGGGGCTTGCCCATGCCATAATTCGTATGGTGTCTTTTCAACCTTCTTAGTTGGAACCATATTGAGAATGCGTGCAGCAGACTCAAGGGCATAATCCTAAAAGGACTTTGGAAGAGTAGTTTGTTTCATCATAGAACGCACCATGTCAAGCAGGGTTCAATTTCTCCTCTCAGATACACCATTGTGTTGTGGAGTATAAGGAGGAATTCGATGGGCAATAATCCTATGCTTCTTCAGATGATCCAAAAACTCTTGACTCATATATTCACCTCCACGATCAGAACGTAGTGATTTTATGGTCTTCCCGAGTTGATTTTCTACTTCCTTTTGAAACACTTTGAATGTTTCAAACACTTCTTGTTTATGTTTCAGCAAGTAAACATAACCATACCGACTATAGTCGTCAGTGAAAGTCACGAAGTAATTTGCTCCTTGTTTAGATGTGATTCTAAATGGGCCACATACATCTGAGTGTATAAGTCTAAGTAATTCTTTAGCCCTCTCCACTTGATGTGAATAAGGTTTCCTAGCCATCTTTCCAGACATACAAGCAACACACTTTTCAAGAGACTTAATGTCAGATGAGTTGAGAAGTCCATCGTGTTGCAACTTCTCCATGCGTTTCTTGCTAATGTGTCCAAGACGACCATGCCACAAGAGAGCAGAGTCCAAGTTAGTCTTGGCTCTTTTATTGCTTACAGCAAACATAGAACTTTCGTTTGTATTCGAACAAGTCATTTCAATTTCAAAAACACCATCACGAGGAATAGCAGTAAAATAAACAACGTTATTCTTAGAAACTGAAATATAATTATTCGATTTAAAACGGTTAAAAAAACCATCGTCATACAAACGAGAAACTGAAATAATCCCCCTAGTAATAGAGGGAGCATAATGACAATCTTTTAAAACAATAACTAATCCACTAGGGAGTGATAAATGATAACTTCCAATAGCTTCAACTTCTGCCCGTTGACCATTGCCCACGTACAGACTTAAAGCTCCTGGTTTCACTTCCCTACTGCCCTTAGACCCTGAGTATTATTACAGATGTGAGTACCACAGCCAGTGTCATATACTAAGGATGATTTAGGGAAAGAGTAGAGTTCAATAGTGAAAATACCTGAAGAACTAGCTGCAAGAGACTATTTCTTCTTTTTCATTAACTCGGCGAGATACTGGGAACAATTCCTTCTCCAATGTCCTGTCTCACCACACTGGTGACAGGTAGCATCCTTTGCTGGATTTTCCTTCTTGGGTGGTGGAGGAATCTTGGGTTTGGATTTAGAGGAAGAAGCATTGTATGGCTTATACTCAGGAGCATAACCAAACTTGCTGTTTCCATTCCCACGATTCCCCTTAGCAGCCTTGAACAATTTGTTTTTCTTTTGGTTTTTCTAGACCTTACCTTTTAAAATTGTTAATTTTTTTAAAAACTTGACAACTTAAATTGTATCTTTTTCTGATAAATTTTAAGCTTGACAACTTTTCAAAAACACACACTATATTTACACGTTTTGTTTTTCAAAATACACACGTTTTGCATCAAGGGTCGAACCAAAATCACGATTTCGCAAGTATAATTATTTGCCGCTATACGCTGTCACTTTACACGGATTATTGTCTGATACTGTATAAAAGACCAACAAATACTCTGTAACAGAATAAGGATTCAATATCTATTTTAAGCAAGGTTTACTATTTGAAAAATAGAAAAATTGATATGAGAAAAGTAAAAAGAGTTGTGATATTTAAACCTAACAATAAGACCTACTAATAGACCTACACTATTCATTTTTTGACAAGTGTCATGCACCTTTTCTCTTTCATCATTTCCCACCAATGAAATTTTCAAATGCACCAATCACATTTTTAGGTCTAATATTAGGTCTAGGTTTTAGGCATACAAATCATTTTTCAAGTAAAAATTATCAAACTCTTTTAAACAAATAGTGAATGAAAACATTGCATTTGTTTGTTAGTACTACGTAACAATTTTAAGAAACTCATGAAAACCATGAAATTATTTCATTTACTTAAAGACAAAGACAAAAACTTGGAGCAAATCCCAATGGAAATTTGGCATATCAAACAGTTTGGAGCCAATTATTTTAGTAAAATGCATTGGAGTTGTAGCTTTCAGCATGTCCCCCAAAACACATTATTTTTTTTGTGATCATGCACAATCATGAATTCATACAAGTTTACAAATAAACTACAAATAGCACATGCATACTCTATAGAGAATCTTGAATTAACTTATACTTTAAAAATTCAAGCTTGAAATTTATATTTAATTTGAGTTATCTAAGCATAAGTGTACGAATGAAGTTGTCACTCACGTACTTATCCAAATAAAAAATGAGATCCTTGTAGTTGCTACTAAACAATTATGAAACATATAAGATTTTTACACCATCTTGGTAATATTCTCAAATTTACTCTATATAATGTAATAATGATAATAAGATGTTTTCTAAAATAACTCGTCGATCATCGGAAACTGATAAAGAGTCATAAGTTACGGTCACAACCATGTAATCGTAAATCGACGTTATTCTCTTCTTAACAATTTTCACGAGTTTAGTTTTATTAGTTTCTTACCATCAAAGTTAGTTTTAGAAAATTGACAATTAGCATTAGATTGTAATTTGTATTCAACTATCATAAGAATTGTATCCCTTAATATAGGTGTTAATTTTTCTCTAAAAGATAAATACAGTTGTGTTATTATAAATCAATTGATATAAAAAGGATGATGATTATTAAGATAAAGGGAAATGATTAATTCAAGTCAAACATAATCAAAAAGATCTTTGTCTTGGATCAAGTTTTTAATATACAAGACAAAACATACGAGGCATGAAGTGTTATGTCTAGTGTCTACTATGATTGGATTATGCAGAATTTGTTAATGGCATTTGACATAATATGCACATGCTAATCCCTTGACTTTGTGATGATTAGAATCTTAATTTGACTTTGCCAAAGATAAAAAAGTTTGTAGGTGAACATAAATAGTTAATTGTTACGTAATATTATTAACTTACATGCATTCATTATTAAAAAGAAGTTGACGGATTGAGGTTCTCTTAAGTTGATATCAACATAACTGGTAATGTTTTCTTACCACTTAAATAAAATTAAGTTCCTCAGTAAGCCCCCACTGTTATGTTTTATAAGAGAACATTACTAGTATGTTTATATCCGCTTGAAAAAGACTTAGGTGTCGTTTGTTTTTTCAGAGTTTTTACCTCTTCATCTGCAAACCATGTCTGCAAAAGAAGAGGTGCATTTAAGCTTTTCATCTGCAAAAAGAAGACCGTTTGATTTTTTGTGCTATTGAAGTACCTCTTTCATTTTTTTTTTCTTTTTTCTTTTTCTTTTTCTTTTTTTCTTTTTCACTAGTTTTTTGTGCTATTGAGTGCAAAACAAGCAATCGCTTAAAATACAAAGTATTAAAGACAATACATAATGGTTCAAAATATACAAATATCGACCGTTTTTTATGCTATAAACCATTTTGTCATATGGGTCAAATGAATAATTGGTTTTCTTACGTTTTGGTATTTTTTTTACGTTTTCGACCGTTTTTTACATTTTCGTCTGTTTTTCACGTCCTCGTCTGTTTTTTTAAGTTTTCGACCCCTTTTTTAAGTTTTTGTTTGTTTTTATACGTATCTGTCATTTTTTTACGTTTTAGTCCGTTTTTTACGTTTTCGTCTGTTTTTATATTTTTTCGTTTTTGTCTGTTTTTTTTTAACTTTCATCTGTTTTTAACGTTTTCCACCATTTTTTTTACCATTTCATCTATTTCTTTACTTTTTTTTACGTTTTCCTCCATTTTCTATGTTTTCGTATGTTTTAACATCTTCTTCCGTTTTTTACATTTTAGTCCGTTTTCTTACGTTTTCGTCATTTTTTACGTTTTCGTCCGTTTTCATCTTTTTTTACGTTTTCGTCTTTTTTTAAGTTTTCGACCGTTTTTTACGTTTTCGTATTTTTTACGTATCGCCTTTTTCTACGTTTTCAACCGTTTTTTTACGTTTTCAACCGTTTTTTTACGTTTTCGTCTATTTTTTTTACGTTTTCGTCTGTTTTTTTACGTTTTCGTCTGTTTTCTTTCGTTTTCGTCGGTTTTCTTACAATATCTTACGTTTGGTTAGGTAAGATAAAATAACGTACAAAAAACTTATAAAAGTATATGAAAACGGATGAAAACGTAAAATAAACAGATGAAAATATAAAAAACGGACCAAAACGTAAAAACGAACGAAAGCATAAAAAACGGATGAAAACGTAAAAAATGGACGAAAATGTAAAAAAGCGGTAGAAAACGTAAGAAAACGGACGAAAATGTAAAAAAAATGGTGAAAACGTAAAAAATGGCCGAAAACTTAAAAAATGGGCGAAAATGAACGAAAACAGACGAAAACGTAAAAAGCAGACGAAAACGTAAGAAAACTGACGAAAACGTAAAAAATGGATGAAAACGTAAGAAAACGGACGAAAACAGGTGAAAACGGACGAAAACGGACAAAAACGTAAAAAAAATGTGAAAACGGACGAAAACGTAAAAAAGATAAAAACGGACGAAAACAGACAAAAACGTAAAAAAACAGGTGAAAACGGACAAAAACTTAAGAAAACGGACGAAAACGTAAGAAAACGTAAAAAGTAAAAAAACGGAAAACGTAAAAAAACGTAAAAAAAAAAAGGGACGAAAACTTAAAAAACGGACGAAACGTAAAAGAGATGTAAGATATTGAGAAAGAGATGTAGAGGGTTGTGAAAGAAGAGGTAAGAAGTGAAAGATAATGTCTGAAATTTAGAAGAGGAAAGAAGTGAAAAGAATCACTTATGTCTGCAAAAAAAAAAAAAAAAAAAACAGAAACCTCTGCCCTCTTGCAGACAAAAGAAGTGAAAAAAGGAAAAAAATGTTTATTGAGAAAAAATAAACGACACCTTAATCTAAAGTTGAGACATGTTGTTTATAAACATGTGTATTCATTTAATTTATTGGTTCTCTGAATATGTGTTTAAGAACTAATATACATTGAACATAAGGAAAAAATCAAATATAAAAACAAATATCCGTAAAAGTAATACTATAAAAGATTTTTTTTAATTTTTTTTAAATCTCGAAAAATTCCAAAAAAAAATTCACATATGTTGATGCATAAAAACATCCTTGAGTTTTTCTAAAAGTGAATATTTTTGCTAAAAAGAAAAAATATGAAGAAAAAAAACATATGCTCAAACATATCAACTTAATAACTTCACCTGAAAAGTTATACATTAAAATAAAAGGTTTTGTCTAACATGTTCATGACACAAATTTTCTTTTTGATTAGAATTTGCATTCAATACACATTAGTTAAACTCACAAATTATCATAACTCAAAGTTTTCGTTTATAATAACTTTATAATATGAGTTCTTAAAGACTAACCCAAAAATAAAAGAGCTATCATACTATGAAGTTTACGACTTCATATTGCTATGGCCGGTCCCAATATGAGTTCTTAAAGATACAAGCAAGAATGAGAGGTTTGTCTCATAAATTGCAAATCACAAGACATTTGCCTCTTATGCTCCTCCAATAGTTTAATTACACTTGCTCTTTTTTGAACTCTTCTTGTAAGCTTATTAATAAAAGAGTTAGGATCAAATGATGAAAATAACTAAAAAGAGAAGAATAAATAAAAGAGTTAGGATCAAATGAGAAAAATAACTAAAATAAGAAGAATAAATAAAAGAATTAAGATCAAATGAGAAAAATAACTAAAATGAGAAGAAGTTCAATTTCATTATTTTGTTACTATACGAATTAATAATTAAGATCATGCACATCAATAAAGGAATGCCCAAGACAAGTTCATTAATGTGAAGAACTTTACTTGGACAAATTACCAAAAGAATAAATGTTATACATCATATTTAGTGATATAAAAGTGTAATGTTTACAATGTCCCTCTAAAAATAGTTGATGATAGGTAAGATATTTATGAAACATTAAATCAAGAATTCTTGTGAGTTTCTGGTTGATAGTAAATTCTCCAATTAGGTTTTCACATACTTTGACAAAAGTTATCGGGGCTTTTGCATATATATCCTAACGAAAATGCAAAATTGCATATATATCCAAAGCATGCATAAAACCATTGTACTATGTGCATAAAAAACTTATACAAAAGATATATATGCAATTATTCACTTTGGGAGGGATATATATGCATTTTTGCCAAAGAAGGTTTAGATGTTACACTTTCAATGCGATGTCACAAGTCAAAATACTTGTGATGAGTTTTATCATAACACTTTTGCAATAAAAATCACTAGCTAAATGGAAATCTTTTTATTAGATCTATTCTTTTTTTAAGAACGTTTAATTTCAACCCAATTTATCTTATATTTTAGATACTTATTCAAGCAACCGGCAGGAGTCAATAATTTCGTGTAGAGATGGGACAAAAGGTAAAGTTAATAAGTTTGTGTCAAATAACTCATGTGTTATTTGAGTGTACTTGAACCATCCACCAAGTTAGAGTGCACGGTGCAGCTCCCTACCACACGTCGTTGGGCACTTTTTGGCATCAACGGTGTAACCGTTTTGTGCCGTTACCCACGCCATGATCTTTGGGAACGACATCAAGAACAACGACAAGACGAAATATAGTTTCTTTATGTATTGTACATTTATTTTATCGAAATGTCATATTTTATTTTATGTATTGTAATTTTATTCTTAGTTTAATGAAATTTGTTTGTTATAAAAGAAAATGAAAAAGAAAAAAATTATGAGCTCACATGCACAAATAACAATTATATTTTAGGAAAATGTTTTAGTTATTGTGGTTTTATTAGATAGATGCTGAGGTGACACATCAATAGCATTCGTTTTATAGCGAAACGTGTGGATCATTCAGCGTTTCATTTTAACAATATTTTTACAAAACCAATTAATAAACATAACATTATTGTAATAATATAACAATATATTGTAAATGATTCAAGAAAAACATTTACATCTAAATAGACATGTAATAGCTTTGACCAATTTACCTTTTACACCTTTTCAATAATGACAGTAATACCAAAGCTTGCGTTTTTCTTTTCTATCCAAATGTGGAGTAAATAATACACTCCAAATCAAGTATTTGGATAGGTGAATGTGAGGTGCATGCATATTTGCATTAAATAAACAACAAATTCCTCATGCCTCATTGTTATTTAATGCACATACCAAAGTCTTTACTAGCCCATTTTCTTTCCACCTCTCTCTTTCTCTTCTTGTGATCACCATTAATACCAAAACCAAACACATAGAATTAAGAACCATACACAACCCCATTCTAAACCATTAGCCATACATCATCAACAACATGAAGCTAATTCCTTCATCCCTATTGTTGTTCAACAAACACCTATGGCCTTCTTGCAAGAACCCTAAAACACTATCTTTTCGAGCAAGTTCTAGTGATGATACAATGTTTAAAACCGTCAATTCTGTCTTTTTCGACCCTAAGTATGGTCAAATAGCCGAAGCAGAAGCAGAAGTGACAACCACCCCTGACTCCTGCTTCACCAACTCCTCAGAATCTGCCAGTATATCGACAGAGTCTGAGGAGTACCTAAACATAAATGAGTACTCCTCAGTGGAGACCATTGTACGTGGGGCCAGGTCAGAAAGACTGCTTTTCGAACCTGGCCCCACTACTAGCTCAATCCTTGAAGCTAGCAAACAATGTACGGATTTCAAGATTGGTAGTAAAGACTCCAACAAAGGTGATATCAATGGTGATGGAAATGATAGTCTACCATATCAAGAAAGTGTGGCAATGGCTATAGATTCAAATGACCCACAAGGGGATTTCAAGAAATCTATGGAGGAAATGGTGGAGAGTCATGGAATAAAAGATTGGGAGTGTTTGCAAGAGTTGTTAGGATGGTATTTAAGGATGAATGGGAAGAACCATCATGAGCTTATAGTTGGTGCTTTTTTTGAGTTGCTTGCAGGAATTTCTAGTGGTGGTGGTGCTTCTTGTTCTGATCATGAAACTGTTTCATTTGCTTCTGTAGCATCTAGTTTTAGTTCTCCTTTGTCAAAAGGTGGTGGTGAAATGGAGATAGTTGAGGAGGAAGAAAAAATATTAACTAATCTTTATTAATTAATTATTTAGTTACTAGGCTTCAAGATATAGTTTTTATGATATATTTATGTAGAATTCATATGGCATAGAATGAGTTTTGTACATATATAAATTGGTTTTAAAATAAATTCTTTGATGCTTGATTCTGGTTGTTTCAATATTGTATATTGGCTGATATTCTTTCTTGATAAGGTTTCAATCATAATTTAAAATCTAGCTCATCAATAATTGTTAAGGGATGGATGGTAATTTTGATTTATTTATGTGAAATGAGTCATTTTAAGTTGGATTGCATCTCTAACATACTGTAGTAACATGTTACGATTGGTAAATACCAAATTTGGATAAAAGTAAACAAAAGTCAATCGTATAAATATCCACCCCAAACAGTTTAAATTCTCAAAACATCTTTTATATAATACTCCGTAAGAAGGTAGTGATTCAGTGCAAAGAAAAACTTAAAATGATAAGGATGAGAAATAACTATAATCACACATTTAAGATGCATCGATTTGAATTAGATGCACTTCTATTCATTTATATGCATCCTGGTTAGTTTCAAAAGTGATTTTAAAGTGAAAACGACGCAAAATAGTACTAGCAACAAATTTGTTCCAAGGGGACGAAAAATATATAAGGTTCGCCTACCTTGATGAAATGCATCTAATATATGTATAAACATCTAATTTTTTGCTAAAAAATATATTAATGTGCATCCAAAAAATTAGAAATGCATCTAATTCAAGTCGATGCATTTCTAATATGTAATTATAGTTATTTTTCATTTTTCTTATTTTAAATTTCTTCTCATTTAATCCTAAATAATAATAAAAATAGTAAAATGTTTTATGGTAATAAGTTTTATTGACCAATATAAGATTTAAATTTATTTACCGATAGAAGATTTTAATTATAAAATTGAGCTCTTGTATTGCCTGGTAAAAGTCAAAACTAACTTCTATTTAGTCAAATTCATTTAAAATTTTGTCTACGGATATTTTTTCTTAAAATTTTAAACTTAAAAATAAGTAATGTATTATACCTAATGTACAGTTGATTAAAATTGTAACAATATTTATCGCTAAATTAATAGTTTAAATATTATTTTATCCTCAAATTTTTATCATTTTTGGTTTCAAACCCATTTTTTTTCTCAAAATAATTACAAATTGAACTAGTAGGTGTTGCATCAAGAGTCACACAAAAACCACAAGTTCGCAAG
The DNA here is from genome assembly GCA_910596185.1 of Chrysanthemum makinoi. Lineage (NCBI taxonomy): Eukaryota > Viridiplantae > Streptophyta > Magnoliopsida > Asterales > Asteraceae > Chrysanthemum > Chrysanthemum makinoi. The sequence continues at coordinate 39,302,874 of OU343220.1, read as the reverse complement.
CATAATTGCCTCTGAACACCGTCGCTTTGCACGAGTATTCGTCTAGTAAATATGTATAAAAACACATGTGTCGACTGTAAAATAAAAAATAAAAAGTCAGATAATTAGTAAAACTTTAGTTGTTTAATTTGAAATATATTGTATGAAGTAAAGTGCAAACTTATCAATTCATGTTTTTAATAACTTTATAAAATCTACAAAAATCCCTTTAAACTTTATACTCTCTAGACTTTATATTTAAAAAAAAAGAAAAAAAAGGCCTTGTATGTTGTTTATAAATATTATTATCAATATAGATTCACTTCATGTATATGTACGGGATTGTAAATATCAAAATGAAAGAATGGGTCATTGCGATATGTAAATGAATACACGAGATTGTACATATACGAACAACTCATGTTATATCTCTTTGTGAGTTTAATTAAGGATATCCGTAAAAAAAATACTATTTGCGATCAATAATAACTCATGTTATTGTTTTTATAAGTTTAACATATGCATACACGGGTTTAATAATTAGATGTTACCATAATTATTATTAACGAGAATATAAATATCAAACGTAAACACGTGTTATCGCGCGTGATATAAAAAAAATATACGAGATTGTACACACTTTTTAACACATTTTAAAGTAATAGTCAAAGTGAAACCATTTTAAGTTTTTATAAATGATTTTCAGCAATCCAAAACTAAATGATTTTCACTATATGCTAACAAGTGCCCATTGGCCATAAGTTAACGTGTAGTTAATGAACACAAATTTTCTAATCTAACCAAAAAATTCATTAAATACACATTAAATAAACTGATAAAAAATTATATTTGAACATAATTTTTACTTAAATGAAGGGCAAATCGCATAAAAGTGTACCTAACTTATACCCAATTTCAATTTAAGGTACTCCATCTTTTTTTTCTTTTCTTAATTTAGTGTACCAAACTTTTTCTGGTTGCAATGTAATACCACTAGCGGGTTTTCAAGTCACTTAGTGTTGGGTCCAAAAATTGATCCAATCACCCTTAACAAGATTTGAAAATAAAATAGCCTAACTCACTAAATAAATAGTGAGCGACTCACTGATAAAGAAATCAGTGAGTGTTGTTTAGTGCTCTTTACTTACTGATACGGTGTCAGTGAGTAAAATATATGAGCTAGAAACAACACCAGTGACACTGAGATTTGACAAATGTCTCAGTGATCCTGAAGACATTATCTCTACATACAGACTGAAAAATAAGGGTGGAAACTTCCAAAAGAAGAAGTCAAGACAAAGTACAAGACTTTACCATAAGAGTAGGAATATTGTAATGACACCTTCAAAAGGATGGTTGGTGCTTTTCCAAAAGAGAAAGATGAAGATGGACCACATCTCACCATCATCACTGTCTTTGTATTTTTGTTCCTATATATATGTTTGTATATTAATAGAGATAGGCATGCATCCTAAACAAACACATAATGCATAGTATTAGTTGATAGGATCATCCTCTCATTGAAACACAAGCATAGCTTGGATCAATGAGAGTTTATTTGTCATTCAATGGGGATAATATACCGAAATTATCCCCGTAAAAAGTTGAAGATGTTATCATGTAGTCTAGTTGGTATTGAGTAATCTTGTATTTATTGTTCTTCATTATAAATGAATTTGTTCTTTATTATCACTCACTGATTAAAAATAATCAGTCACACACGCTTCACAAACACAAACACAAATCACAAAAACCTCTATCTAAAACTCACACAAAAATCCACCTTTAACTCTCTATTTAAAAAAAAATCAATCAATCTTCTAAAAAATTATCACATAAAAATCAACACGCTCAACACATATAAAAAATAAAAAAATCAAACTCACAGATAACCATCATCAAAAGAAAAACACCACAATCCTCAAATCCAACACATCGATCTATCGCAAACCCTCTCTCACACATTAAAAAAAAACGGTATCAAAATCGTTATCCCAGTACACCAAAACCTCAAAACCTTCATCCTTGACCCCTAATCAAACTGAGAACAATCATAGCGGATACAACTTCTCCAAAGACAGCTCAGTTTGGATATCTCAAACCAATGAAACCCTAATGGAGAGCTTCAAAAATGGAGGTTGGGTGATGAATTTACCCCGGGTCAGGTCAAAAAAAAAAGGGAAGGCTATTGGAAGAACAAGTAGGTGTCTGAAATAGGAACAGGGTGTGGATCGCATTTGTGATTCACAATGGTTTTCAGAATGTGTGATTTATAGTTGGGAATAATTTATTAGAACAGAAGGTGAAAAATAATGTTGAGTTTGCTCATGTACTGATTAAGAAATCAGTAAATTAAAAATGGTTTCGATTACCCTGAATGAGCTTGTTGAATGTTTTGATAGCTGGTACTAGTCCAAAAATCATGATAGTCACTGAGTATCATCGGTTGGCAGCTTAAGAGGGATACAAATCAGTGTGGAATTATCAGGGATACTAGTTATCAGAATGTGTGGTGAGCCTGAGTCTATTCCTAAGTGTATGTTAGGAGTAATGATTTATCAGAGAGTTTTGATATTAGTGTTTGTCAGTGTGTGCTAGAGTTAAGTGAGCTTGTGACTCACGGGGAAATAAGGAACTGAGTTGAAAAGCTTAGATATCACAGCTGTGGGAAATAGAGTATGGGTTGGTTTCTCATACCGGTCAACTGATGATATTGGGTTAAAGGTGAAGGCAAATGAGTCTGAATAAAGTCGACTCAGGGAGTGCTGCAAGTCAGGAGTAAGTAATACTTGTTATGACCCAGAAAAGATGAATCGAGACCTTGAAACCGAGACATTGTCTCTGACCATAAGTATGGGATGCTTCAGAATAGGTTCTATCATACTAATGTTTGAACAATATATGGCAGTGAGCTCCCTGAAATCATGGTGTCACTGAATCAGTGGAGACTGAATGAGAACCCCAGACTACCTGATTTGGAGTCTCTGATAAAGCTTATACCCTGAACCAAAGCCTCTGAAATTAACCAACCTGAAATCAAATCCGAAACCTTGAACGTGAAAAATTCAGGTTCTGAAAACCAAATTGCATCAGGGAGTTTTGAGGTGTGTTACGAGTCTTTCGGTTGAGCCTGAATGTAGTGTGAAGCTTTGTCTATGATGACAATAAAAATCGAGATTGTGGTAAAACTCAAGGGAATAACTGATGAGTGATTGCATAACAGTGTTGGGTATTGTACCATGGAGCATTAAGGTGGGCAAGTAAAATGGGGTTGGATATCAGGTTTATAACAAACCCGAAAGTGAACCCAGTCACACTCACTCACTGAACCCCCACCAACTGAACCTGAGTTAGCAAGTATCAAACACCAGTCACTAAGCAACTCCCGTCACTGAAAACAAGTTCTCCCACCAAACCCTAAACCCTAAAACCAAAGTGACTGAAGAATGTTCAAGTCACTGAAACCTTTAGATGGATCTCTGAAACCGAGTTCCTGAAGCAAGTATCCCTGAACCTCAAGTACTTGAAAACAAAAGTGAACGGATGAAACAAGTGACTGAGAAGAGTCAAGTCCCTGAAGACAAATTAGACTGAACCTGAGTCTCAAGGTGTGTATGAAGAATGGGTCGTCCAGGTTGAAACTGACTTCGAATGTGTCTATCAGAGGGTGTATTGTAAAGGAGTGTTGGAAGTATAGTTGTTAAGGGACTGATTGGGTATTTCAGTGTTCTAAGAAGAACACGAATGCGGTGGTGCAACATCAGGGAGTATGTAAGTGATTTTCAGGCTAGCTTGAACAGGAGCTTGAATATGAGAACTCCCTAAATAGTCTTTGAAGAGTAATAACCCTTCTCTAAAAGTGCGAGTATGCAAACCGAGTCCCTGAAACCCGACTCCCTGAACCTAAAGGTGTCTCTCGGGCTGAGAACGACACTCTGAATGGTCAATGGATAGGTCCCTCAATCTTGGTCACTAAGCTCTCATTACCAAAACCTGAAAACCAAACCCGAACCTCAACCACAATCTAAAACAAAACCCAAGGTGACTGAAAGGGAGTTCAGTACCTGAAAAAACCAAACACCACAACCTGATAAACCAAAACCAACTGATTCTATAGGCTATTTGTATATTCAAATAGGGAGAGACTGTTGGGTCCAAAAATTGACCCAATCACCCTTAACAAGATTTGAAAATAAAATAGCCTAACTCACTAAATAAATAGTGAGTGACTCACTGATAAAGAAATCAGTGAGTGTTGTTTAGTGCTCTTTACTTACTTATACGGTGTCAGTGAGTAAAATATATGAGCTACAAACAACACCAGTGACACTGAGATTTGACAAATGTCTCAGTGATCCTAAAAACACTATCTCTACATACAGACTGAAAAATATGGGTGGGAACTTCCAAAAGAAGAAGTCAAGACAAAGTACAAGACTTTACCATAAGAGTGGGAATATTGTGATGACACATTCAAAAGGATGGTTGGTGCTTTTCCAAAAGAGGAAGATGAAGATGGACCACATCTCACCATCATCACTGTCTTTGTATTTTTGTTCCAATATATATGTTTGTATTGTAATAGAGATAGGCATGCATCATAAATAAACACATAATACATAGTATTAGTTGATAGGATCATCCTCTCATTGAAACACAAGCATAGCTTGCATCAATGAGAGTTTATTTGTCATTCAATGGGGATAATATACGGAAATTATCCCCGTAAAAAGTTGAGGATGTTATCATGTAGTCTAGTTGGTATTGAGTAATCTTGTATTTATTGTTCTTCATTATAAATGAATTTGTTCTTTATTATATCAAGATTTACTCAATTCTTTGGACCAACACTTAGCCGGTTACCAAATTTTCCGATTACCCACCACCACCACCTTCATTTATCACCGCCACCACCATAACCCACCACCAATACCTTCATTTATCAACACAACCACCATAATCCACCACCACAACCTTCATCTATCACGACAATCCACCAAAACCACCACCACCATAACCACCAACGGTTGCCGCTACCACTACATCACCACCACCATAGCCGGCTGTGGTTGGTCATAGATGAAGGTGGTGATGGTGGTTGTGGTGATAAATGAATATGGTGGTGGTGGTTTTTGGTGGTGGCGATGTTAGATGATGGTGGTGGTGGTGGTGGTGGGTATCCGAAAAACGTGATTGCTTGAAAAGGTTGCCGGAATATTTTGTAATCGGATAAATGACTTGAAAACCTGCTAGTGTTATTACATTGCAACCAAAAAAACGTTTGGTACACTTGAAAGTTTGCAATAAATTTAGAACATTATATAATCAATTTCCGGAAGTTCGTGTGAATGTGCAACTGCTATTCCACAATAAATATCTAAAGATGTAGCCTTTACGAATATGTAATTTTCACTACTTTATCTCTGTTTTGTAAAATTTACTAAATTTGTGTTTACAACAGTTGGAAATAGTATGAAGTACAAGTTACGTTATTAAAAGTAAAAACTGTTGAAATACCATGTACAAAAATGCGTACCCAAATAGACACGTACATACGTGTAAATTTCTAGAAAATGAAAACTATGTTGATTTGAGTTGACCGTAGTTACCATTTTCCAAAGCCTGACACAAGGTACAAAATTATACACTTTTATCTTGTAGTTGAAAATCATTTTGTAGTATGGAATGTCCAATCAATATTTTCCTGAAATGAAGTGTGAATTGGGATCGACAAAGGGCCATAAATTATTTCTGAAAAATCCTCTTACAAATATAATGCAGATAATGAATTATGCGAAGATATCCTTGTTAATTGACTTATTTGTATTAGAGTATCAGTATTGTGTTAGATTTTGTATTAGTGTAGTTTGAGCCTAAGCTCAAATATTATGTTATATATTATGACATATGAAATCGTATAATTCATTAATCAATATATTAAGTCTTACATGGTATTTGAGATAGGTTCGTTTACCATGAAGAAGAAGAAAAAAAATGCTTTGATTTGAAGTGGGTAGTATATTTATTTATTTATTTATTTTGGATTTGAGAATTATGAGATTGAGGATAGATTTGTTTTCCATTCGTTTATTTGGGCATGTTCTTCTAAAAATAATGAATTTGGTTGGACTCATATGTGTTTGGTATTAGTCTTGTTATTGTGCTTTATATTAAAAAAAGAAAAAGAAAAAAATGGTTTAGAGATTAATTTATATTTGATCCTAGATCGTTTTTTGGTTGATTTCATCTTCTTGGAATCGTTTGAGATTTAGGAATTTCTTTTGAATTTGGTATCGACCAAAACAAAAATGAAGCTCACTTGTTTTTGTCTCTATTGGATCGACTAGCTAAGCTTTGAACTAGAATATGCGTTTTTTGGAATTTTGTGTCACATGATTTTGTATTCGTTCATTTGTTCTTTGTTAGGTTTCAAAAATATTTACTTAAAATTATTTGGAATAGATTGGGTGGTTCGTGTAGTTATGAAAAGAAAAAGGTTCGTTTAATTGTGTTTGGTTGAAGAAACCTTTTTCTCCATGTTTTTTTTCTTTACACTTGAAGTTGACTAAAGATCGATTAGTTTCCACGTTTTTAACAATTTTAGTCGGCTAAAGTCGACTATTTTTTCCCTCAACTTCGATAACTATAAGTCAAACTCTTCCTCATCCCTCACCTTAACGTCCTACCAAACATTCGTTCATAGTGACGAACAATACTTCCCCTCCTCATACCCTATCACACACTGATAAACTTTATGCCGTTAACTTTATTACCAACCTCATTCTTCTAAATTTAATATGGACAAAGCTAATTATGCCGTATGCTATTATTTCTTCAAGAATCACTATTAGAATTTTTGCGCCTAAAGCACATCATTAGTGAATCTGCAATTTCTTCTACAAGTACCAACCGCTTTGGTTGCTGAGTTTCGAGACAGTTTGAGCGTTCATTCCCCTTACATTCTAACTGTGGGGGCTGTTGGTGGGCTTATTTGTATTAGATTGATATTTGTATTTGTGTTAGAATTAGAGGTGCCCATGGTACTGGAACCGCACCGAACCGGAATCGAAACCGAAAGAACCGAGAACCGAAAATATAGAAAAAATGAAACCAAGAACCGTTCGAAGTTCTTCATTTCGGTTTCGGTACGGTACTCGGTTTCTGTACGGGAATTTCCGGTAACTCCCACAAGTACCTATGTGTTTAAATAATTTATTTTTTCCGTTGTCGATTATTCATAAAAGACATGCTAATAAAGCTATAATAATACAAACACACACAAAAATGTTTCCAACAATGCAATCATTCCAAATTTCCAATAGTTCCAATTGTCAAAGTAACATAAACTCGATATTCTAGTTTTATGATAATGAGTTAATTTTCTATCATTTTCGAGTTATCAGTTTTACGAACATATTCAAATAACCCATTAATCTCATACATGCCAGTGCCACTGATGTATATGAACTAACTTTTGTAAATAGTCAGTAAAAGAGTTTAAACAATTTACAAAAGTAAAAAAAATCAAATAATTGTAACTACACAACCTTTCATATGTGTATGCGTCTGTTTGGCGATTGTGATATTGGTTAATGAATCTAACCATCTGAATTATACAAGTCACTTGATTTTTCTTTTACTATACATGTACTTCAACAAAAAAAGCTATCGACAACATGAGTAGTAATTACGTCAAATATGATTGAACAAACACACTATAGGTAAGTATCAAATTTACGATAATGATTTCAAGATAAACTTACTTTCATGTTGATGAATGATGATGATGATCTTTGAATGGATTAAAAGTTAAGGTTTTAATTTTATTATGTGTTTTTAAGTTTTAGATTTTTATGTTACAGCTTAATAATACATGTTTTTATAATTATTTGGTATTTTGTTTCGGAACCGAGAACCGGTGGACTCGAACCCAACCGATCAAAGAACCAAAAAATCTCAAATTCAAGAACCAGAGTTGGAACCATCAGGTCTGTTCTTCTCCGGTTCTCAGTTTTTGTCCGGTTCTTTGATTCTTTTGTTCATCCCTAATAAAATATTATATGGTATGTAACATTTTTAAGCCATTTTGAATAGCTAGATAACCTTTCAATGTAATACACTATTTGTGCAACTTTGAAACAAAAGAAAACAATCAAACATGCAATTACACAGCTTCCAAATGCATTACTATTTGCAAACACTGAAAGGCGATAAAGTTTTGCCAATTATAAAGATGTATTCTAGTTTTTGAATAGTTGCATCATGTTCATTACTAACATCCAAAAACACTCAAAGTTGCATGATATGACCAAACATCATTATTCAGAAAATTATTGCAATATTCTTGTTCTTTCGTGCAACCATTTATATTGAATTTGATTGAACTTGACACCTATGAATGACTTGCTATAGTAAAGAAGTTAAAACTTCTTGTGATTAAAGTCAAAAAAACCAACTTGAAGTTGAAAAAACTATTGTTGATATGTACGTTTGCATGCATCGAACGTGGTCAAAACAAAGCAACCTATGTCACTACATATTTGTATGCCAAATTTGAGATGTACTAAATCGAATTGTCAATATAGATTGTTACATGGTTTAAGTAGGTTGTTATTTTATGTGAAAGTCGATACCAGTTAACTTAAATAACAAAGGCGTTTCCAACTGGCATAGGTAATTCACCAAGAACACTTAACATGGTTTAATTTTGGTCGAAAAGGGCTTACCAACTACCGATCGATTATGTTTTCACAAAAAGATATCAATATATAACCACCACAAAAGTGGCCTAGTGGTTAGACACTCTAATGTTCTCACAAGGGTCTTATGCTAAAATCTCACTAGGTACACATCTTGAGGGCAGTCAATGGAATAATCGGAAACGGCCACGAAAATACCTGGTTAAGTTGCATAAATCTTTGTGAAAGACTCGCCCTTTACAAGTAACCTTATTGGTGAAAACCTTAAAAGAAAAAAATATATCGATACATCTTTTATCAATAATTTTTTTCCGATGAAAGTCAGGTTCTTGAGGCCCAGTTAAAAGCCCATGATCCTTCTAAACAATAAGAGCCCAAAACTTAATCCAAACAGATGGGACTGGGCTTGTGTACAAAGAAAATTTAAAGCTTCTATTTCAGTACTTATTTAAAAACATAAAATTTAATACATCATTTAACTTACTTAGCGTTCAGAAATAAAATTTCACTATACATGTAACTGTAAGTTTCATCAAGTGTTAGCAGTTTTATCTATAGGTATTGCAATTTTCGACCAACACGAAACTTATATATACAACCACATACCAACATCACTACGTTATACGTACTCTCCTGATGAGATTAGTGAGACTAACGTTTGCATCTTTGCTAGAAAAAGTTGTACTAACCAAAGTAAGTGTTCGGTAATCTAAAAATCATCGCATATTTTTTTTTTCGGAGGTAACCTATACTTCAAGACAACATATACAACTTTCTTTTGTTCTTTGCTTAAGCGCGCTTCAATCTATCAAACGATCAAGGCATTCAAAAATCAAAAACGCTTTTTCTTTTTGGACACTTTTCACCTTACTATCATCTGTGATTAGAAAAAGAAAAAACAAACTACAACGCTTTACAAAAAGTGTAAATATTATTCCTTGGTTCGATCATCTTTGTTTTTGAATATGAAATCAGTATAAGATAAGTTTCTTTGCAAAACCTAAACTTTAAGTACAAAGATTCTTACATGCAATCAAGTTTAGCTTAAGCATTACTCTAACATTTACAAATTGATGCCTTCATAATCTTATTGTCCCTAATACGAATTTCTTACCAAATTATCGGACAAGAACAATTTCGGATCATTGGCTATGAGAGAACTATTATTTCTGAGGAATGATAAAGTATATATAAACAAAAGACATATCACAATTATAGGATTTACATCTCCGCCGTCTCCATCATATCCCCGGTTAACCTGGAGATTTTCGGTTAAATTAGATTAGGAGATTAGGTCCTTATGTCATCCCGAAAAATGGCAGTATTCTTTTAAGTGAATTACAAATCCATGAAGGATACAATGTAATTAGCCAAGTTACTCATGTTTCATGAAACAAAAATGTTTTGTACGTGATTTTATTATATATGCACAACATAAAATTAATTCTTTTAGTAAGTAGTAATAATACATTCAAAACGTGCTTGTCAAAACGTGCATCACGTAAATATGTTACTATTTATTTTTAGGGTATATGTTGATTATAATTTTAGTTTTTTCATAGAAATAAAATCAATGATTGAGGAACTAAAATCAATGGCTAAAGGTTCTCCAATCATAGAGTAATTTTATATAGCCGTTTGAAAAAGGATGATATCACTATATATTTAGTCATGATTACAACCACAAATAATAAAGTAAATAATGAATTAAACTTTAAGGAGGCACCTTTTACACTTACAAAAGAAATTGCACTATTATAAATTTACAAATAACTTAACAAAATGTGTTATATAAGCAAAAATGTTTGAACAAAATCAAGGTTTTTAATATCAAGTAACGATTACTAACAAAACAGAGATAAACTTTGTTTTGATAGTTTAAAAAAAAAGGAAATGTTGTATTTAAGAGGAAAATGTAAAGTCTAAACTATAGAATTGGTGGTAATGATAATTTTAGTGTTTATGAATGTATCACTTGCTCATGATTACTTAAAGAGCCATTAATGATAAAAATGACACTTAACCTAACAATAGCATTTAACATGTGTTTTATTCTTGTACGAGTTTTGAAGAGGCAATTTGTGGTGTTTCTGATGCTAATGTTTCCATACCTTCATATGAAATGTGGATAAAACACCTGCGACTAATTCTAATATGGATGCCCTCTTGACTTATGCTTCTAAAATTAGGCTTTCGTCTTCTAATAGAGCTAATTTTCGATTTATGGATGAGACGGTACTTAAGGATACTGATTATGACGTGGATTTACCCATTAATTTGGTTCATGAGGTTAATGAACGGATGAAAAATTCGCTTTATAGGTATTTTATTGGGAAAAGACTTGCATTTTCTGTGGTTGAATGGTTTGTGCATAATAATTGGGGTGAATATGGTCTTTAGAAAGTTACAATGAACGCGAATGGTTTCTTTATTATTTAAGTTCTCGTCTCTAAAGGATGTTGGGGCTATTCTTAAGGATGGACCTTGGATGATTCGTAGAATTCCCATCTTTCTCAACAAGTGGTCTCTATCGTTAAGTCTTCTTAAGGAAGATTTGTCATGTGTTCCGGTATGGGTGAAGTTCCACGATGTCCCTATGGTTGCTTATACTCCTGATGGGTTGAGTTTGACTGCTTCTAAATTGGTACTCCCGTGATGCTTGATTCTTATACGAATACCAGGTGTTTGGAGTCATGGGGACGTAGTAGTTATACGAGAGGTTTGATTGAAATCAATGTTTTCAATGATTTTCTTGACGATTTAGTTTTGGCTGTTCCTATACTTGTAGGGGAAGGGTATACTAAGGAAACTATTCACATTGAATAAGAGTGAGAACCACCTCGTTGTGGTATGATAACATCAAATTATCCTGAATATTAAGTGTCAATTTCACCCGATAATGCTTGTAATTTATATAATTTATATGGATTTACGCTTGTTTTCCTATGTTTTACACTTTCAGGTAAATTACGAGCATTGGAGCTAAAGAGACGCGGAATTGAAGAGTTTACTGAAGATTTATCATAGTATGCTCACTTTGAAGAAGTTACAGCGTAACTCATCTCTCACACTACGCCGTAACTAAAGCGTGGCTCAGAAAACCAACTTATCATAAGATTACGGCGTAACTCTCCTCAAAGATTACGACGTAACCATATTAGGTCAAATGAGGTTCCGCGCCGCTGATAATTACGCCGCAACTCATGCATCAAACTACCGCGTAATCAAGATTCATTGAAGATATGGCGTAACCACATCTAAGGTTACGCCCTAACTAGCAGATCTAGTGCAATTTACAAAGAAATAGATGATTACGGCGTAACTCTTTTTATAGTTACGCCGTAACCAAGATCTGGCCTATAAATACCCCACGATTTCCAGCATTTCAAAGCATCCCATTTTCACACACAACAATCTGAGAACGTGGGAAGAAGCCAAAGGCAGGTCTAGAGGAGCATACGGAGCTATCTCCAAGGGAGAAATCACTCCCCTACGATAAGCATTAGCTTTTTTATCTTTTCTTTACTTTCGATTCATGTATTTCGTAACATTAAATATTGAATTGATTTGTATGGTTAATATGAGCGGCTAAGCACCTCTCGGTGCTAGTCTAGTTATGATTCCTTAATTGTTTTGTCTGCGTTTACTTTACTTCCGTATAATTATTTCTAAGTGTATGCATGCATAGTTTATTGGTAGCTACCCTTGTTTCGGTAGTTTTGAATGGCGGTAGAGGCCAATTGCTTAAGAGATATGACCAACTGACCCTAAGTGAGCGGACTGAGACGGGGAGGGTAAGATATGACCAACTGACGACCCTTTCTACTTGTGCGATTTGACCAACTGATCACCTACCATTTGGATGAACTTAAGAATTAGGGGGTGAGTGTTTAAGTTGCTAACGCCCGGGCACTCACTATTATAAGTCTAACATGTAGAGGAACTTAATGACTCGGTTTAGGGGACCAGGAACAACTGGACTTATGAAGGGACACCTGACTTCTCCAGTGGTGGCATCTTTGCTGATAGGTTAGGGCGGACTGAACAAATGTTGTCCTCTCGACTTTGACCCCACCTAAAGTAATTAGAAGTAATTAGCCGTAGACATTACTAGCTAGGATGAATAACTAGGTTAACACCACTTTCCTCTATTGATCACACCTTTGCCTTTATTTGCTTTAGTAGTTAATTAGTTAATTTCCTATCGAAATTATATTAAAATCTGTGACACCTAGACTTAGTATTGATCCACACACATAACTCTTGGGACGACCTCGGTTTTACCGAATACTACACTACACACGACCGGGTACACTGCCCGTTAGTGCATTAGGGTAGACCATAGGTATAACGAGCAATTATAAATATTAAAACCTTGTAAGTAAAACCTGCATCAAGTTTTTTGGCGCTATTGCCGGGGAGTTATATTAGGATTGCTATTAAGTCTTTCATTTTCATTTTGTTTTAAAAAAAATTTCAAATTCTCACGATCATTTTTCAAGTTTCAGGTACCATGGAAGTTGTTAACATTGATGACCTCACTCTTGAGGAATATTTGGCGTTGACAAGAGCAGAACAAGGGCCGAGGTTCGTAAGACCGGCAATTGGAGCTGATGTCCGTTTTGAGATTAAAGACCAATTTATGAGGGAGTTTCGTGCTAACCCTTTTTCAGGAAACAGGGACGAAGATACGTAAGAGCACGTTGAAAATGTCTTATAAATCGCAAGCCTTTTTAACATTCAGGGTGTATCTCATGACGCTGTTATGCTAAGGGTATTCCCCATGACTCTTACTGAGGCTGCCAGAAGATGGATCGAAAGATTGCCCGCCGGAGCAGTTAATGCTTGGGCACTACTAAAGAAGCACTTCATCCAAAGGTATTGTCCTCCGTCAAAGATATCTAACCAGCTTTTGGAAATCTATAATTTTAAGCAAGAAGACGATGAAACATTGTACCAAGCCTGGGATAGATACAACGATCTCCTTTACAAATGTACTACACACGATTTGAACAACCAGCAAAAAGTCAACATTTTCTACAAAGGAATCAACATAACTACAAGACAGATGCTGGACTATCAAGGACCAATCCCGAACATGACTCATACTTTAGCAATTGAAGCCATTCAAAAAATAGATGATCACTCTAAAAAATGGCACGATGGAAGAAGCAAAAGAAACCAAGGCGGAAGTTTTGATGGAATTGCAGCTATCGCTAGCAAAATTGAAAATCTAAGTCGAGATATGCGTAATATCAGAGAAACTGTTCATGCCATACAAGTTGGTTGCGAAGGCTGTGGGGGATGACACCTCTCAAAGAATTGTCCTCACAATAACAAAGAAGACACGATCGAAGAAGCTAAATATGGAGAAAATCGACCATTTTATGGGGATAATCGTAATGGCTATCGTAGAGGACCTCCACAATATTATGAGCAAGGTGAAAGAAGAGCTAATTTGGAGGAAATGATTAACAAGTACCTTGTGGATTCAACCAAGATACAGAAAGAGCAAGAAGATTGGCTGAAAAACTTCCAAGATAATATAAACAAAAGCCTTTCTAGCCATGACGTATCACTAAAGAACTTGGAGACTATGATTGGGAAGCTTGGCGACAAGGTAAAAAAAAGAAATGAAGCACAAAAGAACAAATAAACAGTATGTAAAGCCGTCTTTTCTGAAAATGACAAATCCACCGATGAGTCTAATAGAAACAATGATACCGATGACGGAAGGAAGTTGCGACGTAACCAAAAATCAGAGTTACAGCGTAACCAGGAACCGAGCAATGATGAGTCTACCAAAGTTAACGACTCTAAAAGGAAGAATCATTGGTGTAAGGTTATTGCAATTGATGATGGATAATGTTACCACCTATGGGCCTCTTGCGACCCTCGGAAGTCCTGTGATGGAGGGGTTAATAAGGAGAGGATTAATGATGACAAATACATGTGGACTGCACTTAACGACGAAGAGAGATTAGCCAAGTTCTCGATTAACGAAGTGGAAGGGCCACCTATCAAGCATTACTGCAAACCCTTACTAATAACGGAAGATGAGTTTACACAAGCATGGCCGACTTGCAACCCCTTTCGTGAGCATTGCAACGGAGGGGGCAGTGTAAAGAACGAAGTTTGGATATGCCCACATGAATCGGGAAGACATGACGTCGATTTTGGGGACCTATCATTCGAAGATTGGTATTCAGTAAGATTCGGTGACGCAATAATTAATTCAATCTTATTGAGAAATCTAGAGATAAAATATGAAAAACATCTTCTTCAAGGAAAGACCATTAAGCCTCTCAACGATATTCCTTCTGGCAATGACGATGACGAAGGAACTCAAAGTCATTGGTGTGAGCAAATTAAAACCACTGACGGAAATGTTTGGGCATCCTGCAACTCTTTTGATTATGAATGTTACGGGGGAAGCCGCATTGAGAGAGCTGGGGAAGACGAGTTCCTATGGACCTCGACTAATGACTCGAAGAGAACAGAATTTCCTTGGCCAGACGATTTAGGATTCGAAGATTGGGTCAGAATCAAATACGGAAAAATAGATGCGCTAACTAAGGAGAAAATATGGAATGGGTGTATGAGTAAAGATCAACCAAACAACGAAGTTCCAAATGAAGAATCGGACAATGACACCGAGGATTCATCAAGGAAGGAAAAAATGGAATGCAAACAAATGCTAGTGGAAAATTTACTCGACGATAAACCTCTTAAAGATACCGATTCCAACGATGATGATTTTGATTACCTCGAACTACAAGGTGAAGATGGATTCATTGACCCAGATGATGAAGTACATGAGAAGAGAAGATGCAAGCTACTTGGCATTTCGTACAAGAGGCCGCCACCAATCATAGCCGAAAAGTATGAGTTCACTCGATACCACTTGGGGCCGGATGAAAAATTTTGCAAAATTCAGAAAATCGAGACTAAGGAATACCTCCGCACTGCCACGAATGTCGCTTGGGTCAGACATAACTTAATGAAGGACATGGAGTAAGTTGGCCAAGTCCAAAGGCTACCATAAAGCCCCGTGGCTCTGAGTCTAACTTAAAGACTCGTAAGTAAAGAAAAGTGCTCTTTCGGGAGACAACCCGAATTATCCCTTTCTTTTGTTTTATTTCTATTTCTGTTGGGTTTTATGTTTTTAACCATTTTTGCAGGAAACGAAGACAAATTGCTGCTGCAGCATGCTGATCAGACTATAGTTACGGCGTAACTCATCTAAGTGGTTACGCCGTAACAAACCCCTTGCAGCAGAATTTCGGATGCAATACCAATTACGGCGTAATTCCATCTTAGAGGTTACGCCGTAGCAACACTTTTGCGGCGTACGCCAGGTTTTGCATAGTTACGGCGTAACTCTTTCTAAAAGTTATGACGTAATTATCCTCTGCTTTACTTCTTTCATTTTAAACACAATAACCTTGTATTAGTATTTTAAATAAACTTTGTGGGTGTGTTCCCTGTAAGCCCTCACGAGACTTCACTCGTCCACTTGGGACACCAATGGTTTAAAAGGCTTGTTGCATATGCTAAATGCAACCGTGATTCCTACGAAAGTGAGTTAGGTTTGTTTTTCATTTTTCATTTTTCTTTTTAGAATTATTCTTGTCGGTAGTGTGATTTCAGGGATTGAAGTTTGCTCGTGGATGCTTATACGAAGGCACGACTCTTTTTCGTGGGCCTTCTTTCTTTTTGGAGCAAATTTCAAGGAAGTTCTCGCTCTAATTCTACTTTTCTCTTCACCTTTATTTAACGCTTAGTACAAAAGGGACTTTTTACAATTCAAGTGGGGGGACGGGAGTAGAATTGTCTCTTGAACTTTATTTTGCTCTCATTTTTCTAGTTTATTTTGAAAAATTATGTCATTTTAAAAAAATTTTGACATGTTTTTCTTAAACTAACTAGATTAGACCTTAGCCGAGCACATATAACCCTTGATATTATATGGTGAGATTAGCCTTATCCGTTTCCTAAATTTTACCCCAAATCCACAAAATTATGAGTGTGCCGGTAGCTTGTAAACTTTAGAACTTGGCCTTTGCATCATTTCGAGACCATAGACGAGGTATGCTGAGTTAGCTCGATGTATTTGGACTTTTTAGTTTAAGAATGCAGTATTATAGGATTATCACCCAAATAGCCTACCATTGTGTGTCTATCGATTAGTCACCTCGACTTCTCGACCTCCATGTGAAACCCTTTTGTTGCACTCACCTTTAGTGCAAGATACCCCTATATACACCCATCTGAGCCATTCCTTTCATTTTGTTAACCCAATATATTGTTTCGATACACCTATACACCTTAGCCTACCATGTAGTCTTTATTTGTGATTGGGAAGTCATCATTTGCCTAAGTTCAAGGTTCAAGTGGAAAGGTTCGGGAATCACGCTTTCATCGACGACATATTCTCAAAGATCATTGAAGACCCCCCGAATTCCCATTGTTCATCTCAAGTGGGGGGATGTTATGTTTATGTCAAAAAAAATGTGTGATTCGAAAAAAAAAATAGTTATGTTTATTGTAAAAGTGCGATGTTATAAGCACTATGTTACGAGCTTTATATCGATTTAGTATCGATGAGGCCACCTCAGTCACATTTGAAGATTAGAGTTGGATATTGCGCCAACAGTTGAAGAAAAGGTGGTGTGCCCATCATGACGTCCTCTAATGACACATCTACCTAGTATTTCAGGATCCGGTTTCTTAACTTCAAAGCTTGAACTTTGGGCGGACGGTAAGTGGTGATGACTTGGTTATAGATTTAGACTACCTGCTTGATTTTTATTTTACACCATTTATATATCCCATGTCTTATCCTACCCTTTAGTCATGAAGCATGTCTAGGTGATGCAGCGAGCAATATTTGGTGTCTTGGCCATGGATTTGGTCATGTATCATTGATTTTGTCCACTTCGCCGTGACATGTTAGTAATGACGAGTCATCCTTAACCTTTGTCGTGTCTACCCATATTGCCTTCGAAAATTGTTTAGCCCTTAACTTTAGTGGTGGAGATTTGTGTAACTGCCAAGCTTATGATAGAATACATGCTATGACTGTGCGATTGAGTGATCACCCCGAAATTGACACTTAGAATAGTTGATAGATTTGAGTGTTTCGTTCCCATTTCGTGAGGTGTTCGACTTTTTTTTATTCTAGCATAAGGGATTTGTAAGCTTATATTTTCCAGGTAATGGGAGATATCTTTTTAGGAATCTATCTAATAAGGTCTACTTGAGGGCAAGTAGAGTTCAAGGAGGGGGGGGGGGATATTTGATAACATCAAATTATCCTGAATATTAAGTGTCAATTTCCTCAGATAATGCTTGTAATTTATATCATTTATATGGATTTAGGCTTGTTTTCCTATGTTTTACACTTTCAAGTAAATTACGAGCATTGGAGCTAAAGAGACGCGGAATTGGAGAGTATATTGAAGATTTATCATAGTATGCTCACTTTGAAGAAGTTACGGCGTAACTCATCTCTCACGTTACGCCGTAACTAAAGCGTGGCTCAGAAAACAAACTTATCAGAAGATTACGGCGTAACTCTCCCCAAAGATTACGAAGTAACCATATTAGGTCAAATGAGGTTCCGCGCCGCTGATAATAACGCCATAACTCATGCATCAAACTACAGCGTAACCAAGATTCATTGAAGATACGGCATAACCACTTCTAAGGTTACGCCGTAACCAGCAGATCTAGTGCAATTTACGAAGAAATAGATGATTACGGCGTAACTCTTTTTATAGTTACGCCGTAACCAAGATCTGACCTATAAATACCCCACGATTTTCAGCATTTCAAAGCATCCCATTTTCACACACAACAATATGAGAACGTGGGAAGAAGCCAGAGGCAGGTCTAGATGAGCATACAGAGCTATCTCTAAGGGAGAAATCACTCCCCTACGATAAGCATTAGCTTTTTATCTTTTCTTTACTTTCGATTCACGTATTTCGTAACATTAAATACTGAATTGATTTGTATGGTTAATATGAATAAGCAGCACCTCTCGGTGCTAGCCTAGTTATGATTCCTTAATTGTTTTGTCTGCGTTTACTTTACTTCCGTATAATTATTTCTAAGTGTATGCATGCATAGTTTATTGGTAGCTACCCTTGTTTCGGTAGTTTTGAATGGCGGTAGAGGCCAATTGCTTAGGAGATATGACCAACTGACCCTAAGTGAGCGGACTGAGACGGGGAGGGTAAGATATGACCAACTGACGACCCTTTCTACTTGTGCGATTTGACCAACTGATCACCTACCGTTTGGATGAACTTAAGAATTAGGGGGTGAGTGTTTAAGTTGCTAACGCCCGGGCACTCACTATTATAAGTCTAGCATGTAGCGGAACTTAATGACTCGGCTTAGGGGACCAGGAACAACTGGACTTATGAAGGGACACCTAACTTCTCCAGTGGTGGCATCTTTGCTGATAGGTTAGGGCGAACTGACCAAATGCTGTCCTCTCGACTTTGACCCCACCTAAAGTAATTGGAAGTAATTAGACGTAGACATTACTAGCTAGGATGATCAACTAGGTTAGCACCACTCTCCTCTATTGATCACACATTTGCCTTTATTTGCTTTAGTAGTTAATTAGTTAATTTCCTATCAAAATCATATTAAAATCTGTGACACCTAGACTTAGTATTGATCCACACACATAACTATTGGGACGACCTCGGTTTAACCGAATACTACATTACACACGACCGGGTACACTGCCCGCTTAGTGCATTAGGGTAGACCATAGGTATAACGAGTAATTATAAATATTAAAACCTGGTCAGTAAAACCTACATCATGGTACATGTTTGCTTTATGGTAATTTTAATGATGATTGTCCTAAAGCCGCTCCTAAACGTGTGGTTAATGGGACGGGTAATAAATGCAAAGTTCCGGCTTCGGGAGTTACTAAGGAGATGTCGAATGATAGGTTTACTACTATCAAGCGAAAGGGTCCCACTTATAAGCGGGTTTTTGGGGTTTCTAAGACCAATAAAATGGAGTACCGGCCGGTTGCTTCTAAGAATATAAAGGCTTCTACTCCTAAAGACTCTACTAAGGAGGCGTCTACATCTAAACAACCAAGTAAGGATGTTAAAGTAGTTAACACATCTAATGCCTTTGATGTTCTTAGTGATTTGGATGATGATCCTAATTTTCTTGTAGAACCTAGTGCTAACATTTCTTTATGCAACACTACTACTACTGTTGATGGAGGTAATGTTAGTAAAGATTCTCTCATTGAAGAGATTAATAAGCTAGAAAGTTAAATAATCTAGGGGAAGCTTGTTCTTCTGGGTGATGATGGGAAACCACTTCCTATGCAAAAGGAGGCTAATGTGGGATACATGGGTAACAATGAAAATATCCCTAGCTCATCCAATGCTGCTCCTTGTGTTATTTCAAATAGTACACCTAATATGGTTAATGAGGGAAAAAAAGGTAATTGATTCGTTTTCTAAGGTTGGGAATTTGGTTATTTCGGGTAGTGATAGTGATGATGAAGTAGAAGATGTCATGATGAGACTTCTCGTTTCATGACTAGTGAAGGTGCATATGATGCTAGTTTACATGAGTATGAAGATTATGATCTATATGGCACTTATGACCTTCAAGGTTTCCTTTTGAGATGTGATGAATATAAATCTTCGTGGTCAGTTTAGACATTATATTTATTTCTTGTCCTTATAGTAGTTGTTCATAAGATTGGTTTGTCTTTCTTATGTTAGTGTTGGTTTGAAGCAAATTTGATGCGTTTGTTTTCTATCTTTGTAACGGGTCTAAATGTGGGATTTACCCAAATCTTATATACTTAAATGTTTTTTGAAATAATAAATTTTACCAAGGACATCCTCTTTACCCAAAAAGTTTTAGGCACAACTTTTATTGAACAAATTCTTTTCTTAAATTGAATAACAATTAAAAAATAAAAAAAATAAAATAACTAAGTTTGAGACTCTAAATATAATTATTCCAGGTGGAGGGTAATAGCAGTATTTTGTAGGGGTATATAATAAGTGGTGATCCTAAAGGCAATTCAGCTTTTGTTTTTTCTCTTTGATTGGCATATAGTCTATATAACCAAGACAAGCTTCCACACCACATAGCTTTTGCAAAAAGAGAAAGTGAAGGGTGTCATTTTGCAAAATAAAGATAGTTAAGGGGGGACAAAGTTTCCACAGCTTGTAGCTTTTGCAGTCTTTAGATAAAGAAAGTTACAAATTGCACCCTTTTAAATATGGTCACTGTCCAGATAAAGCTTTGTCTATTTCTTTTTTGATTTTAGTTTTATTTATTTTTCTCATGATCTTTTGCTTGAAAGTAAGGGAAGCTATAGCCTTGGATCTATAAACTTCAAATTATCAGTCTAAAGCAGTCCAACTTCCATTATTTTCTATGTACTTTTACCTTTTTGGTTTTATGGGAGAGAGAAAGTGGAGCTAGGTTTATATTGCAAGAGAATAATCTCATATATACAATTCATCTACTATCTTCTATACTCTTAATATTAGTCACTTGTTAGTTGCAGGGGTGTGCACGGTCTTAAAACCGGACCGGACCGGCTAAGACCGGACCGGACCGACACCCGAGTTCGGCAAAAATCCTAGACCGAGACCGACCGAAGTGGTCGGTCCGTCCAACAAGGCCAATTGTCGGTTTTGTCCGGACCGACCGACCGAGGACCTAATTAGCCTAAAAGCCGAGACCGCGGACCGGACCGAATGTGGTCGGTCCGGTTCGTCCGTCGGTCCGGTCGGTCCTTCGGTCGGTCCGGTCCGTTCGGGTCAAATGCTCACCCCTAGTTAGTTGTAGTAATTATGTAGTTCATACTTCATACTATATTTGTCTAAAAATCATCTTTTGTTGCATCAACTACTAGCTTATGAGAATCTATAACTCTAAAAACATGCATGAGTAAAGTTATACGTGTGTAACATTGCAAAGTTGGTTACTGTAACTCGTGACGACGTGACATCTAGACGGCATGATCAGTTTCGCAATAAACCTGGACACCTCGCAAATGGTTAAAGGAAGACAAGCTATACTCGAAAAAGACATGCACTTTACAAAGTAATTAGTAGTGGCTTAAGCTAGTTCTACTAAATGATATATTCCATACGTAAAATGGATATGTGAAAGTATGAAGTTGTAGTAAAATAAGTTTAAAGATAAATAAAGCTTCTATTAGAGAATAGAGAGAGAGATCGATGCCTTTATTCAAAGATATTATTCTTGTGATTTCACTTTTTCAGTAGTACATTGATCAAGGTATAGTAAGACAAAATCTTATTATAAAAAGTAAAAAACGATCATAAAAATGATAAGATGGAAAATTTGTCGTTATAATCCAGTTTAGAGTACTGTTTAAAGGTTGAATTAGTCTTTTTATGAGAGAAATATTTGCTTTTGCTCCACATGCATTCCACTTTCACATACAAAACTAACAATTGCAAGAAAAGCATATAAGTCCCACTTCACATTACTACTTTTAGTCTCCTCCTTATAAACCACATATAACCACCACTTGCCAATGCAATACTCACATCAACTTCCAAGTGTAAACAAACTCACATGAAGAACAAAACCCTATAACTAATTCTTGAACCCTACCTAACTAGTTTCATAAAATTTTCAAAAACCCTAGTGATCAACCATGAGGGCTGGAGGCTACACCATCCAACACACACTAACACCCGAAGCCGCAACCGTTGTGAAACAAGCTCTTGTTCTTGCTAGACGGCGTGGCCATGCTCAGGTTACGCCTTTGCATGTTGCTAGTGCAATGTTGACATCGCCTACAAGCCTTCTCAGGAAGGCTTGTTTGCAGCCAAACTCGCACCCTCTTCAATGCAAAGCTCTAGAGCTTTGCTTTAACGTGGCGCTAAACCGCCTTCCTACCACACAATCGAGTCCTATCATGTTACACCCTAATCAATCTCACCACCCTTCTCTTTCCAACGCGTTGGTGGCGGCTTTTAAGCGTGCTCAAGCTCACCAACGACGTGGTTCGATTGAAAACCAACAACAACCCATTCTAGCTCTTAAAGTAGAAATAGAACAACTTATCATATCCATCTTAGATGATCCTAGTGTGAGTAGAGTCATGCGAGAAGCTGGTTTCTCTAGCACACAAGTAAAAAATAACATCGAACAAATGGAGATATCGATCTCTTCTCCAACTCCCCTCAGTTTTTCACAATCAAAAGAAAACATCAAACCCAAATCTTTAGCCAAAGTCCAAGATGAAGATGTGATGAGTGTTATAGAAATGATGATGAATAGGAAAAGAAAGAATATTGTTGTTATAAGAGAGTGTTTAGCTAGTGCTGATGCTATTGTTAGAGGAGTTATAGACAAATTTGAAACCGAAAACAACGTCAACTTAAGGTTCATGCAGTTTGTAAGCCTTCCTCTACACTCACTTAATAATCTTTCAAGGGAAGATGTTGAAGACAAAGTTAAGGAACTTAAGTGTCTTGTAAGAAGCTTTGTTGGTAGAGGAGTAATCTTGTATTTAGGTGATCTCAAATGGGTTTCCGATTACTGGTCGCATCATAGCGAGCGAAAGCTTAATCAAGGCTACTACTACTCACCAATGGAGCATATGATCATGGAGCTTAGTGGACTCATGTTTGGTGTTGATAGTGGGAAGTTGTGGATGATGGGGATAGCAAATTCTCAAACATACATGAGGTGCAAAACAGGTCATCCTTCACTTGAAACACTATGGGATCTTTGTCCTCTTTCACTTCCTGTTGCTAGCTTGGACCTCACCCTCAATCTTGAAAGGTAAATACTTTAACCTTTTTAATACTTTCACCATAAAGATTATCTTTTTCATGCTAAAAGACTAATTAATCTTTGTTGTGGGTTTTGTTTTATTAGCAGTAAAGATTCGGTTAACGAGACGAAATTGCTTACTTGTTGTGGTGAGTGCTCGGTTAACTTATCACGAGAGGCTCAAACCATAACAAGCTATGGCCGCACCAGTGAGTCAACTTTGCCTTCATGGCTTCAACAATACAAAGAAGAGAGCTCAAGACATATCACTAATGATCAGGTTAGGTTCTTGTAATTTTATATAAAAAAAATGGTTAATGAACTACTATAGTTCACTACTCAAAATAATCTAGTTTATAACAGGTAATCCATTCGTTTACATGCAATGTTTAAAAACTGTTTAATGACCTAGTTGTGTTTAAATAGTGCAATATCCATCTAGAAAAGAAAGTTAAAGCAAAGAACTATATACTCAATTAACCTTATTTATTCTTAAAAACCCGAATCTAGCTGCTTGTAGTAGTGATCTAACACAATACTATAAATGTGCTTAATTGCAGGAATGTGAAAAAGTTGGGAATCTTTGCAAGAAATGGAACTCAATTTGTAGTTCACTACACAAACATCAACCCATGTCTTCCTCACCAACTTTGCACCAACACCATCTCACGTGGCCCGTAATTTTCGAATCCAACACATCCCCGAAAGAACATCAATTTTTCATCAGTGGTGAATGTTGTGACGAGCCTAACACGAAAACATTCATGCCTGACCTCTTATCAAACCCGAATTCAAGTCCAAATTCAGCTTCTTGTAGTGAAACTAGTGATCATGATGATGATCATGAATATTACTTACACAAGTTCAAAGAAGTGAATACTGAAAATGTAAAGATTTTAAAGAATGCATTGGAGAGAGTTGTACCATGGCAAAGAGAGATCATTCCAGAAATAGTAAGTACAGTCCTACAGTGCAGGTCAGGATCAATGGAAAGAATAGGGAAACAAGAAACATGGTTATCTTTCTTAGGAGCTGATCATCATGGAAAAGAAAAGATAGCAAAAGAGTTGGCCAAAGTTGTCTTTGGATCAAGAAACAACTTTGTGCAAATGGGCTTGAGCCGGTTTTCAGCAACACGAGCCGATTCAACAGATGTTGATGGTCAAGAACTTGTTAGTAACAAAAGGGCAAGAGACGAACATGGCCAAAGTTATCTAGAAAGGTTTGCTGAAGCTGTCCAAGAAAATGCAAACCGTGTGTTCTTCATGGAAGATGTTGAGCAAATTGATTACCATTCTCAAATGGGAATCAAGAAAGCAATTGAGAATGGAACTATTACACTAAATGGTGGTGAAACAGTTCCTCTTAATGAAGCCATTGTTATCTTCAGCTGCGAAAGTTTTAATTCCATTTCACGAGCGTGTTCTCCTAGCATACGGCGAAAGTATAGTGACAACGCACAACAAGAAAGTAACGAGGATTGTGCTAAAGAGTCTATGGTCAGTTTGGATTTGAACGTTGCCACCGAAGATTATAAGAGATCAAAGGAAGATGAATCAGTTTCTGATATCGGTATTTTGGATTCAGTTGATAAGCAAGTTATTTTCAAACTCCAAATGCTGTAATAAGTTTTTGTTACGTTTGTAAATTAGGGTTTGTAGTTTGAATCATGGTTTTAGATTTTGTGACAGAGATCTGAGTTTAATATTTAGATGTATACTAACAACTGTTTTCATCATGTTTCTTGTAATAGATTTGGTAATATTTGTGTTCATGTTTTAGTTTTAATATAACGGTATTACTTCATTTCTCATGTTTTATTTGTGTTATGAACCACCATGCATTATTTCTTCTTGAAAATATATAGCACCCATTATAATCCTTTGTCTAGTCAATTTTATTTACCTTTTTTTCCCCACTTTAGTTTCAAAATTTGGATTTTTTCTTACGTTGTAGTAGTAGTACCACAAAGGACACTTGAACAAAGGTAGAGAAGATGTGGTCATATTCTAAGTACCAAAAAAGTGGTGGCAGCCAAATTAACCTAACAAAATTTAGGTATATGGGTTTTTATTCAAATTTATATAACTACACTAATTAACCTCTATAAATTAATAATGTTTGAACCAAGATATTTTATTAATTTAACGAGATATCATTATATCGATAAATTAATAATTTATTAATTAAATTTATTTTTACATATGACTTCTAAATTTCCAAGTTAAATATACTACTTACAAGATATACGAGTTAAAGATAAAAAATAAAGTAGAAAAACAAGTTTCAATTAATATTTTATTAATTCAAGACATTAAAGAAATTAATAAATGTTACGAGATTCAAGCCATTAAAGAAATTGTAGAATTTTTTAGTAATTATTAATTTATAGCTCTGTTAGACCAATATATATACACTGAGGTTTCCAAAAAATTCATCTTATTATTTTATCAATTGATGTCCAAATTTATATTGGTCCCAAGCTGAAACTGAACAAATTATTAATTTTATCGAGATTATTAATTTATCGAGTATTAATTTATAGAGATTTTATTGTATAAGTCATTATAATGATATTTCTGAAATGTTGATTGTATGATTTCTCTAGAAAAATTAGACATTACATGTTTAATTTAGTCATTCAAAGAGGTAAACATGATTAATTGAGAAGCAATGAAGATAGTGTTGGGATGAAAAAAGCTTGAGAATACTTACGGATACATAACAATACTTACGGATGCTGGGACTGATCAGAATCGCATTAATATGGATACGTCTTCTGGTACAGTTGAAACAAAGGTGTCCTTTGGTTTTGCTTCGGATAGTGGTACCAATGATGGAGGTGTCATGTCTCAAAAATCTGGTACGAATGATGATAAACAGGTAGTTAATTCTAACGAACTTGGTGAACCAATGAACATTGATAGTATTTTGGACCAGTCGACCATATCAGCTTGTAAGAGCTTCGAAAAGGCCATGCGTTGTGCTGCTAATACTACTAGCTCTTCACACGCAAATGTGGGAATGTCGACTGAGAAGACCCCATCAACAAATGCCACTAAACTCAGCCTTACGTCTTCGACTAAGGCTAATTTTTTGGAAAATCGAAGATAATGTACCAAATGATGCAGATTATGATGTTGAATTACCTATAGCTTCGGTCATGAGGTGAATGAGAGGTTGAAGAACGGATATTTTATTGGTAAAAGGCTTGCATTTCCTATTGTTGAATGGTTCATGCGTAATAATTAGGAAAAGTGTGGAATTATGAAAGTAATAATGAACGCGAATGGTTTTTTCTTTTTTATTCTTCGGATGGACCTTGGATGATTTATGGAATCCCCATTTTTCTTAATAATTGGTCACCCTCTATAAGTCTTCTTAATGAAGATTTGTCTTGTGTTCCAGTTTGGATGAAGTTTCACGATGTTTCATTGGTTGCTTATACATCAGATGGGTTAAGTTTGATTGCCTCTAAGATTGATACTCCTATGATGCTTGATTCGTATACGAATACAGTGTGTTTAGATTCATGGGGGCGGAGTAGTTATGCAAGAGCTTTGATAGAAATTAACGCTTATAATGATTTTAGAGATAACTTGGTGTTGGTTGTTCCAAAGCTTAATCAGAGCGGCTATACGAAAGTGACTATTCGTATTGAATGTGAATGGGAACCCCGGGGTGTGGTACTTGTTGCTTTATGGTCATTTGCTTGATGATTGTCCCAAAGCTGCCCCTCAACGAGTGGCAAATGGGATGGATAAAGGTAAGGATTAGTTTTTGTAAATATCAAAAAGGGTTTCGAATGATAGGTTCACAGTTGTGATGTGAAAGGAGCTAATCCATAGAATTTTAATGATGTTTCAGTGAACAAGAAAGTTGAGTATTGGCCTGTTGCACCAAAGAATATTAAGGCTGCTACTTCAAAAGACAACAAAAAGGAGGCTTCTACGTCTAGACAACCAAAAATGGATGCTAAAGTGGTGAATACTTCTAATGCGTTTGGTGTTCTAAGTGATTTGGATGAGGGTTCTAATGCTAATGTAGAACTTACTGGTGATGTCCCTACAAGTATTTCGAATTTAAATTCAACTGTTGAAAAGGGGTCGTCAAATTCAGGTACGAAAGTTGTCCAAGATGTGCTTGGTCAGCATCTGGTAGTCCAGGTGCTACACCTTTGGTTGAAAGGAATAATGAACTGGAAATTTAGATGTTTGATTGGAAGTTTGTGCTAGTGGGTGATGATTGGAAGCCACTAAAACTTGTAAATCAACGCTTCTTAGTTCTTCTACTGTGGATTCTAAACAGGTTGATGATCCATTTAATTAGGATAATGATAGAGAAGTGCTCGAGGTGGACAATGAAACTGCCACTTTTATAGCTTTTACGAGCTCAAATGTTAATAAAGCTTCTAAAAGTGGCAGTGGAGGGTGACAAAAAAGCTTTTATGAACAACGAAATTCTTATGATGAAGACTCATTCGATGATGATGACTTTGATGATCCTAGTTTGACTGATGCTCAAATGCAGTTTGCAAATGCTTTTGTTATTAGTTTTGATGGTCAACTTAAATAACGTCTATAGTAGGTCTTATAAGTGTGGCATGTCACTCTTTTGATAGGTTAGGTGTGAATCATAGTTAATGTGTTTGTTTTCGTCTAGTTTTAGGCTGAAAAGTGGGCTTCACCCACATTCGTTGTACCTAATTATTTTTTGGAGTAATATATTTACCAAGAGTTAAAAAAAATTAAAAAAAATAAAAAAAGCTTGAGAAACATATTTGATCTCTTGCTTATGAATTGTGCAAAATAAAAGCAAATGCAATAAAGACCAAATAGCTATTAGAACAAGTTGCAAAAGACGCACATTTCTGTCCTTTAAAGTATGTGTTCAATGCCATAATGTTGTTTGTTGGAAGGAAAACATGATTCACGTTTTGAACTATCAATTTTTTCTTTTTCATTTTGTGTGTGTGTTATAAGTTATTTAAAACTTATAACGGAGTACGTTAATTAGATTCGATAAGAGTCAAAGTGAATCGCGATTAGATTAAAGCAAGTTCCATATACAAGTAACAAAAACATTGGCATCCGTTTCATATCGATTTGGTGTATTACTCTTGTTCAAATTTCATCATTTCTAAAGTAAAGTGTTAGTTATCATACTTTTAAGATGAATGTTAAAAGAAAGTAATTAGAGAACCTAAATATTTTGGAGGGAAAGAAGAAAAGGCAATCGAAACTTCATGAGAAAATGTGGAAAAAAGAAAGAAGAATCATATCTTTAAGTTTGAACAACCTTTTTAACTTCTTCTTTATTACAATTTATAAATACAATTGTGATAAACAAAAAAGATGTCAAATTGTTTTTGTAAGTTTTTATACTTATCTATACCTAAAAAAAATAAAGCAAACATTGAAGATACTCTATGTGCTATATGTAAAAACTCATTATACTTGACGAACCGTGAATATTGTTATTCTACACCGTCTAAATTGTTTGTTGAGGGTAATTTTGTCGTTTCATACAACTTCATCCCTTTCATGTTCTATTTTCAGTTTTCCTTAAAAAAACATCTTAAACAAAGTATAAATTGCACCCATTTGTTTAAAACTAAAGATGAATTGCACCCTTGTTTAAACATTATTTTGGATCTTACGATTCTTGTTATTGACTAGCTTTGATTACTATTTTGGCAATAGTGATGGTGGGTAATGGTGGCGGCAACGGCTAAATGCGTTGGTTGTGGCGGTTATGGCAAAAGTGTAGGATTATATGCATAATATAACGGAATTAAATACTGCCATTAATATAGGATTCTACGGGTCACACACAATAGCTAGAGATTGCGGCTTTATATATTTACTGTAAATATATAAATGGTCTAAGTATACGGAATAATATTGGGCTTAATTAGTCACACTTAATTAAGTTGGAATGGGTTGAACCAAAACCAAATGGTGCGAAGCCCATGTGGGGCCCACTTGCGGCCAGAGGGGAGGAGGTGTATTTTTAATCCTGACCGTGGGATTGTTTGGATGGGAGATCCGACGGTCAATTTTACTTTTTAAGCTTTTAAAATTTTTCACCCTTTCTATAGGATCGCAACTCTAATCTTTAAACCACCACCAAGTTAACCTAGTGTTTAGGCATCTGCATATCCTGACAAAAAGTCTCAGGTTTGAACTTCACTAGATACACATCTTGAGGTGACCAGGGAAAAATCAGAAGTAGTCATGAGATACTTAAGTGGCGTATAATTAAGTCATAGACTCGTTTTTTCTTAATAACATAGAACCACGAAAAACCTCATCCGTTTTTCTACTTAAGTTGTTAATCTTTAACCTAATAAAAAGCTTCAAAGAAACCACTTTCCCACTTTGTAGCCTTAACACCAATCAATTATACATCCCCACTATTTAGTTGTAAACACAAACCAAAAAACACCACTGAACTCCCATTATACTAGTTTAAACATTTTTTAAGATGCCATTTGGCAATTAAACCAAGTTTTATTAGTCAGGATAACATTAAAAATTACTCAAACACTTTCTTTTATTAATTAGGATAACACTTTTTGAACAATGGATTATGTCTTCATTTTTCATGCCACCTTTTACACCAATATCTTTGAAGTTTAGTGAGAGTCTAACATGTTACAGTATTTCAGTTTTTTTACTGTAGAGCAAAGTCTTTTGACCAATCAATATTTTTTATCCTTTTCTCAACATGTTTTTCATATCTTTTCAAGTACAACATCTCCACATGTAATAGGTAACATTTAGTCTTAACTTCTCATGATACACTTTTAAGTGTGCAAATTTAACTGATACACCTAAAACAGACTCGTTTAGTCAAAGTGTGATTAGCAACATCACTTAGTGGTGTTATAATGATAATCTGTCACGAAAGATGTGATAGAAGATGTGCGATATAGGTACTAATGTACGGAAATGATCTACGTAATTAATTTTGATCATAAAACTAGTTATCATAGGTTATCAACTATTGAAATAACCATTTTGGCAATTTAACAGTTGCAAAAATGCCATGAAAAACTAGTGGTGGTCAATGTCATCGATCTTATCAAGACACTGCTAAAGAGTAAAAGAGCAAGTATGAACTATGGGGTGCAATATTTTGACAAGATTGATGTAAAAGAATATGTGATGGATTATAAACTTAATGATAAGAGTCTCCCATAAGCAAACAAGCTTCAATCTATAATGAACCTTTTATCCTTTATGCCTTTCTTTTTAGAATCACAAAATCATCTGTTCAAACACTTTGCATAAATCTCCTTTTCGTTCTTACGATGTGTTCTCACAACTTTAAATCATTACTTATTTTCCTAAGATGGATTACCATATGTGAATCCACTAATGACATGACGGGCACAATGTAAAGGTAGTAGGTTTGATGTGGTGATAGGACTCTAAAGGTCATTTCACAAGTTTCGCCAATTCATCCTACAGTTGTGACGAAGCAAACGACAAAATATACAAAATATAGGTGGTTTTTGACTCAGTAACATAGAAATGAGTCGATTTAATTAAGGGAGTGTTTGTTTAAGCTTATTTATGGGCTTATAAGTTTATTTGTTTTCGGTTTATGTTTCATAAGCCTCATTTTTCTGGCTTAATTTGAGACTTATGGGCTTATATAAGTTTATCATGTCATACTAAGCTCTCACAACTTTTAAAATAAGCCGAAACTAAAGCTTATGAAATATAAGCCGGAAGCATATAAACAAATAAGCCGATACTATACATAAGCTTAAAGAAACACCCCTAAGTTATTATAAGGGCAAATGATTGAAAAAAGTATCATACTTGTCACAATTTTCTTTTGTGGGTAGTGAACAAATTTTTTTGCTTTTATGAGTACTCTTCTTTCTAATTCATCCTTTTTAGGGTACTATGTGACATTTTTGCTCTTCGGGAAAAAAAAATTTCTATGAGCTAAGAGGGGCAAAATGTCAAAAATTTCGCAAAATACCCTAAAAAGGATAAATTTGAAAGAAAAGTACCCACAAAAGCAAAAAAAATTATTCGCTACCTACAAAAAAAATAGTGGCAAGTATGATACTTTTTTCAATCATTTGCCCTTATTATAACTCTGTAAAAATACATATAAGTTCAAGCAATATGGAAAACGGGCCAAATACGTTGAAGGGGTCACACGGGTTGAATTGGTCAAGCGGGTCAAAGCCATTAAACCACTTTAATAAGATAATCAACTATTGTAAGACTATAGTACGATTTGTCACTAATTTTCGTTCTCAACGACTGTTGTATGCAAACGTTACTAATTCAGATTTGAACTCACTTGACAATTCTAGCTCCATCCCTGCATGCATGCAGGGACGGAACCCAGGGTCCCGAGACAGTCATGGATTTTTCGATGCAGTGTCAATTTTTGAAAACAAAAATCGATCTTTCCTAAGTGCATCTTGAATGCACCCAATCCATCGAAATGTGTTTCTAGTGTTATTTAGTTAGTATACTTCAAAAACAAAATTGTGCACCCGGTCATTTTGGTCCTGGTTCCATCTATTTATGCATGAGATACATTATCTCATACAAACAAGGTTTTAAATGAGGATTTACACCTTATTTTAACCGCGATTTTCCTTAAAAGTAATGATTAAGGAGATAATCTCAGTGGCTTGAAATAAGCAAGAGATGAACTGAGAATAATACAAATGTATAGCCATCATTACTGACAGGAAAAAAGATGATCAAAAACAAAAAAAAGGGGGAAAGAATAAAAGCAAAAACACAGCTCCTTTTAAGGGTGGTTTTTAATGCTTTTAAAGTATTCCATAAGGTGTTTCCTTTTGAAAGCCATTTCAGCTTTCTTCTTTAATTGAAATATTGATCATTGTAAAAATACAAGCTTCTATATCACAAAATTCTTTAATATTATATGTACTGAGAAAGATTCATGACCCCACATAAACATATATTTAGCAGCAATTAACACATTTATCATTAAAGTTAGTATAAATTATAAAGTATCAAACTAACCACAACTGCATTACTTTGAATAAACATATATTTAGCAATTTTGATGAAAAGATCTATCGTTATGTCGAATTCAGATCAATTACATGAAAATGGTTCAGTATGATTGTTGAGTTATGTTTATCAGTAGTTTAATACAGTAATAGCTTATCCAAATCAGATTTAACATATGAAAAAAGGCATCACGGGTAAACCCATCCTATTTTGACCCGTCCTATTAATATATCCATTTTGACGTGTTAGCCAACATGATCGCCCAATGACTCATATTATATAAGCAAAGCCTGAGGTTCCTAAAGGCATATAAAACTAAACTTCAAAGAAAAGAATTTACCCTTTTCTGAAGCCGAATCTCCAACTCGGTACATTTGTACATGGAAGCATAAGAACCATTTGATGATAATTAGTACAAAAATTTACCTTAAATTATGATTAATAAAATTTTACACATATATAATAAAGCTTGTTCCTTTCTTTTTATATATGATTCTTTTGCATGAAAGTAAGGGGAAGCTAGTCTTGGATCTCTAACCCATATAATTACTAGTCTTTCTTTAGTGGAATCTTTCCTTTATAGCTCATAAAACAGACAAGATGAATCTATCTTTAGTTTTTATGATTCATGATTTGAAATTGATGATATTGAGGGATCCAAGGGTTCATGATTTTAAAGATAAATGTAGTGAGTAGGGTAACAATGAAGACCAGTCAAAAAGAGAAGCAAAAAACAAAAGTTAAAATAGGGGAATGTTTGATGATCAGATCTTAGATATGTTATGATGTTGCTTTCAATGATTATTTGGTCATTGTTTTTCAGCAATGAGATAAAAAGAGATGTAGAAAAAGAAACAAAGTGAAGTGAGACATGCTACTTTTTTTCTTTTCTTCTTTTTTTATCATGTGCTTCCCCATTCCCCTTACTTGGGCTTTGTACCCCATTAAAACTTCTACTCTACAAGACTACCACTAATATGTGTTAACCAAAGACCTAATATATAGATTAGTACTTAAAGTGTGCTTATTATAGGTTAGTCTGGCTTAAATGAGATAAGAATGTTATAGTTTTCATGTGATATCGGATAATGAAATTAGGCGAAGTACCACAATACATACCAAATCATTACATATTTTTTACTATTTTCGTTCATTTCAGCGTGTAGAAAGGATATATAGTTCAATGCACCTTATGTGTTTACTCTATGTTTCAGCAATGTTAAAAGTTGATAGCACTTGTAATGGTGAATAAGAAAGTTAAAAAGGCTGCAGCTAAGAAATGTTTTTTCTTCTGGATAACTGTTTATTTACCTCCATTTTTTTCTGACTTCTGAGCTGATAATCCATTTATTTTTCATCAGAAACAGGACCCGCAAACTGAAAAATGAAGAAAGAATAAATAGACAGATTAAAAGAGGCTTATGGACTGCCTGGCATTTGGGCTTATAGCATAGTCCCGATTCGATCTAATTAAGCACACCAGTGGACTGGATCACTCTTGAGATTTAAGATCTGTATTCTCGTACGACATAGGCCTGCAAACTCAAGTGCACGGCAAAGGACTAACGAGAAGTAAAGGTTTTAGTAGTGACGCGCATACTTTTGCCAAACATACCCTCATCACCATGGATACTAATAAAAGAGAGAAAATACCATACAATGTCATTTTTCTCACTATATAAACTCGTTACACAATAATTCTTTGAAATCATGTTACTCATCAGTGTTACAAAAAACGAATTATTATTTCACATATAGTACGGTGCTCTAAATTTATAAAAGCTGGCGAATGGCAAACCAAGCAACAAAACTAACATTGCACACACGCAGATCACACGAATGATGATTTTATCATTTCTGGATAGGATTATGTAGTTGGGTCCTTCCCAAACCTCATCATAGCATGAGTTGCAAACATGGAAGCCCTTTTCGTCACATCTATGATTTTCCCAACTAGTGGCACCTTAGGAGTCTCTCCATGTCCATTCCATAGGGGCTTCTTGTCCCAACTATAAACATATGTTTAAAAAGAGCAATTAGATGGAAGCATATGAGGTTTAGTAGACACATAAGTACAGAAAAACAATCTGTAACACTCAGAAATGAGTAGATGTGGAAAGTTAGACCTCTCGCTTAGTCACTTGTGACTTCGTTGATTTGGGTAATCTTTCTCTCAAACGGGTCAAATAAGCTTTTTAGTTAAAAAGGCTTTTGATGCATACAAGTATACAACCTCCTAAATCGTCATATTCACAGATTCAGATTATTATTCTAATTTTCATAGTCATTGATTTACATAACAATTATTTATAAAAAAATTTAGAGCGCCCGTATTTCCATCTATAGAAGTGAGCATCCATATAATATATGCTCTTTGAAATTCATGAAAATAAAAACCATTGTAAATAGATAGACACGACAAAAAAAATCATGTATACCAATCTTCATGGCGAATGACCTTCCCATTCTCTACATAGAGCTTGATGAGTGATATCATATCGACATCCTTTCCCATGAACTTGTAGTATTGCTTGTTGTCAATGAGTATCTATTTGCGTCATAACAAAGCTATCAAAATTAGAAGAAGATAACATAAATATAAATGTAAACGATGTTCACATAGATGCCTATAACCTCTCTTTTTCCATCAGGAAGTATGTTTTCTTTAATATCGTACTCTACAATCCTTGACTCGCGAAAGACCTGTAAATTATGAACAAGTAAACATCATATTGAAGTATATGAGTTAGCGGATATTAAGAAGATATAAATTTTGAGTTGGTATGACCTTTGACAGAGAATAGAAGGCTGACTTGATCTGTTTTACCCTGTGTAATATAAATTGGATGTCAGCAAATGAATTTTTCGTAACCTTTTTAAGCTATCAAGTTATATAATTGTGCTTACCCACGAGCACACATGAGGGGATCTTCAAAGGATGCATTAGGAGCATAGATTTCAAAATCTTGAGGTGTCGCACGAGATGCATACCTTGAATAAGTGACATCAAAATCAAATAACAGATATTTAATTTTGTTAACAGAAAAACAGACCTAAAGAGACACATACCCTTAAACGACAATAATCAGCGCAGTCTGAGGCATTTAATTTACTTTGATTTGTTTAACTAAAAGTTTTTCTGGAGAAGCCATAACACCAATGATGAAATTATCGTAAGCTAGTTAATGTCAAACCTATTTCGAAACTCAAAATGAATATACATTTCAAGTTCTTGACAACTAAACCAAAATCTATAGCACTAGAGATATGTATACAATGGTGCGTGTTAGACAAATATGGATGTACTTTGATGGTTTTTCGCCTGAAGATGTCAACACAGTAAGAAAATGTCACATGAAGTGCCCAATCAGTTACCAAATCACTAGATCTTTTAATGACAAACCTAAGTACAATCACTCATATGGGGCAAAATTAGCCAATCACTTTAGTCTTTAGATATTGAGTCCAGGTTCGTGTTCGTTTACAGTACCTATTCACTTTTTTTTTTTTTTTTTTTTTTAACTCTATCTCATAATATATGAGAAAAAAGCTATAAATTTATAACGTACTTTATAAAAAAACTCATTATGCTCTATCTACTTCACTTATTGTCATAATACATAACCGTTTTCATTTTATTCGGTTATTTTCTGTCCGTTTTTATCCATTTTCGTGAATCGTCCATTTTTATCCGTTTTCATCTTAATCTGTCCGGATAAAAACATATAAAAATGGACAAAAACGGATAAAAACCGTATTTATTATCCACGTCAAAATGGTTTTTATTTGTTTTTATCCGGAGATATTAAAATGAAAACGAATAAAAATGGACGATTTACGAAAACGGATAAAAACGGATAATAACGGACAGAAAATAACCTAATAAAATGAAAACGGTTATGTATTATGACAATAATTGAAGTAGATAGAGCATAATGAGTTTTTTTGTAAAGTACGTTATGAATTTATAGCTTTTTTCCTAATATATACAGTACACCACAAATCTATCTCACATGTCCTAGACGGGACTCAACCCGCAACCATTTGGTTGAAAAGCATTCTCACACATGGGGCACCACGGACAGAAGCCCTTTGGTCTCCTATTTACCATATAGCGCGCACTATACAACTTAATGAATAAACTAAGTGCATATACATAAAAGTGCATAAGCTAAACATACAGATTAAGGATATGAGGAAGTAAATCATCAGCCACTTTCTTTGACTGATTCATATCACTTGTTTCTTCCATGGTAAATCGAGTTGTAAAGAGATAAAGTGCAAGATGTTGATGATGATGATGAGTACGTACGAGTCGAACACAAGGAGAAAGATTCATGAAACTGATGCCATTAACATTCAAAGTTTGACCCGTTTAGAGCTAGTTGGGTTGGGTTGGGTCAGCTATAAACAAAACTGTTTTGTATGGTGTAACGTTCTCCACGTTCACCCGGCAAATATAACGAATATTCAAATTAAATGGTTTCTTTATTACTTGTCGCATTAGAGTTATGTGATTCATTCATTACTAACTATTTATTTGTTTTGAAAACTTTTTTAATCATATGGTATAAGTATTACATGACATTAAAAGTGTGATATTGGGACGAAATTTGATAATATATATGGAAAAAAAATGATGCGTTTACTTGGAGAAAAATTTATCTTGTTTTGTATCTTTAATTTTGTAGAAATTTTGAAGAGAATTTTATCTAAAAAAAAAAAAAAACCTTGAAAATTTAGAAAACACGTTAAGTTGATTTTTGTATTATCTTTTTAAAAGAAGAGAAAAGAGGGTCTTGCATTGCAAAGAAAAACAAGGAAATAACAAAAAATTGTTTTGTAATATTCCTCGTTAAGTTAAGAAATATGGGATTTGTGTTTTGTGGAGAACTGTTTGGAAATAAAGGGATTTAAACGCGATCTCTGTTTTCTTTGTTTTGTATAAAACATTTTGTGAAAAACATAGATGTTTTCCTCTAACTAAACGCAACCTAAGTATTTCTTGGATTTAAGTATCGTTACAGTACATTTAAGAAAAATTGTTAATAAAAAAAAATAAAGAAAAAACCCTATAAGCATATTATAATACTTTTAGTGCATCTTTCACGTCTAAGGCGATATTTGGTTTTTAAAAGAAGCACTTATTTTCACTTTTGTCTACAAGTGGAAAGAGGAAATCAATGAAGTGCGTTTATTTTTTCCTCTTATGTCTGCAGACAAGAAGAGGAAATGAAAGAAGTGTGTTTTTTTCCTTTTATATCTACAAGTGGGAAGAAGAAATAAAAGAAATGTGTTTGTTTATTTTAGACATAAGAGGTAAAAATGACTTTTTTCCTCTTCAATTTTGTAGATTATTTTGTTGTCGGATTATCGCTTCTTGTATCTTAAAGACTTTAGATCCACCTCTTCTCTCGCAGACATGATTTTGCAGACCAAACATAAAACATCTAAATAAACAAACGTATTCAAACGCAACCTAAGTGAGAATTATTGTCGAGTTATGTAACAATTGTGTTATATAATAAGATGATAATTGGGTACATCATAACAAAGAAACTCCAGAAATTCTATGTAACTCAAGAACATGTAATAAATATGTTCCATAATGTTTGATAACAAAAAATTAACATGTTTAACGAAACTCAATCACTCAATATGTTTCTAATCTACACAAAATTACAAGGTATCCCTCACAACAACATTAGCAATACAGCTAACAACAGACGAACCAAACACCTTTACGAGCGGATACATATGGCATAGACCCTCACAACACGCTTACGTTGGGTAGATGGATAATTACTTAAATACCCTTGTGTATGCGTTGTTTTTAAGTTTTACCCTCGAAAAATTCACCAAGCATCCGATCAAGATCCTCTGCTGTATACCTTATGTACTTGTGAGGATTCTTCCCACTTTCGACAAGTGCTCTGTAGCCAACAACATAAAACATCGTTAGAATCACCAACTTTTTGGCTATTTTTTACAATTTTGTGTTCAATATGGTTAAAAATATACATCGCAAAGAAAATCTAATTAGACCAAAGAATTTTAACGCGTTGTATGCTATAAAAATACATTATCGGCAACTATTGACAGGTCGGCCCAAGCAATGAGAAAACCATACCCGAAACGTTTAATGAAGGATCTATAAGCAGGCAACAAGACTTCAGCAACTGCAAGTCTCAATGATTCCCGAAGCTCTGAGTCAGGAACGGTCCACTGAGATTGTCTTTGATGAAGCTCCTCAAATTGAAGATTGAAAATCTTTAACCTAGAATAGCCCATTACATTTACACTCAGATCACATAAACGTTTCATGTATTTGAAGATATAATCAAAAGGGTACTGCTGAAAACGGACCTATCCTTTACGAGAGCTCGTGAAGCCCCACTACTGTTTGGCCCATCACCGCCTGATGAATTCAAGCCTTGAATTGTAAGACACTGTAGGATCTATCGAAAAATAAACAAAAATCAAGTTATTTCAAATACCTTGAAATTATCTTAGTTGAGATGAGTATACGTTATAAGATACCACTGTTGGTGTTTCCCTAAGTTTCGATCCATATACTTATAGATGGGTCTATCTTGATCATGTTTTATCTCTAACGGGTCAAAAAAGTCAAATATAAAATAGCTTCGAAAGAATAGGTCAAAAGGGTCGGACGAATTTTTTTATCATAAAATCTCGAAAGTCATTCTCATTCAAAAACTTAGATTATACTTGAACTAATATAACTGTGTTAGTCATAATTGACACTACTTGCTCAGAGAAAATTTACGACGAAAAACGTTTGACTGTAACTCAACCCATATTACCTAATACCTGTTTTGATTCGTTAAATATGCTAGACATACCTTGGCCCATGCGATCCTTTTATACTGATTAGCATGTTGTTGCACAATTCTTCTGTGACGTTGCACCCAATCATCCCCTAATAAGTCCTTGGCTTCAGACCTGACAACAGTAAAAAAACAAAATATTAATAATGTATCAGGTATATCTGTATTCCCGTATCACCAAATTCAACAAGTTTTGTGTTTTAGGTATCAAACCTGCGGACAGATCGGACCATATAATGAATATTATTCATCAGAAACAAGTTGGTCAATGCAGGATCCTTGTATTGCTTTGACTTTCCTTCCAAATTGGTTTGAAGTGCCTGCATAATCCGCATAGTTACAGATGCCAACTCAGCATTGGAGTCGTCTCCCTTTTCAAATTCTTGAAACAGTTGCTTCAGTGTCGATTGATAGCTGAAAATAAATTTGTTTACAAAGTTTAGTTCTAAAAGGTACAAAGCAGACGCGTATTTTTTCGCAATTTCGCAAGTTAAGATTTTCAAGAGGGCGTTTGGATGTGTGTTTTGAAAGTGATTATGGGATACTGAATGATCATGATGAGATAATCAGCTGTAAGAACATGTCGTAGAGGATGCTTATTAGGTGTGCTTTGCATAAAGTTGTAATAATCTTATTCTAATAATCATATAAGTACTTTTTTTGGAAACGGAATAATCATATAAGTATACACACACACACACACACACTGACACTTACTCGAATAAGAATTTGACATAGTTGATGACATAGCTTGTGAGAGGATGGACAGTTCCATCTGCAACAGCCGTTCTTGTTGCATCTTTTTCAACTGCTTCTTCAAAATCCCCAAACGTCTCTTTTGCTGTTTGAGCAAGTCTCTTTGTCAAACCAAGAGCACCTTCTCTAATTTCTTTGCAAGCCTTACCACTGAAAAGCGCTTCAATCTGCGAATAATCCACTTAATTAGAATAAATCTCTTCATGAAAACAATAAGAAACTTTCAAGGAGAACTAGCACTTCATTCTTCCATTGCATATTATCTTTTTTACGTTGTATGTGGTTATCAACAATTCAAAATTACCAGTGAATCAACTAAAGATTAAAAAAAAACATAATTTACCTCAGAGTGAAGCTCACGCATAATTTCATACATGTCAAGAAGCACAAATAACTTTTCGGGTGATCTTTTGCTTTTGGCAACTGCATCCCCAAAACTAAGAAGCATGGCAACGCTTCCTTTTGTAACATCGGCAAAACACTGATCCTTAAGGGAATCGAGACCTTCAAACATTTGATCACAAACTTTTCTTTCAGCAGCAAATAACAGTTTTACCTGTATGACATGATTAATAATTCCGTCGAGTAAGTGTGAATGAAGTATAAAACGTTTGACTATTTGTTAAATAACAAATATATCAGTGAAGACAGTTGAAGGAATCTACAGAAACCATTAGTACTATATGGAATTTATTCAATTTATCATAAAAGCAAGTAAGGTGGTGTTTGGATTGGAGTTTTGGAATTGATATAAAACTATTGCAACTTGAAGTAGCAATCATCAGTGGTTAATGTTTGGATAAATACTATCATCATATAGGGATTAAATTATCAGTTTCATATCAGGGGCAACAAAACAGAAGCACAAGCAAACACATTTTCAACAGTTCACTATTCTCTTTAATATAATAATCATTTTCAAAAAGCAAATCCAAACATCCCTTAGTAATTTGAGCTCAATTTATTTCCCAGAAAAGAAAATGTTGTCAATTTCAAAAAACAAAAAGAGAACCTGACATATTATCTAGTCAACTTACTGCAATTCGCATAAAATGAATCCATGTTCCAATTTTGAGTTCCAAGACCTCCCATTGTATCTTTTGGACATCATCTTTAGTAAGCTTCTCAACTCCCAATTGTTGAAGACTTTCTTGCAGGACTTGAGAACGAGTATCCCTAAATGATAAAAACATGTGCTGATAATGTGTCACTAAAATTAAAAAAAAAAACCCTTTTTTTACTACAGATCAACTAATGGCCGCTAAATCCGAATAAGATATTTTTTATTTACCTGTATACAATCAGACACTGCTGAGTGTGACCAGCTTGAACCATATGTTGAGCTAAATCCTGGAGCAATGGTAGTACCCGAGGTGGTATGAGGACTGGAGGCTTATAAACAGCATTTTCTGCGGTGATGTGATCCGTATGACTATTAGAAGCATTCTTGCCACTTGCATCAGGTGATCCAGATGATGGCCGTAGCGAATTAGGCAGGCACTCGTATAGCCGATCAGGTTCCACTGGTTTACTAAAAGAATTCATAAGACGAAATCAAACACAGACAATGCTCAAAAAAAAAGTACGAGTAGAAAATCACTGATAGGATAAAAAGATGATTTCTACTAGAGAATATTAAGAATGATGGAACAAACCTGTATGACGATAACAGCTGTTTAAATTCATGTTCTAATTTAGAGATAGCTTTAGAAAGCAAACTATTTGCATGGCTAAGGACCCCATCACTACTCTTAAAGCTTTTATGGTTGGTAAAAAACCGAATATTGCTTCTTAGTTGTTCAATAGCTTCCAGATAGCCTTCAAGATCCTCGTGTGGACCTTTAAGTATTTTAGCCTCAGCCTACATATCGCAAATGTAAATAGTCGATAAAATAATAAACTTCACAGCATCCATCCCATTAATATGGAACCATGGGTGGGTTGGGCAGTTTGGGTAACGGGTCAAAAGTCAAAACTGGTTGCGGGTCAAATTTTTACATTTTTACTTTTTTTCTATGAGAACTCTATTACAAAAATAATAATATGATTTATTCTAAAAAGAGATTTAGGACATTGTAAGCATTTGAATACTCGTTAACTGAATTTGGTCCCTTTAAGTTGTTTGACCCGTTTATTATTATTATTATTTTTAAAACTGTTTGCTCAGTAACAAAACACGACCCAAGTGACCCGCCTTAAAAATACATTAGCAATGAGTAGTTAACAGATACTAACCTCACGAGAAAGATCAAATTTGTGCAATACAACATTAGCAGCCTTCAAAGTTTTATCAATGTTCTCATGAGCTCTACGTATAGCATGTGTCCTTATCTACAACAAATGAATAACATATAGAATAGTGTAAGTCTGGGCAATCATAATAAGAATTTCATCAACATGTAGATCTGTTACATACAGTGTAAAGAAATATGTTTTAGACTTACAGTTTGGTGCAAATAACCTTTTAGTTAAGGTCAATGTCAGAGAATAACAATGTACTTAGGTTGGTTGTTCGTTTTAGACTTTTGGTAACTATACTCAATAATGTCCCAACATTCTAATTATAATTTTCGAATTACCAAACAAGACCCTTTGTCCTATAAAAAAAGTATAGCTACTATGTCAGAACATTATCCATGACATTCCTAAGGGGGTGTTTGGAATTGCGTCTAAAAACTACATTCACAAAAAGCTGGTATCATCAACATGTTCTTCCAAAGGAAATATATGATCATTAATTTTCTAATGGTTTGTCAAACACTATTTTCTGGTCATTTCCTTTTCACAAACGCAAAAGTCAGATAATCACCCAAACACCCTATAACTCTAAGTCTCTAATTACCAAAATGTACCACCACCTTAAATACATTGCTTCTAACATAAGCTAGATCAAGATCCATCTTTATTTTCCCTAAATCCAACACAAAATTCACAAATTTCGCAACTTTTTCACACAATTCAAACAAATAACCAAAAGGGTATCCACAAATCATCAGTTTTCACAATACAAACACCAAATTCAATCCAATACTCAAAAGGGTACTCACAAATCATCATAATTCACAATAAAATCATCAAATTCAAACAAATAACCAAAAGGGTATCCACAAATCATCAAATTTCATAACAAAAACACCAAATTTAATAAAATAATCAAAATGGTACTCACAAATCATTATAATTCACAATAAAAACACAAACTTTATTAAAAAAAAAAAAGAAAAAAAAAGAAAAAGAAAAAGAAAAAGAACCTGAGTAGGCCTCATGGCAGTTTCAAGAGCAGACAACCTATGATCAAAAGAACCCAAAATCTTAACCATATTATCATTAATCAACTGGCTCTTGGTTATTGATTCTCTCATCATAGCAGCTTTATCAGTCAAAGTGTCACCTTTTGATGATGGTGCAAGATGAACCATTACCATGTTTCTTGATTTCAGAGTTTTCAGATTTTTTGGGGTAAAGGGTGTTGTTTTGTTGTTGAGTGAGAATTAAGTTTTGGAAAATGGGCTGGTATGAGTGTGTATCATGTAGAGGTGGTGGAATTATGGATTTTAGAATAATGGGTGTTGGTTGGATTTGGATGTTTGTTGCAAAAAGCCAAAAAGTGTACTTTTTGTGATTTGGGTTGTGTCTATTTGTGTCAAGTACTTTCAAGATTTTTGACAAATAATATGTCACAAGAGAATATTGCAAAAAATTGAAAAGTCAAACTACTATTTTAGGGTTTTGGAAATGTGTTTCTAAAACAAATTACGTGTAAGCAAAACCATTTTTAAAAGATTAGGTTGTGGAATTATGTTCGCTTACCATCTTCAATCTTCACTTTCTAGAAATAGCCGCTACCAGTTGCCGAAAGCACC
Organism: Chrysanthemum makinoi; assembly: GCA_910596185.1. NCBI lineage: Eukaryota > Viridiplantae > Streptophyta > Magnoliopsida > Asterales > Asteraceae > Chrysanthemum > Chrysanthemum makinoi. The sequence goes on along the minus strand of OU343220.1, from coordinate 39,258,883 downwards.
ACCAAAAGTTTTTTTTGCCGAATATTTCTTAGCTTTAAAACCCATTCTAACGTTTCATAACAGTGAACTATAATCACAAATAAAACAACCCCTATCACATACTTTACGTCACCAACATAACCTTAACATCTAAAAACCCAACCCAACAAGAACTACAACTTCTAATACAACAATCAAGCAAGATACATCTTGCTATTTTATATGAAATACCTTGATATTCTATAAAGTTATTTTAATCTAAAATTCTTATCATCCGTAGTTATAATCATGAAAATGCATAATCTAAAAAATCACTCGCTAAAATTTTATGTTACAGAGTACCCGCGCCTTAACGCGTACCCCTCTAGTTATTATATACAAATTTAAAGAGAAAATTACTTAAATCTAACACTTTCTCAATCTTAGATTTCAAGAATGAACCTCACTTATATATTTTTTCAAAATGAACTTTTCAATGTTATATCGTTAGATTTCTACCGAATGCTTTAAACCGCATACGTGTATAACTAATTTCCCCGGCACAGTTCGCGTGATACAAACCAGTAGCTGGTAGCATGGTGGCGCAGCCTGGGCGTGTCTCGGGCGTGAGGTCAGGCAAGGGGCTGGGCGTTGCCTGGCGTGCTGGGCGCGCTCATGGCCCGCCGCTCGCCTAAAGCGCTGCTCGGGCAATGCTAATGCCAAAAATGCTGCCTTGGGGCGTGGCCTTGGGCGCGTTGGCGCTGCCTTGGCCTTGGCTGGCTCTTAGGCGTGTTTAAAGGCTAATGCTAAATATTTTTTGTTATAGAATATCGTTTTGTGCTATCTGGGGCTTAGATTTAGGTTTAGATGGATTTAAGCTCTTTTGATAAGAAGATTTCTAATTTAATGCATGATGTTACTAAGAAATTTAATGCGAAGTTTTGGGCTAATATAGGTGTAGGATAAAGTAGTAACGAACATACCGGATATTTTGAACGTAATGCTAAAGGCAGTTTCGTGTTTCAACTTGTCAAATTTAGTCATTCAATTTTCAAAAATTAATTTTCTGAGGAATTTTGACATAGCAACTTAGTAGAGACAGTTGCGGGCCCTTTAAAGCCACGTGGGCTGCCTCTGGATTTCAAGCATGTGGGCGCTGCCCTTGACCCCAGCCCCTTAGGAAGAGTAGGCTAGAGGATTGGTTTTGTAGTTCAATGGTTTCACTTTAATTGAAATCTAAAATGATATGTGAGTTTGATTTGGCTTGTGTTATGGGTAGAATATTAGATGTAGAATAACATGGTGTTTAAACTTTGGGTAATAACTAATCTTATTAGCTGGGAATGCATATATGAAGGTTAAGCTCCTAAGATACCGTGTTTAAATCCTTGGTATACTAATCTTATTAGATGAGAATGCATATATGAAGTTAAGCTCCTAAGATATTATCGATGTGACATTGCATGGAAATGTATTTATATGGCATTTAAACGAAGAGAGTGAAATAGAAAAACCATTGGTTCGATAGAGAGTGGTATGAGACTCAACATATTGGGTGAAGAGATTGTGATGTGGTCCCCATGAGTATATCGTGAAACCATGTTCATTTTGGTAAAACGATTTAAAAATGTCTCTATTGTAAAAGGATGTGTAATTGGTTCATAGGTAATTAATTTAATTTAAAAAGTTATTAAATTTAATCTATACATATTAGTTATATTTTATTATTGTAACATCAAAATTAATGTTATGATTTAATGCGCTATTAGTGTATTTTAAAATTTTATTTTAAACAAAGATTTCTAACGCTATAATGTCTCAAATACATTATACGGAATATAATACGTTTGCCAAGTTGCGGTTTTAAAAAGTAGGTCTTAATGTGTTTATTCGAAACATAGTTCAGATTTTAGAAGAATGCAAAAACCATAAATTACGAGTTAACAAAAGTGCAACATATATTCTCAAAATCTTGTTTTGTCCATTTTTCTAAAATATGGTGTGCTAGGAAAAGTTTTTTTTTATCAGATAATCTTCTTTGAGAGACAGTAGCAAAACCATTTTAAAGCTACGTGGGTATGAGCATTAACTTTACTTGTTCAAAGGTGTAATTGAGTCAAGCCGAGCTTGAGTTTGACAAAGATTGAGCTTGGTTTGAATTTTATCTATACTATCTTAAAAATTCAGACTTTTTTAAACTTACTTAGAATAGATAAAGCATTTAAGTTTGTACCCACAAAAAATTAAGATAAAGGAAATTCTCCAATCATTGAAATGGCTACGTGTCACTTCTTTAACTAAAAAATAACAAAGGGATGAGCTTCCAACAAACTAAAGAAATTCCAATAATAAAAATAATACGTCACTTCTTAACTAATTAATCACTTTTATTTTTAAATTTAATATGTTTTTATTCAGAATTTTACTATATTTAAAAATTTTATATTTTAATTCAACATCATTTTTATATATTTTTATGACTTTTAGTTTTACATTTTAAGTATGTTTATTTTATTTTGATTCAAATTTTATAACTTAATCTTTTTTCAATCGATACAAACTTGATGTATCAAAAATCATTTACTAAGAAAGTGTTTGATGGTGAAGAGATAAAGGAAAGATTTTTATACGGGAATAATAATGCTACGGGAAGATAATTTAAAACCCAAACAAAACACATACAACTAACAAATTTCTATCTATACTACGATAAAAAGGTCAAACTTTAAAAAGTAAATATTGAAATAAATATATGTTGTAATTAATATTTTTATTAAAACATCCATTACTTAAAAGTACAATAACTTATTCACATTATACAACTAATAAAAACATATCTATCAAATTAAAACAAACCAATTAAAACAACCATTTACTAAAAAGTACAATAAAGTTTCAAAAGTTACAACATAATTCAAATATAAAATAATTAAACACACTAATTAATGTTATTTTTAAAACACACTAAAATGAAGAATGTTATTATACACATTATATAAATTAACTAGCTTTATAAAACCATGATTCACGTTAAAAAAATTATTCATTAAAAAGTTAAGTTTGTGGATAAAGTAATAAATAACAACGAACGGAAATATGTTCGATTATGTTTCTAAATCAATACTAAGCAATAAGGCAACGATCCTATAAACAATTGTGTTTGTAACTATTGATATAATAAACGTCCATGCCTCTGTCAAAAATTTGATGATCTTCACAAGCAAATGTGTATGTATATAAGTGATGAGCTAATGTCCTTCCATGAGTACATATAAGTTTAAAAAATATTGAAAGTGTATATAAAAAGGAGTTTGTGATTTATAATACATGTAAATTCTAGAAATGACATAAATGATGTCATATGTATATTGTAGATACCTCTTGTATATTGATAAAAAAAACCTTGAAGACCCGTGGAATCACGGGGATTTTTAAAGAAATTGTTCATTAGAGATGCATCTGTAAATAAATCAACAAATAACAAGCGAACGAATAGTTTCAATTATTTTCATTAAATAATAAGTAATATAGGATAACAAAAAACAATTTGATTCTAACTATTAAGAAAATAAACATCCATGAATCACCTTCTCCAACTAAACACTAAAATTTTTGAAGATCAAAGTCAAAGGTATGTTGTCAACGTCACATAACTTGAGTAGTCTATGTTCATTCCGCGGAACACCTAAAAAAGGTTCAAACTAAAAGGAAATTGTTGACAACCCAAACGAATGGACTGATGCAGGAAAAACCAAGATTTAATAATAAGAATGATTTTTAGTCACACATTTTAAATAGGAGGAAGATTTTAAGGGAGACGAACCATTTTCAGATGAGATCCTAAATGTAGTTATTGTAGCTTCTTCACCTTTATCATTTTAATTTTTCTTTTTCTTCTTATTTTATCCCGACTTTCAATAACCGTATATGTGAATTTTAAAAAATTGTATAAAACATGTCATTTATATAGTTGTAAAACATTAAGGAGCCACATTCATAAATAATTAACAATCGCAAATAGGTTCAGTTATTTTATAAAGGGAATAATAAGTAATATGTAAACGATACAATAAAAAATTTGGTTTATAACTATTAAAATACTAAATGTGCATGTAGCGTCATATCCAACTGATAGATATACAATGTTGTTTGAATGCTTTTTGTAAAAGACAAGAAACTATTTAATACCTGTTGTTTCTTACTTAATTTTTGCACCTAACTTTCTAATAGTATAAAAACATGTCATTTAGATAGTTATACATACCTGTTGAAAATTGATCAGAGACTTGAATTATACATACATGCCAGATACAAACCAACATTTGAAATGAAGCTCGCCTTTAAAATTAACTTTTGAAAACAACGTATAGTTGTACATGTGTGAAAACATGTTATTTAAAGAATGATTGCAATTAGTAAATGAAAGGTCACCTTTAAAGACAACTGATATGTACACATAACACAGATATGTATTCATAAAATCCATTTTCACGCCTATCTGAAACAATAAGCAGAGGTGCAAGAGTTAGTACAATGAAACCCGATGGTCATATATATTGCCTTTAAAATTTCAAAAGCTTTAGCTTTTACGAAGTTAAAGAAAATGACAATGAAATCCAAAATTGTTAGACGCTTTTTTTTTGCCATAAGACTAACATAAACATAAGAAAGCTGTCATGCTAGTATGTCACTATATAAAGCATATTTATATTATCTTTTTGAAATTATACACTTCTGAAATCAAACACTCAATTGAACATTCTATGTAACTATTTCTTAAATTAACATTATTGGGTTCTTCATGACTCAACCATCTAACAACTATAAATAAATAAGAATTAAGATTCTCCTTCAAAGTATGTGATTGTTATTGGTAGACCATTTATAAAAAATTCCAAGCTCAGTGAACAAATAGACCCAAAATAGGTAAAGGACTCCAAGGTCAGATGTCCAGTTTTACCAACTAATTATTCATAACAATATACTTGACATACAATTGTGTACCTTGAAAAGAATTATGTCTGAGGCATTTCATAGCGATGAGATGACTGGACAACTTCATCTTTATTTGTGTCACAGCGAGCATGATTAAAAACAACACTGAATCATCAACGTTGGGTTTATAAACCAAATCATCTATGCTTAAAACAGTCTTGAAATGTTACTACAAAATAGCAAACAATGTTATGAAAGCAAAGTCTTTAAATCTATCAGCAAACAACGTCCTATGCTTAAAACAAAGTATTTTAATCTATCATCAAAATTGGTAATGAACTACAAAATAGCAAACAACGTCTTAATGACAATTGAGTTTATAAATCGAATCAACTATGCTTAAAACAAAGTCTTTAAATGTTATTATGTTTATATTAATACCATAACTGTGAAGCGGTGAAAACACTACATCCAATTTTGATGATAGATCCGAAAAACTCACTTCACCATCCACACATGTATTTAACAAAATAACACAAAAAGAACTTATAAACCTTGATAACAAATGGAGATCTTTCATAGACAGTTTTAAAAAAAGTAACAAAAGAACATGATCATCTTTCATTGACAGTAAGAAAATCCACCAACACATTTAAGTATCAGGAAAACATTGACAAAATTTTAGCGTGGGCACGAAGATGGGAGAATACAATATTGCAAACATAAATGCATATAAGGCATCATCTTCAACTGAATATGAGAAATTAAGAATTTTGTTATGCAAGATTTCACCGGCCAAAGATGGGCCACGAATACTCCAGTTAGTATTTTTAAGTTACATGGACGGTATTGAAAAAATTTACAAATCACAAAACGTATACACATTGTTTACAAACTTGATGGAAAAACCATCAAACTACTGGGTATCACATTGCCTTAAAACAAAATTGACGACCACTAACGGAACCAAGAACAAATGACCTCAATGACAACCACCTCAATGTCAGTCCTCCAAAAGACTTGATCATCAACATCTTATATGGGTCAAAATTTTGTCCCTGTTGCATCACATATATTTCTCATTATTTCCATCTATATTGTTTGAGCAATATCTTCAGAGTTGATCCTAAGCAATTTTTAGGACTCGTCGACCATTACTTGCCATATTGCTCAAGTTAAATGAGCTAAATCCCAAAACTCAACACACACGGTGCTTTCATTTTAGTACTTGGCGAACATATTACTTGCCATATTGCTCAAGTTAAATGAGCTCAATCCAGTAACAGGATACTTGCAACATGATAACATCTTTCGCCAGTCACAAATAATCGTGGACTTTAGTGTTTTACCTACTCAAATTTGTCAAACAGAAACCACAGAGTTAATAAGTTATTAAAAAACACTAACTCGACAATGCACAGGTCGGCTTGGGAAGGTTACGTTAAAATCAAATAAATATGGCAAGGGTCAAATGACAGGCCGAGTAACATATAGCTTTTATAGTGTCAACGATCTAGGTCAGATGGGATTACATGCAGTCACTTTGTCTTCTCCAAAACGTAAATCTCTTTAGATAATATATGTACTTGTACTATCACATATCATATTACCAACATATTCCTTGAAATATAATCAAAACAACTTAACAGGGAACTTGTTATGCAATTATATACATTTTGAAAGACTCAAACCATTTGAAAATTATTCAGTTACTTACATCAGTTGGTTTAACTAACTTAACCTTAAAAACAAGACCTAAGTTAATAAATTATATGTAATCGGTCAAAAGTCGAACAACTGGGTGAAGCGAATATTCTTACCGCTTGTTTTCTGCAAAAAGTTAAGACATTTCCCATGATTCAAACTAAAAAGTGATAGTAAATGTGTGTGGTTTATAGTATTGGCGGTGTGATGTTTATCGAGGCCAAAATATCACACCCATCAAAAGCTTCTTACCTTATATTTATTAGGACCTCAAAAGTAAAATACATGTTAGTCATGCCCTAAAAAATGGACACCACCAAAATCCCATTTCGCAACAAAAAGTTATTGCTACAGTTTTGTGAACCAAAATTACAATAAAGTATATATGAGATGCTTAATATAACCAGTTTGAAATTATACTGAGGTTTTACAACTGATAAGTATTGAAAATTTCTGGATTTAAAACTGTTTTGACCCACAAACATGTAAGGCCTAGGTGTAGCAAAACATATGACACAACTCAAGAAATGAAATTATATCAGCTTTACCATGAAATTATATCAGCTTTACCATGAATAACTTCTTTTTGTTGCAAAAATGAATCTTTGTGCTGTTTTGATGATACGTTATTAAAATAAACTCAATTAAAAGGTTTATGCATTAAAGAAACAATGCCCCTCTGACCCGCCAGAGACAAAAAAGAACCCGAATCCCCATTATCTATATTTAATAGATCATTTGCCAATAATTAATTCCTATACCAGGAATGAGCTCAAGAGTACTTACGTGGATACGATGACCCCTAAGAATCAGTTTAGCCATATTATTAATACGAAATGCTATTAAGTACACCAACATCTGGATAATGTGCTGTTAAATATTACACCACTGCTTTACCTTTAGGCCAATCGGCTTTAAACAGTGACCAGCAATGGTAATTTCCGCTGCTTCCTCAAAAGTCAAAATGTATTTTTGTGACATTGCCTTCACTACCTCTGCGACTACTCTCACTGATTTCCCAGTTTTTTATCCAACACACTGATACGATGCAAAAAATGTTATTTCAAGGTTCTTAGAATATCTAAACATAAAAGAACTGAAGAAAAGAAGCTTATAAATACATGTAATCTCATTCAACCCGTAAAGTAGCATACATTGAAGGATCATTGCAGGGCACGACAGACTTGACCTTAAGCTCCTTTAATACATATTTCCACATAAATTCAACCAAACAATTACAAAAATTGAAAATGTACTATTTATCAGGGAAGGAAACAAATTTGTTTTACTTATAACTAAACCTACACATACAAGTAAAAGGTGAGAAAGCTACGCATACGCGGAGTAAGAAATTAAGAATGATCACAAAATATGTATGTACGTATGGCTACTAACCTTTATCAGTTTGCCAGCTATTTCATAAACGAACTCAGTGTCTATATGTACAACAACCATCTCCGTGAAAACTTTTCTCTGGGTTAAAGAAAGTATGCAAAATTATGTACAACATAACATTTTTAAATCTGTTACTTATTTTAAGGTATTCCAAAAAAAAACCACATGCTTGACTCAACATCTTATGAATGTGATTTCCTCTAATTATTTAAAAAATATATTATAAGAATGGTTTTTAATGTAATCCAATATAAAAATAGATTTAAAAAAAGAAATCACAAATGTAAATCCACATCTACATAACACATGAATTCCACTTGGCTCGATTTATGTGGACAAAAAATAATCCCATATTTATAAATTAAATCAAAGGACAATTAGTTTGATTATATATAAACTAAACATAATCAAAGGACCATCCCAAAAGTTAAATTTCACAAATTAAAAGCACCAAAACGGACCGGCTTGAAACACAAATACAAACATTGAAACGAAAATGAACAAAAACAAACCTGTAATTGAGTAGTAAATCCAGCTGCTTGCAAGAGTTTCATTGATAACATTTTCAAAAGATTGGGGATGAAAGAAAATGGAGCAAAGTTTGATATATAGAATATTCCGATGAGTATCAAAGAAGATTGTGATAGAGAATATTTATAATGAGTATCGAAGAATTTTGGTGTATAGGTTTTTTGAATCAGTGATATTATGCGAGGTATTTTTGGAAGATTATTCAAATTGGAGCGTGTGGAGGAAAATTAAATTTAATGAAGCGTGTGGAAGAATTTTTGTGCATAATTTCTTTTAAATAAGAATAAGAATAAGTTTAGGGTTTATTTTCGGAATTAGTTTTGAAATTGACTAAATTGATTAAAATTGACTAAATTGAATTACATGTATTAAATGCAGAGACAATGATAGGTGTAAGCGTGTATTAAAAGGTTTGTGTTAAGCAGGTGTTGTACATTCCTTTTTTATTGACTAATCAAAGTCTTGACACATCAGAATATTAATAGCATTATGTGCTTTAAATGGTGGCACAAAACTCTTGTTTATTATATTAGACGAAAAACACGCCTCTGCGCTGTCAGATAAAGTTCGAGATGACCCATAAGTTTCTTTCACACAAGCTTCATACAAGCTAACAAGTTAATAGTACATATAGTTTTGAAATTGTAGTTTAGAGGTATAGCCAACATGTGTGACCACGGGTTCAACCGGAATCACCATATAAGATTATTTTGTACTATCAATTTGTATAGATATTTATGCATTGTTCAAAGCTACAAATAATTATCGCTAAAGATAACGGTTTGGCTAACTAATAAAAGCCTTTTAAACGATCCTAGTCCCTTAACCAGAGGACCCGTTAAAACCGATACAAGTGGTGAATCAGGTCTCATCGAGATATATTTCTCCCCGGTTAATCGTCACGGGTCAAGGTACTTTTAATTGTACAATGTGAATAAATTATTGTACGCTCTCCATTGACCATGTTGCATTTTTATTTTATATAGTATAGATTAGATAGTTTTGAAATTGACTAAATTGATTAAAATTGACTAAATTGAATTACATGCAAGAGACAATGATAAAATTAAAGGTTTGTGTTAAGTAGGTGTTGTTCATATTGACTAATCAAAGTATAGAATATAATTGCATTATGTGCTTTAAATGGAAAAACTAAAAAGTAAAAAGTACAAGCTAACAAGTTAAAATAGTACAGTTGAAACTAAAAATCTGATTCATACACGGTAGAAATGTTAAAAACATATATTTCAAATATTTCTCCGGAAACTATTAATACAAAAGTAAAAGTTGAAACGAAACCGGGTTGATCTGGGACGCTTCAAACACGGTGAGTTGACCCAGTTTAATTTGACCCGTTTTTGACCCTATCTGTCAGGTTGACTTAGTTTAAATCGACCCATTTTTTGACGGAACGGTTCAACCGGTTGAAATACCCGGGTCAAACCGGGTTTCAAAACATTATGTTTAATCCCTAAATTATCAAACTTTCGTTACTTTATGTTTATAACTCATAATTTTTTTTTAAGAGAAAACGATTTATCACTATAAAATCCTGTTGATATGCACGTACACTCGTCTAGCGTTTGAAAAGCATTTAAGCTCAATGAAAAAACATGTGATTGCACAACACGAAAGGGACGTGGGCATAACAATTCTCGAAAGCAAATCTGCAAGGATTATGGGGTACTCAATGTTTCATTAACATCAAAATTATAACAAACGTCAAATTCAACCTTCGTGGTGTTCTGGCATAAATTATGCATTAAAACAAAACCTCATTTGGGTAACTTTGGTTTATGGCTATATAAAGAAAGTAAAGTAAAATTAACTCCTAATACCGTCTTTCATGGGTTATGGGTCTCAATACCATCCTTCACAGTGTATGGGGAAGGTTAAGACGTAGACAACCATACCTCTACCTAAGGTAGAGAGGCTGCTTTCGGTTCTACCAAAGGTAGAAAATGACCTTCGGCCTTGCAAGGGGTGACGATCGAACCCTTGTACTCTGTCTTCAGAGGCAAAGGTGTTAACCACTTGATCCAATCTTGCTCTTTTGGTTTATGGCTATATGCAGTTACGTTATTCTTCAGTTTTTTTCTCTAAATTTTATGTTTACCGTCCAATGATTTAAAGTCAAACATACATTTTTGCTGTTTGCCCATTTCAACACCATACATCCATGTCAGATAAGTTGGCACACATGCATCCATCTGTTAATAAAAGTTAGTCATCATACATCCGTGATGACGAACAGTACACTTATTTTCCTGTTATCTTCTAACATAGATCTAATACGAGAGAAAATATTTGCATCGTTAGTTCTTATGGATGTATAATGTCTAACGTTTATTATTATTTTTATTTTATAATATTTTTTTTTATTTTTCATTTTTTTTTCTTTATATATTTTGGTATTTTGTGTTTGTATTATTTTTATTATTATTTTTTTCTCTACAAAATCCATTCCAAATATCTATTTATCTTTATTTTCTTCAAATAATAGAAAACCCAAATCCAAACACCTCCTCGCCCTATTTTCATATTCTCTAATCTCATTCTTCTATCACGTATCAACTACCACTGCATTTTGAAGTGATTGATACTTGATAGAAGAATGAGATTGAAGAATACAAAAACTGAGTGAGGAGGTGTCTGGATTTGGGTTTTCTATTGTTTGAAACAAGGCTATTAAGATCGATATCTTACTATACATCGTTTATATTTTTGCAAGATCGAAATTGTAAGATCTTAATTATATGTTTAAATTTTTTATACGTCTAGTAATTTGTATTTAAAATGATTATATAACATAATTTATTAATCAATAAGAGTTCAAAGAGTTATAACATAAGTGAAATGAAACTAACATGGGTTCAAATACTAATTTATCTAATCGGTGATTAAGAAGGATTAGAATTTTAGTTTGAAAATCTATATATTTTACGCTTTTATGACACTTATGGTTGCTCATGTTTGTTTCTCCTTAGTAAAAAATATTAAAAAATAAATAAATAAATAAATAAAATAGTAAATAAAAGTAATAATAAACGTTAGACATTATACTCCCTGAAGACTAACGATGCAAATAATTTATCTCACGTTAGATCCACGTTAGAAGATAACGGCAAATAATTGCACCGTTCGTCCTCAGAGATGTATGGTGGTTGACTTTTATTATCGAAAGGATGTACATGTGCCAACTTATCTTACATGAATGTATGATGTTCAAATGTGCAACATAAAGATGTATTTTATGTGCCGTTTGGTATGAGGTATTAGGCATTGGGATTTGGTACCAAAGTAAAAAATAATTGTTTGGTTAAGATTTTCGGATTTCAAACAGTAACTTGAAACCCGAATATTTGGATTGTATAAAACCTTACGCATTTGTTGGCTTTACGGTAGGTTTTCTGACATTTTATTTATGTTGGTGGGCCATCTCCTCATTTTAGCTTTCTTTTGTCTTATTATATAGCAAATAAAATGTAATTTAATTAGTATATTATTATTTTATAATTTTTTATTTACATTTAAATCCTAACCCCAATATAAAACAAACAATTTTTATACTTTCTTTATCTTATATCAAATCCAAATTCAGATACTAACTCAAATTCAAATCCAAATCCAAATCCAAATCCAAATCCTAAACTCATCTACAAACCAAACGGGCCATATAAAGTATTTAGGATATCTTTATTCAGAAGTCTTGATATTTTATGTTTGGACATTTTTTTAGGACTTTTGATAACATATGTTTTAAAATAAATATCATTATTAACAAAATTCAATTTATTAATGCGTTATGAAGGAAACATGTAACTCAAAAATGATATATAGTAATTCGTTAATAATTGTAAGAAAAGAGGTATATGTTAGCAATTAACACTTTGTAAAGAAAAATTAAAATATAGTATAAAGTGGAGCATATTTTAACTAAGGGATAATTCTATATTTACCCAATCTAAATATGAAAATGTCATATATATACCCAAAATACAACTTTTGAATGCATGATGTACAATGCATTTAAAGCATGTTTTGAGTAAATATGACATTATCATGTTTAAGTTGGGTAAATATGGAATTGCCCCTTTAACTAAAAATGCATTGGTAATTTGGTACAATTTAGTATTCGTATACTTTATATCTTTTTTAAGCAATCATTTTTGCTTATCTTTTGTAACATCTTCACCACAAAAGTCACATAATGACACTTAAATTTTATGAACTATTGACATATAGACTAGTCTTTTTTTACTTATTGTCGCGTACCATCTCGTACTCGCGCCGCTGCATAAAGCGGGTACCATGTTATTCTTTATAACAGCTATAACCAAGCTACCAACTAATAAAGCAAGCACCTTCATGGACTGAGACCAAGCTCAGTTAACACCTTAAAGTTGTCTTTTTCCTGAGAATCTAAGAATGGTGACTAACTTCTAAAAGACCTAAGGAAATCTCTAGATTAATCCGTAAAGATATATATCTTAGATATTCCTGAACATTAGTTAAGGATATTTCAAATTAAGTTTCTAAATTAATCTTGAAGTTTCAAAAATGATGTTGCATATATAGGTTCTCAAAAATGATGTTGCATATCTATACTATATAAAATGGAAAAATAAACATGGTCATGGAAAGAAATAAATAATATAATTATACACACAAAAAGATACTAACGTTCCTGAAACCGATACGGGTTGACTTTTCAAACTAAATCGGTTTAATTTGTTTTCTTCGGTTTAACTTTTTAAATCTTTTTTTATCAGATGAAAAATAAATTTGCTATAATATCATTTTTTGAAAGGGGACCCACAACTAATTTGTCTTTTGAAACTACACCAATTTAAGGTAGCATAGTTAAAGTCAAAATTTCAAAAAAATAAATAGTATTGTTATATTTAGCTTTATTCCACAAATAGCATGCATTTAACATAAAGACATTAAAAAAAAGACACAAAATGGTGTGACATTTTTCACTAGATAGCGTACATAGGTAGATTTTCCTAAGCTCTCGGTTTGTGGCTTTAATCTCTACGGGCCGTCGATAGCAAGCCAGTATAGGATAAACAACATGAAGCAATGAAAAATAAGCATGATGTTCCTTAAACAACGCCATAAACAACCTTCCCAAACACAAGCTTTTAAACCACGAATCATATCAACAAACTCCTATTTTACTTCCACAAAATGGTAGTCGCCATGGGATTAGTCGGCTCGCAATGTCGAGTCGGAAACCCTGGTATACAAAAAAAAATAATAATAAATAAATAAATTTAAAAAAAAAAAGCTAATTTCAACTTTATATAAATCTCATTTAAAATGCATATTTAAAATTAGGGTTTAAGTTTAAAAAAATCAACTTACTGAACCCCAAACCTCTCAATTCAATTCGGCAATAGAATATATAAAAACCTAATTAAACCCTTACATTTTACTTTTGGTCCTTTAACTTTTCATATATATGAAAACCCATGTTTTCGTGAAAACTTTAGATGCATTTAGTCGAAAAACACACCCATGTTTTTCGTAAAATGTTTTATACAAAATAAAGGTTGCGTTATCGTACGTTTTACTAAATTCTATATAAAATAAATGTTTCACCTTCTCGTTATATTATTTCCACTAAAAGCACATTTACGTTTTTTTGCAAAGACAAAATATTGTTAATTTTTCTCCAATTAAACACATCCTTACGTTTACCCTCTCGTTATTTCAAGTAAGCATTTTAGCAAGTACATACTAATAATAAGTATACAATATAGAGGCACTTTATTTCACTTACTTAAAAATCCATGCTTACCAAGGGATAAATCCCCACCATCCATCTAGTATAATCTAATGGTGTGGATTAACCTAAGATTTAATACTTAAACCTAAGTCCATGTTTTTTTTATTGTCTTTTTGTCTTTCTTTTTTATTAATTTTTCTTTTAAAATTAATTTCCGTTTTTTTTTATGAATTAAGAGGTTTTGTTTTTTTTTTTTTTTTTTTTATTTTTTTTTTAAATTTGCGTTATTCACGTTTATTTTTTTCGCGTTTTTTTTCGCTTTCATACGCTTTCCTTTGTTTTCGCCTGCTGTTTCATGTTTTAGTCCGTTTTTCATTTTTCCATTTTCTTACGATCTTCATATGTTTTCGTCTATTTTTTTACCTTTTCGTTCGTTTTCATACGTTTTCGTTCGTTTTCTTACGTTTTCATGTATTTTCGTCCGTTTTTATATGTTTTCATCCGTTTTCAGACGTTTTCGCCCGTTTTTATACGTTTTCATCCGTTTTCATAGGTTTATATACGTTTTAGTCCGTTTTCATACGTTTTCGTCCGTTTTTAGACGCTTTCGTCCGTTTTCTTAGGTTTTCGTCCGTTTTCATACGTTTTCGTCCATTTTCATACGTTTTCGTTTGTTTTTTTTACGTTTTCATGTACTTTCATCCGTTTCTATCGTTTTCGCCGTTTTCGGGCGTTTTCGTCCACTTCTATCGTTTTCATCGGTTTTCATAGGTTTATCGTTTCGTCCGATTTTTACGTTTTCGTCCATTTTTGAGGCGCTTTCGATGCACGTTTCGTCCGTTTCATACGTTTTTGTCGTTTTATACATTTTCGTCCGTTTAAAGGCGTTTTGTCCGTTTTATACGCTTTTCATTCATTTTATCGTTTTTTCGTTTTGAGGCGTTTTCGTCCGTTTTCATACGTTTTCGTCCATTTTTGTAGTTTTATACGCTTTTCGTCTATTTTCATACGGTTTCATGCTTATTATTAAACTCTATTATATTACATGTCTAATATCAATTGTGATATTTTATAAAAAAAAGTTAATGTCTAATATCACTTGTAATATTTCATAAACAAACAAGCATGTTTTTAACTTTAATATCACTTGAGATACTTCATTGCTCTGTATATTTTTTTATATATTATCACCTATGTGTTTTCTAATATTTTTATAATTTTGATTACATGATAGTTTTGTATCTTTTATCGCAAATTGACAAGCGTATATTTTTTAATGCAACGGTGTTATCTATCACTTGTGATATTATACTCTTAGTAGAAATAAAATGGTTAAAGTCTCTTTAAGTGAATTCTTATTTTGTTCAAAAAAATGCTAATTTGATGCAACACTTGTTTGATTTTGAGAATATTTCAAATCTCTATTTTCATAGTTTGCTTCATTTTTATTCATTTTGATATTTTTAAGTGGCACTTATTTATCTCTTGTGATATAATTTGTAAGGAAGATGAAGAGTATTACATTCTTCATCATGTATGTGTTATCAATTTTGATACTCAACTAAGAATGTGAAATATTACATTCTTACCAAATGTGATAAGAATTTAGTATTTTACCAAGTATAAATGAAAGAAATAATAATATACATCACTTATTATATCACTGTGATGATTCTGCTCATATTTTTATTTGTGTTTTTGAAAATATTTAGGAAGATTTTTGTGTTTTATGATAATATGAAATATTAAAAAGGTGTTTAGCGAAAACAAGAGATATTATGATACTTTGGTTAGACTTGTGGTGGCATTTTCTTTTTAATAGATACATTGTGCATGTTTGATGGGTTATAGAGGATTTAAAATATCTATCGTTGAATCAACAAACTAAAGAAGCTATGGTTGAAGAAAGCACAACAAACTTACCAAGCTCAAACGCCTGTGATATCACACATGATATCACCTCGCTTTTGATATCACAAGTGATATCACTGGTGATATCACAAGTGATATATACTATGATATCACACATACTACCACCGGTGATATCACACATGATATCACAGTGATATCACTGTTATCACACATGATATAACGTGTGATATCATGTGATATTACAAGTGAGGTGATATCACCTGTGATATCATGTGTCATATCACATGTGTTTGAGCTTCCTCGGTTTGTTTATAAAGATGTGTGCTTTCTTCAACCATAGCTTCTTTAGTTTCTTGATTCAACCATATATATTTTTAAATCCATGATAAAACCTATCGAAACATGCACAATGTATCTATTAAATAGAAAAATCCACTACAAGTCTAACAAAAGTATCATAACATCTCTTGTTTTCGGTTGAAAAACTTTTCTAATATTTTATAATATCATAAAACACAAAAATTTTCCTAAGTATTTTCAAAAACACAAATAACCCCAATCATCAGAATCATCACATTCTTAGTTGATTATCTCAAGCGATAACACATACATGTTAAAGAATGTAATACTCTTCATCTTTCTTACAGTGTTATATCACAAGAGATAAATAAGTGTCACTTACAAATATCAAAATGGCGTCTGCGGCCGACAAAAGCGTATAAAAAATGAATGAACGTATAAGAATGTATGAAAGCGGACAAAACGTCATAAGCGGACAAAAGCGTCTGAAAATGGACAAAAACTTATAAAAACGGATGAAAGCGTATGAAAAGGACATCTAAAACGGGGCGAAAGCATAAAACGGGGCTTTCGAAGCGGAAGCGTCACGAAACGTATCGAAAACATCTAAACATGGAAAGCGTAAAAGCGACGTGGACGTGCAGAAGGGCCGATACACGAAAATGAAAACATAAAAATAGAGACAAAAAGCGTCTAAAAGCGGACGATAAATACATGAAAACCTAAAAAGCAGGGCAGCATGAAAGCGTGAAAAAATGAAAACGTAAGAAAGCGAGCGGCGTCTAAAATGGAGGAAAATATAAAATGGACTAGCGGGCGAAATCCCTAAGCGGATTAAAAGAAAACGTATAAAAGCGGACAAAATTATAAAATGGCATTATAAAAATGGCGAAAAACATGAAAACATAAAAGATGAAATTATGAAAATGGGCGATAAAAAACGGCAAAAGCGTAAAGAAAATGGAGGAAGCGTTGGAAAGCGAGCAGCGTATAAAAACGAGAAAAACGAAACGTAAAAAAGCGGTGGCAAAAAGCGAGAAAGCGTATATGAAAGCTATGAAAATGAGCAAAAAAGGTGAAAATGGAGGTAAGAAAATGGAGGAAAACGGTGAAAAACGGACGAAGCAGATGAAAACATCATATGGCGGGAAAAAACGACAAAAGCGAAGAATTAAAAAAAAAAAAATTTATAAAAAAAAGGAATTAACAAAAAAAATAATAATAAAAATGAAATAAAAAAAAAGGTGAATAAAAAAGGAAGACAAAAAGACAAGAAAAAAAACATGGACTTAGGTTTAAGTATAAAATCTTAGGTTAATCCTTAAACTAGATGGATGGTGGAGATTTGTCCATTGGTAAGCACCAAAATAAGGGTAAGCAAAAGTAAATTCCTCATACAATATAAGTAAAAACTAAAAAATGACTAGCATAACTAATACATTGGAGTGATATTCGTTTTCGAGGATCTTATTCATATCCATCAGAATCTTTGTTCTCGTAGTTTGACTCGTTGTTGTAGGTCAAAATGATGGCTAATAATTCTGGACTCGGTAACTCCCATTTATCTATTTCAATATGCTTTGCCTTGCATGAAACAATGACAAAAAAAAAAAAAAGTAAAACACAATTAAACATGAAAAGATCATCAAGAAGTAGAGAAAATCTTTTCAAGAATGCAAAAAAAAAAAAAAAAAAAAAAAAAAAAAAAAAAAAAAAAAAAATGAGTAGAAAATATGATTAATTCACTTAAACACTTCTTAAACAAGAATCGTGTATTAATTATAAAACAGCAAACACTAAAAAAAATATTTCAAAAATGCAAAAAAAAAAAGAGAAATAGATTACCAGCTCACTTAAACATGCAATGACCATATGACTCATTTTATAACAGGCTTTCGGCAGATACATATTATTGCTCCGAGGATGATTCTTCGGGTGAAGCTCCTCTCGATACCCATTTTTTGTAAGGCTAGACGAGATTTCCCTGCTTGTCCGAGCAACGTCCCCACAATGTTGTCATAAACATTTTTTTCAATGTGCATTACATCCAGATTGTGTCGCAACATCAAGTTTTTCCAGTAAGGCAACATGAAGAAAATGCTATTCTTTTTCAAAGGACCCCTTTCAACACTTTCTACAAGAAAATCAACACTTTATACAAGAAAATCAACGCCTTCCAATTGATCTAGAACATCATCGCCCGACAGAGGGATAAAAGGATATCCTAACTCTACATGTCCATCGAATGATTGAGTATCTCTACGCGAGTGATGATCAGCTTGAAGCCATTTTCTATGACCCATGTAACACCACTTTCTACCATGATCTAGCCATTTCGAAGTTTTATCAAATGCGCATAATGGACATGCATATTCTCCCTTGGTGCTCCAGCCTGACATATTGGCATATCCCGGAAAATCAGAAATTGTAGAAAGAAGAGCAGCTTTCATGCAAAAGTTCTTATTCACAGAGGAGTCAAAACTCTCAATTCCATTATCCCATAAGTCTTTCAGTTCATTTATTAACGGTTGCAGGTAAACATCTATTTTATTCCCGGGACCTTTAGGTCCAGGAATAATTAAAGAAAGAATGAAGTTGTGTTGTTTCATGATGTACCATGGAGGCAGGTTATATGGATTGACAAAAACAGGCCAGATACTATAGGATATACTCATCGTTCTCTGTGGATTGAAACCATCACTTGCTAAAGCCAAAAGAATATTTTGTGGATCACTAGCAAATGGGGGATATCTCTCGTCAAAGTGTTTCCATGCAAGTGCATTAGCTGGATGTCGTAGCTTGCCATCTCTTACCCATTCCATATGATGCCATTTCATAAGATTCGCTGTTTTTGAAGACATGAACAATCTTTGTAGTATGGGTTTCAAGGGAAACCATCGTAAAATGTTCATTACCTTATTCTTTTTTTGAGTTACCACATCTTCTGAATTTTCATCCTCATTATCCTCGGTGGGAAGGTGTTTCCATCTCGAAGCTCCACATACAGAACAACTTTGGTCTTTCTTTGTGTCCTTCCAAAACAACATGCAATCATTAATACATGCATGAATTTTTTCATACCCTAATCCTAACTTGGCCATGATTTTTTTGACCTGATAGTTTTTTTTGGTAATATGTTTCCTTCAGGCAACAAATCATGAAGAAACTCCAACAACATGGAAAATGATTTGTTGCTCCAACTATTAAGGCATTTTATATGATACAAATGTACCAAACAAGAGAGCTTATTGTGCTTAGCATCTTGATACACCTTTTGCTCGACATCTTTTAGCAAGTCGTCAAACTTGCTTTTATCATTATTCTTTTTCGGTTGCTCATTCAAAACATGTTCGACGTTAATTCCCGTTATTGGTGGCATATCCAAATTATCAGCAAGTTCCCTTTCACCTATATCCTGATTGCTTCCTTCCATTGAAAATTTAGGAAAAAGGTCATGCAATAACCCATGCATTTCATTTTGATAATTTACTTCTACCCCATTTGCCTTTATACTAGAAGATTATCCCTTTTCACTTTCCCCATGATCTGTCCATTCTGAGTATCCTTTTTGGAAACCTGAACATATGAGGTGATTGGAAACTACCGCTCTATTTTTGAGAAATCTGTTGTGACAAGTGATGCATGGACACAATATCATTCCTTGTCGAGCCGATTTCAGAAAAGCAAAGTCCAAAAATGATTCAACGCCATTTACATATGCTAAAATAGCTCTTGGTATACATGCAACATCTATCCATAGTGATAACTATAACAATAAAAAGAAAGAATGCCAATAAAATTACAAGTAATTTAAAATGAGGTGTTTTTTGAAGTTAGCAGGATATCAATTTTGCCTATCTCAAGCACTATATTTGGATCACGTATGTCAAACAAGCAACTTGTACTCAGATATGTGGCTAAGGTAGTAATCAGTCTTAAGACACTGACTCCATTGAGCTGCATACAATATATGCTTTGAAATAAAAGAAAAGAAACACAATATAAACAATCCCCTAGTAGTAAAAGTCACATTTAAAAACCAATAGCACAATGACTTCTATCCATATTGCTTCAACAATATACCACAATCCCTATTCAGAGTTTGTCCCTAGTCTCCTTCATGAGCTCAAAAAATACTAATTAGCAATGGTCCCAAATACGTGTGGGAACCACAAACCAAATAATCAATAAAACTTCCTCACAACACATCTTCCCAAAAGATCCTTAATTGGTTTTTTCCTACTTCCAAATAAGTTAACTCATAGTTGTTAACTCATCATGCTATTTTGCATGATAAGTATTGTTCTTAACTGCCCAAATGTTTAGCAACTCGCCACTTTTATTACTTAAACCTAAAAACTTACTCAACTATCTAGCTCTACTTAAAGCTTTCTAGAACATTGATGCCGAATAACCAGATAAAACAAAGACAAACTACCAGCAGTCACTGTAACATACGCTTCAACAATATCAAGCCCATGTCCTCACTAGGAAAAGATAAAAAGACTTTCAATGCTCCGTGCAAAACTTAAACATTATGACCATTCGATAATTAACATTCCTTAAACATCAATACAACTTCTAACTGTTTACATTATGGCCATTCTTAAAGAGTATTAACACATAACAACATGACGTATAATGTCATAACATGTCCTGTTTGGGATTGCTTATTAAACTGCTTATCTAGGTTAAACGAACAACTTCAATTTGCTTATTCAAAACAGCTTGTTAATTAAAACATATATTTCATTCAAGCATTTCATCAAACAGTTGGATTGCATACACAAAGAGAACACGTATTTCATTCAAACATTTCATCAAACACTTTTAAATCATATAATCATATTTGTGCACTTCATAAGATATAAAATTACCTCAAGGACATGGAATCAATCACAACTTCCGGTGACGGTGATGGTGGCTGGAGGTGAAGGTGTTGATGGCCGGAGTTGCTGCCGGAGAGAGAGAGATGGAAGGTGAAGGCGATGGTGGCCGGAGAGAGAGAGAGGGAAGGTGGATTTTGCATATGTTAAACTTTTGAAAAAATTACACGTTTGGTTCCTGTGGTTTGACCAAAATAACAACTTTAATCCATAAGTCACTTTTATTACACCAGCAATACCTAATTTTGAAACTATGCGCGCTTTTAGTCCCTAATTTGGATGCACGTTTGTTTCTCTCGTTATCTTATTAAATGACAAGGGTATATATGTCTTTTCCATTTGTCACTCACTTTCCCACCCACCCTATTTATTATCCCAACTCTCCCCGCCAAAAATAAAACCCAGTTAACCATAGAACACCCAAATTAAAAACCCTCCAAACTCACATTCCCAATTAAAAAACCCTAGATCTCACATACTCAAATTAAAAACCATAGAACACCCAAAATCTTCCTCAATCATGGTTTTCTGCAGATGTGGTCGAGTTTGCATAATCAAGACTTCTTGGACAGTGTCTCACCCAGGTCGCCGTTTCTACAGTTGCCCCATACAGGGATCACGATGTGGTTGGATTGATTGGGTTGATCCACCAATGTGTGATCATGCTGTTCAAATTATACCTGGATTGTTAAGGGCTAGGAATAGGCATGAAACTGCCATTGAAGAATTGACAAGGGAACTTAGAAAGACCAAGATGTATTTGATGTTTAGTTGGTTAGGTTTTCTCTGTGTTGTGGTAATTTACCTATTGGGTTAATGAATGTTTTAGATTAGATTTGTAAGATATGTTTTGGGTCAAGTATGGTTGTTGGTTAGGTTTTCTTTGTATTGTCTTTTGGGTTAATGTAAGATATGTTTTGTGACATGTATTTGGTATAATTGATCTCAAAATCTAATATTGTTCTACAATGGTGCACTTGATGTGATGTATTTGTTTTGTTTGACCATTAAAAAGTCAACATTAACTTTGTTGTCTAAAACCAGTTTGACTACTAATAGTCAATACTTCAAGTGAACTTATAATACTACAAGACAGATATGTCAAGACATATATTGATAAACTGAAAGTGAATACATTAAGTAAAACAAGTTTGACTAATGAAAGTCAAACTTAACCAGTACTAAACTTACAAGATTCAACAGTCACCAAATGTTACATAGCATACTAGTACTAAACTTACATAGCATAAACCAAAAGTTGAGTACACAAACAGACACTAAAAGATACATAGAAACACTAGTACTAAACTTAAGCAATACTACAATACATCACACTAACACCTCTTTTCCATTCTTTTTTTTTCTTCTGTGGTCCTTTACCACCACCTGTAGCTTTCTTTTTTGAGGTCCCACTTCCATCACAGTGACTTTCTTTTCTTTGGGGCACTTGCATCATCCGGTACGTGTAGATGAGGACCTTTTCCTAGCATTTGATGAACCTGTACCAGCATCAGTAGATGGTGCCCCTGTTTCTTTCATTTTTGCCCTGTACAAGATCTTCTGTTGTGGCCAAGGTTTCCACACTTCAAACATGTTACAGTTTTATATGCCCTGGACAGTTTTCCACCACTCACCATTGCCTTCTCTTCCTTTGTTTTCCTCCTGTTCTTCTTTGGCCTACCCATTTGTGAATGATGCTTAGGTGGAATGAGTTTTGAAGGGTGGGATTTCTTCCACATTATCTTACCATTTATACATCCAATAGTATGACTGTATGCCTTTTTCCAAGTAGCTAACCAATAACACCTATGGACCCACTCTTCTGGTATACCCACTTCAATCCCATTAAGTGTCATGTTGTAGTTGGTTGCTACATCATGTATACAAGGGATGCTTGTTAATTCTCATCTCCTACAACTACAAACCCTTCTAGCCACATTCACCACACATTGATCACCATGTGGTCCCTTTACCTCATATTCTTCCCCCTCCTCCCATTCCAACCCACTGTGTAATTGTTTGCTTGTTCCATAGCACCTTTCAATATTTTAGCTACAGTAGGGGTGAGAGGGCCATTTGTTTTTGCTATAACATCAAGAACATTCACAATCCTTCTTCTCAAGTACTGTCTATTGTATTATAAGGCATTGATTGTAGGTGCATCCCTAGCATCCAATATTTTTCCATTGAAAACCTCACACATATTGTTCAACAATACATCAGATTTAGCTCTACCTGTTATCAGTATAATTAAGCTACTTAAGTAAACACCAACAACTATTTAACTATAATTATGAGCTACTTAATTAAAATATAACAAGTATTACCTGAAAAATGGGATCTGGACCAAGAATCAGTAGGAATTTTTGCTAACCATTCAAATGCATCCTTATTAAACTTCTTCAGCTCCTCTATTGCATGATCAAAATGAAATACTGTTGTTGCAGTAGCACATTTCCAAAGCAGATCTTTATATGCTTGTCCATTCCACTTGAGCTTCATATTTTTATGTATATGCCTAAGGCAAAACCTGTGCTCTGCACTAGGAAATACCTTAGCCAATGCATGTATGAGGCCCTATAGAAAATAGACAAATGTTAGAATATTAAATGTGTATTTAGATTCCCTGAATAGGGACCATAGTTGAAATAAAAAGTCAAATGTTTACCTTTTGCCTATCACTTATAAAAGTGTAGTTAGATTCCTTGCTCAGATCTAGATCATCACCAAGACACTCCAAAAACCAAGTCCAGGAACTGGTTGTTTCTTTCTCCACAATTGCATATGCTACTGGATATATGCCATTGTTGGCATCCAATCCCACAGCAGTCAGAAGCTATCCAGGATATGGTCTCTTCGTGAATGCACCATCAAGGCCTAATAGATCCCTTCCACATTCTTTGAAACCTTTCTTTAATGGACCTAAACATATGTAGATCCTCTTGAAAACTCTTGTTTCTAGTTCAAGATCTGTGTCTCTTTCAACTTCAATCCTTACAGTTGTATTAGGATTTGCCCTTCTCAAATCTAAACAGTAATCCCTCAACATGGTATATTGTACACTGTAATCTCCCTTAACTTGATTGAGTGTAGTGGTTTTAACCCTAAAAGCTTTCATTCTGGACACACCAACCTCATATTGCTTCTGCAACTGGTCTTGAAGAGCTCTTTTTGGAACATCTGGGTTTTTCTCTATTTGGTCAATGATACCCTTAGACAAGAATTGGGCAGTGCAAGCCTTTATTCTCTTGATTGAAGGCACTTGTGGTTGTCTACATATGTTCTAACTTCCCAAGTCTCAGTATTCTTAATCTTAGACACTAGTAAGACCCATGGACATTCATCTTCTGCTAGTGGTTTGGGCCTGCCTCTACCTCCTAAACTAATACCTTTCTTACTGGGCTCAACTGGTTCACTAGGCCCAACTCCTTTTTTTCCTTTGGGTTTTGCTGTTTTCTTTTTTACTACAGTCTGATTAGGCCCATCAACTTCAAGTGTGAACACTGGAATTTTGCCCATACACTTTACCCTAACCCTAGCCTTATCATTCCTTATCAACTGCAACTTTCTTCTAGTTTCAATTGAGTGCAGTCTTACTCTCTCTTTTACTTCAGCAGCACTAGAAAAATTTTGACCATGATAGAAGAAATGCTTATCCACAATGTTATCTGCATTTTTATTTGCCTTTTGGATTTCTTTAAGTTTCCTTCTCCTAATCTTTTCAATCTCATTCTCTTCCTCATCTAAAACACTTTCAAGAATTTCATTATCTACCACCTCAACATCTTCTGCTATTGGTGCAGAATCATCTTCTTGTACACTGCCTGTATGTCTCACCCACTCAACATCTTCATTTATATCAAAATGGTAATCATGCATATCAACATTAACTTCTTCTACATTGTTCTCTTCATCATCAAAGTGATCTCTGTCATCTGAACTACTATCATCATCATCCGAGTCTTCCACATCCAGTGTTTCACAAGGTTGATCATGCTCAACCAATGTTTCTAAAGGTTCAAAATTCTCATTATCATTCACCATTTCATTCACATGAACACTTGAACCTTCATTCACCCTTTCATTCACATGAAGACTTGACCCTTTATTCAACCTTTCATTCTCCCTTTCAGTTGCATTATCATCAAAGGGATCAAATTCATAATCGTTCATGTTCAAAAGTTCTTCAACAATAGAGTCCACAGTTTCATGTACACTATCATTGGGAGTAGGAATAGTGTGACTGGTAGTAGCATTGGTGGGAGAAGGAGTTAGAGTGGGAGTGGCAATGGGAGTGGGAGTGGGAGTGGGGTGGGAGTGGGAATGGGAGTGGGAGTGGGAATGGGAGTGGGAGTGGGAATGGCAGTGGTTGTAGCAATGGTGGGAGTGGGAGTGGGAATGACAATGGTAGTAGCAGAGGTAGGGGGTTTGTGGTATTCTAACAGCATAATTTTTTTTATGGGGACTTTTTTTTGGATAAGGAGGGAATGGGAGTTTCAGAGGGTAGCTCTTCAATAATAACAATGCTTCTAACTGGGGGGATCAAATGAATGAGCAGTTTTGATACATCATGTTTACAATAAACCTTAATCAACTTATTATCCTTTGTATACCTAGCTAAACCTTGTACATCAAGATCATTTCCTAAAGCTCTTAGTCCAAATTCTAAATTAGTCACAGGAATCAAATAATGATAGTAAATAACTTCTTCCTCATTAACATAACCTAATGCATCCTATACATCATTCAACTCATGTACTGAAAACTCATCCATATCAAATCCATCCACATACGCAACTAAACCATTAACATACCTCCTTTCATCACAGTCTTTAAACTTTCCAGCATGATGTATTTTCATAGAAAACATAGTAGGGTGTCCTTCTGAAAATGCAATAACAAAACCATAATTAATGTCATGTTTTCAAGGTAATGTCAATGAAAAAAATTATTTAACACGTTAGTTTAAATGGTTTCTTTACCGTATGCTTTCAGGGGTCCATTGCCTTCATGTTCTCTCATATTCTTCAACGATTACCAACCATCTATTTAATTTGAGATGATCAATTTGGGGGTTTTGATCTCTAGGGTTAATAATTGATCTGATTTGGTAATTGGAATTTGGGTTTATTTGGGATTTTGGGTAACAGTGATGAGAAATGTGAGGGAAATGAGAAGTCAACGGGGGTGGGTGTGTTTTATTATAAAAGATAATTAGAAAAGACATAAATACCCTTGTCATTTAATAAGATAACGGGAGAAACAAACGTCCATCCAATTTAGGGACTAAAAGGGTGCATAGTTTCAAAACTAGGTATTGCTGGTGTAATAAAAGTGACTTAGGGATTAAAGTTGTTATTTTGGGCAAACTACAGGGATCAAACGTGTAATTTTTTCTAAACCTTTTGTTCACCAGGAGTGATTTGAGGACTGAATTGACCTTTTGTTTGACTTTTTTAATTTGCTGGGAAAGACTAAAATGTTGTTTTATTGACTCTTTTACACTTCATTCACAAAAGGTTTCACACACTAAATGACATTTATTTTGTAGTGTTACTAGTTTTAATATAGATAGGATATCAGTACTATCACTAACCACGAGTTCGTATGTTCGTGATTCGAGTAACAAATAATTAAGTGTGGTGACCTAATATCATAGCAAACACAAAGGCGAGAGGATCTAACAACAAGCATAATAACTATCTAAGAGGAGTCAATTAAACTAAACGAATCATGCCATAAAATATATAGAATCATAGCCAGACAATCACTAAAGGTGTTTAGCCCATAATCTCAATAAACATGGAACAAAAGATAAAATTCAATAAGCTAAACATGTTCATAATCGAAGAATTAAGCAAACCAAAGTAATATAATGTTTATGATGAAATTAAAAGATTTTGAACTCTTGATGATTGCAACTTCAACGGTGATGGAATTGGCCTCGATCTGAAAAGAAGTCGAATGATAGAATGAATGATAACCTAAATTCGTTTTTAGGTTTGTTTATATAGGAAACTTCTGGCTCGTCGTTGTACGCCGTAACAAGCTAAAGTAACAGCTCGATAATTAAAATTCCACGTGCGTATAAAGAGCTTCCTACGGCATAACCAAATGAGGTTAATAGAAAATGATCAAGAGATGGTTGTGTTTCTGTAAACTACTACTATACACGAAATGTTTCATATTACTCTTTCCTTTTTACCTCGTTATTATCTACCTTCTATAATTTGGCTTAAAGTTACTCCATTAACGGATGGGGGTGAAGGAATAGTTGAGGCAGAGCCGTTTTCATTTCCTTGAATAAAGAAACCAGGTTGTTTAGGAGGAGGCAGCGAGCCTTCACCACCCAACATGGAAACCACAGAGAGTGTGTTTGGTCTATCTTCTGCTCGCTGTTGCACGCACAAGAGACCAATGTGTATTGACCGCAACACTTCAGAAAGAGACCATGATTCACCTAATGTAGGATCAATTATTTCAAGAGATCTGCCTTCTTTGTAAAGTCTCCATGCCTATATGAGTCCAGATAAATGGCAAACAGAAATTAGTTCAATTTTTATTAATTAAAGATTATTATCAAAACACTTACATGTCCAAGAAGGTTATCATCATGATCATCAGCAACAAAACCCCTGTTTTTCTTCCCGCTCACAATCTCCAATACTAAAACACCAAAGCTGAAAATATCTGATTTTACTGAAAATATACCATTTACAGCATACTCTGGAGATATGTAGCCCCTGAGCAGAAGATAGGATCATGCAAATAAATAGGCTAGACAAATGTAGAATATATTGCGAAGTACAGAACAATACAAAGCTGAAGAGTTCTCACAAAGTTCCCACAACTCTCTTTGTATTTGCTTCACTTTCATGTTCTGAAAACATCCTAGCCAAGCCGAAATCTGATATCTTCGGATTCATGTCATGATCGAGCAAAATGTTGCCTGCTTTTAAATCCCTATGTACAATTCTATGTCGTGAATCTTGATGCAGATAAAGAAGACCTCGAGCAATTCCATGGATAATGTGGAAGCGTAGTGGCCAATCAAGTGATGACTTGCTTGATTCATCTGCTCAAATTGTAAAAACTTAGTCTTTATATTGTATATTTTACGGTCATATGAACACTTTTTATAGTATTTTAAACGAGAGCCAAACCAAATATAAAACTGTCCAGGCTTTTGTTCGGCATGTATTCATAAATTAACAATGTCTCATCTCCTTGCATGCAATATCCTAAGAGCTTCACAAGATTCCGATGTTGAAGTTTAGCAATGCAAATAACTTCATTCTCGAATTCTTCAAGTCCTTGTCGCGAGGACTTTGAGAGCCGCTTCACAGCAATCTCTTGTCCTTCTTCTAGCACACCCTAGAGGCTAACACTATTAGTACATGCAATATTGTTGACATGAGCATAACAATATTAAGTTATATATGTTCGTTTAATATGTCCTTATGTTTTGTAACCTCCGTTTAGGGAGTTGTGCTTGCTTCTTTTAGGATGGTGTTGGGTTGCTGTTGTTATAGGTGTACGTCGTTTTAGGTGTTTCGTGATGTTTTTTTTGTAAAGGTATACGAGTGTAGTTGTTAGAAGTACTCGATCTTCTAGGCTTGTTGTTATGATTCCTAGCTAGGTGTTTGTAATATCAATCTTCTTGCTACTTATTTTTATTTATATATAAAAATCTCGTTGCCTTTCAAAAAAGTAAAAAATTAAGAGCTTCTAAATCATATCATATACCTTCACTACTACACAAAGTGTTTTTTGCTACGGCCATTAGACACGGTTATACAAAAAACCGTAGCAAATGAAAAAAATTAAGTTTTTTGCTACGGTTTTCATAGAAACCGTGGTAAGATTTGTTTTCTGCTACGGTTTATTTGTTTTCTGCTACGGTTTATTTGTTAACCGTACCAAATTGAGGTTTTCTGCTACGGTTAGCAAATAACCGTGTTAAATGATAACATATCTACTACGGTTTGTTTAGAACCGTAGCAAAAAAAATGATCAATAATGCAGCTCCCCCAACGGAAACCTGCTACCTCTTCACCCACACTCACATTCAATTTTTCTCTCATTCAATATACCACACATTTACTCCTTCCAACTCAAATCTTTCAAAATTATAACATTAAACACTCCAATCAACAACCATAATAAATTTAACTTAAACCTCACAAAACTACATACAAGGTAATAATTATATTTTGTGGATATTTTTATTTATTTTTACTCATTATAAATCTTTTATACTTAACTAATATATTTTTGATATTTGTATAGGTATTAATTTCTTCATCATGAATCAAGATTAGAGATTTTCCACTCAAATTAAAAATATTCGGATCATAAGGTGAGTTTTATGAACTTTTTGTTATTTGTAACATTATTTATATTTTTGTTATTAGTTCTAAATAGTTGTATATACTTATATTGTTGATACGCTTATTTGTTTTTACATAGCATGTGCATCTTGAAGTTATTAGTAGATCATGATATGAAATTAGTTAGTACCCGTCCGAAACTAATCTAATAGAGATTAATTTCGGGCAGTCCCCGTTTTGGGACTGCCTTTTGAATATTTTGTCTCATTTAGGATGTGTACACGTTTTAATGGGTTGGAATTTTAAGAAAAAATCGGTATACATTTCTCCTTACTCCTACGAGTTTGCGTTTTGTACGCATACTTGGGGAGTTGAGGGGAAATCCTGCCGATTTTTTCTTAAATAGTCAACCCGCTAGAACGTATACACATATGAGATAAAATATTTAAAAGGTGGGTTAGGATTTGCCACATATGACCACCTATGTTTCATTTGTACGTGCATATGATTTATTATGTTATTTTAAAATTTCAGATGGAACGACAATGGATGTATGGGAAGACCGTTAATGACCCAGAATTTGTGAAAGGAGTGCAAAGTTTTCTTGTAGCTGCTGAGTCTAACCGAGTGGCTAAGGGAGAAACTGAGATTTTTTGTCCATGTTCACAATGTAGAAATTTTGTACCCTATCTTACGATATCAAAGCGATTGAGTTTCATTTGCACAAATACGGTTTTGTCCGTAAATATACTTGTTGGTCAGAGCATGGGGAATCACTATTTGATAATAGCACATCAAATCATGTATCGAATACTAATGAAAATAATGATTCTTGCATTAATGATAAACATGAAAATCTAAAAGAGATGTTGCATGATTTAGAGGCTAATGATGGTGATATTGATCAAGAAGATTTACAACAGTTGTTTGATGACGCAGAGAAACCAGTGTATGATGGTTGCAAGAATTTTTCCGTACTTTCTGCTGTTTTGGAGTTGTTAAAGTTAAAAGCAAATAGTAGTTGGAGTGATACTAGCTTTACAAAGTTATTAGATTTTATACATAGAAGCTTCCGCTAATAATGAGATGCCTATTTCTACTTACCAAGCTAAAAAAATAATGTGTCCAATGGGACTAGAAATTGAAAGAATACACGCATGTCCGAATGACTGTATGTTGTATAGGGGTGATAAGTACGAAAACTTGCATGCTTGTGTTACTTGCGGAACATCAAGGTATAAGAAAGAACCAAATGAAGTTGATGATGATGTGACAAAAAATGGACCCCCGGCTAAGCTATTGTGGTATTTTCCTGTCATACCAAGACTGAAACGATTATTTGAAAACAAGAAAGAAGCCAAATTATTGCGTTGGCATTCCGATCAGCGTAAAGATGATGGGAAATTAAGGCATGTGGCGGACTCCCCTCAATGGAGAAAAATTAATAACAAATTTCCAGAATTCGGTAAAGATATTAGAAATATTCGATTTGGACTAAGCTCAGACGGAATCAACCCATTTGGAAACATGAGTTAGAGTACTTGGCCGGTTCTTTTATGTATGTACAATCTTCCACTGTAGTTATGCATGAAACGTAAATACATTACCATGCCATTGTTAATTTCCGGTCCAAAACAACCTGGTAATGACATTGATGTGTATTTATCTCCTTTGATTGACGATATGAAAAATTGTGGAAACCGGGTGTAAAATGTATGATCATATAAGAAAGAGAAGTTTACGCTATGCGAGCCATGATTTTTTGCACCATTAATGATTTTCCGGCATACGGTAATTTGTCAGGATATAGCACGAAGGGAAAACAGGCTTGCCCGATATGTGAAGATGAGACATCCTCTAGGTGGTTAGACAATTGCAAAAAAACTGTGTTCATGGGCCATCGAAGATCGCTTCAAAAATCACTCGACGGTATATGAGTTCGGAGTTTGACGAATACGGAGTTTGGACGAGTCGGGACACGATTTAGTGGAGATCTGCACTTTCACGAGTTTCTAATATAAACCGTGGTTTGGAAAAGGAAAAGAAGTCAAATTGAACAAGGAACGTGGAAAAAAGGTCTGCTTTTTGGGAATTAGAATATTGGAAGGATTTGGAAGTACGACATTGTATCGACATTATGCACATTGAAAAGAACGTATGTGACAGCTTGATGGGGTTATTGTTGAATATTCCCAGGAAAACTAAAGATGGTATTAATGCTCGAAAAGATATGGTCTCGTGGGGAATCGGTTAGAGCTCGCCCTGTTGAGAATGACAAAAACGCACCTATCTCGCGCACCGTGTTATACCATGTCAAAAGCGAGAAAAACCCAATTTTGTAAATGCTTACATGATATTAAAGTTCCATCTAGCTATTCAAATAACATTAGGAGCTTGGTATCCATGAAAGACTGTAAACTACAAGGAATGAAGTCCCATGATTGTCATGTTTTAATGGCACATATGATTCCCATCGCAATTCGTGGTTTGTTACTGAAGAATGTCCGACATACAATCACAAAACTTTGTTTGTTTTTTAACAAGATTCACTCGAAAGTGATTGACCCCGAAATTTTGGATTCATGGCAAAAAGATATTATCATTACTTTATGTCAATTAGAGATGTACTTCCCGCCGTCCTTTTTCGATGTTATGGTTCATCTAGTATCTCACATCGTCAGTGAAATTAAGGCTTGCGGTCCTGTATTTTATGGTTCATCTAGTTCTGCGTCTGATGTATATACTGATGGACTTGATGACCTCGAGGTAATCATGTTATTATAAATATTTTATAGTTATTTATATAAACTTTATTATTTATACTCAAATGTCTTGTGTAGGATCCCATTCCATGTGATTTACTATGGCCCTACTCTGGACCTGATTGTCGAGTAGCTATAGGGAAGGTTTATCCGACTAGGGACGCGATACTACATGGATCTTGTATGTCCGAGGGTTACATTAAGGTTCAAGTAGACACAAATAAGATGCTTTTAAAGCAATACCTCTGCCTAAAACAACGAGAGAATGTTTCGTTTTAGAACATACAATCTTGGAATTTATTGAGTGGCCTCGGAAAAAAATCAAGGTATCATTATGCATTAATTAGATATGTCCGTTATAAGTTCGTTTTGTCTAATAAAATGTTTTCTGTTATATGCAGATACACCAAACAAGCTCACCATGTCGTCTGGAGTCGCACTTCCCTAGTCCAACTATGCCATGCCAAACCCCGATTAGTGATTTAAGTTCAAGTTCATGTTATCGACCTCAAATGGTAGTTACGCAATCATTTTACTTAATATATGACAAACATACATAGGCTGATATAATAAGTTGTGTTAATGCAGGAAGAAGACCTAATGATATTCCAACACCAAATGCCATATGGGGGTTATATGAGTTTGGTAGTCCTTCAATCATTAAACTTAATAATTATATGTGTCCGTGTGTGTATAACTAGTTGATATATCCATTTTTTTGTTTGATTTAGTTGGAAAGTCAAGTGGCATTGCATCCTCAAAGTGGTTATCAGCCAACCAGTTTCCCTCAAAAGGTATGTCATTATAACCCTGCATATTATTAACAGCAAACATGATTTATAAGTACATGCATATTATTAACAGCAAACATGATTTATAAGTACATGGTCTAAAGTATATCAAAGTCACTGGATCCAAATATAAAAATAGTGGACCGTATCTGGTTACTAAGCAAGTCTCGAGTTCCTTTTAGTCATAGCCAAATACGTTATATGTATGCATTTGATTGAAAGTACTAATTGTAGTAGTGTGAGTCACTATGATTTAATGGTTTGTTTTTTTAGGTCGAACAACCAGGCGTCATCTCATCAGTCTAAGCAAACCCAAGAGGAAAGAGTGCAAGAGCGGCTTGCTATATTAATAGATCGACCGAAACTTTTCTTGAATCTGAGAGCGATTCACAAAATTCAAGAATCAAAATATTTCAATTGTTGCACCTCACGAGATGTATGGCAAACATTATGAAGAGTGGATTGAATACGAGGCAATTTTAGATTTGCATATCAATGGGAAGGTTGATATTACTTTTATACATTGGTGGGCGATGTAAGTTAACTTATGTTCTATTTCTTTTTATTTTTTAAAGAAAGACTTGTATAATAGCATCCAATATAACATCAATCGAAACACCCCTGTGATAGAAACATCTAAACACTAACTCGTATTTTATTTTCTTGATAACAGGAATTTACATTCGATGGTAAAAGGTCTTCGTGAAAACAAATGTGTTTTCCTCAATCCACATCACATTACATCAATTGAATGTTCAAGAAGAAACGGACAAGAAGTCATAGATCACATTAATGATACCAAGAAGCTAAATCCAGGAAAAGAAATATATGTGGCACCTTATTTCCAAAGGTAATGTCTTTGCTTGTTATATCGATATATTATAATATGTGGTGTATATCAATACTCAAATGATGAAACTTTTGTGTAGTGGTCATTGGCTTCTCTTTCTGGTTTGCCCAAACTTGAGGAAGGGTTATATAGTGGATTCGAAGAAAGAGAAAAATACCGAGAAAAATTATTATTTCCCAGAGATAGTAGAGAGGTAAAATTTTCTAATATTGACTTTGAGTTGACATATATTTTTTTGAAAAAATAGTCAAAGTTAACGCCATGCCATTGATTTTCAATATAGGGATTTCGAGATGAAGTTTGATTGGACCATGGCTAAGGTAAATAATCTACATTTGTTGTGTATATATAATTTATTTGGTTGTTGCATTAATGTAACTATGTTTGTTTATTTACGTTTAGTGTTTCCAACAAGAGGGTGATTGGGAGTGTGGATACTATTTGATAAGGTTCATGTACGACCTTAAAAAAGACAAGTCGACTTTCCAAAAAGTGTAAGTATTTCCTTTTATGCTTGAGAAATGCACTTTGCATTTTTAAATAGAATTCGATTGTTCAAGTTTGTTTATTAATCTGTACTTATTGATTCTAGAAGCTCAGTTAAGCTTGTTTAAGCTTAATTGAGTTCTTATATCTCAATGCTACCTATTTTATCTGATTTTCACTGGTTTGGTAATTGGCTTTCTTAGTTTATTCATTTTGATCCTCAAATAGTTCAATATCTGTCCCCATATCAGCTATTGTTAAATGTGTTTTATGCTTATTAACTTGAGCTTTTTGATTGCACTTTAGGTTCCTAAGTAGCTTGTAGGTCTAGTTTTAGAATTCTGAGTTTAGGATACACCTTAGGAGCTTGTAGCAATAGCTTATTCTTGCTGTTTAAGTGCATATTCCCTTCATAACCTGTTGCATCAGCACTAAGTCCCAATCCCTTTTAGTTTTTGAATTTTAATTTTCTCATATTAGATCCTTTTAGGCTGAAATTTTGAACTTAAGCACTTTGGTTGGTTGTGGTTATCGGGGTATTTTAGTTTATTTTAGGATTTTGTAAGCCACTTGAATTAGAGCTCAAAGTACCCCTTTAGGGCGTTTGGCATTAGGTAGTTTTGAAGTAACTTGTTGGGATTGCAGTCGGCTGCTGTTGCAGCCCTTGCAACGGGTTGGCCACTACTTGTATTATGTTGTATATGCATTCCTAGATCGAATTTAAATCGCCACTAAGGTTAGGAGAATAAGTTTGTGATTTCAAGCTCCCTCTACTTGGTATGAGAACGATGGAAGGTTACATGATCATAGAGAATGTATTGTAGTTATGATAAGTTTTATCAGGCATAGACGCCTATTGCTAGTAGAAGTGGGTCAAAATGGCTCGTCCTAGGTTGACTTGAAAAACGTTTTGCATAAAAGTTGAGCTTCTTAAATCTTTATCTTTGTTTAGGATTGAATTGACTAGCTACTTATAATAAATTTGTTACTCTTTATTACATTGTGTTTATACATATCTCTTATTTGTTTTTATAGCTTTGGGATGACACACGCGCTCTAACACTTCTGGAGATCGACCAAGTGGCCTATTTGACGTTGAACGAGTTTTATAGGGTTGTAGTTTATCCGTTAGATACAACGGCTCCTCAATAGTTAAGGTTTTATATTTTCATGATGATGTCGTTTAAACAATTGTAATGGATAACACTTTTGTCTAATTCGGATGTTGCGTTGGTTGATGTTTACATAAGATGTTAAATTTGTTGAATATTTGTTTGTGTATGCTGCAATGTTCGGTCTGCTGACGAAAGATATATGGTAGTGTTTGGTTACTGAGTTCGGAAAGATATATGGTAGTGTTTGGTTACAGTACAGGTTCGGAAAAAAATAAATTATTATTTTTAAATGAAACAGATTTTATGCGGTTTACTAACAAACCGTAGCAGAAAACAAATATTATTTTTTTAAATTTAACAGATTTTGGTACGGTTTACTAAAAAACCGTAGCAGAAAAGAGGGAAATTCTAGGTGGCTTATAGAACAAATTTGGTACGGTTAGTAAAAAAACCGTGGCAAATAACCATTTTTTGCTACGGTTTAAAACCGTACCAGAAAATGGTTTTGTTTTTTGGTACGCTCATATCCGCCACGGTTTTAAAACCGTAGCAAATTGCCTTAAAAACCGTAGCTAATCAAATTTTTGTGTAGTAGTGCTTGTAAACTGGACCAAACCCGCCTTCTCCCAGCTTGTTGTCGACCGAAAAGTTATTGGTGGCCTTAGAAACTCCTGATAAGCTAAACAACGGCACCTCTATATCTCCCTTCTCGCGGCTGCATATGTTATCTTTATCAAGGATCAACACAGGTCTACCTAGAAAAAATGACAACGAGACACCGATCTTATTTTTAAATAATAACAATCATAAGGTATTAAATTGGATCTACAGCAATTTAGATCGCTATCGCTTACCTGCTCGTTCTGCATTAGATCTGTTCTTACATTTACTCCAAATGTAGAGTGCCAATATTAGGGCCAACAAAATCAACCCAGCTGATATCGATAAAGTTACTGTAATAACTACTTGTTTCTTTTTGTGGATTCTTGAGTTGAGAGCTAAAATTACAAAAAATAAAAACATAAACTACAATGAAAAATAATAATAATATCGCTTAAAAGAAAAAAATAAACGTCACATACTCAAAAATGTTAAATCAATACGTTAAGCATTAAAAGAAAGAAATTCTTGATGAAATTCATGATAAATTATTATATGTATAAAATGTATAAAATTACCTTGTAGTTCAGAGGCTGCTAGTCTAACATAAAGATCCTGTCCGTTTTGTGGGTACACACGGACAACAGTCAATTCCCTAAACCAACGCAAGCATCCGAATCCACCTGGACTGACGTTCGGATTTGCATAGGCGGTACAAGAGCAATTATTCTTGCAAGCCACCTCACAATCTTGTACATTCATATTGCCACTAAACACAGCATTCCGTGTGTCTGGCAATTTCATGCTTAAAGTCTTAGAAATCCCTCTCCTGGCCCACAATCTAAAGCTGTACTCCGTCCACATCCACTAGTATAATTATCAGGACTCGACTGATCTCGGTAATTTGGTTCAAACCCTTTCAAGCACCCACATTTTGGATAAGCTACAGTATTGCAACTTCCATATGGACCACAAAGTCTATAGGTGTCACAATTATCCAAGGGTAAGGTAAGATCCTGCTTCCACTCTTTATTATGCATATTTATATGCCAGAACTCATGCCTCCCACCAGGAGTTATTATGCACCTAAATGCGTAGGCGGTGCTATTGAAAGAAAACATAAAATACATCTCCTTCTGATTGGTAACCATATCAATTTTGTAAGAATAAAATTGGTTAGGTTTATTGTCTGGCTGTCCAGCGAACTGTTTGCCATTATACGGACCAAGCCTAGCTTGAATAACAGACCTTCTGCTAATATATTCTTGCTGATATTTACCCTTAGCCATTAAGATTGAGACAGTATACTCACCTGGTGAAGGATCGTGTGCACTCTTCCATGATCTTAGGTATGTCTCTCTTCCTGTTATGAGGTTCTTCCCGATTTTCATTCCTGGTAAGTAGGTATCTCCAGGGTAATCAAAGCTTTGCCAAATGAAGACACTACTATCATCCTTAATTACCAGATTACCATTATCCATGAGCTGTGCTACGGGATTGGCACTTGTGCTAGATACCGAGGAGTTGGATGACCAAATAATGGTACCACCACCATTGACAATCGAAAGGGTACCTTGGCTGTCAAATTTGACAATGCCTAAGGTATTGTTAACTGGATTTATCGGGTTAGCAACCCATGCGATTGTATGAGGTGATGTGTCCTTATACCATATTCCCAGGTATCGATTATTAGCACTCCCTGGGCTAAAGAAGCCAAGCTCAAACAGTTCATTCCCTGAGACAATTGTCTCACCATCTGAAATGTTTTGATTCACAACTAGGGTGTCTAATGAATTATATGTTGTTAAGATTAGAAAAAAGAAGGTTATGGAAGGGAGGAACATAATCTTAGCTAGCTAGATTCTAGCTTATCAATGTATCTTAGATTATTTGAGTTACTTATTCCTTAAAAATCTTGAATGCTCTTTTATGATTAAAAAAGTACGCGAAACTTCGCCATGGGGCATATTTGAATTGCTTATTCCTTAAATCTTGATTCCTCTTTTATGTATTAAAATAAGTGAAACTTCATCGAGATGGGTAAGGGAATCTCCTGGTAAGGGAATCTCCTTTGGTCAATGAAATAAAATAGTAAACTAAAAAAGTAAACGATGGCTATCCTATACGTAAAACTAATAAAACCGATATATAGATATCATTATATATATTTTAAAACTGTTATGGTATTAGAAAATAATAGGGATGTCCACGGTCCAGGAGCATGCATGCAGTTTGAAATAATATAACGCGAGCAGCCGTGATTTGTTTAAAATTTGCATGTTACTTTTTTTAGCTGGCAAGAAGTCATCTTTACTACTAATCATGTGAGGTATCTTTATTACTAATCATCTGAGTTTATATAACATGTTGCCTTGTGGATTCGTAATTCTTAGCTTTAACCGTTAAGATCATTTATGAGCTCATAAGCCCAAATTTGGATTAGCTTATGTTTGTAAGTTGACTAGATCGAGTGTTTGATTTAGTTTGTGTTGGTAATTGACAAAAAAAAAAAAGACATGGTAATAAATTATGAATGTTAGAGGAGGGTGAAATTGTAATTTATAATGGATGATGTTATATAAGCCTAAACCCTCTTAAAATAGCCACAACTTTAGGGCTTATCAAAACCTCTTATATAAGCTCATAAGCTCACTCGTATAAGTTAAGCCAAACACCTTGTTTGGGCTTATTTGAGTTATATAAGCTAATATGCCCATTATATAAGGTTAGCCTAACACCCCCCTATGAAGTTTAATTTGATAGTTCAATTAGATCAGTAGTTTAATTTAAGGACTAATATTAATAAGCGTTTAGTAGAGTAGATTTTAGTGTTTTTATTACAGAGACTATGCAGAATATATTAAGGTCTTATATGTTCGGAATTATTTTTTTGTGTTACGTGTATGTTTACGTGGCTGAACATATGCATCTGCTGTGTACTCGCACAAAGATACATGCTTAATTTGTGTATTTGTACGTGTCTTATTATGTTTTGTTTAGTTCGACAAAAGAAAAAGTATTCTTAAAGAGTTTACATGTCATTAAAGATATCACATTAGATCAAACAATTGACAATAAGCTGATCACGTTTTCAAAACCGTTAATGTGTTTCCAAAAAGGTTTGCCAAATAGCATTTTCGAACACAATATTCTCAAACACCCTCTAATTACTCGAAAAAAATTAAATATGACTTAGCTTAGCCTTATGTTAATGTATCAGTTTTTGTTATGATTGACGATTTGCTAAATATCTTGATGTTTATCACAGTGGCGTTTATCTTGATGTTTATCACAGTGACGATTTGCCAAATAGCATTTTCGAACAGAATATTCTCAAACACCCTCTAATTACTCGAAAAAAATTAAATATGACTTAGCTTAGCCTTATGTTAATGTATCAGTTTTTGTTATGATTGACGATTTGCTAAATATCTTGATGTTTATCACAGTGGTGTTCAAATCCCGTGAGGATCACAGGAAACAAAGGGAGCTGCTAGAAGCTAGTAAAGTTGGGCTTGCACCTGCACATGTTGACGAAGATGGCAGAGAGACCAACCCTACATTCCTCTGTATATGTCGTCAGCTTCCTGGTATATCAGAAGAGCAGACACACCGAGTCTAAACCATCAAAGGAATTGAAAGTTGGATCCAAATTACACAAAGTTTATGGTACGAAAGAGGAGTTGCAATACATCAATCAAATGAGTACATGAATGGCGCGTGTTAAAACTGTGGATATATGACGCATACAATGAAAACCTGTATGAAGAGCCCTCAAAAGGTTGGAGCAAAATGGACCGGTGACAACATTGCATCGGATAATAAAATTGAATCTATTGTGCTTGATTATGATGGGAAAAGGGATAAGTAGAATGGTTATGATGCAGCTTCTATGCTCTTATGGTTGAAAGATTTGAAGCTCAAGTTGTAGCTAGGAAAAATTAAAGTACTTAGAACTTTAAGAGGTTGACGACCAAGTGGTTCGTAGTGATGAGAAGTGTAACATATTGGTTTTCACAAACACACAATAAAACACACATAGAATTCGAATGAGATGAGTTTAGAGAGAGAAAGAGATGAGAGGGTGTTCTTAGAGAGAGAAAGTGAAGAGAGTTGAGAATTTCTAGTGTGAAAAAGAAAAATGTATATTGAAGCTCCAACCCTTTGTCTTGCTAGGCAAAGGGTATATATAGTGTGTTACAAGAAGCGCTTCCTACGTCCTGTGGATCAAGCATACGGTGGGTAAAGACTCGTCCGTCCTCCACGGTGTTACTTAACTAACTACTAACTATCACTAAACGACTACGACTACGAGCTTTCTAACAAATACATATACTTGAGGTGACCGAGTCTTTAACTATCGGATTTTCTAAATCCTAACAATCTCCCCCTAAGGGAGGTTACCTCAATTACAAATAGATATTACATTTTGGTGTTCTTAAATTCTTGATTAAGTTCTTTGCTCTGTAGCTCGTAGCCTTTGATTCTTTATGTTCTGCATGTTTTGTTTATCAAGTGGAAGTCTTTAACAGATCCACGGATTGGTTGTTCTTTGGGCCTTCTTAGAGTTCATCAGCCACATTAAATCTCTTGACTCATCCTTTGTTGTATTGCCAATATATGAAGTTGTGACTTTTGGACCGACATGATCACAGTTTTGGATCATGATATCTTCTCATCAGAGTGGCGGAAGCATTGTTGATTCATGATATTCGCAGCAACGTAGCAGAAGCATGGTTTGAAAATATCAGAGCCAAGTTATGAAGATATGCACTTATCATGATTTCTTTAG
Source organism: Chrysanthemum makinoi (assembly GCA_910596185.1). NCBI lineage: Eukaryota > Viridiplantae > Streptophyta > Magnoliopsida > Asterales > Asteraceae > Chrysanthemum > Chrysanthemum makinoi. Next base: position 39,217,842 of record OU343220.1, on the reverse strand, counting down.
ATGTGAGTGTGATATGTGAGCATTCGGTAATGGATTGACTCCTCAATTACGATCACCAAGAAGCTGTCGGTGTCCTGCAAACAACGTTAGCAATAAAACGCACGAATGTGTCTTTGATCACTTTCGTTGAATGGGGTTGCAAGAACCACGGTTCCCGTTGATCAAGGCATAAGTAATCTTTTGTGATCAGGTAGAATTCTGAAGCATCTCCTTTCTGAGGGTTTCATAGCTAATCAAGCCGTTCTCAAACCGGAACGTCTCAAAGAAGACAGCACAGAGTGAATGAACCAGCGAATTAAGATTCACTGATTGATGAAAAATGATTTGAAAAACAGTCGTGTATTGCTTAATAGAAAGAGTTTTGCAATACACCGAAGGTTTTACGAAAAACATCAATTTTCAATCATAAATACCCTTTTATTTTGAAAAGTTAATACACTGTCGATGTGCTAGAGAAAAGAGTTGTTGAGCACAATGAACGGTTTTTCAAAGGTATCCGTCAATCCATTTCCTGGACCAAGGTTGATTCAAGAGTGAATCGCCCCATCGTTTCTATCCAGTTGTCACAAGTTTGATCTATTGAGAAGATCTCACATGTCACCCACTAAGAGCTTGCTTGATGTTGGCTCTAGAAGGATTTCCATCTTCATCGTGAATACTTAACATATCAATCGGATGTTCCGGAAATATCACAAGGATAATGCGTAGGACTCTCAATATATATTCTTACTTTCCACATTATGTGAAACAGTAAGACTTCATTAATTGTGTATCCTAACGAGATTTATTGATGATCTCTTGGCTCTAGACTCTATTGTGTACTTTGGTTTCCTAACTCGGAGACTAGGGAGAGGGTCTCCTTCTTCAATACCAACTATCTCTAAGAGACAGTCGAGAGATAATGTCGGTTCCCCGTGAGAATGAAACAAGTCCTTTTAAGAGAACTTGAGTGGCTTGGGAAGTTTTAGTGCAGTGCATCACTGGGTCCATGAGGTCTTGTCTTCAATACCAGTGTTACCTTAGTAACCACTAGTAGCATATGTATTGAACCCGGTTTCTGCTCTAAGGTTGAATTATTGGAGGGCTATTTCTTTTCACCTTTTTCACATTCATTTCTTTTTCATTCTTCAACCCCTCAGTGCTTACCGAGACTTCATTACTAGAACCTTGTTGGGTTTATTTCAGTTCTAGCTCTATCTCAGTCGGCACTCTTCCTGTATTCTCACTTTTCTCCTTTTTTTTCAATCATACCTAAGGACTTCTACACTATCTAGTGCAATTAACCTTTTAGTTAAGGCCAATGTCAGAGAATAACGATGTACTTAGGTTGGTTGTTCGTTTTAGACTTTTAGTAACTATAGTCAATAATGTCCCAACATTCTAATTATAATTTTCAAATTACCAAAAAAGCCCTTTTGTCCTATAAAAAAGTATCGTTACTATGTTAGAACATTATCGGTGACATTCCTAAGGGGGTGTTTGAAATTGCGTTTGCAAAACTACATTCACAAAAAGCAGGTATCAACATGTTCTTCCAAAATTGAAATATATGCTCATTAATTTTCTAATGGTTTGTCAAACGCTATTTTCTGATCATTTATGTTTCACAAACGCAAAAGTCAGATAATCACCCAAACACCCTATAACTCTAATTACCAAAATGCCATCACCTTAAATACATTGCTTCTAACACAAGCTAAATCAAGATCCAATTTTTTCCCTAAATCCAACACAAATTTCGCAACTTTTTCACACGATTCAAGAAAATATTCAAAAGGGTACCCACAATCCATCCAAATTCACAATAAAAACACCAATTTCAATCAAATACTCAAAAGGGTACTCACAATTCATCATAATACACAATAAAAACACCAAGTTTAATCAAATATCCGAAAGGGTAACCACAAATCATCATAATTCACAAAAAAAACACCAAATGTAATCAAATACTCAAAAGGGTATTCACAGATCATTATAATTCAAAATAAAAACACAAACTTTATGATAAATAAATAAATTAAAAAAAAAAAAGAACCTGAGTAGGCCTCATGGCAGTTTCAAGAGCAGACAACCTATGATCAAAAGAACCCAAAATCTTAACCATATTATCATTAATCAACTGGCTCTTGGTTATTGATTCTCTCATCATAGCAGCTTTATCAGTCAAAGTGTCACCTTTTGATGAAGGTGCAAGATGAACCATTACCATGTTTCTTGATTCAGAGTCTTCAGATTTTTTGGGGTAAAGGGTGTTGTTTTGCTGTTGAGTGAGAATTAAGTTTTGAAAATGGGATGGTATGAGTGTGTAGCATGTAGAGGTGGTGGAATTATGGATTTTAGAATAATGGGTGTTGGTTGGATTTGGATGTTTGTTGCAAAAAGCCAAAAAGTGTACTTTTTGTGATTTGGGTTGTGTCTATTTGTGTCAAGTACTTTCAAGATTTTGTACAAATAATATGTCACAAAAGAGAATATTGCAAAAAATTGAAAAGTCAAACTACTATTTTAGGGTTTTGGAAATGTGTTTCTAAAACAAATTATGTGTAAGCAAAACCATTTTTAAAAGATTAGGTTGTGGAATTATGTTTTCAAAACATTCAAGTATCCTATTTGCAAAAGGCAACGAGTTTGAAGACGAATATTGTTTGATCATTTTTTAATTATATTTTTTTTTGCGAATATTGTTTAACGGTTTTTTATAATGGATTATAGTTTTTAGAGAATGTGTTTTTGTGTTATGAAATTGTGAACAATTAATGTTATATTTATACTACTATATAAAACATTTGGGACATGCTATTATTAAAAGGTTTAAAAATTAAGATTCAACAAATTTCTTATAATGGAAATAAGTGTTTTACAAAGCTTGTATCATACACATAATTAAAGTTGAAGAAAGAAAATTAAAATGTCTTAAATTATGCAAACTTGTAACAGCCTAGAAAATTAAATATCTTAAATTCTATAAACTTATAACCCAAAAATTTAAATATCATTCAATTCTATAAACTATAAACTTGTAACAGCCCTCTAATATTCATATAAATTACATCACTCTTAAAACTAAAAAAGAGCAAAACTATCTTCATTTTCTCATCTTCAATCTTCACTTTCTCTAGAAATATGCTCGCTTACCATGAGCCGAGCACCACCAAGCGACCACGCCACTATTTCTCTGAGTTAAAACCCATTCTAACGTTTCACAACAGTGAACTATAATCACAAATAAAACAACCCCTGTCACATACGCCTCACGTCACCAACATAACCTTAACATCTAAAAACCCAACTCCGAACAAGAACTACCACTCGAATACAACAATCGCGCATACATCTTGCTATTTTATATGAAATACCTTGATATTTCATAAAGTTATTTTAATCTATAATTCTCATCATCCGTAAAGTTATAATCATGAAAAATGCATAATCTAAAAAATCACTCGCCAAAAAATTTTGTTACAGAGTACCCGCCGCCGCAACGCGCGGGTACCCTGCTAGTTATTATATACAAATTTAAAAAGTTATTAAATTTAACTATAAATATTTTAAATTCTTTATATGAGTTATATTTTATTATTGTAACATCAAAATTAATGTTATGATTTAATGCGCTATTAGTGTATTTTAAAAATTTATTTTAAACAAAGATTTCTAACGCTATAATGTCTCAAATACATTATACGGAATACGTTTGCCAAGTTGCGGTTTTAAAAAGTAGGTCTTAATGTTTTTATTCGAAACATAGTTCAGATTTTAGAAGAATGCAAAAACCATAAATTACGAGTTAACAAAAGTGCAACATATATTCTCAAAATCTTGTTTTGTCCATTTTTCTAAAATATGGTGTGCTAGGAAAAGTTTTTTTTATCAGATAATCTTCTTTGAGAGACAGTAGCAAAAACCATTTTTAAAGCTACGTGGGTATGAACATTAACTTTACTTGTTCAAAGGTGTAATTGAGTCAAGCTGAGCTTGAGTTTGACAAAGATTGAGCTTGGTTTGAATTTTATCTATATGCATTTAGGCTTTTTAAAATTAAAATGCTTAAAAATTCAGACTTTTTTAAACTTACTTAGAATAGATAAAGCATTTAAGTTGTGGGCTCCACAAAAAATTATGATAAGGAGCTCCAATCATTGAGTGACATGTGTCACTTCTCTAACTAAAAAATAACAAAAAAGGAGGAGCTCTAACAAACTAAAATAAGGAGCTCCAATAATAGGGTGACACGTGTCACTTCTTAACTAATTAATCACTTTTATTTTTAAATTTAAATATCTTTTTATTCGTTTAATTTTTTTATAATCTAATTTCACTATATTTTCTAAAATTTTGTGCTCTTTAATTCAACATCCATTTTAATATATTTTTATGACTTTTAGTTTTACTTTTTAGTATGTTTATTTTATTTTGATTCAAATTTTTATAACTTTAATCTTTTTTTCAATCGATACAAACTTGATGTATCAAAATCATTTACTTTTGGAAGAGTGTTTGACGGGTAAGAGATTGGGAAAGTATTTTTATATGCGAGAATAATAATGTCACGGGAAAGATACGAAAAACCCAAACAAACACATACAACTAACAAATTTCTATCTATACTACGTATAAAAAAAGGTCAAACTTTAAAAAGTGAAATATTGAAAGTCAAATATATGTTGTAATTAATACTTTTATTAAAACATCCATTACTTAAAAGTACAATAACTTATTCACATTATACAACTAATAAAAACATATCTATCAAATTAAAAAACAACCAATTAAAACACCCTTTACTAAAAAGTACAATAAAGTTTCAAAAGTTACAACATAATTCAAATATAAAATAATTAAACATACTAATTAATGTTATTTTTAAAACACCCTAAAATGAAAAGTACATGTTATTATACACATTATATAAATTAACTAGCTTATAGACCCGTGGATTCACAGAGTTTTTAAAGAAATTATTCATTATGAAGTTAAGTTTGTGGATAAAGTAATAAACAACAACGAACGGAAACATGTTCGATTATGTTTCTAAATCAATACTAAGCAATAAGGCAACGATCCTATAAACAATTGTGTTTGTAACTATTGATATAATAAACGTCCATGCCTCGTTGTCAAAAAATTTGATGATCTTCACAAGCAAATGTATGTAGTGATAATGAAGTGACGAGCGAATGTCCTTCCATGAGCACATAATAAGTTTAAAAAATATTGAAAGTGTATATAAAAGGAGTTTGTGATTTATAATACATGTAAATTCTAGAAATGACATAAATGATGTCATATGTATATTGTAGATACCTCTTGTATATTGATAAAAAAAACCTTGAAGACCCGTGGAATCACGGAGATTTTTAAAGAAATTGTTCATTAGGGAGATACATTCGTAAATAAATCAACAAATAACAACGAACGTAAATAGTTTCAATTATTTTCAATTAAATAATAAGTAATATAGGATACGAAAAACAATTTGATTCTAACTATTAAGAAAATAAACATCCATGAATCACCTTCTCCAACTAAACACTAAAATTTTTGGAGATCAAAGTCAAAGGTATGTTGTCAACGTCACACACTTGAGTAGTCTATGTTCATTCCGTGAACACCTAAAAAAAGTTCAAACTAAAAGGAAATTGTTGACAACTGTACGGGAATGGATCTGATGAGAAGAAAAACTAAGATGAGAAGAATAAGAATGATTTTTAGTCACACATTTTAAATAGGAGGAAGATTTTAAGGGGAGATGCAACCATTTTTGTAGATGCATCTGAAATGTGAGGTTGTAGTTTCTTCTCACCTTTTATCATTTTAATTTTTCTTCTTATTTTATCCTGACTCGACAACTGTATATGTGAATTTTAAAAAATTGTATAAAACATGTCATTTATATAGTTGTAAAACATTAAGGAGCCACATTCATAAATAATTAACAATCGCAAATAGGTTCAGTTATTTTATAAAGGGAATAATAAGTAGGGTTTTGTTAAAAACAACCCTATGGGTTGTGTGTAAGCTTTCCAAACTTATGAAAATCACAATTAATGAAGTCAAATTGTCAATAATTATATACTTTTAATAATTATAAACAAGGTAAGTGATGTTAACTATGGAATATTTAGAGTTCATTAAATGTTTATTAAATGCTAATTATATATTTTTAGAAAGCTTATATACAACCCATAGGGTTGTTGTTAACAAAACCCTAATAAGTAATATGTAAACGATACAATAAAAAATTTGGTTTATAACTATTAAAATACTAAATGTGCATGTAGCGTCATATCCAACTGATAGATATACAATGTTGTTTGAATGCTTTTTGTAAAAGACAAGAAACTATTTAATACCTGTTGTTTCTTACTTTATTTTTGCACCTAACTTTCTAATCTATACTACATAAAATGGAAAAACAGTCAAAGTGGAAAAGTGGAAAAGTAAAAAAGTTTAATGGTCAAATGAGAGAGAAATATATTTGTGTAATTAATACTCTTATTAAAACACCCCATTACTTAAAAGTACAATAATTTATTCACATTGTACAACCAATTAAAAGCATATCTACCAAGTTAAAAACAACGAATTAAAACACCCCTCTTTAAAAAGTACAATAAAATTTTCACAATGTACAATTTAAACAAGCTACAACATAATTCTAAATATAAAATAATTAAACACACTAATTAATGTTATTTTTAAAACACCATAAAATAAAAAGTACATGTTATTATACACATTGTACAAATTAATAAAACACACAAAGCTTCATACAAGCTAACAAGTTGATGGTACATATAGTTTTAAAATCGGACGGACCAACGGGTTCAACCGAAAACCGGTGTCGCACGGTTCGGCTAACCAATAACACCATCCGGAAACGAACTAGAGAGGACCGTTAAAACCGATACAACCGGTGAATCAGTCTCATCGAGATCTATTTCTCAGGTTAATCGTCACAGTGGTACTCGCCACGCAACTAGCGGGTACCTGCTATATTATATATAAAGGAAAAACCAAAAAGTAAAAATTTGAAACTATTAACACATATCGAAACGGGTTGACCCAGACGCTTCAAACCGGTTGGTTGACCTGTTTAATTTGACCCGTTTTAACCCAACTTGTCATATTGACTCGTTTAAATCGACTGTTTTTCGACGGGAACGGTTCAAACGGTTGAACCACCCGGGTCGAACCGGGTTTCAAAACGTTATGTTTAATCCTCAAATCTTCAAACTTTTATTATTTTTTGTTTAGAACCCATAAACTTTTTTTTAACACAACACGATCTGTCGCTATATAAATATATTATCTATAAGTGTTTCTTCAAAAACGATTATAATGTTTTACAATTATGAGAAAATATGTGCCCGTTAGTGCACATTTACTTTTCAATAGGCTAAATACGCTCATTTCAAAAAAAAAGATGGGGCTAAATGTGCCCAAACCTTTTACAAAATAGCTAAAATTAGCCAATTTTTATTTTATTTTGGGCTAATCGTATTCACGCTAATTTTGGTCACCATTAATCCCATCCTTGTTAGTTTTTACGAAACAAGTAACGTGTGTTGTTAGTTTTTATCCCATAACTGATGTAATGTTTACTTTCATTTTCATTAAATGATTTTATATGTTGTTTGATAGATGTTAAGAATTTTGTCTAGAATTTAATTATCGTATAGTACAACCGTTTGCAATTGCATTTTCATCGGTTCACGTTTTATTTTAAACGCTACACAAAACACTTACCACAATATCACAGATCATTAATTATCTGACGCTAGAAACAGCTGCCGCTAGGCGCGGGTACTCGTCTAGTAGTATAAAAACATGTCATTTAGATAGTTATACATACCTGTTGAAAATTGATCAGAGACTTGAATTATACATACATGCCAGATACAAACCAACATTTGAAATGAAGCTCGCCTTTAAAATTAACTTTTGAAAACAACGTATAGTTGTACATGTGTGAAAACATGTTATTTAAAGAATGATTGCAATTAGTAAATGAAAGGTCACCTTTAAAGACAACTGATATGTACACATAACACAGATATGTATTCATAAAATCCATTTTCACGCCTATCTGAAACAATAAGCAGAGGTGCAAGAGTTAGTACAATGAAACCCGATGGTCATATATATTGCCTTTAAAATTTCAAAAGCTTTAGCTTTACGGTTAAAGAAAATGACAATGAAATCCAAAATTGTTAGACGCTTTTTTTTTTGCCATAAGACTAACATAAACATAAGAAAGCTGTCATTCTAGTATGTCACTATATAAAGCATATTTATATTATCTTTTTGAAATTATACACTTCTGAAATCAAACACTCAATTGAACATTCTATGTAACTATTTCTTAAATTAACATTATTGGGTTCTTCATGACTCAACCATCTAACAACTATAAATAAATAAGAATTAAGATTCTCCTTTAAAGTATGTGATTGTTACTGGTAGACCATTTATAAAAAATTCCAAGCTCAGTGAACAAATAGACCCAAAACAGGTAAAGGACTCCAAGGTCAGATGTCCAGTTTTACCAACTAATTATTCATAACAATATACTTGACATACAATTGTGTACCTTGAAAAGAATTATGTCTGAGGCATTTCATAGCGATGAGATGACTGGACAACTTCATCTTTATTTGTGTCACAGCGAGCATGATTAAAAACAACACTGAATCATCAACGTTGGGTTTATAAACCAAATCATCTATGCTTAAAACAGTCTTGAAATGTTACTACAAAATAGCAAACAATGTTATGAAAGCAAAGTCTTTAAATCTATCAGCAAACAACGTCCTATGCTTAAAACAAAGTATTTTAATCTATCATCAAAATTGGTAATGAACTACAAAATAGCAAACAACGTCTTAATGACAATTGAGTTTATAAATCGAATCAACTATGCTTAAAACAAAGTCTTTAAATGTTACTCCCTCCGTCCCTAAATAAATGTTCACTTTTGACTTTTAAAGTCTTTCTTGTACAACTTTGACCTTAAATATTTTTATTTGTGTTATATAATACTTGATAAAAATTATACCAACTTAAAGTACATTTAAAACACAATTCATTCATATATTTTGTATCAAGTATTATATAAGATAAACACAAATATTTAAGGTCAAAGTTGAATAAGTAAGACTTTGAAAGTCAAACGTGGACATTTATTTAGGGACGGAGGTAGTATTATGTTTATATTAATACCATAACTGTGAAGCGGTGAAAACACTACATCCAATTTTGATGATAGATCCGAAAAACTCACTTCACCATCCACACATGTATTTAACAAAATAACACAAAAAGAACTTATAAACCTTGATAACAAATGGAGATCTTTCATAGACAGTTTTAAAAAAAGTAACAAAAGAACATGATCATCTTTCATTGACAGTAAGAAAATCCACCAACACATTTAAGTATCAGGAAAACATTGACAAAATTTTAGCGTGGGCACGAAGATGGGAGAATACAATATTGCAAACATAAATGCATATAAGGCATCATCTTCAACTGAATATGAGAAATTAAGAATTTTGTTATGCAAGATTTCACCGGCCAAAGATGGGCCACGAATACTCCAGTTAGTATTTTTAAGTTACATGGACGGTATTGAAAAAATTTACAAATCACAAAACGTATACACATTGTTTACAAACTTGATGGAAAAACCATCAAACTACTGGGTATCACATTGCCTTAAAACAAAATTGACGACCACTAACGGAACCAAGAACAAATGACCTCAATGACAACCACCTCAATGTCAGTCCTCCAAAAGACTTGATCATCAACATCTTATATGGGTCAAAATTTTGTCCCTGTTGCATCACATATATTTCTCATTATTTCCATCTATATTGTTTGAGCAATATCTTCGTGAGTTGATCCTAAGCAATTTTTAGGACTCGTCGACCATTACTTGCCATATTGCTCAAGTTAAATGAGCTAAATCCCAAAACTCAACACACACGGTGCTTTCATTTTAGTACTTGGCGAACATATTACTTGCCATATTGCTCAAGTTAAATGAGCTCAATCCAGAATGGATACTTGCAACATGATAACATCTTTCGCCAGTCACAAATAATCGTGGACTTTAGTGTTTTACCTACTCAAATTTGTCAAACAGAAACCACAGAGTTAATAAGTTATTAAAAAACACTAACTCGACAATGCACAGGTCGGCTTGGGAAGGTTACGTTAAAATCAAATAAATATGGCAAGGGTCAAATGACAGCGTAGTAACATATAGCTTTTATAGTGTCAACGATCTAGGTCAGATGGGATTACATGCAGTCACTTTGTCTTCTCCAAAACGTAAATCTCTTTAGATAATATATGTACTTGTACTATCACATATCATATTACCAACATATTCCTTGAAATATAATCAAAACAACTTAACAGGGAACTTGTTATGCAATTATATACATTTTGAAAGACTCAAACCATTTGAAAATTATTCAGTTACTTACATCAGTTGGTTTAACTAACTTAACCTTAAAAACAAGACCTAAGTTAATAAATTATATGTAATCGGTCAAAACTCGAACAACTGGGTGAAGCGAATATTCTTACCGCTTGTTTTCTGCAAAAAGTTAAGACATTTCCCATGATTCAAACTAAAAAGTGATAGTAAATGTGTGTGGTTTATAGTATTGGCGGCAGGGGCGGAACCACATAGCAATTTGGGGGGGGCCGGTGCCCTCCATGGTTCGCCAAAAAATATCAATTTTTAGTGTAAAAAAAGTTTTTTTAGGACCATTTTATTAAAGTGCACCCCATTACAAAATTAAAATGCCCCCACCTTAAGATCAAACAATGTAAAAAACCTTAGATCTCTATCTTAATCTAAAAAAATATCAGTTTTTAGTGTAAACAAAAAAATTTATGACCTTTTTATTAAAGTGCATCACGAATTTTATCAAAAAAATTTTTTTTGCCCTCCGTCCTCTAAAATCCTGGGTCCGCCACTGATTGGCGGTGTGATGTTTATCGAGGCCAAAATATCACACCCATCAAAAGCTTCTTACCTTATATTTATTAGGACCTCACAAGTAAAATACATGTTAGTCATGCCCTCAAAAATGGACACCACCAAAATCCCATTTCGCAACAAAAAGTTATTGCTACAGTTTTGTGAACCAAAATTACAATAAAGTATATATGAGATGCTTAATATAACCAGTTTGAAATTATACTGAGGTTTTACAACTGATAAGTATTGAAAATTTCTGGATTTAAAACTGTTTTGACCCACAAACATGTAAGGCCTAGGTGTAGCAAAACATATGACACAACTCAAGAAATGAAATTATATCAGCTTTACCATGAAATTATATCAGCTTTACCATGAATAACTTCTTTTTGTTGCAAAAATGAATCTTTGTGCTGTTTTGATGATACGTTATTAAAATAAACTCAATTAAAAGGTTTATGCATTAAAGAAACAATGCCCCTCTGACCCGCCAGAGACAAAAAAGAACCCGAATCGACCATTATTAAGTAAATGCAGTGCAAGACATAGCCATCCCCATTATCTATATTTAATAGATCATTTGCCAATAATTAATTCCTATACCAGGAATGAGCTCAAGAGTACTTACGTGGATACGATGACCCCTAAGAATCAGTTTAGCCATATTATTATCTGAAATGCTATTAAGTACACCAACATCACGGATAATGTGTGTTAAATATTACACCACAGCTTTACCTTTAGGCGGTCGGCTTTAAACATGACCAGCAATGGTAATTTCCGCTGCTTCCTCAAAAGTCAAAATGTATTTTTGTGACATTGCCTTCACTACCTCTACGACTACTCTCACGATTTCCAGTTTTTATCCAACACACTGATACGATGCAAAAAATGTTATTTCAAGGTTCTTAGAATATCTAAACATAAAAGAACTGAAGAAAAAAAGCTTATAAATACATGTAATCTCATTCAACCCGTAAAGTAGCATACATTGAAGGATCATTGCAGGGCACGACAGACTTGATCTTAAGCTCCTTTAATACATATTTCCACATAAATTCAACCAAACAATTACAAAAATTGAAGGCGGAAAATGTACTATTTATCAGGGAAGGAAACAAATTTGTTTTACTTATAACTAAACCTACACATACAAGTAAAAGGTGAGAAAGCTACGTATACGCGGAGTAAGAAATTAAGAATGATTACAAAATATGTATGTACGTATGGCTACTAACCTTTATCAGTTTGCCAGCTATTTCATAAACGAACTCAGCTTCTATATGTACAACAACCATCTCCGTGAAAACTTTTACTGGGTTAAAGAAAGTATGCAAAATTATGTACAACATAACATTTTTAAATCTGTTACTTATTTTAAGGTATTCCAAAAAAAAAAAAAAAAAACCACATGCTTGACTCAACATCTTATGAATGTGATTTCCTCTAATTATTTAAAAAATATATTATAAGAATGGTTTTTAATGTAATCCAATATAAAAATAGATTTAAAAAAAGAAATCACAAATATAAATCCACATCTACATAACACATGAATTCCACTTGGCTCGATTTATGTGGACAAAAAGTAATCCCATATTTATAAATTAAATCCAAAGACAATTAGTTTGATTATATATAAACTAAACATAATCAAAGGACCATCCCAAAAGTTAAATTTCACAAATTAAAAGCACCAAAACGGACCGGCTTGAAACACAAATACAAACATTGAAACGAAAATGAACAAAAACAAACCTGTAATTGAGTAGTAAATCCAGCTGCTTGCAAGAGTTTCATTGATAACATTTTCAAAAGATTGGGGATGAAAGAAAATGGAGCAAAGTTTGATATATAGAATATTCCGATGAGTATCAAAGAAGATTGTGATAGAGAATATTTATAATGAGTATCGAAGAATTTTGGTGTATAGGTTTTTTGAATCAGTGATATTATGCGAGGTATTTTTGGAAGATTATTCAAATTGGAGCGTGTGGAGGAAAATTAAATTTAATGAAGCGTGTGGAAGAATTTTTGTGCATAATTTCTTTTAAATAAGAATAAGAATAAGTTTAGGGTTTATTTTCGGAATTAGTTTTGAAATTGACTAAATTGATTAAAATTGACTAAATTGAATTACATGTATTAAATCACGAGAGACAATGATAGGTGTAAGCGTGTATTAAAAGGTTTGTGTTAAGTAGGTGTTGTACATTCCTTTTTTATTGACTAATCAAAGTCTTGACACATCAGAATATTAATAGCATTATGTGCTTTAAATGGTGGCACAAAACTCTTGTTTATTATACTAGATGAGTACCCGCGCCTAGCGGCAGCGATGTCTAGTTTTCTGCAAAGTTTCGATGACTCATAAGTTTCTTTCAATAAACTGTATTTGTAGCATTAGAGAATCGTTTTCGAATAACTACAATTCTGATCGTGGTTGCATAGCAGCATAAATATATAGTTTTTAAAAAAATTATGTGGAGTCGATCTAAGTGTGTGATATATTTTCTAATAGGATTGTTTTAAGTTATTAAGATTTTTAGTAATAATAGATTCAAGCATTACAAAAAGCAACGGTATTATGTAGTTGGCAATATTATATTGTAGTTTAGAGGTATAGCCAACATGTGTGACCGCTTTTTCTTGTTTTGTCAGTAATTTAGGCAGTGATAACTATTTTTTTACATGTGTAACGTTTATCATTTCGTGTGTGGCTTTTAAAATTGTAACTTTGCAAATTGGATATCACCATATAAGATTATTTTGTACTATCAATTTGTATAGATATTTATGCATTGTTTAAAGCTATTTGTTTGAGGTACAAATAATTATCGCTAAAGATAACAATACTATTTATTTTTTGTGATTTTAATAAACTTACATAACATTATTGATACACTGGACAAAGGGCTATACAATATATATATATTAACTTTTAAACGACGATTCATATATGCTAGTCCCTAAAATGGTGCAAGAGCAACATTTTTTAAAATAATATTATACAAATGACAAATTACATTTGTCAAAGCAAAATAAACCAAAAACTACAATTACTTGGTCTCTCCTTTCAAAAAAATTGTCACGGGTTCCACAACTACTTCATCATTTCTCATATAATTTTGTCAAATTTGAAACCCGATTTCACGGGTGGTTCAATTTGGTTGAACGTTAGATAAAAGCAGTCGATTTAAACCGAGAGTCAAACCGATCGTTGGGTCGAAAAAATGTCAAATTAGGTCGACCGGCCGGGTTTGAAGCGTCCCGGGTCAACCGGTATCGGTTTCAACAGTCAACTGGTATCGGTTTCAACAGGTCAACCCGGTATCGGTTTTAATTTGTTGTTTTTAATTTGGTAGATGTGCTTTTAATTGGGTGTACAATGTGAATAAATTATTGTACTTTTAAGTAATGGGGTGTTTTAATAAGAGTATTAATTATATTATTTATTTCTTTCTCCATTGACCATGTTTTCAACATTCAACTTACAACATTTTTCACTTTTTTCACTTTGACCATTTTTCCATTTTATATAGTATAGATTAGATAGTTTTGAAATTGACTAAATTGATTAAAATTGACTAAATTGAATTACATGTATTAAATGCAGAGACAACGATATGTGTAAGCGTGTATTAAAAGGTTTGTGTTAAGTAGGTGTTGTACATTCCTTTTTTATTGACTAATCAAAGTCTTGACACATCAGAATATTAATTGCATTATGTGCTTTAAATGGTGGTACAAAACTCTTGTTTATTATATTAGATAGATAAAACACACAAGCTTCATACAAGCTAACAAGTTAATAGTACATATAGTTTTGAAATTCGGACCGGACCAACGGGTTCAACCGTCGAATAATACACTACGGTTTGGCTAACCAATAAAATCCATCCGAAAGCGAACCAGAGAGGACCCGTTAAAACCGATACAAAGTGGTGAATCAGGTCTCATCGAGATATATTTCTCCGGTTAATCGTCACAAGGTACCCGCTGCCGCAACGCACGGGTACCCTATTATACTATATATAAAGGAAAAACTAAAAAGTAAAAAGTAAAAAGTTGAAACTAAAAATAGAAATGTTAAAAACATATATTTCAAAAGGAAACTATTAATACATATCGAAAACCGGGTTGATCTGGGACGCTTCAAACACGGTGAGTTGACCCAGTTTAATTTGACCCGTTTTTGACCCTATCTGTAGGGTTGACTCAGTTTAAATCGACCCATTTTTTGACGGAACGGTTCAACCGGTTGAAATACCCGGGTCAAACCGGGTTTCAAAACATTATGTTTAATCCCTAAATTATCAAACTTTCGTTACTTTATGTTTATAACTCATAATTTTTTTTTAAGAGAACGATTTATCACTATAATATCCTGTTGATATGCACGTACACTCGTCTAGCGTTTGAAAAGAATTTAAGCTCAATGAAAAAACATGTGATTGCACAACACGAAAGGGACGTGTGCATAACAATTCTCGAAAGCAAATCTGCAAGGATTATGGGGTACTCAATGTTTCATTAACATCAAAATTATAACAAACGTCAAATTCAACCTTCGTGGTGTTCTGGCATAAATTATGCATTAAAACAAAACCTCATTTGGGTAACTTTGGTTTATGGCTATATAAAGAAAGTAAAGTAAAATTAACTCCTAATACCGTCTTTCATGGGTTATGGGTCTCAATACCATCATTCCAGATGTATGGGAAGGTTAAGACGTAGACAACCATACCTCTACCTAAGGTAGAGAGGCTGCTTTCGGTTCTACCAAAGGTAGAAAATGACCTTCGGCCTTGCAAGGGGTGACGATCGAACCCTTGTACTCTGTCTTCAGAGGCAAAGGTGTTAACCACTTGATCCAACCTTGCTCTTTTGGTTTATGGCTATATGCAGTTACGTTATTCTTCAGTTTTTTTCTCTAAATTTTATGTTTACCGTCCAATGATTTAAAGTCAAACATACATTTTTGCTGTTTGCCCATTTCAACACCATACATCCATGTCAGATAAGTTGGCACACATGCATCCATCTGTTAATAAAAGTTAGTCATCATACATCCGTGATGACGAACAGTACACTTATTTTCCTGTTATCTTCTAACATAGATCTAATACGAGAGAAAATATTTGCATCGTTAGTTCTTATGGATGTATAATGTCTAACGTTTATTATTATTTTTATTTTATAATATTTTTTTTTTTATTTTTCATTTTTTTTTTCTTTATATATTTTGGTATTTTGTGTTTGTATTATTTTTATTATTATTTTTTTCTCTACAAAATCCATTCCAAATATCTATTTATCTTTATTTTCTTCAAATAATAGAAAACCCAAATCCAAACACCTCCTCGCCCTATTTTCATATTCTCTAATCTCATTCTTCTATCACGTATCAACTACCACTGCATTTTGAAGTGGTTGATACTGATAAATGAATGAAATACCAGTGAGGAGGTGTGGATTTGGGTTTTAATTATTTAAACAAGGCTATTAAGATCGATATCTTACTATACATCGTTTATATTTTTGCAAGATCGAAATTGTAAGATCTTAATTATATGTTTAAATTTTTTATACGTCTAGTAATTTGTATTTAAAATGATTATATAACATAATTTATTAATCAATAAGAGTTCAAAGAGTTATAACATAAGTGAAATGAAACTAACATGGGTTCAAATACTAATTTATCTAATCGGTGATTAAGAAGGATTAAAATTTTAGTTTGAAAATCTATATATTTTACGCTTTTATGACACTTATGGTTGCTCATGTTTGTTTCTCCTTAGTAAAAAATATTAAAAAATAAATAAATAAATAAATAAAATAGTAAATAAAAGTAATAATAAACGTTAGACATTATACTCCCTGAAGACTAACGATGCAAATAATTTATCTCACGTTAGATCCACATTAGAAGATAACGGCAAATAATTGCACCGTTCGTCCTCAGAGATGTATGGTGGTTGACTTTTATTATCGAAAGGATGTACATGTGCCAACTTATCTTACATGAATGTATGATGTTCAAATGTGCAACATAAAGATGTATTTTATGTGCCGTTTGGTATGAGGTATTAGGCATTGGGATTTGGTACCAAAGTAAAAAATAATTGTTTGGTTAAGATTTTCGGATTTCAAACAGTAACTTGAAACCCGAATATTTGGATTGTATAAAACCTTACGCATTTGTTGGCTTTACGCTAGGTTTTCTGACATTTTATTTATGTTGGTGGGCCATCTCCTCATTTTAGCTTTCTTTTGTCTTATTATATAGCAAATAAAATGTAATTTAATTAGTATATTATTATTTTATAATTTTTTATTTACATTTAAATCCTAACCCCAATATAAAACAAACAATTTTTATACTTTCTTTCTCTTATATCAAATCCAAATTCAGATACTAACCAAAATTCAAATCCAAATCCAAATCCTAAACTCATCTACAAACCAAACGGGCCATATAAAGTATTTAGGATATCTTTATTCAGAAGTCTTGATATTTTATGTTTGGACATTTTTTTAGGACTTTTGATAACATATGTTTTAAAATAAATACGGAGTATCATTATTAACAAAATTCAATTTATTAATGCGTTATGAAGGAAAACATGTAACTCAAAAATGATATATAGTAATTCGTTAATAATTGTAAGAAAAGAGGTATATGTTAGCAATTAACACTTTGTAAAGAAAAATTAAAATATAGTATAAAGTGGAGCATATTTTAACTAAAAATGCATTAGTAATTTGGTACAATTTAGTATTCGTATACTTTATATCTTTTTTAAGCAATCATTTTTGCTTATCTTTTGTAACATCTTCACCACAAAAGTCACATAATGACACTTAAATTTTATGAACTATAGACATATAGACTAGTCTTTTTTTACTTATTGTCGCGTACCATCTTGTACTCGCGCCGCTGCATAAAGCGGGTACCATGTTATTCTTTATAACAGCTATAACCAAGCTACCAACTAATAAAGCAAGCACCTTCATGGACTGAGACCAAGCTCAGTTAACACCTTAAAGTTGTCTTTTTCCTAAGAATCTAAGAATGGTGACTAACTTCTAAAAGACCTAAGGAAATCTCTAGATTAATCCGTAAAGATATATATCTTAGATATTCCTGAACATTAGTTAAGGATATTTCAAATTAAGTTTCTAAATTAATCTTGAAGTTTCAAAAATGATGTTGCATATATAGGTTCTCAAAAATGATGTTGCATATATAGGATAAACACACACACAAAGAACTAACGTTCGAGTGACTTTTCAAACTAAATTGTCTTTCTTTCTCAGATGAAAAATAAGCTATAATATCATCCCATACTTTTGAAACTACATTCAAGTTAGTCAAAATTTCAACTTTTTCCACACATGTTTAACATAAAGACATTAAAAAGATGGTGTGACATTTTTCACAGATAGCGTTAGGTAGATTTTCCTAAGCTCTCGGTTTGTGGCTTTAATCTCTGGGCCATAGCAAGCCACAACATGAAGCAATGTCATGATGTTCCTTAAACAACGCCATAAACAACCTTCCCAAACACAAGCTTTTAAACCACGAATCATATCAACAAACTCCTATTTTACTTCCACAAAATGGTAGTCGCCATGGGATTAGTCGGCTCGCAATGTCGAGTCAGAAACCCTGATATACAAAAAAAATAATAATAAATAAATAAATTTAAAAAAAAAAAAGCTAATTTCAACTTTATATAAATCTCATTTAAAATGCATATTTAAAACTAGGCGAGTACCCGTGCCTAGCGGCATCGGTTTCCAGCGGCATACAATTAACGATATGCGATATTGTGGTAAGTGTTTCGTAACCTCGAGATCATCAAAAAGCAATCGATTACTAACCTTGAGATCATCATCAATATCCTTTTGATTTTGCATATCCATTATTTCGTTTCCTTCTGTTGTGAAATACAAACTTGTTTTGGGTTGTTTATATAGGTGAAATACGAAATATTGAAAAAACAATTTTCCCGCCCATGAAACAATGAAATGGTTGGCTGATGTGTGAAAAATGGAAATACATTGAAGTCAAAATTGAATAGTTACCATGCAAAGATATCATGCAACAAATACATTGAAATCAAAATAAATACTTTCCATGCAAAATTAACATGCAAGAATAGTTGACAAAGAAACATGAATTTTGCCCATGCTATGCACTTTCCACTATTTCACTTTTTCAATATTGACTTGTTGATATTTTCTTATTTTATGTAGTAAAGATAAAGATAAAGATAAAGATATATATATGTATTCATTAGTATAAATAATTAGACAAAGCAAACAAATGTGCTATGCATTAATCATCAAATGCTTCAATCTCGATCACTGATTCATATGGAAATAGTTGTAATCCATCACTCTTGTTATCTTAAATCACCC